>NW_026844478.1:12801982-12883299 GCF_025583915.1 Anolis sagrei ordinatus
CTATCTATCTCTATGTATATACATATATACATATATATAATTACAATACTATATATATTACTATTATATATATTGCTATATAATACATAAATATTATATTATATATATTACTGTTATATCTATTACTATATAATATGTTACTACTATATGTTACTATATTAAATAGACTCCTAGAATACAGTTAGAAGGGACTGTACCAGACAGGAGAGAAGTAGGGAGGGAAGGAAGGAAGGAAAGAAAGAGGGACCGAAGGAAGGAAGGAAGAAGATAAAGTAGAAATGAAAGGAAAGGCAGGAAAGAGGTAAAGAAGGAAGGAAGGGAAAAGGAAATAAAAAGTGAAAGAAGCAAGAAAACAGTGTAGGAAGACATGAGACGAAGAAGTAGAGAAAGGACGAGGGAAGGAAGGAAAGAGAGGAGGAAGGATGAAACCAAAGAATGAAATAAGGAATGAAAGAAAGAGGTAGAGAAGGAAGAAAGGAGAGAAAGGGGAAGGGGAAGAAAAAGAGGGGAAGGAATACGTAGGTACCTCCCTTTCATAATAGCCCAGATATCTACCTCTACTTCGAAAATTCTTACTATAGGCCACAGCAACGCGTGGCAGGGTACAGCTAGTATATATATATATATATATATACACACACACATACATACATACATACATAATATATATTATATTATTTGCATAGTACAATATCAGCATTAAATATTGCTATATTGTACCATACCATTATATCGTAAAATTATTATAATTATAATAATAATAATAATAATTGTAATACACTAAGATACACTCCTCTTCCCATGTATACTTGAAACCATGGATCTTAGGGAACCTTATATTTTGAATATACTTGGACCAGACGTATATCAACAAATGGCACTGGGGGATCTCCACAGGCCCACTTCGGGGGAGGGGGTGATTTTTGGAATATGATTAAGTGAAACATGGATATTGAATCTTTTGTTAAGAGAGGTGTACTATATTCTGATTTCGTGGATGTGACCATGGCTACAAGTAGGATGTGGGGAAAATGAATGGAGGTATGAGGAAGTGACATTATTATTGTGGGGGGGGGGGGGGGGGGAGAAATATCCTTGGTCTGGCCCTGCTCATAGAAAGGTTCACCTGCACTATGCATGAGAACGTCTAGCTTCTCTGCTCACTCCGGGAAATACAACTAAAGACTATAGCTAAGTTCCTGCCATCCCAGGGTAATTGCACTTACTAGGCAACACACTGCAAACTCCTCCCCTCTAGCTTCCTCCTCCCTACCTCTCAGTCTGACCTACTGATCTTTCCATCCCTATGCTATATTAAATGTTTGTCCTGATCCCAGTGAAAGACACTGATCTGTAACATCATTTGTGTGCAACATCTGTGCAAATTTGGGGGTCCTAAGAGCTCCCATGGCATGCAGTTTTCCCAAGCAATTAGATTGCATGATACTAAGAAGTCTGTACTTACATATAAAGAATGCTTTTGTTAACATAAGCAAAATAATAAATTGCAGCTATCTCTACAGTAAGTTCTTCAAGAATGTAATCAATTTGTTAAGTATGTTTTTCTCCACCCAGGAATCCCAACATTTTCATTTAAAATCTGGTCTGCAGAAAAGATAACGACTACTGAGCATCTTGACCTTGGCAAGCTAACAACTTGCAGAACAAAGCAGGTGAAAGGAGGGAAATGTATAAAGTTCATTTCAATGGTAAGCTTATGTGCAATGACAAAAGAAATTTCCTTGGAGAAATATCGAATGTCACTTTGATAGAATAGAATACTAAGCAGCTTTCAAGGGTGCATTTTTCTACTTCACAACAGAACCAACGCTGAGAAAAATTGCCCACTATTTGCACAAGAAGACTACCAATCAAATTTCTGAATCCAGAACATTGCAGGCAGAAAACAACAGTACATCACCAGCTAGAACAACCCTTGACCTTGTAAATGGTATTTATTACTGACACAGTATTCACCAGGAAGATCTAGTTTGTTTCCCTGATCAGTATGAAAGTCATTAGGTGATCCCTAACTGTATCTATTCTGCATGTAAGAAGCATTGTGAATGACTAGGACATTTATTCTCATTTTTTTCCCATCAGCACACCTTCTAAATAAATCAAGATGAGTTTGCTTATTCCAAAACAAAACACAAAGTGTTAAATAAGAACAAATTCCAACTTTCAGTCCCAGTTCAATAATAAGTAACCCAATTTGGACAATACAAAACCCTTTCTTAGAGGAGAAGGAAAACAGAGAAAGGGAGGGATATCCATCTCCAAGACATCAATTGTGATAAACAATGTTTTATCATGACATCTAAATATAAATATTCTCTCAAACAAATTGTTTCACAGGAATCATGTATAAAATAGTGCAACAAGTAGCAACCCATGAGCAACTGAAAATTATTCTGAGTTGTATTCATGTATGTTCAAGCCTTCTCCCATCAAAGCACTCAAGGCAACACACATGGAGCTAAAAGGTGGTGTCCTATCAAATTTTCAAGAATTACCACAGGTTAAGTCAAGGTGCTCAACAATAATAATAGTAATATCAATAATAATAATAATAATAATAATAATAATTTTATTTCTCACTCGCCTCTCCCCATGGCTCAGGGCAGGTCACAAAACAGTCAAAACCACAAAATACTATAAAAATTCTACAAACACACATATTAAAATGCAGTTCCATAAAAGATATGTATCAAACATTTCTATAGAATATACATTAATCACACTGAACAGAGACCAAAACACAGGACATGAGTTTAAAATTCATGTTTTCAACTGGCTAGGTAGGCCTGCCGGAAGAGATAGGTTTTTAGATGGTTTTAAAATTCCAACAGCTGATCTCATTGCCGGAGTTCTTCTGGCAGGTCGTTCCAGAGTCTTGGGGCAGCCAATGAAAAGGTCCTCTGAGTGACATTAGCTAGTTCTGGGTTCTGGTTTCAGCTGGTAGCTGCCCCAAAGGATGTCAGTGTTCGGGGCGGATTGTACAGGAGAAGGTGATTCTGTAGGTAACATGGACCCAAACTATGTAGGGCTTTAAAGGTCAAAACAAACACCTTGTACTTTGTCCGGAAATCAATTCACAGCCAGTAGTGTGATTTTAGAATATCTGCCCACTCCTTGATGTTCCAGTAACAAATCTGGCTGCCGTATTTTGAACCATCTGGAGTTTCCGAACTTGGTACAGAGTGTGTTGCAGAAGTCCAATCTTGAGATTACCAGTGCAAGCACTACCATCTTCAGGTCCTCCAAATCTGGGAAGGGGAATAGCTGACGTATCAGCCAAAGCTGATAGTAAGCACTACTGAGCGTTGCATATACCTGGACTGACATTTGGAGATACGGATACAGGAGCACTCCCACATTATTGTACATCTATCACTTACTCTCACTGACCATTTGGAATTAAAGATGTAGGTAAATAATAGCATCTTTAACATTTTAAGTAAGTCAATGCTAGAACAAGCAATCCTGAAATATTTTCTGTGTTTTTATCTAGTAGACACCCTGAGATTAGCTATTTTACCGCAAGCTCACAGTATATTACAAAGCATAATACATAAATCATATTGCCCCCAGTGGCGCAATGGGTTAAATCCTTTTGTCGTCAGGACAGCTGACCGAAAGGTCGGTGATTCGAATCCGGGGAGCAGGGTGAGCCCCCATCTGTCAGCTCCAGCTTCTCATGCGGGGACATAAAAGAAGCCACCCACAGGATGGTAAAACATCCAGGCTTCCCCTGGGCAACATCCTTGCAGATGGCCAATTCTCTCACACCAGAAGCGGCTTGCAGTTTTTCTCAAATCACTCCTGACATGAAAAAAAATTAAAAGATTACAGAATTTTCGCTACATGGCAACCTCAATATATTGAGGCCAATCAACAAGGATGACCAAGCTACAGTCTAATATTTCTGCAGGGCACTAGTTTGATGAAAGCTGATTTCAGCCATGCCAAGCTGCCCACTTGGTGGCAGCATCCCAACTAAAGAATGCTCTTCCAAATAAAGCTCACCTGGCACCTACCTTGATGTCATTTTCCTGTCAACCAGCATTTTTTAAAAAAAAAATCCAGAGTTCTTTCAATGTCTATACCAGGGGTCCTCAAACTAAGGCCCAAGGGCCAGATATGGCCCTCCAAGGTCATTTACCCAGCCCTTGCTCAGGGTCAACCTAAGTCTGAAATGACTTGAAAGCACACAACAACAACAGTAATCCTATCTCATCAGCCAAAAGCAGGCCCATACTTCCCGTTGAAATACTAGTAAGTTTTTATTTGTTAAAATTTTCTTCATTTTAATTATTGTATTGTTTTTAAGTGTTTTTTGCACTACAAGTAAGATATGTGCAGTGTGCATAGGAATTCATTCATGCTTTTTTCAAATTATAATCCAGCCCTCCAACAGTGTGAGGGACTGTGACCTGGACCCCTGTTTAAAAAGTTTGAGGACCCCTGGTCTATACAGTACGATAATGTTTTATGATGGTGTTAACTGTAAGTTACAGTGAAAAGTTGAACAAAGTTGTACTAGTCACTATCTCAAATCTCTCTTAACATAATGTCTCTTGCTTTGCTGCAAGGGTTAAAGATTCTGCTTAGAGATTCACAGAAGAAAATTAAGCAGAGTTAAAAACATTTTATATTCACAATTATTTTTAAATGTTCAAAGACAATAAGATACTACCTCTGCAATCAGCAGAAACAAAACTATAGGCCATTGCTCTTATCCCTGTTATACACATGGAGGACTCGGGCTGAGAAAACACAGTTTAGCTCAAATGGTAATTAACCATAATAAAGATGGATGGGGAGCTTACCTAGGTTTTCGCCTCCTAAGTGAAATCATGACTGAGCAGAGACCCTATTAATTACAAACTTCTCAGGTTGTAGCGGACTATATCAGACTCTAGCTTCTTCACAGTCACTTCTAATTAACTAGGGAGGGGGTGGAGTGGCTAATACAATGATGCAAGTTCTAGCCAGAGAATATTTAAATTGGTTGGACCCATCTGGGAAAATATAAAGACTAAATATCAAGCAGTGCTGTTTTTCAGTCAGTACAATATGTACAGAATGGTAATTTTTTACCAAGATGCAACTACCTTCTTATTATTTGCACTTACAATTGCTTGAACAGTTTGAGAGAACATAAGCAGCAATGTCATTTATTCACATTTAGGTTTCAAGACAGAACTGCGACATTTAAACAAAGAAGTTGCTTTTTTAAAATATTAAATTGCACCTTGCAATCCTCACCTGCATATGAATTATCAGTGTCAATGCCTTAAAAATATACACTGCTCATACATTTTGAAATGTATTTCAGTAACTAACTAATCAGAAACAAATACTGACACAAAACAGAGTCAGAGATATATTTGCCTTAAAGGTAAAAGTAGAAATTGGAACTTAGAAAGGAATATAGATGAAAACAGGAAACGCAAACACGGAGCTAAGTACACCTGCCAGCTTTTGCGTCACAACAGCCAGTTGGCAAGATTATAGAAACACACACTGCTTGCCATATGTTCAGGAAGGGGGTTCGTAAGAGACTTCTTGGCCCAGAAACAGGGGTTTCCATCAGCTGACTTCACCTCCAAATTGTTAAAATAACAGAGCAAGATGGGTCTGGAGTTTGCTATTCTGGTTTCTGGTCCACAATTGTCCCTCTGCCTTAGCTACAAATCTCCAAACCAAAAGCAACGAACTAGGGCGAAGTAAAAACACTCTTTATCCACAGCAGCTGTTTGCAGCACCTACCTTTTGCTCATGAGGAAAGTTTGAGAATGTTTTGGATATCTACTTGCTGTACACTCACTCAAGTCAAAGGGGAATAGCTAGAAGGCTACGTGGCATTCAGACAGAGCAGCACCAGGAGGGAGGGGTGTAGAAGAGAGAGGGAAGCAGAGGAGAGAAAGATAGCAGCGACCTCCTCCTGTCCCCTTACTAATAAATAGCAGGAGCAGTGACCAAATCAAAAAAAGTATGCCCAGAGCTTTCTTTCAAAAAGAACAGGAATAGAAGAGCTGCTTTTCTAAAAGGACACCCTGGAGCACGCAGGAGGGAGGGAAGGAGAAGGGGATATTCCTGGGAATCTATTTTTTTTCTAGAGAAGGCTTCCGGCTACATGAAAAGGATACACATTGACATGGCAGGAATGTGTAAAGTCGGCTTCAACTCATGAACTCCTGATCCGAGCTCTTTTGTAATCTTCTTCTCAGGCATTTCATGCACCCACAAATCAGAACATATTTCCCTCCAAAAGCCATATTTCATTCTTTCTGCCCACCTGAATTTTCAGGTATAATTTGCCCATATCAAGCACAAAGAGCCTTGGCATCTTACATTTGACTCCACCCACCAGTCATAAAACTACATATATATATTTACCAACACAATGCCATACAATCCGGCTCTGTTTCAACCATCTAGGTCAATTCTATCAATAAAGCAGACCCACTGGTTCCTTCAATTCAAAGATCTTCTCTTCAACCTTCTTTTCCCTTATCAACCAAGGCTCCATGATCTCTCTTCCCATTACCCCCCAATCTTCCCCACTGATGTATGTAATAATAATATAAAAATAATAAAACTTTATTATTTTCTAAGCTTTCTAAATTCCTTTGCAAGTATACAGAAAGCCACCAGTATAAACTCAAGTCTTCAAATATTTATCCCTCTATAGCAGGCATGGGCAAACTTCAGCCCTCCACATGTTTGAACTTCAACTCCCACAACTGCTCATACCAGTGGCTCCCATTCCTGACAATATGGTCCAGTTTCTCACACATCATTCTGAATTATCTTCCTTTCTCTAACCCATGTGCCTACCCACAAAAAACAAACGACAGTAGATGGGAGACAGAGGCTGGAAAAAGGAAAGGAATGGGAAAGCAAAGACCTTTTATAGGAACCAGAACATTTGGGGTGCAAAGGAAACTAGATAACCCTAGGAATGTGAGAGTGGATTCAGAGTACAGATGTCACTGCAATGCAAATGCTAGTGTTGAGAGGGACACAAGTGGAGAAGGGATGAGAAAAAATGCCGGAAATGAGGCTAGTGGTTTTTGTGGGGTACTGAGTGGAAACTGAAGTGACATTCTGCAAGAGCTGCAGGGGCATTGGAGAATTTTAAGTGATCTTTGCAAAACCACTTAGGTAATACAGGTTTAGTATCCCCTATCTGCAAATCTGAAAGGCTCTAAAATCCAGAATAGTCCAAATGGGTGGCTGCGACAGCAATGTCTTTGCCTTTTGATGGTGGGAAGTACCAAACTTTGTTCCATGTGCGTATATATATATATATATATATATATATATATATATGCACACACACACATATATACATACATACATACATATAATTACCTTCAGGCTATGTGTACAAAGCAACTATAAAACAAAAATGCCCTGTGTAGACTTGGGCCCCATCTCCAAGATACCTCTTTGCATACATCTTTTTTTTTCAAAATCCAAATCAGTTCTACTCCCAAGCTTATAGGATAAGGGTTGCTAACCTATACTAAGGGTTTGGGAGGATGGTTTGGAGAAAGGGGCATACCTTAGGCAGAAAAGTGTGTTTCTTCTTATTTTATTACTTTTCCTGTGCTGGAGCTGAGGCTCGTGGACTGCTAAGGAATTGAATATGGGTGGCCGTGACAAAGAGATCAGCTGTAAAATAGAGGGGGTGGAGATTAAGGGGGTGGGCTGGGGATGGCAAAGAAGTGGATTTAGGCAATGGGTGGGTTTAAAAAAATAAAGATGGAAGTGGGTAGGCAGAAGATGGGGGTTGATTCTGCCCCACCATCCCTCCTAATCCACCCCCTGCCATTTCCAGCAACCTCCAAAACTACTCCTCAGAACCTTTTATCATAAGGAGGAGACAGTGTGGGGGCAAAGCCTCTCTTCTCCAGAAGGGTGGTGGGAGAAAATAGGGAGTTAATCCTGTCTCCCATCAATCTATTCCCCTGACGTTTCCAGCAGCCCCAAATCCATCCCCAGCCCCTGTTCTATATTCAAAAAGGGGGCTAAAAATGAGGTGGATTCAGAGGGTCAAACAAACAAACCAAAACCAAAAAGCAAACAAAACAAAACATCCCTTTCTCCATTTCCAACAGCTCCCCAAAACCATCCTTCAGACTCTCTTTTTCATCTCCCATTAGACGAGGTGGAATTGGGGGTGAGGGGCAAAAGATGGACTAAGGAATGAAGGGAGGAGACCCCCCCCCCCATTACGAGATGAAAGTGAGATATTAATAATATTTTTTTTTTGTCGTGTCAGGAGTGACTCCTGGTGTGAGAGAATTGGCCGTCTGCAAGGACGTTGCCCAGGGGACACCTGGTGATTTTGATGTTTTTATCATCCTTGTGGGAGGCTTCTCTCATGTCCCCACATGAGGAGCTGAAGCTGATAGAGGGAGCTCATCCGCCTCTCCCCGGATTCGAACCTGCGACCTGTCGGTCTTCAGTCCTGCCGGCACAGGGGTTTAACCCACTGCGCCACCAGGGGCTCCAATAATAATAATAATAATAAGAACAACAACAACTCCAGTTACCCCACACCTCTTCTCCCTGTTTTCAGGAACTGCCCCCAATGCCCACATTTGATCTTCCACTAAAGGCACTAGGTTTAATCGTGAAGGGCAAAGATGGGTTAAGGCAAGAGTGTCAAATCCATTTCCATCAAAGGCCACATCAGCCTTAGGGCTGCCTTCAAAGTATCGTTCAATTCATGGATGGAGAAGCCATGGATAGAGTGGGCCAACAATTTTAGGTCCCCTGATTAAAAGTGGGATATAAATAAACATAATAATAATAGTAATAAGAATAATTAATAATAATAATAAAGCCAGACATCCCATTCCGATTCAAACCCCACTCTCCTCAGGTCCTTTTCACACAGCTGTATAAAATCCACATTGAACTACAGCAGTGTGGACTCAAGATAATCCAGTTCAAGGGAACTGGATTATGGGTGGAAGGGTCCTGACTAAACAGAACAACCACAGCTGTCCAGGTGTTACTGTATCCCAGCTTCCATCAGCTCTAATCATGAGGAGGAATATAGAAGTTGTAGTCCAGCATCTGGAGTAGGGCTACATGAAATGACATAAGGCCCTTCCACACAGCCATATCATCCAGAATATCAAGGCAGATAATCCACAATATCTGCTTTGAACTGGATTATCTAAGTCTCCTTCCACACAGCTGAATACAATCCCACAATAACTTCTTTGAACTGGAATATATGGCAGTGTGGACTCAGATAACTCTGGTTCTGTCCCTATAGATCATCTGCTCAAATCTTCTGGAGTTCTCCAGAGGTTTCTGGTGACAATGCAATCATTCTGTGGATGCATCTATACAGACCCTTTATCTCAGGGTTGATCTGAAGTGATGAATGATGGATTGGCCACAGGATGGTTTTGACGGCTGCTGTGGAGGCGGTAGTGAGTTCTGACTGTCTGGTGATGCCAAGCCCAATTCAGCCCTACTGGACATCCACATTTGGCATCTCCGGTCTGTATTCATCATTGCAGTGGCCAGTGGGCATGCTATAGCCAGAGTGATGTCACCTGGGGTCCAGAATGGTGTGGGAAGGGGGAGGAAGAATCAGCTATCCTTTACTGTTTCCTTTCCTCAATCACTGACAAGCTTCACTAGTCAAAGGGCAATGGATTATCCCATGTTGTACCCACTGCAATGACAAGAACAGTGGAAGGTATCTGTCTGAGCCCAAGTAATATGGGATGGCCATGTAAATAATTGTGGCCAGTTTCACCTCAGAACTAGCCCAACTGCTTACACAGGTTCAAGTTGCAGTCTGCTATAGATTCATGAGAATTTGGAGGAATCTGCAACTTTTGTAAATGAACAAAATCTGGCTACAAAATCTGGTATTTTAAAAAAAAACCTCTAAAATTACAACAGAAAAACAACAGAGGGGAAACAATCAGGCACCTCTAATCACCTCTCAACAAAAGATTGCCCTAGGCACTGCCAGGCCATCAAATGCTAATCAAGGTGGCCAGTTGAAACATTCACACCTAGGTCCAACAGACAAGAGTTCTTTGTCCCACCCTGGTCATTCCACAGATATATAAACCCACTTTCCTAGTTCCAATAAGGAGCCAACGGTGACGCAGTGGGTTAAACCCCTGTGCCGGCAGGACTGAAGACCAACAGGTTGCAGGTTCAAATCCGGGGAGAGGCGGATGAGTTCCCTCTATCAACTCCAGCTCCTCGTGCGGGGACACGAGAGAAGCCTCCCACAAGGATGATAAAAACATCAAATCATCCAGGGCGTCCCCTGGGCAACGTCCTTGCAGATGGCCAATTCTCTCACACCAGAAGCGACTTGTAGTTTCTCAAGTCGCTCCTGACACGACAAAAAAAAAAAATTCCAATAGACCTCACAACCTCTGAGGATGCTTGCCATAGATGCAGGCGAAACGTCAGGAGAAAATGCCTCTAGAACAGTGGTTCTCAACCTTTCTATTGCCATGACCCCTTAGTAGAGTTCCTCATGTTGTGGTGACCCCCAACCATAAAGTCATTTTCATTGCTACTTCATAACTGTCATTTTGCTACTGATATGAATTGTAATGTAAATATCTGATGTGTTTTCATTTACTGGACCAAATTTGGCACAAATACTCAATACACCCAAGAGTTGTAGTTGCTGGGATTTATAGTTCACCTACAAAGAGCCTTCTGAACTCCACCAACAATGGAATTGAACCAGTCTTGGCACGAAGAACTCCCATGAGCAACAGAAAATTCTGGAAGGCCTTGGTGGGCATCGACCTTGAGTTTGGGAGTTGTGGTTCACCTCTATCCAGAGAGCACTGTGGACTCAAACAAGGATGGATCTGGACCAAACTTGGCACAGATACTGAATATACCCAAATGTGGACACTGGTGGAGTTTGGGGAAGATAAACATTGACACTTGTGAGTTGTAGTTACTGGGATTTATAGTTCACCTACAATCGAAGAGCATTCTGAACCCCACCAATGACAGAATTGGGCCAAAGTTCCCACCCAGAAATCCCATGACCCAAAGTTCCCACCCCTTCGTTACTGGTGTTTCGGAGGAGGGTGAAGACGTGGCTCTACGAGCAGGCTTTCGGATAACCATGTAGTAACAACTAACTCAATAATGACGGCATCGGACAAGGAATGGAAAAAGGATCTTGAGATCGGAATCTGATTCTAAGTGTGGCGTTGATGATTATGTGTTTGTCTGTATTGTGTGTCTCATACATTGTTTAGTGTTGCTTTTTATTGTAAACCGCATTGAGTCGCCGCCTCAGGCTGATATATGCGGTATACAAATAGAGTAAATAAATAAATAAATAAATAATAAATAAACCAACAGAAAATACTGTGTTTTCTGGTGGAATTTGGTGACCCTTCTGACACCCTCTCGTGACCCCCCCCCCAGGGGTCCCGACCCCCAGGTTGAGAAATGCTGCCTTAAGGTCAACCAGTACAACTCCCTTCACTGGAGCAAGAAAACTCCCTTCACTGGAGCAAGAAAACATAATCAAAGCCCTCCTGACAAAGAGCCATCCAGCCATAGATATAGATAGATATATATGATTCACACACAGAGAGATATAGTATCATAGATTTGAAAGGGACCCCTAAAGAAGGACAATGATATGTTGCATATTCCAGAGTAGGCAAACCAGACACTCTCCACATCAACACTGACAAAGAAACAACAAGGAATATTGTTTACCCACAAGCATAAAGGAATTACATATATTAGAAACCATTACTTTATTTTCCAGATCACCAGACTGGGCCACAGCAACGCCTGGCAGGGGAAGGCTAGTATATTATATAATGCTAATAGTATAATATACTGGCAATGTATTATATATATATTGTGGTATGCTAATATAATACAATATAATAATAACAATAAGGAAGAAAAGGGATGAAGAGGGGAGTGATGTTATGCAGACCCCAACAATAACAGGACCCCCTCCCTCTTCACCTGCATCAGGAGCCACCCCAAAGGAGCCTCCATCCCACCCTCTCTGGGGCGCCCACGTCGAGCCAGGCCCCTCACTCAGCCTGCAGGCCTCCGCTCAGCCCCACCCAGGACGAGGAGGAGGCCTGGAGACCCCCGGAGGCCCACCCCTCTCTCCGCCAAGGGGAAGGGAGGAAGGCCCGCGTACCCACCGCGTGAGCAGAAAAGGAAGCAGGAGCCCCGGAGACGGAACCGCTTCAGCGCCGCCAAGCTTCGCCTTCTCCGCCGCCGCAGGAACAGCTCCAGTCAGACGGCTCCGCCATGATGGAATGCGGGCCCTCGCGCATGCGCACTGCCGCAGCGGCCCCTCTCCAGGAAAAGCGAGAGCGAGGCGGCCGGGCGCAGCAACCCAACAACGCAGTCTCCTCTCCCCTTCACAGCATTGGAGTTTGTCGGCTGGCATTCCTGTCCGAACATGCTCGGGAGGGGGGATTTCGGATTCAGAAAGTATACAACACAGGCATGGGCAAACTTCGGCCCTCCAAGTGTTTTGGGCTGAAGTTTCAACTCCCAGCCTTTAGCATTATATAACATTATATAGTAAAGGTAAAGGTTGTCCCCTGACATTAAGTCCAGTCATGTCTGACTCTGGGGTGTGGTGCTCATCTCCATTTCTAAGCCGAAGAGCCGGCGTTGTCCGTAGACACCTCCAAGGTCATGTGGCCGGCATGACTGCATGGAGCGCCGTTATATCACAAGTTGTAACGTGTGTAATATATAATCTATTATATTGCAACATTATTAATATGATATATAAGATATTAATAATAATATATTATATTAATATTAATATATTATATTAATATATTAATATTATTACAATATAATGCATTATCAGTATATGTTATCAGCCATATATAATATAGTGTACTATATCAGAAGTTGTAGTATGTATAATATGTAATGTATTATATTGCAACATTATTAATATGAGATATAATATATTAATAATAAAATATTATATTATTATTAATATATTATATTAATACGTTAATATTATTACAATATAATGCACTATCAGTATATAATATTATCAGCATTATATAATATATTGTACTATATCAGAAGTTGTAGTATATATAATATATAATTTATTATATTGCAACATTATTAATATGATATATAATATATTAATATAATTACAATATAATGCACAACCAGTATATTATACTATCAGCATTACATAATATATTGTACTATATCAGAAGTTGTACTATGTATAATGTATAATCTATTATATTGCAACATTATTAATATGATATATAATATATGAGTATCATTACAATATAATGCACAACCAGTATATTATACTATCAGCATTATATAATATATTGTACTATATCAGAAGTTGTAGTATGTATAATATATAATCTATTATATTGCAACATTATTAATATGATATATAATATATGAGTATCATTACAATATAATGCACAACCAGTATATTATACTATCAGCATTATATAATATATTGTACTATATCAGAAGTTGTAGTATGTATAATATATAATCTATTATATTGCAACATTATTAATATGATATATAATATATTAATAATAATAATAATATTGGTGGAGGCTCCTTCTTTGGAAGTTTTTAAACAGAGGCTGGATGGCCATCTGTCAGGGGTGCTTTGAATGCAATATTCCTGCTTCTAGGCAGGGGGTTGGACTGGATGGCCCATGAAGTCTCTTCCAACTCTATGATTCTATGAATTCTTCATTGTGGCCTCATTTTTTATTGGAAGAGACTGGTCACCTTATCGAAGTTGTAGTATGTATAATATATAATCGATTATATTGCAACATTATTAATATGAGATATAATATATTAATAATATATTAATATAATATTAATATATTATATTAATATCATTACAATATAATGCACTACCAGTATATTATATTATCAGCATTATATAATATATTGTACTATATCAGAAGTTGTAGTATATATAATATATAATCTATTATATTGCAATATTATTAATATGATATATAATATATTAATAATAATATATTATATTTATATTAATATATTATATTAATATATTAATATTATTACAATATAATGCACTATCAGTATATTATACTATCAGCATTGTACTATATCAGAAGTTGTAATATGTATAATATATAATCTATTATGTTGTTGTTGTTCATTCGTTCAGTCGTCTCCGACTCTTCGTGACCTCATGGACCAACCCACGCCAGAGCTCCCTGTCGGCCGTCACCACCCCCAGCTCCTTCAAGGTCAGTCCAGTCACTTCAAGGATGCCATCCATCCATCTTGCCCTTGGTCGGCCCCTCTTCCTTTTGCCTTCCACTTTCCCCAGCATCATTGTCTTCTCTAGGCTTTCCTGTCTCCTCATGATGTGGCCAAAGTATTTCAACTTTGTCTCTAGTCTCCTTCCCTCCAGTGAGCAGTCGGGCTTTATTTCCTGGAGGATGGACTGGTTGGATCTTCTCGCAGTCCAAGGCACTCTCAGCACTTTCCTCCAACATCACAGCTCAAAAGCATCTCTCTTCCTTCGCTCAGCCTTCCCTAAGGTCCAGCTCTCACATCCGTAGGTTGACTACAGGGAATACCATGGCTTTGACTAGGCGGATCTTTGTTGCCAGTCTGATGTCTCTACTCTTTACTATTTTATCGAGACTGGACATTGCTTCCTCCCAAGAAGTAAGCGTCTTCTGATTTCCTGGCCAGTCTGCATCTGCAGTAATCTTTGCGCCTAGAAATACAAAGTCTGTCACGGCCTCCACATTTTCTCCCTCTATTTTCCAGTTGTCAATCATTCTTGTTGCCATAATCTTGGTTTTTTATGTTTAGCTGCAACCCAGCTTTTGCGCTTTCTTCTTTCACCTTGATTAGAAGACTCCTCAGCTCCTCCTCGCTTTCGGCCATCAGAGTGGTGTCATCTGCATATCTGAGGTTGTTAATGTTTCTTCCAGCCATTTTCACCCCAGCTTTGCATTCATCAAGCCCCGCACATCGCATGATGTGTTCTGCATACAAGTTAAAAAGGTTGGGTGAGAGTATGCAGCCTTGCCGTACGCCTTTCCCAATCTTGAACCAGTCTGTTGTTCCATGGTCAGTTCTTACTGTTGCTACTTGGTCCTTGTACAGATTCCTCAGGAGAGAGACAAGGTGGCTTGGGATGCCCATCCCACTAAGAACTTGCCACAATTTATTATGATCCACACAGTCAAAGGCTTTAGAATCAACAATAAAACAGAAATAGATGTTTTTCTGAAACTCCCTGCCTTTCTCCATTATCCAGCGGATATTGGCAATCTGGTCTCTCGTTCCTCTGCCTTTTCTAAACCCAGCTTGAACATCTGGCAACTCTCTCTCCATGTCTTGCTGGAGTCTTCCTTGCAGGATCTTGAGCACTACCTTACTGGCATGAGAAATAAGGGCCACTGTACGGAAGTTTGAGCAGTCTTTCGCATTTCCCTTTTTTGGTATGGGGATATAAGTTGATTTTTTCCAGTCTGATGGCCATTCTTGTGTTTTCCATATTTGCCGGCATATGGCATGCATCACCTTGACAGCATCATCTTTTAAGATTTTAAACAGTTCAGCTGGGATCCCGTCGTCTCCTGCTGCCTTGTTGTTAGCAATGCTTCTTAAGGCCCATTCCACCTCACTCCTCAGGATGTCTGGTTCTAATTCATTCACCACACTGTCAAAACTATCCTCAATATTATTATCCTTCCTATACAGATCTTCTGTATAGTCTCGCCACCTTCTCTTGATCTCTTCAGCTTCTGTTAGGTCCCTGCCATCTTTGTTTCTTATCATACCCATTTTTGCCTGAAATTTACCTCCAATGTTTCTAATTTTCTGGAAGAGGTCTCTTGTCCTTCCTATTCAATTACAATTATATAATATATTGTACTAATCAGAAGTTGTAGTATGTATAATATATAATCTATTATATTGCAACATTATTAATATGATATATAATATATTAATATTATTACAATATAATGCACTACCAGTATATTATACTATCAGCATTATATAATATATTGTACTATATCAGAAGTTGTAATATATATAATATATAATTTATTATATTGCAACATTAGCAGGTAGGCTGTTAGGAATTGTGGGAGTTGAAGTCCAAAACACCTGGAGGGCCGAAGTTTGCCCGTGCCTGATACAACCTCACATGCTCATTTATCATATATAGCATTATATGGTCAATGTAGACTCATATAACGCAGTTTAATGCACAGGAGTTGTAGTTTGCAAGGTCTTTCACCCCTGCCAAAGAATGCTGATACCATGCCAACTCACAACTCCAATGACTCCTTAGCATTAAGACATGGCAGTTAGAGAGGTATCAAACTGGATTAATTCCACAGTGTAGATGCTAACTGAGGTCATTGTGAGAAGTCACCTTCAATTCAGGCTAGAGTTTTGGCTATAGTTCCCAATCCCCAGCTAAGATTTCTGGAAGCTGTAATCAAAACACCAAACTTGTCCAGTTCCTGCTTCCAGAGACCCTTGGACCCTTGGACTACTCAGTAAACATTTATAAACAAATATTGTACTGTTGTGGTTTTTTTTTCTTTTCTTTTTTGGCATGGATTCAATGCCTAATATTTACAAAAGTAGAGAAAATTGTGAAGAGTATATTTACTAATTACTGGGGCTATAATTCCTCTCATGAAGATATAATCTCTTTAGGCACAGAGCTAGTTCCTTACAAGGAAACATCATTGGTTTAATTTCTTTCGTCACCTTTGAATTTTGCAGTTTTCCATGTGTCCTGGAACTCTTTGCTCTCATCTTGGAAATCAACTTTGGGTGAATGATAATAGATTTGCAGTGGCCTTTCCATGACAAAGAAATCTAGGGCTTTATCACATCAGCCTGTGTTCTCAAGGCAACTGTATTGTTGAAGCAAACGGAAACTTACGATTATTGTAACAATCACTTCCATACCTCACTGCAATTGCAACATGCCAGGATGTAGTATAAACTGAACATTAGTCAAAAGCTTGATGTGGCAGCTAAAAAGCCCAATGTGATATAGGGCAGTGTAGAAGAGACCTAGGTTGCAACAATAGAAATAGACTGTCAAGATCAAGACACCACTTTGTTCTGCTTTGGTCAGACCTAACCAAAGCAAATCAAGAAGGTTGTTGTAAGTTTTTTGGGCTATATGGCCATGTTCCAGAAGCATTCTCTCCTGACGTTTTGCCTGCATCTATGGCAGCCGTCTTCAGAGATCACCTCACAACCTCTGAGGATGCCTGGCATAGATGCAGGCGAAACGTCAGGAGAGAATGCTTCTGGAACATGGCCATACAGCCTGAAAAACTTGCAAGAACCCAGTGATTCTGGCCATGAAAGCCTTCAACAATACATCAAAACAAGAAGGATGTGGACAACCTAGAACGTGTCCAAGAAAGGCAACCAAAATAGTCAAAGGTCTGGAAACCATAAATCCCTATAAAGAGTGGCTTGGGCCTTTTCCACACAGCTGTATAAAATCTACATTGAACTGGATTATATGGCAGTGTGGACTCAGATAACCCAGTTCGAAGCAGATATTATGGATTATCTGCCTTGATATTCTGAGTTATATAGTTGTGTGGAAGGGCCCTTAGAGATCTGGTGATGTTCAGCCTGGAGGAGGCTAAGAGGAGACATGATAGCGATGTTTACAATTTTGAAAGATGTCACATTGAGGAGGGGACAAGCTTGGATTCACATTGCAGGAAAAGAGATTCCACCTGAATATTAGGAAGGACTTCCTAACAGTTTATAGATGTTCAACAGTAGATATGCAGCCTCAACGTGTGATGGAGTCTCTCCTTTCCTGGACAGAGGTTTGATGGCCATCTATTGGGAGTACTTTGATTGTGTCCTTCTCTGGATGGCAGGACTGGATAGCCCTTGGGGTCTCTTCCAACTCTGATTCTATGACCCCTTTCTTTAGCCAGCCTCCACATTTCTTGCTGCGTAATGCTATGAGATTGAGTAAACTGTTTTCCCCTCTTCTCTCCGTTTTCTTGTTTGTTGATGCACAGTAAGAGATTTTGTCAGCAGCTACTGTTTATTTTCCCTGTTGCACGCAGGCGCACACCGCTGTATTAGGATTGGCTAGAGTATAATCCTGGTCAGACCCCGTTTGTTTAATTTTTACTGCATGCTGGTAGAATGTTTGTGCATCTCCAACACCACTGCAATATTTTACCAATGCCAATATTGTCAAACACAATGTTCCCCACTCCGATGATTTATAATTCACCAAGGACACCTAAATATGAGATGAAATGATTTCCTTTCCCTTTTTCCACAGGATCTCTGAGCCCCTTGTGATGGACCACCAGCAGCAAACCTCCCTCGGAAGCTTATTTTTCATTTTATATATTTTTATTTAAAATCTGTAGATATGCACTGATTCCTACCAGTGCATGGATGATCCAGGTCTGCAGCAGTGCATCTCTTGCAAAGACAATAGCTCCCCAACCATTTAATAAAATGTATCCTTGTTTACAATCGCTACCTACATTATATCTCTTCTTTGCAGCCTTTAGTAGTAGTAGTAATAATAATAATAATAATAATAATAATAATAATAATAATAAAACTTTATTTATACCCCACTACCATCTCCCAAAGGGACTCGGTGCGGCTTACATGAGGCCGAGCCCACAATACATCAGCAAAAAACAACAGCAGCAGTAATACAAAACAATAAAATAAAGCTCATAAACAAAAAATAGGCAGTAAACATCTACAATAACACAATAATATTTAAAAACCAATGGCTGGGCCAAATGTAATAGTTAAAATTTTAAAAAAATAATGCTGGACAAGACCAGGTGAAATATAACTAAGATAGAATTTCAGAAAAGAATGGGGCTACACTATATGTTTTATTCCCTATCCCTCCATATATTTATTACATATATAGATAGATAGATAGATAGATAGATAGATAGATAGATAGATAGAGTGTAAAGGTAAAGGTTTTCCCCTCACATTAGGTTCAGTCGTTATAAAATAACCAACAAATAAGTATTTAGAAGTCCAAAGGCACAGATTGCCGCAATTTTGCTGCAGGAAATCAAAGCTAGATCTGCTCATGCCACTGTGGGAGTTTCTTAGGAACTCTATGTACACTTGCCTTGAAATGTTGTACACTTTGAGATTAGATCAATGAGAAGCTTGTGCGTCCCGAGAAATCCTTAGAAAGATATAGGGAGCTGATAAATGCACTCAGAGATGCTCCGAGTCCTTCTTTTACTTGGAATTATTTAATTTGCTCAGCATGTTGTACTGTCTTTGCACAGCTGCGAAATTATATCAGGAACCTGGGCCTTCAATATTTTCAAAAGCAAAGAGAGACGAGGAAGGTCCAGTCGTAAACCGGCTAACGAACAGGATGTGTTTGTTGAACAGGAACAAAAGCTTAGTTAATCATTTTACCTTGGAGAAAATTCCAGGAATCTCATAACTCTGCTGGGCTTCTAATCGCTGCAGACAGAGGTCTGTGCTTAAAGCATCTCAGTCTCAAGGCAATTCAGTGTCGAGGGCAAGATTCAGATCGTCCTTTTAAATGTAGTCTCCTCCTCTGTCTTTTTGACAGGGAAAAGTTCATTGAGCGAAAAGGAATTATTAGTGCATGGAATGCCTTCACACTGCATTCTTTTTCTAGTGCTTCTGAAGTGCATTCCTAAGAGCCTTTTTCTTTTTGCAAAGTACTTGAAGGTCTCTGGTTAAATTAGAATAGCTGCAAACAATAAAGGGGGGCAATGGGGAGAAATCAATTAAGGAGGAAAAGAGGTAAAAATGGTACAACATCTTCTAATTTTTTTAAGGCAGCAAACTGAATGCATTGCTTCCCTATAATAATTATCTCCCTCACCCCATGAAATGTCCTTTCAGTTCCCAAAAATTCTGGCATTGAAATAGCTGAAAAGTGTGCTGAGTATTTTAAAATGCATCTAGGTTGTCTCTCTACGATAGATTAAATGCAACTTGACATCACTTTAATTGCCATGGCTCAATGGTATGGGGTCATGGAAGATTTGATTTGGTAGTTTCTAGGTGTATGTGATCCATTTAAAAATGGTTCTAAACTTCTTCCAATACTACAAATGAGGAAATTTCAGGGACTCCTATCTTTTTCATTTTAAAGCTATTGGGGTGAAAATTGCTGCAATGGTAGAACACATTTACCATTCTTAGTCTATCATGCTTGATGACATTTCACTCATCCATGGATTTTTTTTGAGAATTTTCAAAGTTTTTAAAAACATTTTTAAAAAATGACAAGAGTGAGTTCCGCCTCCGCCTCCCTCATCTGTCAGCTCTGATACGCTGAGAAGCATGCCAACAGATTTGGCTTTGCCTATCAGCAGGGCTTAGTTGCCCTGTGAATTTTAGCTGCACCTCAGTACTTCCAGAAACATCCAAGGCTTACAAATCAAAGGCTCCTTTTGGTTCAAATTCTTAATATGGGGGGGGGGGGCAGCGAGCAGGCGCATCAGAACTCTCTTCGAAAGTGCTGTACTTCCGAACAACTTACGACTCCCAAATACGAGGGTTGAATGAAAAGTAATGCCTCCACCTTCATAACTCCTCAACAGATGGCAGTACTGGTATGCGGCAGGTACTGGCTTGTTCAGTAGACTCTCCTCTACAGTTCCATTTTGGCGGGAAGCCTTAGCATTGAACGGTTGTGTTGTTAAAGTGTGAAGTATGGAACCCTGCACAGACGGTCGGTCAATGAGCATTGGATGGTTGTGTTGTTAAAGTGCAAAGTATGGAACCCTGCACAGACGGTCGATCAATGCGACTTAATCAACGTGCAGTCATTGAATTCTTGACAGCAGAAGGTGTCACCCCAAAGGAGATTCATCAGAGAATGCAAGCTGCTTATGGTGATTGTGTTAATGTGAGTACTATGCGTCATTGGGTAAGTAAGTCTAAAGATGTTGAGGTGGGAACATCTGACTTGCATGACAAACAAAGAGTTGGACGTCCTGTGACAGCAACCACCGAGTTTCACAAGCAAAAGGTTGACAGATTGATTCAGGATGATCGTCGTATCACTCAGAGAGACATTTCAATCATACTACTAGTTCACAAGGCCTTTTAACCTTTTCTGCTAAAGAATGCTGGTGCCTCACCAAAAAGCACAATACCAAGGCTTCCATAGCATTGAGACATGGCAGTTAAAGTAGGGTCAAACAGTATTAATTCTACAGTGTAGATGCAGCCTTGGTTTTATTTGATAGCCAAACAGCTAAGTCTCGATAAAAGGACTTACCATAGCAGGATATCATTAAAGGCTCCCATGCACTGAAGGAAGAGGAACTGACATGGGGCAATTCGAGGAAGATTGTCAAGGAGCAATGAAAAGGCTATTCATCATCAAAACTTTAGATCACCAGGAAATAAAGCAAGCCAGGTTGACAAAGAGTCCAGTCCCAATTAATATTAGAAAGCGGTTGTTTTCCTGAATGGCGTTCACTTATAAGTAAACAGAGTAGAAGGAACCTGCCAACAGGAAAGGGCATCGCAAGTCAAAACAACGACATGTTAAGTGCCACTTGGAACCCAGAGGATGCATCAACTCTGCCAAATTAATACCGTTTGACATACAATCAGAGAGTTGGAAGAGACTGCATGGACCATCTAGTTCAACCTCCTGCCCTGCAGCACAATCAAAGCACCCCCAGCAGAGGGCCATCCAGCCTCTGTTTAAAAGCCTCCAAGGAAGGAGCTTCCACTGGACTCTGAAGCAGAGAGTTCGACTGCTGAACAGTCAGGAATTTCTTCCTGATGTTCAAGTGAAATCTCCTTTTCCGTCATTTGAACCCATTGCTCTGAATCCTAAGTTAATGTGATGGAACCATGGAAGCTGTAATTTTACAAGTACCTATTCTGTCCAAGTATGGCAATGCCACAACGAACCCATGCCACATTATCTTGAATGCATTAGCACCTCCCTTTTCTTTGTGGAACAATAAATCATTCTTGCCAAAAACTCCAGAAGGCATCGGGACTGTGGCGCAGCTGGCTGAGTTAAGATCACTTCTGACCAAAGGTCATGAGTTCGCTGCATTAAGATCACTTCTGACCAAAGGTCATGAGTTCGAAGCCAGCCCAGGTCGGAGTGAGCTTCTGACCAATTGTGTAGCTTGTTGTCGACCTTTGCAAACCCGAAAGACAGTTGCATCTGTCAAATAGGAAAATTAGGTGCCACCTATGTGTGGGGAGGCTAATTTAACTAATTTACAAGGCCATAAAAAAGACTCCAGCAAAGCACTCCAGCAAAAGCATGCAGGGAATGCGGAAGTACTTCATCAGTGTCGCAGATGGATGATGAAAGCGACAGCTCCCCTGGCTGCCAGAAAAAGTTAAATAGCCTCTGAGTGTCTGTCTATATGTGTTGTGTATCTTTGGCATTGAATGTTTGCCATATATGTATACATTGTAATCCGCCCTGAGTCCTCTGTGGGGTGAGAAGGGCGGAATATAAATACTGTAAGTACGTAAATAAAATGATCCCAAAGGCTCCAAGTGGTCCTACCTGTTTCACATCATAGTTTTCAGCACCTATCTTTCTCTTTATCCATTAAGAATGTCCTTTTTTTCACTGAAGGCTCCCCTTCCTGCTGAGGTTATCTGTCAACTTCCAAATAATTCAATGTACAATGTCCTCCTTTGTAGACCTTAACAGCAATCTGCCATTACGGTACAAGATCCACATACAGTTCAGACGCAATTCAGCTTTCCAGGAAAGGAGTCAAGCAGCATGTAAATGATATTATTTAAATTTATGGCTACTGCACATGAAGGAGGGAACCGGCACAACATCTGGAAGATGGATAATTCCAAGTGGCATCTGTTTTATTGCTCTCGAATGCCTTTATAATATCTAACGGCCTTTAAGTGGACATATTGCAAATGGTTTTTCAGATTTCGCTGTAATGCTGAACTGTTTCGCTTGGAACCTCAAGGACTTTGGTTTTTGGAGGATAATAAATTGAGATTCGTTGCTTTCAATCTCCGTGTTTTCTTGTGACCTTCAAGTGAGATGGCTTCGAAGTCTGAGGAATTTGGGGGAACGAAGCACTCCTTGACTTCAGAAGGCTAAGGACCTTGTAAAACTGCAAGATCTTTGTAAAACTACAAGTGCTGGCATCTCATCAAATGACAACTCCCGTGATGCCATAGCACCTAACTGGGGCCCCATCTACATTGCCATACAAAGTAGTTAAAATGCATTAGTGTATGAGCTCAATACAATTAAACTACATTATATTAGTCTACACTCATATATTAGTGTGTATGAGTTCAATGAATTTAAATTTCATAATATGAGTCTGTACTCATATATTAGTGTGTATGAGTTCAATACAGTTAAACTGCATTATATGAGTCTACACACATATATTAGTGTATATGAATTCAATGCAATTAAATGAGTCTACACTTATATATCAGTGTATATGAGTTCAATGCTGTTAAACTGCATTGTACGAGTCTAAACTCATATATTAGTGTATATGAGGTCAATGCAGTTAAACTGCATTATATGAGTCTACACACGTATATTAGTGTATATGAATTCAATGCAATTAAATGAGTCTACACTCATATATTAGTGTATATGAGTTCAATACAGTTAAACTGCATTATATGATGTTACACTCATATATTAGTGTGTATGAGTTCAATGCTGTTAAATTGCATTATACGAGTCTACACTCATGTATTAGTGTATATGAGTTCAATGCTGTTAAATTGCATTATACGAGTCTACACTCATATATTAGTGTGTATGAGTTCAATGCAGTTAAACTGCATTATATGAGTCTACACTAATCACATAATACAGTTTCATTATATGTCATTGTAGTTCCATAGGAATGGAACAATGGATGACGAATCTGGATTATGTTTTTGATGACTTGACGATAGTGAATGGTTATTGAAGTAATTGCTTATTAATTGTGTAATGTGTTAGGTTGTTGACTGTTTTTTACACTGTAGCATTGAATTTTTGCTGTTCTTATTTGTTGTGAACCGCCGTGAGTCGCCTTCGGGCTGGGAACAGCGGTATATAAGTAAAGTAAAGTAAAGTAAAGTAAATAAATAAGGCCTGAGAAAGCTAAAGTGGTGTCAAACTGCATTAATTCTACCGTCTAGATCAGTGTCCCCCAACCTGTGGTTTGCAGATCACCTGTGGTCTGTAAGAACTAAAATATGGTCCGTGACCACATCGTTATTACTATGGATAATATCACAACCCAAACAAAAACGAATTCTTGGCGGCTTTGTTTTTAGGCCTATTTCTGGGTTTATTTGGGGTGCTGAATCAGAAAATTGGATTTGATAGACCACATCCACTCTAGATGATTAAATATGATTTTCTGTGGATGAGCAGATGGGAACTACTGGATGGCATATGTTCTGTATCGGAAACTAGAGCTGATGTGGTCTATCCAATGCAATTTTCTGAATCAGCACCCCAAATGACCAAACCGAATCTAAGTTGACCAAAAACTGATTTGTAACCCCTTTGGTACTAATGTTAGAGAGTGGTCCCTGGTCAAGTGGTCCCAATAAAAAAAGGTTGGGAACCACTGTTCTAGATTCACCCTTTGAAGGCCTCGGGGAGAACACAGAAGGGCATCCAAACAACTCAGGTGCCCCAGGAACTTTTCCATCTCACCTTTGGTTTCTATGAGAATTCAAGCTTGATTTGCTGTGTGGCCCATTCATTCATCTTATGGTCCATGGTACCAACACAACTCTCCTTTCTGTTCACCGAAGCAAACTGCTGCAGTTTCTCCTAGGTTTTCTGGCCATTTCTAATCTTTTGCCATCTTGACAACACTCTGAAGTTGCTTGACCACAGGTGTCCTGGTTTTCATTTGCAAAATGTTGAAAGGAAATAATTACAATAAGAATAACAATGATATAACACGTCCCTCCAGATATGTATCTGCCAGGAAAAGCTGTCCCAAAGGGTTCTTTCCATCCGCGCTGCCAGCTCCAGATGACACCAATTCTACAACCTGATTGCTATGCAATCAGACCTGTTATGAACGTGAATAATCATCTCTTTGTGCTGCAGGGAGAGAGAAAAATGGACTCAGCTATCTTTCTGGGATTTAATAACGCTTGATCTATTTTCCCTATCTCATTCACTCCTGGTCAAGTGTTGCTGTATACAAATTGAAAGTGTTGTGAGTACTACGAGAAGAAAAAGTGGTTTTCTAGGGAAAAACAAAAAAAAAAAGAAACAACTGACTTAGAAGCTTGTCCTTTAACAGATGTTGCAGGAAACCTTATGTTTTAATACAAACAGGAATGTTATACTTATGGAATTTTATTTTAAATGTACTACTAGTGATAAATCTTACTCCAAGTATGGCTTCTTGAAATTTTGCTTATTTGTTCTTCCAAGGTATTGCTGACTTCCATGTAACTTATGTGATCCTTTAGTTCTTACTTCCACTACCATTATAACCAGCAGTTGGTATGGAGGGTCCTAATCACATTGCCCAATTATAGCTGGTCTGGTCTGGAGGTTCTGTATGGGAAGTTTGGCCCAATTCAATCGTTGGCAGGGTTCAGAATGCTCTTTGATTGTACGTGAACTATAAATCCCAGCAACTACAACTCCCAAATGTCAAGGTCTATTTTCCCCAATCGCCACCAGTGTTCACATCTGGGCATATTGAGAAATCGTGCCAGGTTTGGTCCAGATCCATCATTGTCTGAGTCCACAGTGCTCTCTGGATGTAGGTGAACTACAACTCCCAAATTCAAGGTCAATGCCCACCAAACCCTTCCAGTATTTTCTGTTGGTCATGGGAGTTCTGTGTGCCAAGTTTGGTTCAATTCCATCGTTAGTGGAGTTCAGAATGCTCTTTGATTGTAGGTGAACTATAAATCCCAGCAACTACAATTCCCAAACGACAAAATCAATCCTCCCCAATCCCACCAGTATTCAAATTTGGGTGTATTGGGTATTTGTGCCAAATTTGGTCCAGTGTATGAAAATACATCCTGCATATCAGATATTTACATTACTATTAATAACAGCAGCAAAATGACAGTTATGAAGTAGCAATGAAACTAATTTTATGGTTGGGGGTCACCATAACATGAGGAAGCATATTAAGGGGTCGTGACATTAGGAAGGTTGAGAACCACTGAGCTAAAGTGACGTCAAACTGCATTCCATCTATTGTGAAGATACAGCCTTGGTCCCCCGGTGGCGCAATGGGTTAAACCCTTGTGCCGGCAGGACTGAAGACCGACCGGGTTGCAGATTCGAATCCGGGGAGAGCATGGATGAGCTCCCTCTGTCAGCTCCAGCTCCTCATGCGGGGACATGAGTGAAGCCTCCCACAAGGATGGTAAAACATCTTAACATCTGGGCATCCACTGGGCAATGTCCTTGCAGATGGCCAGTTCTCTCACACCAGAAGCAACTTGCAGTTTCTCAAGTTGCTCCTGACACCAAAAATAAAATAAAATAAAACAAAACAAAACAGCCTTGGTCACAATCCCTCCTCAACATCCATTGGGTTATTCCAAAAGAAGTGTTGTGCTGTCACGCACTGGGCCTGTAGACAGGACGTGTTTTCTGAATGCCCAAAAGGACGCGAGGGGTGCCTCGGCTGAGAGGCCTTTTGGATTTCCCCACACAAAGTTCTTTTAAAGACTTAGAAAGTTCAACAAAGTTTTTATTGTTGCTTAAATTTTCAATAAATCAAACAATTACTTCAAGGCTTTGAATCAACTGGTGGCTTGCTTAAATCTTGTCCACAAGGGACAGGCAACTTTCTTCATCCTTCTACAAGAGAAATCCTTCACCCCTCCCTGGGCAATCTATTTACTTTGCTAGCATGGGCCCTACTCCCGGTTCCAATCTGCGTTATGGGTGACCCGAGTAGACCTTACCAGGCAAAGTCCTTGGTAGATTTCCAAGAGGAAAGAAGGCTTTCAATTCCCAGCGAAGGCTGGCTGTAAAACAGTGGAGCTGTATTTCTCCAGCAAAGAGCTGGCTGTAGAGTTGTGAAACTAAATTCCCCAACAAAGGCTATGCTATAGTTCTCTGTAGAGCTGTGGGACTAGACCTCCCCCCGCCCCAGCAAAGCTGTAAAAGACGAAGCTTTCTACAGGTGGAACTGATTCACGTCCTGTACGAAAGGCTTCTCTGTGTGAACTGAACTAGAGGTCCCCTTTTTTCCCTCCTTAACCCAGAAAAAGGGGTTGAACTAAAGAACATAATGATAATTGATGGGTCATTGGCCCTGTGATTGCAAATCAAGGGAAGCCACCTTATTGCAAAATGCATGGAACTTTGGAATACATGCAAACACTCATTAGAAAGGAAAAGAAGTTGGAGCTCCTGGTACAGCCGTACCAGCATGTGGCAACTCTGTGGTTAGGAAATCCACCCTTCAGGCTTTCGTTTGTGGCTACTTGAAGTATCCCACTTCTGTATTACCTGGTATTTGACATCTTCGAGATGGGTTCATTTGTCAGGATGAGATGAACTGCAGAAAAAAGAAGGAAGGAGTGGGATGGGTGGGTTGAGAAAAATGCAAAACCTGGCCTTTTGTCCTGACATCATTCAGCAAGGTTTGCTAATCCCTGGCTTTTAATAAAAGGTTACACTGTAGAAATTTTAAAGCCTTTTCCTGGTAGAAAAAAAATTGCTCATAATTCCTGTGCTATATTGGAGAACCTGTTATAAAATGAACACTGGTCTTTTGTGTACTTAGGGAAAGGGGAGGAGGAGAAGGAGGGGGAAAAGTCTCCTCTTATCTTGCCAACATTGGCTTCTATTGTTCACATACAATATCCTTGGCGTCTTATGGGTACCTTTGGAGAAACGGCTCATAACAAGTTAAGGCATACAGCAAAAACATTGCAATTGATGATTTCCAAACACGTGGCGCCCAGTGGCGAAGTGGAACAGACAGGTACCAAGTAGTACCAATGTGATGAAGGCTGAATTAATATTTGGGGTCATTCCCTTTGATGAATGCTGAGTAAAAGCAAGAAACACTGCGCTTGCTTTGAGGTGGCTTTATATTGTCGCTCCATCTCTTTAGCGACGTTACTTAACTGGGAATCCCATTCTGGGAGGGGAATACCTCCTGTTTTTATTTCATTTTGGCTTCTGTGTTGTTGCTCTACAGCCAGAACCTGAGTTGGTTGATTCCTATCTGGCTGATGGTCTGTCAGGGGAGGTGGGGCGACCCTTCCTAAAATAACTGATCTTCAATAGTGTGCTGGAGATTATTTATTATTTATTTATTTACAGTATTTACTGTATATACTTGAGTATAAGCCTAGTTTTTCAGCCCCCCTTTTAGGCTGAAAAAGTTCCCCTCGGCTTATACTCGAGTCAAGTTTATTTATTACTTTACTTTGTTATTAGTATCATTTTATTACGTGAATTATTTTAATATATTAATTATTATTATTATATTTACATTATTTTACTCTACAGTATTATTATTTTATTGCATTTATTATTTTACTCTATTTATTAATAGTATTATTATTTATTTACTCTTTATTATTATTACATTTATTATTTGACTTTATTTTTATTGTTACTGCATTTATAATTTTATTCTGTTGTTAATGTTATTACATTTCCATTATTTTACTCTATTATTATTATTAATTATTATTATTATTATTATTATGACACAAAAACACAGTATGACACAGCAAATGAGGTATATATGCTGGATTTCATTATTATTATTATTATTATTATTATTATTATTATTATTATTTTACTCTATTATTATTGGAGGAATACAAAAGCACATTTACACAGAAAATTAGAATAATGATTTAATTAGAGCTTGACAGTCTTATCTTAAATTACCGTTTTATGTAAATATTCAAAAACATTTAACCTACTGATCCCTCAATTAATGTAATTTTATTAATATCTATTTTTATTTTGAAATTTACCAGAAACTGCTGCATTTCCCACTCGAGTCAATAAGTTTTCCCAGTTTTTTGTGGTAAAATTAGGTGCCTCGGCTTATATTCGGGTCGGCTTATATTCGAGTATCACACCCCGCAGGGGACTCAGGGCGGATTACAATGTACACATACATGGCAAACATTCAATGCCATAGACACACAATATATATAGACAGACACAGAGGCAATTTATCATTCCAACTGCATGAGGGTATTCTGGCCACCGGGGGAGCTGTTGCTTCACCGTCCATTTGTGACACTGATAAAGTACTTCCTCATTCTTTGCAGACCTGCTGGGGATTTTTATGGCATCGTAAATTAGTTAAATTAGCCTCCCTGCATAGGCGGTACCTAAATTTCCTACTTGACAGATGCAACTGTCTTTCAGGCTGCAAAGGTCGACAGCAAGCTACACAAATTGGTCAGACACTCACTCCAACCTGGTCTGGCTTTGAACACATGACCTATCGTCAGTAGTGATCTTAATGCAGCTGACTCCCAGCCAGCTGTGCCACAGTCCTGGTGATTAAGAAACAACCACAAATAGATGACAAATGGAAAAAGCAAACAAAGTGGATTGTTGTGAAACTCTGTAATTGCCTTGTATTATGAATCGGTTTGGCTGCTACAGTCATCCCTCCATGTTTGTGGTTTTGATCTTGATGGGTCTGATTATGCGGTTTGGGAGAAGATGGACCACAGATGATGGGATATGCAGTACTTTCTTCTGTTTTGGATCCAACTTCAAATTACCACCCTGACCCCGACAAATGAATGTCCTGGACCACATTTGGCACACAGACCCCCCCCCATAACCCACTTTATGTCCTGATGTGGTTTGGGGAAGGATGGACTACGGATGATGGGATTTGCAGTACCTTCACCCAATTCAGCTCCCATAGACTGCTGCGACCACCATGAATGATGGACCTGGAACAAACTTGGCACACAGACTCCCCATGACCAGCAGAACATACTGGAAAAGTTTGGTGGAAATTGACCTTGATTTGTGGGAGTTATAGTTCACCTGCATCCAGAGAAACTGTGACCCCCTCCTCTCCCATCGACAATGGACCGGGACCAGATTTGGCACAGAGATTTGAGTCCCCTTCAGGGAAGATAAAGCAGGGTATAAATAATAGTAATAATAATAATTATTATTATTCATAGAATCATAGAATTGGAAGAGACTACATGGGCTATCTAGTCCAACCCCCTGCCATGCAGGAAAAGCACAATCAAAGCACTCCTTACAGACGGCCATCCAACCTCACGAACAAAGTAGGCCTTCTCAAAGCTAGAGAAAGGAGAAAGTAGGCACTCATGCTAGTGGTATATACACTAGTCTAATAATAAAATAAAATCACTCCAGATCTTCAGCTTCAAAGGAGACTCGGAGGCAACAGTCACAGAAGCCCTTTGAAACTCAGTGGTGAAGCTTATTCACATCCTATGGTTTGTGTTCTACAGACGATCCATCCAGCAGAAAAGGATGTGGGATGACCTTTTCAGTTATGAATGAGATTGATCTCTCTCGCCGGGCATGTGACTCATGTGAACACTGTTGAAGTTTTTCCAAAAAGTATTTTTTGTTTTGTACTAATCCAACAAGCACTAGTGACAACAAACAACAACATTGCAAAAGCAATTCAGACAACAAAGAACACAACAAAACGAACAAAATATAGTGTGGTGCTACTTTTCTAAATCTAGTGTACAGTTGGCTCTAAACCAGTGGTTCCCAAGCTTTTTTTTGACCAGGGATCACTTGACTAGGGACCAGGGACCACTCTCCAACATTAGTACCAAGAGGGCTATGAATCGGTTTTTGGTCAACTTTATATTTGGTTTAGTTATTTGCGATGCCGATTCAGAAAAATCATATTTAATAATCTAGAGCTGACGTGGTCTTTCCAGTGCAATTTTCTGAATCAGCATCCTGAAAACCCCCAGAAGAGGCTTAAAAGGCTGTGGACCATACTGTAGATCTTAGGGACCATTGGTGGTCCATGGACCACAGGTTGGCAACCACTACCCTAAACTTTTAGAGGGGTCGGGGCAAAGGATCTTCATGGAAGTGGAAAAATTGTGAATATTTTAAGATCTCCCTTGCCCAACATACATGGTACAGGAAGGCAATTGAGTCTTCTTTGGAGGTCTCTAAACAGGGGGTGGCTGGCTATTTTTCAGGACTGCTTTAGTTGTATATTCCTGGATATCCAAGGGGCTTCCAGCTCTGTGATTCTATGAAATGTATAAAATGGGAAAGGGGACTCTTAGGTTCCTTCTACACTGCCATATAATTCAGATTATCAAAGCAGATACTCCACATTATCTGATTTGAACTGGAGTATATGAGTCTATACTTCCATATAATCCAGTTCAAAGCAGATAATCTGGAATTTATATGGCATTATAGAAGGGACTTTAGACAATAATAATAATAATAATAATAATAATAATAATAATAATAATACACTTTATATTCCGTCCTTCTTCCCTAGAGAACTCTGAGCGGATTACAGCATTTACATTCACAGGCAAACATTCAATGCCTTTACAATCATATACATGAGACAGACAAACGCAAATAAAGGTAAAGGCTTCTCCTTTCATTTCCAACTTCTGGAGGCGGTACTCATCTTTGGCACTGAGGAGGTGCTTTTATTCATTTTCAAGCTGATGAGCTTGCATTGTCACCTCCTGGTAGTGTAGCTGACAAGATTGCTTAGAGCCTGGCCTGTAGCGAGGGGGGGTTAGGGGTTCAACCCCCCCCCCCCCGAAATGTTTCAGATTTTTAAAAAAACCTGGTTTACTCATGAATTTTAACTGGTTAACCAAATCCCCATGCTAAGTCTATGAGATGCAAAAAATTAAGAGTCCCTCCAGAACTGCAAGCACTATCTCAGGCAAATATTGACAATTTAATCACACTGTCATTACTTGCAGCAATAGCCGATGTAGCGAAGCAACCAAGTTGGAGGTGTGTGTGTTGATTGCTCTCATTAAGGAGGCCAGACTTGGTGGAGGTGGTTGACAGGGGCGGAGCTGCAGGCTATTGAAGGCTGCTCTGCCCCCTGCTGTGCTCTTTGCTTCAGCGTGAGCGAGGAGGCAGGTTTCAACCCCCCCCGTGAAATTTTCCCCCCCCCCGAAAATTTCAACCCCTCCCGAAATGTTTTTCTGGCTACGGCCCTGCTTAGAGCATCTCTTTGCCTTTCCCCACTAAAGTGGTACCTATTTATCTACTCACATGTTTTTGTACTGGTAGGTTGGCAGGAGTTGGAGCTGACAGATGGGAGCTCACCACATCTTGTGGATTCAAACTGCCAACCTTCAGGTCAACAGTTCAGCAGCACAAGGAGTTAACCCATTGCACCACCGTGGCACCAGTGACAACGACAAATGAAGTTTTTGGTTGTTCTGCTGAATTGGGCCCTGGACCTTGGCCCCCGAGTCCTTCTCTGATGGTATCCCAGAAAGACTTTATCTCCTCTCATACAGGATAGTGCTGGTGCAGTTATACTATCCCGAGATGACTCCAATTCTATTTTTTCTTTGAAAAATATTTTTGCTAAGCCGAAATCTCTCAATCAAGGCTTGGCCTGATTAAATGAGCCTGACCAAAGAGACGTCTTCTAACACCTGCAAGATCACAGTTGGTGAGACATAAATGGAATCCACAGCTATTTTTATCCCTTGCAGCTCTGAGTCAAAATGAAAAGCAACATATTGTGAGGGAAGCTTGGTTCCTATTTAATTCTAACCCAGCTTATCTTGGGAAAACAACTAGAAAACGGGGAGGTGTTGATGCTTTAAATATCTAAGCATGAAGAATTTTTGACTCTTCTTCATAAAACAGGCAACGCAAAGTGTGGGGCTTTATCTCCTAGGGCTGCACACAGATCTGTTTTTCAAAATGGGCTCTGGCTGGTTTGGCTCTTTTGGCTCTTTCGAACAGTTGTAATAGCAAGAATGCACTGCCATTTTTTTCCCGGCCACAACAGACCTTGCGACTCCAACCACGGCTATTTCTGGTTTCATTTGGCTACACGTGGAGTGCGGAGAGGTAGCTGTGTGTCCGCACGGGGTTTCCCTGTGAGCCCTGCCTGTAGAGGCAATCAGAACAGAAGAAAGCCACGAAGTGTCTTTTAGCCAAGCTGGACCTCCATTTTTCTGTTGCGAGCAGGCTTCTGAGAGAGACAGATCATGCTCCAGGTGATATAAATTCTCAGTGCCACTAGCAGCTCTGCATTGCTTGTCTTGCTTTTTGACTCAGATAGCAATAAATAAGCATTTACTTTCTACACATTAAGAAACTGCCACCAATGGTGCTCTTCACTTGACACAAATGTGGGGTAGAGGAATCTTGCCATTTCTAAAGCCACCATAAAATAAGGAGGTAATTTATATCTTTGTAAAAGAATGGCTAATGCTTCTTCAGGTGGGGTGGCTCCCACTGAAATAAGTGTTTAAAGGGGGTGCCTTAATTCAGCTTCATTGAAAGGATGTTGAGGAAAAACAATGACAGAAAAGGTAGTTTCTTGAGTCTGGTGCCTTAATCCAGGTCTTATTGAAGGATGTAAGGAGAAAGGATCCCAGAAAGGGTGGTTTCGTAAGTCTGATACCTTAAACCTAGGTGTTATTGAAGGATCTGAGAAGAAATGATGCCAGAAAAAGTAGTTTCTTAAGACCGATACCCTAAAAATTACAGAAAGAGAAGCCTGGGAAGTTCCCCCATTGTTGCCAATGGACCGGATATTCCCAGAGCAAAAACTGATCTTTCGGCTGCCAGATCGAAAAATGGCATTTTGCCTACCCTAATTTGTGAGGCTCCTGAAAATGGATCAGAGGGGCCACTGAAATCTGGACAATGAAAACGGCACAAGGTTTATCCAAATAGCACATCCCTATTATCTACACTGTGAAATGAATGCTGTTTGGTACTACTTTAACCTGAGAACTGTAGTTCATCTGAAAAGAACACTTGTGAAACTCTGCTGTTTTTTGTGCATTGGCATATCTTTGTTCCTAACAGTTCAAAGAGATTTCTAGGTATATCAGTCTAACAGCTGAGAAACCTAATTGCCTTGCATGAATACTAGTGGATATTTACCACTAAGAAGAAGGTTGACTCAAGCGAGTTTTAAACTCTTCTCAGGAAGATCATATTTTACAAAAGGTTATGCTCTCTAACAAGGTTGTGCATTTCCATAGGTTGTGATTATTCCAAATAGTGTGCATGCCAATTAATCTCCAAAAGGATCATGCTTCCAAAACCATGTGGGGATTCCTGGTTTACCCAAAAGGTTATGAATGCCATTTTCCAAAAAGATCCATGTATTCAAGGGACTGTCATAATAAAAATAATAAACTTTATTTATACCCCGCCACCATCTCCCCAATGGGGACTCGGAGTGGCTTACATGAGGCCAAGCCCGAACAACAAATTACAATACAATTATTTATTTTATTTATTTAGAAGTTTTATATACCAGTCTTCTCACCTCCGGGGAGGGACTCAGGCCAGTTCACAACATGTGTTCATATACAGTAATATAAAAAACAGCACAGTGCATCATCATTATACATTAAAATATAAACTACAATAAAAAACCTCATCACATTACACAAGCCAAGTCATCAAATACAGTCACAATTCATCGCCATCCTTCCATGTGGACAAGGGTTATTGACTCAATAATCGAAAGCCATATTCGAAAGCCAGGTTTTTATTAGCTTTCTAAAGATCAGGAGGGAAGGAGCAGATCTAATCTCTGGTGGGAGGGAGTTCCAAAGCCGAGGGGCCACAACTGAGAAGGCCCTGTCCCTCGTTCTCACCAGACGCGATTGCGAAGGTGGTGGGACCGAGAACAGGGCCCCTCCAGAAGATCTTGATAGCTCATAGGGGAGAATCCGTTCGGACAGGTAAACTGGGCCGGAGTCATTTAGGGCTTTACAATGAGATACAAATTGCAATAAAATAAACAACGTAACATTAAAGTCATACATCAACTTCTAGCTTCATCTGCCCAAATCCTCTGTGAAATGTAAAAGACCCTGTCTTCTTTTTCAAGTGTCTGTTTTTGGAGAAGTGACAGCTATTATTTATTACATAGCAACTTGTGTCACAATAAAAAGAAGCAATGCCCTTCTTTAACATGTTCCAACAGACTTCATATGCACCTATATTTGGGAGGTGTTCAAATATGTCTCGCTTGAATTGAGTAATTGATCGAAAAGGTCAGACGCCAACCGCTTTAAAATCTTCATCTGACACTGTAAACACAGAGGTAGGATTACTGTATCTGAAACACATCTAGCAACTAATGACGTCTAATCTAATTACGTCTAAAATCTCCTCTTACATGCCAGCTAACGACTGTGGCTAAATGCAGATTTCGTAGCTTTCGATATACCAGAATCTTCTCCTAGTTTTCCGATGTATAATTGTGGATAATTCAAATGTTTGCTCAAGCAAAGAAGGGGAAGTTTTCACAAGGGACTGTGATGTTGTGACCAATCCAAATTAAATGTATTACTCAACCAGCCGGTTTTGATTGTTATCTGCAACCAGCTGCATGGTTTTCTTTGCTTTTGGGATATCCTTCAGAGAGAGCCAGCTCATGTTGGATCTCCAAGGGGAGTAAGATGTTTCCTCCTCGTTTACAAAGGTGTTGTTCAACCCAGCACGGTAATTGGTCCAAAATATCCCGGCTTCACCAATACGGCTTCTCCAAATACTGTGCATTAACGGAGTTACCATTCAAGGAGAGAGTGCCACGTAGTAAATTAAAAGGGACTGCCTTAGCCGTCTGGTGCCATCTAGCTACACAGATGAGTACTAGGCTGCTTCTGCTTCTCGGAAACTTAACTGGCTTTTAAAAAACAACCCAGTTTTCCATATGGTTTCCCAGAATCATCTGGTCTATCCGCTAGACTCCTATGGATTAAAACTCAGGCCTAAGAGCTATTCCAGAACACAATCCTCTTCCGCTTGGGCCACTTAATTTATGCCTAGTCTTTTCTTGCTTTGTGCTGTCATCTTGTAACAGATGTTTCAGAAAAAAAGTGATTAAGGCTCAAGTTTTGGTACTTGGAAGTAACACGTTCATCACAAATTGTGTGCCACTTGCAGTGGGTTTGTTCAGACAAGGAGTATTTATTTATCGTGTCAGAAGTGAATTGAGAGTACAGTTATAATGTACTAGCCATCCCCTGCCATACGTTGTTGTGGCCCAGTCTGTGTATATGTATTTTGTGTGTGTATATGTGTGTATAGGAGCCCCCGGTGGCACAGTGGGTTAAAGCACTGAGCTGCTGAGCTTGTTGATCGAAAGGTCGCAGGTTCGATTCTGGGGAGCGGCGTGAGCTTCCGCTGTCAGCCCTAGCTTCTGCCAACCTAGCAGTTCGAAAACATGCAAATGTGAGTAGATCAATAGGTACCGCTCAGGGAAGGTAACGGCGCTCCATGCAGTCATGCCGGCCACATGACCTTGGAGGTGTCTACGGACAACGCTGGCTCTTCGGCTTAGAAATGGAGATGAGCACCACACCCCAGAGTCAGACATGACTGGACTTAATGTCAGGGGACTACCTTTACCTTTACCTTTATGTGTGTATATATTTGTGTATATGTTTATATGTGTGTTTGCATAGATCAGGGATCCTCAAACTTTTTAAACAAAGGGCCAGATCACAGTCCCTCAAACTGTTGGAGGGCCAGATTATAATTTGAAAAAAAAAATGAATGAATTCCTATGCACACTGCACATATTTTATTTGTACTGAAAAAATCACTTAAAAACAATACAATACTTAAAATTAAGAACAATTTTACCAAATATAAACTTATTAGTATTTCAATGGGAAGTGTGGGCCTGCTTTTGGCCGATGAGAAAGGGTTGTTGTTGTGTGCTTTCAAGATATTTCAGACTTAGATTGACCTTGAGCGAGGGCCGGGTAAATGACCTTGGAGGCCGCATCCGGCCCCCGGGCCTTAGTTTGAGGACCCCTGTACTAGATAGATAGATAGATAGATAGATAGATAGATAGATAGATAGATAGATCTAGTAGAGGAGACCTAAAAAGCCAAAAAACAAAAATTACATTACAACGCATGCACAAAAATTACATTACAACGCATGCACACACACACACACACATATTTATATCTATCTGTGTATGTGTGTGTGTGGTTTTGCACATGTGTTGTAATGTAATTTTTGTTTTTTGGCTTTTTAGATCTCCTCTGCTAGTTTTTTCAGTGTTTTTATGAGTGATGGTCACTCGTTGGCCTGATAGGTGTATTGTGTCCAAATTTGCTGTCAGTTTGTCCAGTAATTTTTTAGTTATGTCAATCCCACAAATGAACATTACATTTTTATTTATATAGATTTTAAAACACAAGGTAAGGTAAAGGTTTTCCCCTGACATTAAGTCTAGTCATGTCCGACTCTGGGGGTTGGTGCTCATCTTCAGTGTTGTCCATAGACACCTTCAAGGTCATGTGGCTGGCATGACTGCATGTAGCGCCGTTACCTTCCTGCTAGAACAGTACCTATTGATCTACTCACATTTGCATCTTTTTGAACTGCTAGGTTGGCACAAGCTGGGGTTGACGCAAACAAGGTTAAAAACTTGGCATGCGTTGCTGTGGCCCAGTCTGTGTATATGTATTTTGTGTGTGTATATGTGTGTATATATTTGTGTATATGTTTATATGTGTGTTTGCATAGATCAGGGATCCTCAAACTTTTTAAACAAAGGGCCAGATCACAGTCCCTCAAACTGTTGGAGGGCCAGATTATAATTTGAAAAAAACATGAATGGATTCCTATGCACACTGCACATACCTTATTTGTAGTGCAAAAAAAAAAAAACCACTTAAAAACAATACAATTTTAACACATATAAACTTATTAGTATTTCAATGGGAATTGTGGGATATTATATTGACCCCCTCCCTCCTTTACTTTCCGAAACAAAAGTAAAGACCTGGCTTTTTGAGCAAGCTTTTGAAAATGCAACAGAATAGATAACACAGAACTATGAATGATGAACATGGAATGGCCAGACAATGTTACTGGATAACATTTTTAACAGGATGATACAGATGATTATATGCTTTAATTCTGCCATAGCACAGTCTATTCAGCACCTTGCAAGTCTCTCAGTCTTCTGTGTGACCAGGAGGGAATCTCTCATTCAGCACCGGCCATGGACTGTGGTTCCGGGTTTTCGCCTGCCACTTTTGGACTCTTGCTTGCTGAGGTGTTACTGCGAGTATCTCTGTAGATCTTAATTATGTTTTATATTGTAATGTTGATTGTTTTTAATGGCACTTTTATGAATGCCTGGCATCAAATTGTGCCAATCTGTAACCCGCCTTGAGTCGCCTTATGGCTGAGAAAGGCGGGCTATAAATATTATAAATAAATAAATAAATAAATAAATAAATAAATAAATAAATAAATGTCCTTTGACCAGAAGCTGGCCACTTGGAGTGCCTCTGTTGTCGCTGTGAGAAGGTTCACTATTGTGCATGCAGCAGGGCTCAGTCTGCATTACAGTAAATGGTCTGTGATTTGCTCTTCCCCGTATTCATGTGTTGTTGACTCCACTTTGAAGCCCCATTTCTTAAGGTTGGCTCTGCATCTCGTGGTGCCATAGCGCAGTCTATTCAGCACCTTCCAAGTCTCTCAGTCTTCTGTTTGCCCAGGAGGGAATCTCTCATTCAGCATCAGCCATGGATTGTGGTTCCGGGTTTTCACCTACCACTTTTGGACTCTTGCTTGCTGAAGTGTTCCTGTGACTATCTCTATAGATGTTAGGAAGCTATTTCTTGATTTATGATGTTGGCATGCTGGCTGATATCCAAAGAGAGGATGGGCCAGAGATGTCACTGCCTTGGTCCTTTCATTACAGGCTGCTACTTCCTGATGGATGTTAAACAGTGCAAACTGGCTAAACAGTGTAATTTCTCCAGTGGTGTGGGACATAAGACACCCTGTGATAATGTGACATGTCTCATTAAGAAACACATCCACCGTTTTAACGTGGTAAAATGTATTCCACACTGGGCATGCATAGACAAGGGGTGTCTGCAGTACACTGTTCAGCACACTTTTCAGCTGAATCTACACTGGGTTGTTGTAGGTTTTCTTGGGCTATATGGCCATGTTCTAGAGGCATTCTCTCCTGACGTTTCGCCTGCATCTATGACAAGCATCCTCAGAGGTAGTGAGGTCTCAACCTACAACAATCCAGTGATTCCAGCCATTAGAGACTTCGACAATACATTGAATCTACACTGCTTATAGGACCCACCTGCATTCCCATAAAAATCCAGATTATCTGATTTGAACTGGATTATATAGCAGTGTAGACTCATACAATCCAGTTCAAATCAGATCATAGGGATTTTCTGTGTTGATAATGTGATTTTATGCCAGTGTAGATTCAGATATTATTCAGTATCTTCTTTGAACTGTATCATATTAAGTTTGCACTGCCATATAACCCAATTCAAAGCAGTTAATCTGGGATCAGAAACTGGATTATATGGCAGTGTAGGTGGCGCCTTAATTGCCATGTCTCAATGCTCCGGAATCCTGGGAGTTCTAGTATGAGAAGGTTTTTAGCCTGCTCTATCAAAGAGTGCTAGTGTCTTGTCAAATCACAATCTCCATGATTCCTTAGCATTGAGCCATGAGGGTTAAAGTGGTGTCAAACTGCATTCATTCTACAGTGTAGATGCACATAAGGACACAAAAGCAATTGTTTTTCCTTTCCCAAGTAACATAATAATGAGTATATAGATAATTGTGGAATTTGAAGTCCAAAACACCCGGACAGCTGAAGTTGTCTTGTGCCTGATCTATAATGTGAGGAGAAAGGGTAGTTTCAAGAGAAAGCTCTTATCATGACATTGCTTTGTCCCTTTTGCTGGATGTTATGGCAGTTCCACACAGTTAAATTCCCATTTACACCTTCCTTTGTCCTTCTGCCAGTTCTTCCATCTTTTCCCTCTTACCTTGGAAAACCTATTATGGATTAAAAATGGACTGCCTGGGAAGCGCCTTCTCAGTAACAGCGTGTTAAAAGCCTCATCCGAAACCACCTGTAAAGAGAAACTATATTCAAATGGCTTGTTAATTATAATTGTATCTCATCATGTGAAAGTGTCTGTGGATTTCAGCAGCTGTTGGGACTCCATTCGCTTCCTTTCTTGGCATTTTGTATTCTTTAGGGAGCCATTTGGGAGATACAGCCTGAATGGGGAGACTGGACAAAAGAACAGTACGGCCTCCATTCACACAGGACCAGTGCCAATAGCTTTATCTACCCATATCTGGTGAAACATGTCCTCTCGGCGAATTTTCTAGGACCTCCGGGGTGACCCCATGACAACTTCTGGTGGAAGTCATTCATTTCAATAGGGTTTGCTTGCTATTATGCACAGTGTCTTGTGTTCCTAAGAAGTCCAGGAATCTATCCCTGATGGAGAGGGGCACCGCATTGTAGACAAAGGCTGGGATCCTGTTGGGAATGTACGAGAGTTGAATTAAAAGTAATGCCTCCACCTTCGTAGCTCCGTAACAGATGGCAGTATTGGTATGCGGCAGGTACTGGCTTGTTCAATAGACTCTCCTCTACAGTTCCATTTTGGCAGGAGGTCTTAGCATTGAATGGTTGTGTTGTCAAAGTGCGAAGTATGGAACCCTGCACAGACGGTTGGTCAATGCGACTTAAGCAACGTGCAGTCATTGAATTCTTGACAGCAGAAAATGTCACCCCAAAGGAGATTCATCAGAGAATGCAAGCTGTTTATGGTGATTGTGTTGATGTGAGTACTGTGCATTGTTGGGCGAGTAAATTTAAAGATGTTGAGGTGGGAACATCTGACTTGCGAGACAAACAAAGAGTTAGACGTCCTGTGAAACCCACTTTAGGAACATTTTAGAAGCAAAGCACCAACTTTAGGAACACTTTAGAAGCAAAGCACCAGCTTTAGGAACACTTTAGAAGCAAAGCACCAACTTTAGGAACACTTTAGAAGCAAAGCACCAGCACCCCCTAGTTTTGCAAGTACTTTAGAACAATTTAGAACCACGGATTGCCCACGACTACTACCTTCCCCAACTATACATAGCCCGCCGCCCCCCCCATCCCTTCTTTACGGCAGGAACCAAAGCAGCCAATCCCGGGCTGATATGGTGATCCTAACATCATGGCAGTATAGACTGATATAATCCAATTCAAAGCTGATAATGTGGAGTATTAGCTTTGATAATCTTGAATATCTGGCCGTGTAGAAGGGGCCAAAGAGAGTAGATACAATGGGAATCTCTCCAGGCCATCACCCAGTTTTGTCATTTTGAGTCCACTCTGGGTATGTCAATGCTGTAGCGCTAGTGCAATTTGACACTGCTTTGACAGCCATGGCTAAATGCTATGGAATCATGGGAGTTGTAGTATGCCAAAGGGTGATGATGCCTCGCCAAACTACATTGAGCTAGGACAGTTAAAACAGGGTCAAGCTGCATTCATTCCACCCATGACCTTGGAATGCCGTCGGATACAACCACCCCCACAAAGGACACACTACTCACCATTATGGTCTTCATTTAATTTACACAAGAAAGAACCATGAAGGCAGGAGGGGCAGTTACATACACATATCCACATTGAAGAATATATTTATGTACATACATGACATCCAATGTCATGCTTTGCAACAACACTGATAATTTGTAACTCATTTTCAAAATAAAAATCACACACTATTCTGATATTTGCAGTTGATGTTCTATTGAGATCTCAAAACTCATGTGTCCCAAGGAAGCATCCAATTGTTAGGTTGCTCCCAAACCACCAAAAACCTAGAGCAGTATTTCTCAACCTTCCTAATGCCGTGACCCTTTAATCCTCATGTTGTGATGACCCCCAATCATAAAATTATTTTCATTGCTACTTCATAACTGTAATTTTGCTACTGTTATGAGTTATAATGCAAATATCTGATATTCAGGATGTATTTTCATTCACTGGACCAAATTTGGCACAAATACCAGATAAGCCCAAATTTGAATACTGGTGGGGTTGGGAGGGGTGATTGGTTTTGTCTTTGCTGAGATTTATAGTTCACCTACAATCAAAGACCTTAGGGAAGGCTGAGCGAAGGAAGATAGATGCTTTTGAGCTGTGGTGCTGGAGGAAAGTGCTGAGAGTGCCTTGGACTGCGAGAAGATCCAACCAGTCCATCCTCCAGGAAATAAACCCCGACTGCTCACTGGAGGGAAGGATACTAGAGACAAAGTTGAAGTACTTTGGCCACATCATGAGGAGACAGCAAAGCCTAGAGAAGACAATTATGCTGGGGAAGGTGGAAGGTAAAAGGAAGAGGGGCTGACCAAGGGCAAGATGGATGGATGGCATCCTTGAAGTGACTGGACTGACCTTGAAGGAGCTGGGGGTGGTGACGGCCGTCAGGGAGCTCTGGCGTGGGCTGGTCCATGAGGTCACGAAGAGTCGGAGATTCTGAACTCCACCAATGATAGAATTGAACCAAACATGACATACAGGACTTCCATGACCAAGAGAAAAAACTAGAAGGTTTTGGTGGGCATTGACCTTGAGTTTGGTAGTTGTAGTTCACTTACATCCAGAGAGCACTGTGGACTCAAACAATGATGGATCTGGACCAAACTTGGCACGGATATTCCATATGCTGAAATATGGACACAGATGGAGTTTGGGGAAAATAGACCTTGACATTTGGGAGTTGTAGTTGCTGGGATATATAGTTCACTTACAATCAAAGAGCATTCTTAACCCCACTAATGATAAAATTGGGCCAAACTTCCCACACAGATCCCCATGATCAACAGAAAATACTGTGTTTTCTGTTGGTCTTTGGCGACCCTGCTGACACCCCCTCGTGACCGCCCAAGGGTCCCAACTCCTAGGTTGAGAGACACTGGTCTAGAGCCTATCTCTTAAATAATATTTAGCATGGCTCTGGTGCTGGGAATGAGGAAGGGTTTGACGGGCAACTGTGACCTCCTCGTCTCTTTGCGGATGCAGAACACGTACCTCACTCTTCTGTACTTCTCTGTTTCATCGCAGAGGCTCCATTCATTCCCACCGCAGCCAGTGTTTACATTTCCCACTGGTACCGCCATTAATAATGTCTTGAAAGTTTGCCCAAAGGCCCTGATGGGGGATTCCAAGTCTGTTTGTATTAACCCAACATCAGGCTGCATTTCTCGGTCGCTGCTCCGCTGTAACCTCCTGAGCCCCCAAAGAATGTCTGTGTTTTCCCACTATGTCCCTGCTAGCAGTTCCCTCAAATGTATTTCAGTCTTTGGCATTTTTTTCTTTGATTCCCCCTCCCCATCCCTCTGGGTTTAAAAAGGAGGCTGCTGAGTTTGCAGGAAAAAACATTCAATGGGACAGAGAGGGATGTCCTTTGCTATTTTACCTTCTCATGCAATGGTTAGTTTGATGTGGGAGAAAATGAATATTGCACTACAGCAGTGGTTCTCAACCTTCCAAATGCTGCAACCCCTTAATACAGTTCCTCATGTTGTGGTGACCCCCAACCATAACATTATTTTCGTTGCATAACTGTCATTTTGCTATGAAAATAAATCGTAATGTGAATATCTGATATGCAAGGATGTATTTTCATTCACTGGACCAAATTTGGCACAAATACCTGATGCGCCCAAATTTGAATACTGGTGGGTCTGAGGGGGGATTGATTTTGTCATTTTGGGAGTTGCCGTTGCTGGGATTTATACTTAACCTACACCCGAAGAGTATTTTGAATTTCACCAACAATGGAATTGAACCAAACTTGACACACAAAACTCCTATGACCAAGAAAAAAAGGGTTTGGTGGGCATTGACCTTGAGTTTTAGAGTTGTAGTTCACCTTCATCCAGAGAGCACTGTGGACTCAAACAATGATGGATCTGGACCAAACTTGCCACAAATACTCAATATGCTCAAATGTGAACAGTGATGGAGTTTGGGGGAAATAGACTTTGACATTTGGGAGTTGTAGTTGCTGGAATTTATAGTTCCCCTGCAATCAAAGAGCACTCTGAACCCAGCCCATAATGGATCTGCACCAAACTTGGCACACTACCTACATAGCCAACATTGAATACTGGTGTCGTTGGGGTGGCTGTTTTTGACGTCTGGGAGTTGTAGTTCATCAACACCAAAAAGGATAAGAAGCAGACGGAGAGATCTTCAGCCTTCTCTGCCAAACGGGTTCCCAAGACCGTTAGAAATATGTGTCTTCTAGAGGTCTTTGGCGACCCCTCTTTCACTCCCAGGTGGAGAAACACCGCACTACAGCATTCTGCATCCATGAAGAAGTATCATGCTGATGAGCTCCTGGCTTCCTATCTCAACTCAAACTGCACCAGCTTCTTCAAAGCAGAGGGGCTATAGTTCCACATCTTCTGGTGTTTTTTCCTCAATGGTAACCTCCTTGAAGTACTTCAAGGACATGTTCCTCTTCTGCGTCTGTGACACGCTGGAGGTGGAAGTCTTCCGGAAAGTAGAGAGCCGCTTCCGAAAGTTGCCTCCAGAGAAGAAATAGAGAAGAGGGTCAAAGCAACAGTTGAAAGCAGCCAGGGAAAGTGTGATCACCACGGATTTCTGCATGTAGAGCGTATCCTCACAACTGGTATCCTTTCTCATCATGAAATTGATGTGGACAGTGCGTTGGATATGGTACGGCGTGAAGCTCAAGAGGAACACAACGGTCACAATGACCATCATCCACATGGCCTTTTTACGGGAGGCTTCCTTCTTATGCAATGGTTTTTTTAACAAAGTCCGGATGATCATGGCATAGCAGATAACTATGGTGACAAAGGGGATAATGAAGCCAACAATCAATGCAATGTAATGCAGGACCGCCAGCTTTAGCATCTGCCCATTTTCTGGAGGCTCAAAACATTTGCACTTGTTCGTCGCAGCCTCCCAGTGTGAACCTCTCAGTAAAAACGGTGAGCTTGTTAGTGTCACAAAGATCCAAATCGCAACAGAAACGACTTTGGCTTTTTTCTCTGTGATAAAATGGATGTTCTGGATGGGAAACACAATGGCAATGCAGCGGAAGAAGCTCATGGCAGTCATGAAAAGAATGCTAGTGTACAAGTTGACGTACATCGTGTAGGAACTGATGCGGCATAAGAAGTCGCCAAAGAACCAGTGGCCTTTGTAAACATAGTAAACCACTCGTAAAGGGAGCGTGCAAACAAACAGCAGGTCCGAAATAGCAAGATTGAGCATGTATATCTGGAAGGCCGTCTTCTCGTGGTACGTCCTTATGAGGACGCACAGCACAAAGGCATTTTCAACAAACCCCAGCACAGAAATCACAGAATAGGTCATGGGGTACACTCGGCTTCGGAAGTCATCAATTGTGACGTTGCACGTTAGATTTGGCATCATGTTTCCACCGGGAGCCATTGAATTCGACTCAAAACCTGCCGTGCAAAGAGTTGAAGGAGAGAGGACAAAAAATCAGAATTAGATTTGTGACAGTTACTAGTTTTGTTCAACAATGACAACTATTAACTATAAAATAAATAAAATAGATTAGTTTGTAGGACCAAAGTTGTTAATATGGTTGGAGAAATACATAATCTGAGCATGCTTGTAGAAATCTCATCTTGGTGAAACCTAGATATGATAAAAAAAAAAAAAAGATTAATTCTATTTATGTACTAGCCGTCCCCTGCCATGCATTGCTGTGGCCCAGTCTGTGTATATGTGCTTTGTGTGCATATATTTGTGTATATGTGTATATATGTGTGTTTGTGTATATATGTGGTTATGCGCATGCGTTGTAATGTATTTTTTTGTTTTTTGGCTTTTAATGTCCCTTCTGCTGTGTTTTTCAGTGTTTTTATGAGTGATGGTCACTTGTTGGCTTGAGAGGGGTATTGTGCACAAATTTGGTGTCAATTTGTCCAGTGGTTTTTGAGTTATATTAATCCCACAAATGAACATTACATTTTTATTTATATAGATAATCCAAGACTTTACTGGCCAGAATCACTGGGTTGTTGTGAGTTTTCTGGGCTGTATGGTCATGTTCCAGAAGCATTGTTATTCGATTACACAGAAATGCTGGACCGCTCTGACATCCACCCATGTCAGACTACGTAGAGAAGCCATTGAAATCCACAGGCAAGTGGACAATTTCAACAGAAAGGAGGAAACCATGAAAATGAAAAAAATCTGGTTATCAGTATTAAAAAAAAAACACTCGGAAAACTCACAGTAACCCAGTGATTCCTGTCATGAAGAACTTTGACAACTCAAGAATTGCGTCCCTTGAATGAAATTTCTTTTTAATCTCCCAAATTCTGGCCTTGCAGGTACTTCATACTCCAATTTGGTGTTTAGAAATGGAATCTAGACATCCAAAGAAAGAGTCAGGGTTGTGATATCTACATCACAAATGCAAAGGTTCTAGATACAGGTAATTCCCAATGTTTCACTCTATGCAATGCTAGTAATTTGAGGAGTGAAGAAATATTTTGGGGGAGGCAAAACTCTTATGTGGTGGCAATCGCTTTATCCTTTAACCCACTGTTTTTCAACCTTTGAATTGCTGCAAAACTTTAATACAGTTCCTCATGTTGTGGTGACTCCTAACCATTAACATTATTTTCATTGCTACTTCATAACTGTAATTTTGCTACTGTTATGAATCGTCATGTAAATATCTGATATGCAAATTTTATTTTCATTCACTGGACTAAATTTGGCACAAATACCTGATACGCCCAAATTGGGTATTTGTGCCAAATTTGAATACTGGTAGAGTTGGAGAAGGGGGATTGATTTTCCCATTTGGGAGTTGTTGTTGCTGAGATTTATAGTTAACCTACAATAAAAGAGCATTCTGAACTCTGCCAGTGATGAAATTGAACCAATCTTGGCACACAGAACTTCCCTGACCAACAAAAAATACTGGGTTTGGTGGGCATTGACCTTGAGTTTGGGAGTTGTAGTTCATGTACATCCAGAGAGCACTGTGGACCCAAACAATGATGGATCTGGACCAAACTTGGCACAAATACCCAATAAGCCCAAATGTGAACACTGGTGGAGTTTGGGGAAAATAGACATTTGCATTTGGAAGTTGTAGTTGCTGGGATTTATAGTTCACCGACAATCAAAGAACATTCTGAACCCCAGCAATGATAGAATTGGGCCAAACTCCCCACACACAGAGGAGGCCCTAGGTAAGCAAACAGTATTTTGGCATCCCCCCAACCAATCACTGATATATATTTACTGTTTGTCGTGGGAGTTCTGTGTGCCATATTGGGTTCAATTCCATCATTGGTGGAGTTCAGAATGCTCTTTGATTGTAGGTAAACTATACATCCCAGTAACTACAACTCGCATATGTCAAGGTCTATTTTCCCCCAAGAGCGCCTCAAGAGCACCCCTGGGCAAAATCAACTATACTGCAAATGCTTACTTTGTGTAATGGTTTGAGCCACCCTTGCCCACACAGAATCCCCATAACCAACAGAAAATCCTGGGGTCACGACCGCCAGGTTGAGAAACACTGCTTTAATCCTTCCATATCTAGCATTTGATTTCAGTTAGAGTTCATGTCCTTTTTGCTGGGCTTCCTTTAGGTGAGTATAGATGTGCCAGAGCTGCAACAACTAATTTTCTCTTCTGTGCTGTGCATCCACCAAGTGAGTTGGTATGATTGGCAAGATCAGTTCTTGCAAGGAAATTGACACGTTCTCTCTTGCATTTCTGCCAAGCCAGCTACTTATTTATTATCTTTGCCAGGAATCGTAGAGAACGAGACAGCCAGAAGGGGGCAATCCTGGTTAATGAGCCCGTTCGTCAAAGAAATAATTGTTTCACCATTTGGAAAGGTTTTTAAATTCTGGAGGGCCAAGTGCAGAAGTAGTCTCAGGGTGCATCTGCACCGCAGAATTGTTGCAGTTGAAGTGGTTTTGAACTGTGTTAGTACTACAGTGTAGAATTATTTCAAAGCCGCATTATATTTAAGTTTTGATGCATTCCCATATAGATGTCCAGCTCTGCATTGCATAGGAAATTGGTTAAGGCGAGGAAGACAGTATATCTTTTAATCTTCCTATATTGTAATATAAACTTGAGTACACATTATACCAGTAGTTCTCAACCTTCCTAATGCTGCGACCCCTTAATATAGTTCCTCATGTTGTGCTGACCCCCAACCATAACATTATTTTCGTTGCTACTTCATAACTGAAATTTTGCTACTGTTTTGAATCGTAATGTAAGTCTCCTGACACGATAAAAAAAAATCTGCTAAACCCAAACCTGTCTGTCTGTTTGTTTGTCTGTCTATATGTGTTAAACTTCTTTTGTTGACAGCCAAACCTTTGTCTTACACCTTTGTTTTCTGAACCCCCTACTTTTGTTTGGCATGGAACTGGACACTTGCGAGTGTAGCATTTTTCCGAATGAAGCAGAGAGTGTTTGAGGACCCGGACATCCATAGTGATATCAAGGTGCTTGTTTATAAAGCTATTGTCCTCCCAACCTTGCTATATGCCTGCGAGACGTGGATTATCTACAGACGTCACATGCAACTTCTAGAATGATTCCATCAGTGCTGCCTCCAAAAAATCCTGCAAATCTCTTGGGAAGACAGAGAACATCAGCATGCTGGAAGAAGCAAAGACCACCAGCACTGAAGTGATGCTCCTCCGCCATCAACTCCGCTGGACCGGCCATGTTGTCCGGATGCCCGACCACCGTCTCCCAAAGCAGTTGCTCTACTACGAACTCAAGAATGGAAAACGGAATGTTGTTGGGCAGGAAAAGAGATTTAAAGATGGGCTCAAAGCCAACCTTAAAAACTCTGGCATAGACACTGAGAACTGGGAAGCCCTGGCCCTTGAGCTCCAGCTGGAGGTCAGCTGTGACCAGCAGTGCTGTAGAATTTGAAGAGGCACGAAAGGAGGGCAAAAGAGAGAAATGTGCCAACAGGAAGTCATGTCAAGCCAACCCTTGCTGGAACCACCTTCCACCTGGAAACCAATGCCCTCACTGCGGGAGAAGATGCAGATCAAGAATAGGGCTGCACAGTCACCTACGGACCCACCGCCAGTATACTGATCTTGGAAGACAATCCTACTCAGACAATGAGGGATCGCCTAAGTAAGTAAAGTAAGGACACTTGAGCTCATCAAAAGCCATCAGCATATCTTTACTTTGTGTTTCCCAGAATGTGCCCTCCCACAGGGGCGGCTCTGCAGCTGACCAGTCCTTCGCTCTGACCAATTCTCGGCTGCTCTTCTCCCCTGCCAACCAATCCTGGCATGAATCCTAGACGGCCTCTTTTCTGGCCAACCAGTGTGAATAGCTATTAGAAATGTGTAAGATATCCTGTATTTCTCTGTATGATTATGATTGTATTTTTGGCACTAGCCATGCTTGCATCCTTTCTGGCCAGATCCTAATTAATAGGCATGTGCAATCCATGGATCTAAAATATTTACAAAACTAAAGTTCTGGTGGTGAAAACTAGGGGGCGCTGGTGCTTTGTTTCTATAGTGTTGCTAAAGTTCTGTGGTGGAAAATTTCAAAACTCTAACAAAACTTTCAAAATTTCATTATAAATGGCAGTTGCTAATTGGTTCTGTCATAAAAATATCAATAATGAAATAATAACGAAATTTTGAAAGTTCTGTTAGAATTCTGAAATTTTCACCACCAGAACTTTAGCAACACTTTAGAAGCAAAGCACCAGCGCCCCCTAATTTTCACCACCAGAACTTTAGTTTTGTAAGTACATTTAGAACCATTTAGAACCATGGATTGCACATGCCTAGTAATTAAACCCCTGTGGCTCTCTTCATCTCTGGTGAATATGTCCTTTAATCTGGAACTTTGGTGTTCACGTAAATGCTTGCCAGGCAGGACCCTCCTTTAACTGCAGTCCTAGCCTAAATTCGACCTCAATATAATCCACTTCAAAACAGATAATGTATAATCTGTATTATATGGCAGTGTAGATGGGCCTGAAATGTCGTCTCCACACCAGTCTGAGAAAGTCCCCAACCTAAAATCTGAACTTCAGTAAGCAGTACAAAACTCATAATATTAATGCTCTGACTCAGCTTAAAGTAGCAGCTTCCTGTTAGTTTGACCTCAAGAGCCTTAACACTGAACATGTAATGCACCATGATCTTATCTGTTTCAAAGAAATCAGATTCAGAATTGCACAAACAGCAGAGGGGAAGCCAACTCCGAAACCACAAAGTGCCATTAGAAACAAGGACATATCTACTCGTGCACATCTCGAGGTGTTTACTTCTAAATTGCAATACCATTTAGAAAAATTAATCACATCAGTATTGGTCTTATGTGTGCTCCCACCGGATTTGATAATTCGCTTCCAATGAAGTGTGCCAAGAAGTGGCGGTTTTTAAAACTGAGAGTCACTCAGCAATTCCCTCCTTGGGTTGCTGTAAGTTTTTCGGGCTGTATGGCCATGTTCCAGAAGCATTCTCTCCTGAAGTTTTGCCTGCATCTATGGCAGGCATCTTCAGAGGTTGTGAGGTCTGTTGGAAAGTAGGAAAATGGGGTTTATATATCTGTGGAAAGTCCAGGGTGGGAGAAGGAACTCTTGGCTGTTCGAGGTAGGACAGATTAGCATTTAATGACCTAGCAGTTTCAAGGTCTGGCTTCTTACTGCCTGGGTGAATCCTTTGTTGAGAGGTGATAAGCTGTCCCTGATTGTTTCATATCTGGAGTTCCTCTATTTTTGAGTGTTGATCTTTATTTACTGTTATTATTTTAGAGGGTTTTTTTTAAAAAAAAAAACCTCTAAATTTTGTTCATTTTCATGGTTTCTTCCTTTCTGTAGAAATTGTCCACATGCTGATGGATTTCAATGGCTTACTGGTGTAGTCTGGCATGGAAGTTGTAAGAGTGGTCCCGCATTTCTGCATTCTCAAATAATATGCTTTGTTGAGAGCTAATCGCTTCTCAACAAAGGATTCCCCCAGGCAGTACGAAGTCAGACCTTGAAACTGCTAGACCATTAAATGCTAATCAAGGTGGTTAACTGAAACATTAACACCTATCTCCAACAGACAAGAGTTCTTTCTCCCATCCTGGACATTATTCCACAGATATATAGGCCCTATTTTCCTAGTTTCTCACAACCTCTGAGGATGCCTGCCATAGATGCAGGCGAAACGTCAGAAGAGAATGCTTCTGGAACAACACCATACAGCCTGGAAAACTTACAACAGCCCAGTGATTCCAGCCATGAAAGCCTTCGACAATACAACTCTCTCCCTCTTTGGGAGCATGTATTCTGTGGAATTAATGCAGTTCGACACCACTTTAACTGCCAGGGATCAATCCTTATTTTCTTCTTTGCACTGGAGTATATGTGTCTACACTGCTATATAATCCAGTGCAAAGCAGATAATCTGGGATCAGAAACTGGATTATACGGCAGTGTAGATCCAGCCTGAGAGTCTCCCAGAAATGTTACAGGAAACAAACTTGCAGAGCTGCGGAAAGGGTTGGATCCAGTCCATTTAAGAAAAGCTTTCTTTGGACCTCATCACACTAAAGAATGAATCCACTTTAAATCCGGTTTCTGCTCCTGCAGAATTCTGGTGTTTGTAGTTTAGGGAGGAAAGAAGGCTTTTCTTAAATGGACTGGATCCAACCCTTCAACAGCCTCACTAAACTACAAACCCCTGAATTCTGCAGGCGGCAGAAACCAGATTTAAAGTGGATTCATTCGCTAGTGTGATTAAGTACTTGTGTGAGCAAATGAAGTGGCAACCAGCCTTGCTTTCCTTTATGTGTGTTTTTTACATGCAAACTTCCTTGTAAGACAAGTTAAGCTACATCTGTATTTATGTTTAATGTTATGCTATAATATAACTAGTTCTAAGAGGAATTTCCATGAAGCTGCATTTCCTGGAGAAATCTTTGTCACTGCAACCGCTAAAAAATTGAAATCGAATCATGAATGTGCAGTTTCTCATTTCCACTGGTTAAAGGTATATTAATAGTTGATTTAATCTTACTTATAAGTGGTTCTGGTGTGGATTGGGGTGGAATATGGTGGGAATCGATATGATTTTTTTTTCCGTGTCAGAAGCGACTTGAGAAACTGCAAATCGCTTCTGGTGTGATAGAATTGGCCGTCTGCAAGGACGTTGCCCAGGGAACGCCCAGATGTTTTGATGTTTTACCATCCTTGTGGGAGGCTTCTCTCATGTCCCCACATGGGGAGCTGGAGCTAACAGAGGGAGCACATCTGTGCTCTCCCCAGATTCAAACCTGTGACCTGTCGGTCTTCAGTCCAGCCGGCACAAGGGTTTAACCCAGTATTTCTCAACCTGGGGGTCGGGACCCTTTTGGGGGTCGTGAGCAGGTGTCTGAGGGGTCACCAAAGACCATTAAAAAACACAGTATTTTCTGTTGGTCATAGGGGTTCTGTGTGGGAAATTTGGCCCACTTCCATTTCTGGTGGAGTTCAGAATGCTCTTTGATTGTAGGTGAACTATAAATCCTAGCAACTACAACTCCCAAATGTCAAGGTCTATTTTCCCCAAACTCCACCAGTGTTCACATGGAGTATTCATGCCAAGTTTGGTCCAGATCCATCATTGTTTGAGGCCACAGTGCTCTCTGGGTGTGGGTGAACTACAACTCCAAAACCCAAGGTCAATGCCCATCAAACCCTTCCAGTATTTTCTGTTCGTCATGGGAGTTCTATGTGCCAAGTTTGGTTTGATTCCATTGTTGGTGAAGTTCAGAATGCTCTTCAATTGTAGATAATGATAAATCCCAGTTACTACAACTCCCAAACGACAAAATCAACCCCCACCCCGCCCACCAGTATACAAATTTGGGCATGTTGGGTATTTGTGTTAAACTTGGTCCAGTGAATGAACATACATCCTGCATATCAGATATTTACATTATGATTCATAATAGTAGCAAAATAACAGTTATGAAGTAGCAACAAAAATAATTGTATAGTTGGGGGTTGTCACAACATGAGGAACCGGATGAAGGGTCCGCAGCATTAGGAAGGTTGAGAAACACTGGTTAACCCATTGCTCCACTGGGGGCTCCATGATAAATATGATAAAGAAGGGTAATTTTCAAGGGTTCTGTAATCACTGAAAAATAGGTCAAGCGATCCTTGACTCTCCGCCTTATCAATCTTGATTTGCAAGGTGAATACCTTACCAAGATCTCTGCTGATGCATAGCTATCTTTTGGGGAGATAATGAATGCAAATATGTTGAATAGTTCTACCATTGTGTCAGCATCTTATCCTACTTTCTGTGCAGTTGCCTCACAATATTCACTTGCTTCAGTCTCTCTTGTTATTGTTCCTCGCTTTTTCAGCTGGTCTCAACTCCTTTTTAATGTTCCTTTTCCTATTCTCGCAAGCTTGGGCTGAACTTCTACACTCCTCCCTGGTGAGCCATTCCTTCCATTCTTCACACTTACTGGGTTGTTGTGAGTTTTTCGAGCTGTATGGCCATGTTCCAGAAACATTCTCTCCTGACGTTTCGCCAGGCATTCTCAGAGGTTGTGAGGTTTCTATTGCCCCCAAACTCCATCTCTGTTTATATTTGGGCATATGGGATATTCATGCCAAGTTTGGTCCAGATCCATCATTGTTTGAGTCCACAGTGCTTTCTGGATGTAGGTGAACTACAACTTCCAAACTCAAGGTCAGTGCCCACCAAACCCTTCTAGTGTTTTCTGTTGGTCATGGGAGTCCTGTGTGCCATGTTTGGTTCTATTACATTACTGGGGGAGTTCAGAATGCTCTTTGATTGTAGATTAACTATAAACCCCAGCAACTACAACTCCCAAATGACAAAATCAATTTTTTTGAGTGATGGTCACTCATTGGCCTGATAGGCGTATTGTGTCCAAATTTGGTGTTAATTTGTCCAGTGGCTTTTGAGTTATGTTAATCCCACAAACGGACATTACATTTTTATTTATATAGAAAACTAGCCGTCCCCTGCCATACGTTGCTGTGACCCAGTCTGTATATATGTTTTTGTATATTTGTGTATATCTGTATATATGTGTGTTTGCGTATATATAGGTGGTTTTGCGCATGCTTTGTAATTTTCCTTTTTGCTCTTTAAGTCTCTTCCGCTGTGTTTTTCAGTGTTTTTATGAGTGATGGTCCCTTGTTGGCCTGATACCTGTACTGTGTCCAAATTTGGTGTCAATTTGTCCAGTGGTTTATCAGTTATGCCAATCCCACAAATGAACATTACATTTTTATTTATAGAGATTGCCTATTAATGCGTCCATTGTATTGTGTTAATTTTGTGACTGTTTAAAAATTTGATATGTTACTTATTTTGTTTTATGTTATCTACTATGTTTTTGGGGCCCCCCGGTGGTGCAGTGGGTTAAAGCACTGAGCTGCTGAGCTTGTTGACCAAAAGGTCGCAGGTTCAATTCCAGGGAGTGGTGTGAGCTTCCGCTGTCAGCCCTAGCTTCTGCTAACCTAGCAGTTTGAAAACATGCAAATGTGAGATCAATAGGGGGAAGGTAACAGCGCTCCATGCAGTCATGCTGGCCACATGACCTTGGAGATGTCTATGGACAACACTGGCTCTTCAGCTTAGAAATGGAGATGAGCACCACACCTCAGAGTCAGACATGACTGCACTTAATGTCAGGGGAAAACCTTTACCTTTTACGATGTTTTTACGACTGTAAGCCACTCCAAGTCCCTTGTTGGGAGATGGGGCGAGTTATAATTACAATTTGTTATTATTAAATACATAACAAGATGAGTCCACAGCAATCATGATCACTATGCTGGCTTTTTGTTTGATCCCACGTCAGACATTTCCCAAGTGTCTAGGACTGTGTGATATATCAGCGAATAATGCGTGTCAGCTTTCTCTTCCAAAGAATGCTGGTGCCTCATCAAACTACGAATCCCAGGATTATATAACATTGAGCCATGGGATTCATGTCAAACTATATTTGTTTCTACAGTATAAAGAATCCTAGAGAGGATAAATTAATCAAATCAATAAACAATCAAATCCATGTATTGTCGAAGGCGTTCATGGCTGGAATCACTGGGTTGCTGTGACTTTTTTTGGGCTGTATGGCCATGTTCCAGAAGCATTCTCTCCTGATGTTTTGCCTGCATCTATTACAGGCATCATCAGAGGATGTAAGGTCTGTTGGAAACTACCTCCACATTGCTAAATCTGTAAATGTATTGTCGAAGGCTTTCATGGCCGGAATCACTGGGTTGTTGTAGGTTTTTCCGGGCTATATGGCCATGTTCTGGAGGCAATTTTTCTCCTGACGTTTCGCCTGCATCTATGGCAAGCATCCTCAGAGGTAGTGAGGTCTGTGAGAGACCTCACTACCTCTGAGAATGCTTGCCATAGATGCAGGCGAAACGTCAGGAGAAAAATTGCCTCCAGAACATGGCCATATAGCCCGGAAAAACCTACAACAACCCAGTAAATCTGTAAATGTGGAGGGCCAACCGTATAACCATTATGAGGGATGAGAACCTCATGGGCTGGAGTCAACATTTGTCTGCTTGAGGCAAGTGTGAATGTTGCAATTGGCCACCTTGATTAGCATTTAATGGCCTCGTAGCATCAAAGCCTGACTGTTTCCTGCCTGGGGGGATCCTTTGTTGGGAGGTGTTAGCTGCCCCCAATTGTTTTTGAGATCCAATTTAAAACGAATTGGATAAACAAGTTATTTTCCTTGTGTCCTCAGCTCAGAACTATGGGTGGGATCCAGTCACTATTAGAGCAGACCCGCTTAAATTACAAAGATCCCGTTGTTGTCAACATGCCCCAAATCAGATGGGCAAGCAAATAACCCATAGCTCTGACCTGTGACTACTATAAAACTGTCTGAGATGATGATCTTCACAAGAGTTCATTGTTGAGTTGGAAGCACTTGGAGCTCTAAACTTCTTTCGGAGTTTAAATTTAGAAGATATATAGCAGGAAGGAGTTTGCCAATGTTTGCCAAGCTCTTCTGCACACAGAATTTTCGGCATTTCAAGTGCAGCTGCTGTTTTTGCCTCTGATGGCCGTCATCCAACAAAAGCACGCAACTTCATCAGAAGCTTTCCAAAGTTTGACCCTGAGATTCCCCAGAAATACATGTTACATAAACATCTTACTGTGGGTTCATCTCTTACAGATCAGGACAGGATGAAGGAATGTGGGTCTTACAGGTTGGATATCCCTTCTCTGAAATGCTTCCACCAGAAGTGTTTGGGATTAAAGTTGTGTCAAATAGCATTAATTCTATGGTTTAGATCAGCCATAGGCAAACTTTGGCCCTCTAGGTGTTTTGGACTTCAACTCCCACAATTCCTAACAGCCTACCGGAGTTGAAGTCCAAAACACCTGGAGGGCCGAAGTTTGCCCATGTTTGGTGTAGACCCACGCAGAGTACAATATTCCAGCCTCTGGGTGTGTCTCCACTGTAGAATTAATGCAGTTTGACACCACTTTCTGCTATGGCTCAATGTTATAAACTCCTGTGAGTTTTAGTTCCGTAAAGCATCACCGCTACTGGAAGGGTTTGGTGAGCATTGACCTGAAGTTTTGGAGTTGTAGTTCACATGTGTTCGGAGAGCACTGTGGGCTCAAACAGTGATGGATCTGGACCAAACTTGGCACGGATACTCAATATGCCCCAATGTGAACACTGGTGGAATTTGGGGAGAATAGACCTTGACATTTGGGATTTGTAGTTCACAGAGCCCTTTGAACCCCACCAATGATATAATTGGGCCAAACTTCCCACACAGAACCCCCAAGACCAACAGAAAATACTGTTTTCTGATGGTCTTTGGTGACCCCTCTGACACACCCATTGCAACCCCTCCAGGGGTCCTGACCCCCAGGTTGAGAAACGCTGAGTTAAAGTGATATCAAAGTGCATTAATTCTACAGAGCAAATGCATGCTTAGTTAATATCTTATTCTTAAATGACTGAAATCCAGGACATCGCTTGATGCAGTAAATCTGTTAGTCTTAAGGATGCTAAACATCTTCTGTTATTCCTCTCCCGTGGCTTTTTAAGAGGAAGCAAACTACGAGCTTAATTTTTTTTCATTGAAACATATTATGAGTTCCATTTGTTTCCAAAAAAGGGATTAATTGCAAATAAATATTTTCCCTCCTCCAGTTTTGTGCAATGTTTAATTTGGTGGTTCTTGACTCAAATGACTCACGTCGGACTGCAAGTTCAAGCACAAAGCTCTCTGAAAGTATGGCTTTTGCAAATGCCAGTTTCGTTTTCCTAATCCTAATGCAGACATCAATTCATAGGGTTGTTTGGGATTCCCTTTGCCCTGATTTTTTAAAAATAAATACATATTAATGAATAACATGTATTTATTTAAAAATGGATTGCAGATATACGAGCTTGTCCCGTGACATATTTTTAGCACTACGCTTCCCCTTTGACTGAGTATAGAATCACAGGATTTGATGTTTTGGGAGTAGTACTTAGAGTTGGAGCTCATGATGGTGCAGCAGGTTAGACAGCTGAGCTGCTGAATTTACTGACCAAAAGATCCGCAGTTTGAATACAGGGAGTGGAGTGAGCTCCCGCTGTTAACCCCAGCTTCTGCCAACCTAGCAGTTCAAAAACATGCAAGTGTAAGTAAATCAATAGGTACCATTCTGGCGGGAAGGTAACGATGCTGGCCACATGACCTTGGAGGTGTCTATGGATGACGCCGGCTCTTCAGCTTAGAAATTGAGATGAGCACCACCCCCTAGAATTGGACATGATTAGACTTAATGTCAAGGGGAAACCTTTACCTTTCACTTACTTAGAGGCGAGCCATTGTCATATAATCATTGTCATATAATCTAAAGTCATAGTTTTAAGCTATGACTTTAGAAGACTCAGCCACAGAAATCCATTGGATAACCTTGGATACAACACATTCTTTCAGCCTCAGAGGAAAGTATGCCAGACTGCACAGTTATAGCACTATGATTCCATTTTGGATGCCATGGGTACATCCTATGAAATACTGGGATTTGTCATTTGGTGAGGCACTAGAGCTCTCTAGCAGGAAATTACAAGTTGTTTGTGCCTTCAAGTCATATTCAGCTTACTGTAACCTGAGTGAAAACTATCATGGGATTTTCCCAGTTTTATTCAAACTGTGACTGCCATTGCCTCCTTGGAAAGGTGGACCAATTCTTTTGTTGGTCGAGTTCAGAATGCTCTTTGATTATAGGTAAACTATAAATCCCAGCAACTACAACTCCAAAATGTCAAGGTCTAATTTCCCTACACTCCACCAGTGTTCACATTTGGACATATTGAGTATTCGTGCCAAGTTTGGTCCAGATCCATCATTACATGAATCCACAGTGCTCCTCTGGATATAGGTGAACTACAACTCCCAAACTCAAGGTCAATGCCCACCAAACCCTTCCAGTGTTTTCTGTTGGTCATGGGAGCTCTTTGTGCCAAGTTTGGTTCAAATCCATTGCTGGTGGAGTTCAGAATGCTCTTTGATTATAAGTGAACTATAAATCCCAGCAACTACAACTCCCAAATTACAAAATCAATCCTCCCCCAACCCCACTAGCATCCACATTTGGGCGTATTGGGTATTTGTGCTCAATTTGGTTCAGTGAATGAAAACACATCCTCCATATTGGATATTTATGACTTATAACAATATTAAAATGGCAGATATCAAGTAGCAACAAAAACAATATTATGGTTGGGGGTCACCATAACATGAGGAACTGTATTAATGGGTCACAGCATTAGGAAGGTTGAGAACCACTGCCACCCATGGAATGGACTTTCATAGATAAGTGGGGGTTTGAGCTCTGTCCTCCAAAACTGTAGTTGAACATTCAAACTATTTCACTGAGCTGGCTCTTCTTGGACCATTCAGTAGCATCAGCCAATGTAACATTGGGCTGTTGTGTGTTTTCCAGGCTGTATGGCCATGCTCCAGAAGCATTCTCTCCTGATGTTTCGCCTGCATCTATGGCAGGCATCCTTAGAGGTTGTGAGGTCCGTTGGGAACAATCTCTGAGGATGCTTGCCATAGAGGTGGGAGAAACGTCAGGAGATAATGCTTCTGGAGCATGGCCATACAGCCCGGAAAGCACAGAACAACCCAGTGGTTCTGACCATGAAAGCCTTCAACAACACAATGTAACATTTTCAGCCATAGCAGGTAACATGCATCGCAAGCACCACAACTGAGCAATATCACTATCATCTATATAAATAAAAATGTAAGGTTCGTTTGTGGGATTAACGTAACTCAAAAACCACTGGATGAATTGACACCAAATTTGGACACGAGACACCTATCAGGCCAACAAGTGACCATCACTCATAAAAACACTGAAAAACACAGAAAAAGAGACTTAAAAAGCCAAAAAACAAAAAAAATTACAACACATGCACAAAACCACACATATACACATAGACACATACATACACGCACAAAACACATATACACAGACTGAGCCACAGCAATGCGTGGCAGGGGATGGCTAGTAGAATCATAAAATCATAGAGTTGGAAAAGACTTCATGGGCCATCCAGTCCAACCCCCTGCCAAGAAGCAGGAAAATTGCATTCAAAGCACCCCTGACAGATGGCCATCCAGCCTCTGTTTAAAAGCTTCCAAAGAAGGAGCCTCTACCACACTCTGGGGCAGAGAGTTCCACTGCTGAACAGCTCTCACAGTCAGGAAGTTCTTCCTAATGTTCAGATGGAATCTGCTTTCTTGTAGTTTGAAGCCATTGCTCCATTGCGTCCTCGTCTCCAGGGCAGCAGAAAACAAGTTTGCTCCCTCCTCCCTATGACTTCATCTCACATATTTTTACATGTCTATCATGTCTCCTCTCAGCCTTTTCTTATTCAGGCTAAACATGCCCAGCTCTTTAAGTTGCTCCTCATAGGGTTTGTTCTCCAGACCCTTGATCATTTTAGTCACCCTCCTCTGGGTGTCATTGCAAAATACATCTCTTAGCATCTAGATATCCAGAGCCCCCGGTAGCGCAGTGGGTTAAACCCCTGTGCCGGCAGGACTGAAGACCGACAAGTCGCAGGTTCAAATCCGGGGAGAGGTGGATGAGCTCCCTCTATCAGCTCCAGCTCCTCATGCGGGGACATGAGAGAAGCCTCCCACAAGGATGATAAAAACATCAAATCATCCAGGCGTCCCCTGGGCAACGTCCTTGCAGACGGCCAATTCTCTCACACCAGAAGCGACTTGCAGTTTCTCAAGTTGCTCCTGACACAACAAAAAAAATATCTAGATATCCAGACTTGAATATCTCAAGAAGATCACCTCGGTCTACAAAGAGTCAAGAGGAAGAGCACAACACGTGAGTAAACGTTGTTGAGCAGTTGCCTGCCTTCCTAATCTGAATGGCCAGTTACTACCTAATTTGGCAGCATGCTCTCATTCATTCACTGATAACCCAGAGGTGAAGGCAAGACTAGACTTGAAAGCAAGCCCATCTCATGCTGTTTTAGCAGAAACGAGGGGAGAAATCACCTTAGGGGTATTTCCCCCCATTGCGCCACTTGGTGCTATAAATTCCGATTGACATAAAGGAGTGATGGCACAAGTCTCAGTAGACTGGACAGAAGATACATATCCCAAGTTTACATTATTTCCAGCTGCGGAGACTTTTCAGAAGCTGCAGACAAAAATATAAACAGACTAAAACTTACGTGCCAAGTTTGCAAGCTGCCACTTGGATGTTGCTTCTCCTCAAAGCGGATGATCCTGATGAGGAAGCGCAAGAGAGAGATGGGTGTGCATAGAAGCACACTGTCAAAGTGTTGCCCTGGAAGGGTCCTTTCTATTCACCACCATTCACATTCTGTTTTGGCAGAGAGAGGGACATGTCTCCTTGTCTGATGAAGGAGAACATCAATGAACAATGCAAGCCGCCCCTGAGGTTGGAGGGAGAATGGAAAAGAAAGGAAGTGCCAAAAAAGGACCGAAGCAGCATGCTGCTGGCGCTTCTGTCCATGCTCTCTCTCAGTTGAGCTGTTTAAAAAGAAAACCTGCATCCAGGTCCCTCCCTCCTGTCTTTGGACAAGGCGGGACCAAGGCTGCTCAAATTAGGAAAGGAAAGAAAGAATGCAGAGAGCGTTGCACCACTTTCCCCATGACAAGCCTTCCACATTTCTGCATTGAGTTGCAACTTGTCTGCACTCAAAACAGTGTGCCTAGGGGTCCATCGCTCTAACATACCTGTCCGCTCTTGCTGAGAGCCAATGCAGCATCGTGCTTTGAGACCTGGTCTATGACTCTGGTGACCAGAATTCGAATACTTTCTCATCTATAGAATTTATTTATTTATTTCAGATTTCTGGATCCCGTCCTATTTCAACCTCCACAGAGGGACTCAGGGCGGCTAACAGAATGGCACCCCATGGTGCCCACAACCAAAAACATAAATATGCAGTTTAAATACAATCTTATATATATATATAAATGCTCTGTGCATAATGAGTACTTTAGCAGTTTGAAAACATGCAAGTGTAAGTAAATCAATAGGTACCGTTCGGGTGGGAAGGTAACGATGCTGGCCACATGACCTTGGAGGTGTCTATGGATGACGCCGGCTCTTCAGCTTAGAAATTGAGATGAGCACCAGCACCACCCCCTAGAATTGGACATGATTAGACTTAATGTCAAGGGGAAACCTTTACCTTTCACTTACTTGGAGCCATTGTCATATAATCATTGTCATATAATCTAAAGTCATAGTTTTCAGCTATGACTTTAGGAGACTCAGCCACAGAAATTCATTGGATAACCTTGGGTACAACACATTCTTTCAGCCTCAGAGGAAAGCATGCCAGACTTTAAAAACAAAAGGGTCTGGAAAACAAGCCCTATGAGGAGCGGCTTAAGGAGCTGGGCATGTTTAGCCTGAAGAAGAGAAGGCTGAGAGGAGATATGATAGCCATGTATAAATATGTGAGAGGAAGCCACAGGGAGGAGGGAGCAAGATTGTTTTCTGCTTCCCTGGAGACTAGGACGCGGAACAATGGCTTCAAACTACAAGAAAGGAGATTCCATCTGAACATGAGGAAGAACTTCCTGACTGTGAGAGCCGTTCAGCAGTGGAACTCTCTGCCCCGGAGTGTGGTGGAAGCTCCTTCTTTGGAATCTTTTAAACAGAGGCTGGATGGCCATCTGTCGGGGGTGATTTGAATGCAACATTCCTGCTTCTTGGCAGGGGGTTGGACTGGATGGACCATGAGGTCTCTTCCAACTCTTTGATCCTATGATTCTATTCTATGATTCTATGAACCAATGAACGAAATCACACCAAATCTGGCAACAAAATGTCTCACTACACAAGGAGTGACCATCACTAAAAAAATTATGATTTCGTCATTTGGAAGTTGTAGTTGTTGGGATTTATAGTTCACCTACAATCAAAGAGCATTCTGAACTCCACCAATGATGGAATTGAACTAAACTTTCCACACAGAACTCCCATGTCCAACAAAAAATACTGGAAGGGTTTGGTGGACATTGACCTTGACTTTGGAAGTTATAGTTCACCTATATCCAGAGAACACTGTGGATTCAAACAATGATAGATCTGAACCAAACTTGGCACGAATACTCAATATGCCCAAATGTGAATACTGGTGGAGTTTGGGGAAAATAGACCTTGACATTTGGGAGTTGTAGTTACTGGGATTTATAGTTCACCTACAATCAAGAGCATTCTGAACCCCATGGACTGTTTACCCACAAGCATAGAGAAATTACATATATTAGAAACCAACATTTTCTCATTACTTTATTTTCTGGATCACCAGACTGGGCCACCGTAACACATGGCAGGTGATGGTTAGGCTATATAAATAAAATGTAATGTTCATTTGTGGAATTAACATAACTCAAAAACCGCTGGATGAATAGACACCAAATTTGGACACAAGAGACTAACAGGAGTGACCAACACTCAAAAAATTGATTTTGTCATTTGGGAGTTGTAGTTGCTGGGATTTATAGTTCACCTACAATCAAAGAGCATTCTGAACTCCACCAATGATGGAATTGAACCAAACTTGGCACACAGGACTCCCATGACCAACAGAAAACACTAGAAGGGTTTGGCGGGCATTGACCTTGAGTTTGGGAGTTGTAGTTCACCTACATCCAGAGAGCACTGTGGACTCAAACAATGATGGATCTGGACCAAACTTGGCACATATATTCCATATGCCAAATATAAACACAGATGGAGTTTGGGGGAAATAGACCTTGACATTTGGGAGTTGTAGTTACTGGGATTTATAGTTCACCTACAATCAAAGAGCATTCTGAACCCCACTAACGACAGAATTGGGGCAAACTTCCCACACAGAACCCCCATGACCAACAGAAAATACTTAAGGCCACCCAATCCAACTCCTTTCATCAGGGCAAGAAAACGTAATCAAAGTCCTCCTGACAAAGATCCATCCAGCCATAGATATAGATAGATATATGATTCACACACACACAGATATAGTATCATAGATTTGTGAAAGGGACCCCTAAAGAAGGACAATGATATGTTGCATGTTCAGGTGGGCAGACCAGACAATCTCCACATCAACACTGACAAAGAAACAGAATACTGTTTACCCACAAGCATAAAGAAATTACATATATTAGAAACCAACACTTTCTAATTACTTTATTTTCCAGATCACCAGACTGGGCCACAGCAACGAGTGGCAGGGGACGGCTAGTAATATAAAACAGTATAAAAACAGTATCAAACATTCAGCAGTCAACAGTCTCCAGTTTAAGTCATCCCTAGGGGCAGTCAGTCAGTTCCGTACAAGCTGTCGTGCCAGCAGGTCAGCCTAATCTGCAAAGGCCTAATCCCAAAACCATGACTTCACTTGTTTCTGAAAGGTCAGGAGGGATGAAGCAGATCTCATTTCACTTGGGAAGGAGTTCCACAGTCGAGGGGCCACCACAGAAAAGGTCCTGTCGCTTGTCCCCACCAACCATGATTGTGATAATGGGGGGACAACGAGCAGGGACTCCCCAGTTGATCTTAGGGCCCTAGGTGGATCATAGTGGGAGATACGTTCGGACATGTAAACTTGGTGACCTTGGGCAAGTCACACACTCTCAGCCTCAGAAGAAAGTGACAGTAAACCATAGCAGAGTACCTGATGAACCAACCTGGACACAGCATATTATTTGAGAACACAGAAATGCTGGACTATGCAAAAAACTACTATTTCAGACTACACAGAGAAGTCACTGACATCCACAAGCATGTGGACAATTTCAGCAGAAAGGAGGAAACCATGAAAAGGAAAAAAATACGGCTACCAGTATTTAAAAAACTCTAATATCATAAGAGTAAATACAGAACAACACTCAAAAAGAGGGAAAGAGGAGGAGGAGGAGGAGGAGGAGGAGGAGGAGGAAGAAGAACTTTATTTTTCTACCCCACCTCCATCTCCCCGAAGGGACTCGGTGTGGCTTACATGGGGCCAAGCCCAATTAAAAACAGAACAATAACATATCAAAATAGCATAAAACAGCATAAACAATAATAAACAAGCATCAAAAGCAACAACAGACTCATTTTTGGAGTCGGGGGAGGGGGCCACTACGCGAAACTGGTTAAAGGATAGGGTGGTCAATACGGTGGATAGAAACGTATAGTAGCACAGGAAATAGCATGGAAACAGAGCAATTAGACAGGATCAATTCAGCTTAACTTAAAAATGTAGTAATGAAATATAGGAATTTTAAATCAGGACATCTGCCACAGGAGTCATCAGTCAAATGCACAACAAAACATCCACGTCTTTAATTCCTAGGAACTCTAGACAAGAAACAATCAGGGACAATTAATCACCTCTCAACAAAGCATTCCCCCAGGAAGTAAGAAGCCACACCTTGAAACTGACAGGCCATTTAAATGCTAATAAAGGTGGCCAATTGCAACATTCACACTTGCCTCAAGCAGACAAGAGTTTTTTCTCTCACCTTGGACATTATTCCACAGATATATACACCTTTTCCGAGTTCCCAATAGACCTCACAACCTCTGAGGATGCCTGCCATAGATGCAGGTGAAACATCAGGAGAGAATGCTTCTGGAACATGGCCATACAGCCCAGAAAACTCACAACAACCCAATGACAGCAAACCCCTTCTGATCACATCTTGCCAAGGAAAACTCATGAGTCAGGGAAGCAGGGTGGCCGATGATATTGGGCCCAATGATGATGCTGAGTTCCAGCTTTGTGAGGGCTTGCTTACACTTCTAACTGTAAAGAAGCTTTCGGTCTGCAATTTTGTGCTACAGCTTGGACCAAGCCCTTGTTTTCATATGTCAAACACAAAAGGGTGTGTATGTATAATCAGTTCACACATGGTTTCCATCATCCCAGATAAGATTGGCTCTGTGTTTGTCTCTATGCGCCCACTTAATCGTCCTTCCTCTTTTGCATCTGCGGTGCTTTGTGGTGTTACTAACAGACGGATGTGAGATAATACATTCCTCCTTAGATTTCCCTGATTACAGTGTGCCATGGACCCCCTTTCTGCTTTCGTCTGAAGTGTCCTCACAGAAGGCAAACTTTTAACATAAGAATTTGAACCTTTCTGGATCAAGAAAAATGCATCAAGAAGTTTATTATTTATTTACAGTATTTATATTCCGCCCTTCTCACCCCACAGGGGACTCAGGACAGATTACAATGTACATATACATGGCAAACATTCAATGCCATAGGCACACAACATATATCGAAAGACACTCACAGGCTATTTACATTCCAGCTTTCATGAGGGTATTCTGGCCACCAGCTGAGCTGTCGCTTTACCGTCCATTTGTTACCCTGTCCATTTGTACTTCCTCATTCTTTGCATGCTTGCTGGAGATTTTTATGGTGTCGTTATTTAGCCTCCCCACGTAAGCAGTACCTAAATTTCCTACTTGACAGATGCAACTGTCTTTCAGGCCGCAAAGGTTGACAGCAAGCTACACAAATTGGTTGGAAACTTACTCCAACCTGGGCTGGCTTCGAACTCATGACCTTTTGGTCAGTAGTGATCTTAATGCAGCTAACTCCTAGCCAGCTGCATCACAGTCTGGCTAAATTATGTATTTATTTACTATATTTATACCCCGCCCTTCTCACCCCAAAAGGGGACACAGAGCGGCTTACAGTAGGCAACAATTTGATGCCGCACAAGTATAGAAATGAAGTAAACATATATATTAAAACCAAAAAGTTAAAAACATCTAAATCCAATATAAAATCAATTATTAAAACCACATAATCCAAAATCAAAGTCTGAGGTCATTCCAGTTGTCACTGCACTCTTCCATAGTCACTTATTGAACTGAAAAATAACTGTCCAAAAACTTGGTCCCACATCCACATTTTTAGTTTCTTTCTGAAGGTCAGGAGGGAGGTGGCTGATCTGATTTCACTGGGGAGGGAGTTCCATAGCCACTACTGAGGGGCCACTACTGAGAAGGCCCTGTCTCTCATTTCCACCAGTTGCACTTGTGAAGGAGGCGAGACTGAGAGCACGGCCTCCCCAGAAGATCTTAATCTCCTAGATGGTTCATTCAAACAGGTAAACTGGGTCGGAACTGTTTAGGGATGTATAGGCTAAAGCCAGCACTTTGAATTGTGCTTGGTAACAGATTGGCAACCAGTGGAGCTGACGTAACAGCGGGATTGTATGCTCCCTGTATGCCACTCCAGTGAGGAATCTGGCTGCTGATCATTGGACCACTTGAAGCTTCTGAACAGTCTTCAAAGGCAGTCCCATGTAGAGCGTGTTGCAGTAGTCTATTCCGGATGTAACCAGAGCGTGGGTTACCGTGGCCAGGTCTGACTTCCCAAAGTATGTGTGCAACAGGTGCACAAGTTTTAGTTGTGTAAAAGCCTCCAGCCCACCACCGAGACCTGGGATTCCAGGCTCAGCGATGAATCCAGGAGAACTCCCAAGCTGTAAACCTGTGTCTTCAGGGGGAGTGTAACCCCATCCAACACAGGTTGTAACCTATACCCAGTTTGGCCTTTTGAATGACCAGGAGTACCTTTGGCTTGACTGGATTCAGTTTCAATTTGTTCACCCTCATCCAGATTGTTACAGCTGCCAAGCACTGGTTCAGGACCTGGACAGCCTCCTTAGTAGCAGGTGGAAAGGAGTAGTAGAGTTGTAGATCATTTTCATGCAGATGACATTGAACTCCAAAACTCCAGATGATCTCTCCCAGCAGCTTCATGTAGATGTTAAACAACATGGGGAACAATACTGAACCCTGCGGGACCCATTTAGTCTTGGAAGCGAAGCAGGGCCAGCTCTGGATAGTACTTGGGTGGGAGACAACCAGCAAATCCCAAGTACTACAAGCTCTATTTCAAAGGAAGGAACTGGCAAAAACACCTCTGAGCATTATTTGCTTAATAAACCCCTATGCAATTCCTTATTTGGTATTTTTGGTTGTGCTGTTGTGTCCTTTATGGTTTATGCTTTTAAATAGTTTAAGATTTTTGTTAGTTTGATCACTTTTTAGCCTTTGTGAAAAGCGTGTGATTCTGTGCGTACAACCTGCTCTTACCAGGATGTTATCGGATGTTCTGGATAAATGCTTGCGCTATCAGATGCAAGTGAGTATATTTACTTCTGCCATGCTATCATTGCTTTGTATGATTTTATCTTTGATTCGTGCCGTCAGCCTGAAATTGTTTACTTATTCTTGTGAGCTGCTTTGAACAATTTTTTTGCGTTACTTTCAAAGATGGCATAGAAATATTGTACATTTGAAAAAGACAATCAAAATATGTTTAGGATAACTGGTGAAACTAAATACAAATAAGTAGACATAACTGCATTTTGACAGCATGAATCATATATATGTGTGTGTGTGCGTGTATCTATATAAATAAAAATGTAATGTTCGTTTGTGGGATTAACATAACTCAAAAACCACTGGACGAATTGACACCAAATTTGGACACAATACACATCTCAGGCCAACAAGTGACCATCACTTACAAAAATACTTTAAAAAAACACAGCAGAATAGACTTAAAAAACAAAAAACAAAAAATACATTATTATTATTATTAATATTAATATAATAATAAGACAAAAAATAAGAAATCTAGCACTGCAAAGCTAGGCTACTGTTCCTGAGCATGCGCAAAGGGTCACAGAAATATAATAATAATAACATAGAATAATAGAATAATAAATATATAATAATATAAATAATACAGTAATAAAATAATAATAATAGAAGAATAATAGAATTTATATAAATAAAAATGTAATGTTCGTTTGTGGGATTAACATAACTCACAAACCACTGGATGAATTGACACCAAATTTGGACACAAGACACCTCTCGGGCCAACGAGTGACCATCACTCATAAAAACACTGAAAAACAGAGCGGAAGAGACTTAAAAATATTACATTAAAACGCATGCACAAAACCACATATATATAAACAAACACACACATATATACACAAATATATACACACATATATACACATATATTTATATATACACACATATACACAGACTGGGCCACAGCAACGCGTGGCAGGGGACGGCTAGTGTGTGTGTGTGTATGTGTGTGTGTGTGTGTGTGTGTGTGTGTATATATATATAATAGAATTGGATGAGAGCTCATGGGCCATCCAGTTCAACTCTATTCTGCCAAGCAGCAGGAAAATCACATTCAAAGCACCCCTGACAGATGGCCATCCAGCCTCTGCTTAAAAGCCTCCAAAGTGTAGATGCAACTGTTGTTGCTGTTGCTACTGTTGTTATAGCCTACCTTTCCATTGGTTTTGGATATGAAGGGTGATGGAAAGTATCAGTTTGCAAAGTATCAGTTTGCAGAGGGGACTACTAAGTCAGGGAAGGGATGAGAGTTAAACCAATACAAACCACATCTGAATGCTTCTTCTTTTACCTTTCATAGAATCATAGAGCTGGAAGAGACCTTGTATTTCTACCTTTCTCATAGGATATGTTTCTAGAAACCAAGCTTGACAGTGGAAACACAGAAAGATCTGCCATTCTTTGGTATTTCAGTTGTAAAACCATGGTGCAGAGTTGTAGAATCAAAGAACAAATCCAATCAGAGGATTGCCCTGAAAGCAGCAATTATATGGATTATAAGATGCTCTATATACAGAATTAGTGGATTTTAAGGAGGGTTTTAGGGTCAAGTTAGGAGATGTATTGCAACCCCAGCATTGTGGCCGAATGTCAGATATATTCCCTTGTGTTTCTTCATAAACATCTGTGGACTAGATCCAGAATCCTACATTTATTTACATGCAATGCCTTATGGCAGTGTTTCTCAACCTGGGGGTCGGGACCCCTGGGGGGGTCGCGAAGGGGTGTCAGAGGGGTCGCCAAAGACCATCAGAAAACACAGTATTTTCTGTTGGTCATGGGGGTTCTGTGTGGGAAGTTTGGCCCAATTCTATCATTGGTGGGGTTCAGAACGCTCCTTGATTGTAGGTGAACTATAAATCCCAGCAAGTACAACTCCCAAATGTCAAAGTCTATTTTCCCCAAACCCCATCAGTGTTCACATTTGGGCATATTGAGTATCCGTGCCAAGTTTGGTCCAGATCCATCATTGTTTGAGCCCACAGTGCTCTCTGGATGTAGGCGAACTACAACTCCCAAACTCAAGGTCAATGCCCACCAAACCCTTACAGTATTTTCTGTTGGTCATGGGAGTTCTCTGTACCAACTTTGGTTCAATTCCATTGTTGGTGGGGTTCAGAATGCTCTTTGTTTACATGTTAACTATAAATCCCAGCAACTACAACTCCCAAATGACAAAATCAATCCCCCCGCCAACCCCACCAGTATTCAAATTTGGGCATACCGGGTATTTGTGCCAAATTTGCTCCAGTGAATGAAAATACATCCTGCAGATCATTATTTACATGGTGATTCATAATGTTAGGGTTATGGTTGGGGGTCACCACAACATGAGGAACTGTATTAAGGGGTTGCGGCATTAGGAAGGTTGAGAACAACTGCCTTATGGGAAAAGCCTTTGCAAAGGCCATAGTTCCAATTCCAGGAATTTTTGTCCTGTTACCACACCCCAAAACGTGATGGGAAGAAGTCGGAGATGCGGAGCACTTTTCTGTAACGTAATATTTGAATGTCAGTTCAAGCCTTGTGCATTAGTCCTGCCTAAGCACTCTCCTTCTCAAAACCAATTATTCTTTCCTGACATTTGCTCTGAGTTGAGATAAACATCACATCTTGAATCAGAGCCTCCCCACCTTTTTTTAATTTCTTTTTGGCCACAAGGATTTGCATAACTCTCTTTGGTATCTTTTACGAGTTTAATGTTATCAGAGAAGGAAGTTATGTGACATTGCAAAAGAGCAAGATTTTCGGAAGCATTGCTGGCTTCCGATCGAGCCGCACACCTGCCTGTCAACTTTTCAAATCACTTGGCTTGTTGCATCTAGAAGAATGTTGCTTTCCACTTTGGTTTCTTAAACACAATGAATCTTCCTGGCATTTTAGATGTAAATAATACAAAATATCTACTTCCCTCCCTCTTCATAACTCTCAGAGGTAACTTCCAAAGGAAATGCTAGTCGGTTGGACCAATCCCAGAAAAGGTTAAAAAGGCATTTAAAGCTAACGGCAACTGATTGCAGCAACTTCGGCACTGCATAAGTGTAGCCCTTTGTTGCCATTTTAGCATCCAAAGAAATCCTGGAATATGTAGTTTGCAGAAGTTTGCTAGCACTAACATAACATCTCTTGCCAAACTACAAATCCCAACTGAATAGTATACCATCAGGGCTATTAACACAGAATCACAACACTATCAGATGTACAGCCAACCCACTGCAGCCCTGAATTTTGCATACACTGATGGAACTATCTACAGCAGATGGAACTATCTCAACCTGGGGGTCGAGACCCCTGTGGGGGTCACGAGGGGGGTGTCAGCAACGTCACCAAAGACCATCAGAGAACACACTATTTTCTGTTGGTCATGGGGGTTTCGTGTGAGAAATTTGGCCCAATTCTATTGTGGGTTCAGAATGCTCTTTGATTGTAGGTGAACTATAAATCCCAGCAACTATAACTCCCAAATGTCAAGGTCTATTTTCCCCAAACTCCACCAGTGTTCACATTTGGGCATATTGAGTATTCGTGCCAAGTTTGGTCCAGATCCATCATTGTTTGAGTCCACAGTGCTCTCTGGATGTAGGTGAACTACAACTCCCAAATTCAAGGTCAATGCCCACCAAACCCTTCCAGTATTTTCTGTTGGTCATGGGAGTTCTGTGTGCCAAGTTTGGTTCAATTCCATCATTGGTGGAGTTCAGAATGCTCTTTGATTGTAGGTGAACTATAAATCCCAGCAACTACAACTCCCAAATGAAAAATCAATCCCCTCCAACCCCACCAATATTCAAATTTGGGCATACTGGGTATTTGTGCCAAATTTGGTCCAGTGAATGAAAAACATCCTGCATATCAGATATTTACATTACGATTCATAACAGTAGCAAAATTACAGTTATGAAGTAGCAATGAAAATAATATTATGGTTGGGGGTCACTACAACATGAGGAACTGCATTAAGGGGTCGCGGCATTAGGAAGGTTGAGCTACACTGAGCTACAGGTTATTTTTTTTTAAAAAAAAAATCCAAAAAGCAAACATTGATTTTGCCATTTTTTATAAGAGGCAACATTTTACTATACCATTGTATATAATGGGACTTGAGCATCCACAGATTTTGCTATCTGCAGTGATTTATGTGCCTCGTCACACTAGATCATAGATCCACTTTAAATCCAGTTGTTGCCTCTGGCAGAATTATGGAGTTTGTAGTTTAGTGAGGCTTGGGACCTCTCTGGCTGAACAATTTAAATGCCCCTCCCTAAACTGCAAAACCCCAGAATTCTGCAAGAGACAACAACTGGATTTAAAATAGATCCATGCTCTAGTATGATGAATTCCTATCCCTTTGATAACTGCTTAACTTTGTGAAGACCCCACTTTTTAACTGTGTTGTGTCCCATCTCGGGTCTCAAGAAGAAACAGGTAAGAAATAATAATAATAATAATAATAATAATAATAATAATAATAATAATAATAATAATTTCCATCCTCCTTAATTCAGTCACACAGACCTGACCCATTGATAAAGGCTTGATCAGAATTTTGCTGGCAACATACATTGTTTTTGGTCCTTGCACAGACTGGTGTTCTCTTCCTCCTTTTGCAACATCCACTCCTGTTTTCAAACACAGTGATTGTGTTTGTTATTGTTGTTGGGTGCCTTCAAGGCATTTCTGACCTCTGGCAACCTTAAGGTGAATCAATCTCAAGGGGGTTTTTGGCCTGATTTTTTCAGAGGAGATTTGCTATGGCCTTCCTCTTAGGCAGAGAGAGTAGGTTTTCATGGCTGAATGACAATTCAAATCTTTGTCTTCAGAGTCATAGCCCGAGGTGGCCCTAGGTAATTTTCAACGGTAAGCAAACAGTATTTTGCCCCCCCCCCGCCAACCAATCACTGATATATATTTTCTGTTCGTCGTGGGAGTTCTGTGTGCCATATTTGGTTCAATTCCATCATGGGTGGAGTTCAGAATGCTCTTTGATTGTAGGTGAACTATACATCCCAGTAACTACAACTCGCATATGTCAAGGTCTATTTTCCCCCAAGAGCGCCTCAAGAGCGCCCCTGGGCAAAATCAACTATACTGCAAATGCTTACTTTGCGTAATGGGTTGAGCTGCCCCTGCATAGGACCTCATCAGATTCAGGGTCACCCGTCCTCATCCCCCCTGTCATTTCTATATTCTTTAAAAAATAGTTTAAAGTTGGAGTCCCATGGAACCCATTATATGATGCAAGACTACTTCTGGTGGTTCCCTGTGGGACTCCGGCTTTAAATTGTTTTTAAAGTGTGCAGAAACCGGGCAGCAATCATCTTCAGAGCTCCAGGTTTGAACAGAAACAGCTAAACGTGTGTATTTTAATGTGGGATGGATACTGTCAGATTTCCCCATTTTAGAGCATTGTAGTGACAGCAAAGGGGACTACACTTGCTTGTGTGAAAGCTCAGAATGTGGAGGATTACTGTAGAAGCAGATGGGGGTGTATATATTGTTTTAGTCTGGCAAGCATCAGAGGATTTTTCTGAATATTCGGAGGATTAGGGGGATGATGGGTTCCAAAATTAGGAGTCTGTGAGTGTTCTGAGGGAATTCCAGGCAGACGACAATGATGTTTTGGTTTCTTCAGTTCATTCTCAGGCAACAGGGCAAAATAAAAGTGCCAGTTCCCTTGAGAAAAGGCCTAGGGGAGATAAGGAGTTTTCAAGGGAGAATAGATTAACGCAGAGCGTGAAAAGCCAGTAGAAAATTCGGGATAAGATCTTGAGGTCCAGATGCATGAGGCATGATGTCATGAATGTCTTGCAAGCAGGGGCGGCTCAACCCATTACGCAAAGTAAGCATTTGCAGTATAGTTGATTTTGCCCAGGGGCGCTCTTGAGGTGCTCTTGGGGGAGAATAGACCTTGACATATGCGAGTTGTAGTTACTGGGATGTATAGTTCACCTACAATCAAAGAACATTCCGAACTCCACCAATGATGGAATTGAACCAAATATGGCACACAGAACTCCCATGATGAACAGAAAATATATATCAGTGATTGGTTGGGGGGGGGGGGCACCAAAATACTGTTTGCTTACTGTTGAAAATTACCTAGGACCACCTCTGCTTGCAAGGCTTGAATTAAGTAGTTTATTTTCAAGCCTTTCAGATGAGACAACATTGCTTAAGATCGGTCTCCTGTTAATGATTCTAAGTTCTTTGTCCATGTATTGTCAAGGTTCCTGTTTCATGTTCCTGTTTAGGCCTATGTATCTTTGGAGAAATTACCTTGGAGAAGTTCCTGTCTTCATGTTCATGAATAGACCTTTGGATTGATATTATGCTTTTGGATTCCTTCGTTTTATGTTCTAACCTGGCCTTTTTGGATTACTGTTACTGAACTCTGGCTTCTTTTGAGAAGTGCATTTTATATCTTCACTGACTCTTTTGTACTTTGATTTTTTGCCTTTTTATATTCTTTCTTTAATAAACATCCTTTTATTGGAGTACTGGACTCTGGTGTGGTGTTGAGTCAAAAGGGTGTTCCGGTGCTAGAATGCAACATATATAGCTTTAATGGTCTAGAAAGTGTTCCTTTCCCTTTTTAGTTTCAGTATGATAATTGCAAATTCAGTTAGGTAATGATAGAATACATAGTCTAATACTCAAACCACTCCACCACTCTGGCTCTCCTTCGTAGATAATTGCCTCTGTAGAGCCTAAGGAAGTGGTGCATTGGCACAGTGTTACTAACTCACAGCATGAGTCAGAAATCCCTCACTTCAAGTATTGCCTCTGGAATAAATAACCTCTTTATACCATTTTACTAGACTATCAAGATGAACAAATATGAGGGTTGAATGAAAAGTAATGCTTCCACCTTTGTTATTTGGGTTTGGATGGGAATATTTTAATAAATCAAACACAGAAATAATCCTTACAATGCGCTCTTTAACTACCACTATTTACTTTTCCACATAATCACCAGACAATTCGATACATTTCTGCCAATGATAAACATGTTTTCTGAAGCCGTCATGGAAGAAGTCGACATTGTTTCCGCAACCAGCATCTCACAGTTCTCTCATCCTGGATACTCAACATGCACAGATCTTCCAATAGCCAAACAAAGCAATAATGTGACCCACACATTCTTGTGAAATGCCGATTGTGCTTGAAATTTCTCTCTGAGTGATATGACAGTCGTTCTGAATCAATCTGTCAACCTTTTGCTTGTGAAACTCAGTGGTTGCTGTCACAGGACGTCCAACTCTTCGCAACTCCTCAACAGATGACAGTATTGGTATGCGTCAGGTACTGGCTTGTTCAGTAGACTCTCATCTATAGTTCCATTTTGGTGGGGAGCCTTAACATTGAACGGTTGTGTTGTTAAAGGGTGAAGTATGGAGCCCTGTGCAGACGGTCGGTCAATGCGACTTAAGCAACGTGCAGTTATTGAATTCTTGAACAGCAAAGGAAATTCATCAGAGAATGCAAGCTGTTTATGGTGATTGTGTTGATGTGAGTACTGTGCGTTGTTGGGCGAGTAAGTTTAAAGATGTTGAGGTGGGAGCATCTGACTTGAGTGACAAACAAAGAGTTGGATGTCCTGTGACAGCAACCACCAAGTTTCACAAGCAAAAGGTTGACAGATTGATTCAGGACAATTGGCGTATCACTCAGAGACAAATTTCCAGCACAATCGGCATTTAACAAGAATGTGTGGGTCACATTATTGCTTTGCTTGGCTATCTGTGTACGATGAGTACCCAGGATGCTGACACCTGAAATGAAAGCGCACAGACTTGAAACTTCAGAGACTGGATCTCACCACCGTACGACATCCTCCATACAGTCCAGATTTAGCATTGTCTGACTTCCATCTGTTCCTGATAATGAAAAAAGATCTGTGGGGACATCATAATGCTTCTGATGAAGACGTAGAGAGACCTGTGAGATGCTGGTTGCAGAAACAAAGTGTTGACTTCTTCCATTACGGCTTCAGAAAACATATTCATCATTGGCAGAAATGTATCCAATTGTCTGGTGATTGTGTGGAAAAGTGAATAGTGGCAGTTAAAGAGCACATTCTAAGGATTATTTCTGTGTTTGATTTAATAAAATATTCCCATCCACACCCAAATAACGAAGGTGGAGGCATTACTTTTCATTCAACCCTCGTATTACAAAAGGAAATGAAAGGCCGACTCTCCCTCCCAACTGCCACTGCCCTGGTCTCAGAAAGAGAGAAGAAGATGCAAAATCCACTAGACTCCAACATTGCCATTAGAGTGATGGTGTCATATAAAATAATATTTATAATGATGATGATGTCTTCAGTCATCTATCTTTCTTATATAAATAAATAACATGTGGGGGTTGTTCTGTTACTATAACTTCTCACTCATCAGGGAAATAACAGGAAATAACATATGCATTATGCCTGTATTCGTACCATATTGATATATTTGAAAAAAAAATCCATTTATATTAGTAGTCTTCCAGTTTAATCAGATTAAGCATAAATTTGATGGAGCAGAAGATTTCTGATTAGCAGAAATGGGAAGATGTCCTCATTTAAAAAAAATTGAAATAACAAATATGTTGTCTATTTCCTGGAATATATAATGATTCTAAATGTGCATTTTGGTAGAAAAATAGAAGAATTTAGATCAGGAATGGGGAGCATGACGCAGCACTACAGACATGTATTGGGCTTCAAATCTCGCCATTCCTCACAAATTACTAGCTGGGTTTAAAGGAATTGAAGCTGAATAACATTTAGACTGGATTTACACGGCCATATAGTCCAGATTATTTTTTACATTGGTTTATATGGCAGTGTGGACTCATATAATCCAGTTCAAAGCAGATCATGTGTATTATATGCAAATATGCAAATGTGAGTAGATTAATAGGTACCGCTCCAGCGGGAAGGTAACGGTGCTCCATGCAGTCATGCTGGCCACATGACCTTGGAGGTGTCTACAAATGACACCAGCTCTTCGGCTTAGGAATGGAGATGAGCACCAACCCCCAGAGTCGGATGTGACTGTACTTAATGTCAGGGGACAACCTTTACCTTTGCCTACAATATATTATATTATATTATTAACATAGCACAGGAGACAAGGTTTACTTTAGACATTTCCATTTCTAAACCAAAGAGCTGGCATTGTCCATAGATGCTGCCAGGTCATGTGGCCAGCATGACTGCATGGAAATGTCTAAACCTTGTCTCCTGTGCTATGTTAATAATATAATATGATATAATGTAATATAATATAATATATTGTAGGCAAAGGTAAAGGTTTTCTCCTGACATTAAGTCCAGTCGTGTCCGACTCTGGGGGTTGGTGCTCATCTCCATTTCTAAGCCAAAGAGCTGGTGTCATCCGTAGACACCTCGAAGGTCATGTGGCCGGCATGACTGCATGGAGCGCCATTACCTTCTCATCGAAGCGGTACCTATTGATCTACTCACATTTGCATATTGTCTAACTGCTTGGTTGACAGAAGCTGGAGCTAAACAGCAGGGGCTCACCCCCACTCCCCAGATTCAAACTACCAACCTTTCCATCAGCAAGTTTAGCAGCTCAGCAGTTTAACCTGCTGCACCACCAGGGGCTCCACCCCTAATATAGGAAAATGCAATATTTTGTGTGCCTTCAAGTCTTTTCCATCTTATAATGACCCTAAAGGAGACCTTTCCCAGGGTTTTCTGGGACTGAGAAAGACTCACCCAAGGGCACTCAGTGGGTTTCTATGGCTGAGCGAAAATTGGTGTCCAGAGACATTGTCAAACCACTACACCATGATGTTTCTGTCTTCAAATAAATTAGTCCCCAATCCTCTCATTTCACCTCTCATTTCAACTGAATGCAGAAATGCATTTGCTCGCATCATTTTGAGGAGGAGGCAGAAATCCAGAAAGCGGTGCCTTTATAGCACGGTTGAACAGTGATGCAGGGATCTCCAGATTTTTACCTGATAAGGAAACAGAAAAGGAAAAGGAAGAAAAAGAATGAGTGGAAAATATGGGTAAGAGATATTGGGAGGGCAATTCTTGGGAAGGGCTTTAAACTTTGGGAAAGTTACTCAGATTTATAGCAACTCACATCACTAGCTGACAAACTCTTGAAGTCGATCGTCTGGCTGTGTTTACATCTCTGCAGTGAGATGGAACTGCTCTTAAGCTGAAAAGTATTTTTAGATGTTCATTTTTGGGGACTTTCAATTAATTTCCCTTTTTATTATACACAGAATGTGGGGCTAATGCAAAAGTCACATGCAACAAGATAAAACGACCAGCTTATTTCTTTCTGATGTACGTGCTGGGATTATTTTTTCACTTTTACTGAAAACGATTCCAATTATAGAAAATCCACAGACAGGTCAAACTGAGGGAAATTGGCATATGAATTCCTTATACAGACCTGCTTTTGTTAATAGTTGCAAAGGCCAAATACAGACAGTCCCCAAATTATGAACAAGATAGGTTCTGTAGGTTTGTTTTTCAGTTGAAGTTGTATGTAAGTCAGAACAGGTACATTTTAAAATGTAATTCCAGCCACACACACACACACAAGCTTTGAGTTGGAAAGGAGAGGAATTTGGGGTGCAAAATCTTGCCCTTCCCAGTAGATCCAGCAAAAGCAAACTGTTGCAACCTCTTGCAGCTGGTGCGTCCTTCCACACTAAGCACTTTTGCCACAGTTTTCATCTGTAAAATCTTCGAAGGCATAACACACACTTTCAAGTTAGTTGCTGCACTCCAGGCCTATGTAAAAACATATAAAAACACACATAAAAATCAGAAATAAGAAAGGAAGATATATAATCCAAAAAGGTTTAGCAATGGGTGATCCAGACAATAATCCAAATGTCTCATAAAGTTCCAGAGGTGAAAAAAATCCAAGAACAGCCAGAAATCACAGACACGGCATAACTCCATCATCCAGGAGGTATAACTAGTAAAACTTGATTGGAGTACATGAACAGGAACATAGAAAACTTTCAAAAAACAAAGCTTGATTTGAACCAGGAACAAGAGAACTCAGGCTTAGCTTCTCACTCTAATGCAGTGTTGCCTGAACTGACCTTCAGGTAAAGAACTTGTTTCCAATAGACACCCATGAAATCATTCAATTTCCTGTGAATTTCCTTCACAACTTCTCATGTAATCTCTTGGAATGACGCAATCTATTTTTGGCTCTAACTTGTATACAAAGACTTTTGTTGAGCTCCATAGCTACAGGTGGGTTCTCATGGGACCCTTCCTTGATTCTTTATCTGCTGTTGCTACTTCTGGCTCCCCTGAATGCCCTTGAGGCCCTGCACTTTCTGAGCCAGTTTTCTCACAGAGAGAACCATCATTTCCCAGACTTGAATTTCCCAGACTTGAGAGTCCATCACTTTGTGTGAGGAAAGGTCACAATTCTTAACGTTCAGGAAACAGGTGAAAACTTAGCTTTGGGGACTGGCATTCGATGAATGAGCCATGATCCTGTGATATGGATGGATGACAACGAATAATGATTTTTGATGACGACTGACCACTGTAATTATATATGATTGTATTTTGCTATTTTAATGTTTAGTGTGATTTAGAATATGATGTTTTAATGACTGTCTGTAATATTGATGTTGGAAACCGGCCTGAGTCCCTCGAATGGAGGTGAGAAGACCGGTATACAAAACTGCTAAATAAATATAAATAAATAAATAAATATCTCTACATCAGCATAGATAGATAGATAGATAGATAGATAGATTTCATTTCACTTTGTTTTAGTGTAAAAAAAAACCCCAATTCCTCAAGTTATTTTATGTTTTCCCACTTAGGGAAGCACAACAGATAGATCAGCCTCTGGTTGATCTACAACAGTAGTGCTCTTGCCCTGAGATTCCTCCTTTTTACCCCYAAGATTGGAAAAGAGGGGCKAACCCTCAAATRTAGGAATACTATTTCTCAMATAGCAATATCTATCTATCTATCTATCTATCTATCTATCTATCTATCTATCTATCTATCTATCTATCATCTATCTATCTGTGCTCCATCGCTATCCTTGATATTTGGGGTTACCCTGTTCTTCTCATGAACAAATATAGGRTGGGAAACAAACTTGCAATTTTCACTGTTATATAGGCAAACTAGAAATAGAGCAAATTACAGTTTAAAAACMGATAGAAAGAGAATAATCTCATTTGAAAMGTGATGCTGAAGGAGAGTTCTAGGGATACCATGGACTGCCAAAARGACGAATAACTGGGTACAAAAGTAAGTCAGTCTCGAATGTTCTCTAGTCACCATGATGACTAAACTTTGGGCAAGTCATCAGAAGATGTGACTCAATTGAAAAGATAGTCATGCTTGGTTAGATAGAAGACAAAGATCCCATTCCAGATGGATAGACTCAACCAAGGAAGCCAAACCATTCAGTTTGCAAAATCTGACCAGTTCATTGATGATGGGGATCTTGGAGGAGTCTCATCATAGGGTTGCCATATACTGAAATCTATAATAACTACAAAGCACCATAAAATAGGCAAGCAGAGTTATTGGGTTTAAGAGAATAACAGCTGGAGAAGCAATATGGAAGATTGATTCCATATATGATTTCAGCTGCCAGGCTGCTGTACTCACAACAATGGGGAGACTCCACTATATCATCCCAAGAAGACTGGATAACAAAATGGTGCAACCTTGCTTGGATAGATGTTTGAGAAATAGTGATTGTCTTTTTGAAGGAGCACTGGACAAAACTATTATGTTATTTATATTATAGCACAAGAATAAATAAGAAGCAGAACTCATGTTGGGCAGCTTTCTCATATCTGCAAATTTACCCATGTTGTTTTTCTTGAATCATGAATAAACAAGGTTTTGCTTTTATTAGTCTAGAAATGATAAATAAAGGTTATCTGGATTATTATTATTATTTAAGGACATGTTGCAGGAAGTTTCACAGATAAGCACTTGAAGCACACAATAAAGGAATCAATGCCAGGAAGTGCAGAGCTAAAGGAGCACAGCAAATCCTTGGAGGCAGGCCTTGGAAAATACAGGATTTTTTGTTGTTCTGTGGTGGAAAATGTCAGGAAACCTCATCAAGAATGTTTTCCTGCCTCAGGAGCCTCGTCTGCCACGCCTGACTTAGCTCTTCGTTTGGCTCATCATAATTGTTCTTACAAATCCTGCCTTGCCTAAAGTGTTTGTTTTTATTTCCCTTTAAGTGGGTGTTGTTAACGCTGTAGTTTATTGCTTCATCATCGTTTAAAGAATGTTGTGCATGAAACAAAGTTTGGGTACAAGGAGTCATTATATCAGACACCAATTTGGGCAATTTTGGAGTAATTTGGATTTGGAATTCCAGATAAGGGATAATCAACCTGTACAAGACAACCTGGACATTTAAAAAAGAACCTGAACATAAATTTTAGTTGTGAAAAAGAAAACATTTCCAGGGAAAG
>NW_026844478.1:12888981-12911555 GCF_025583915.1 Anolis sagrei ordinatus
GGCTGGTAGAACGTCAATACGTGTGATTTTCATTATGCCACAAATTCAGCCTTTAAACCCATTTGAGAAGGGCATTTCACCTGGATACCCAAATTGCTGAACATTTTACAAAATAAAGCTGAGATATGTGATTGTTGAGTCCTGATCTAGATAATAGACATTTTAATAAAGATTTGTGAACATAATGAAGAAGCTGGGAATTATTTTTTAAAATACTGCTTTCTGCATATAACTTAGCTTTTAGGAACTTGTGTCGTGTGCCTTCAAGTCTTAGGGTGTTCCTCAGGCTTATTTATTGTGGAGTTTTCTTAGCAAGGTTTGTTTGTGAGTGTTTTGCCGTTGCCTTCTTCTGGGGCTGAGAGAGTAGATTTCCACGACTGAGCCAAGATTCAAAACCTGTTTTCTATAGACTTAGTCCAGCTCTCAAAATGCTGACTGTTTTAGGAATTGAATGTGGAAGACAAAACAAAACAAAAAACCCTGTTGATATTCTGGTGATTGTTTGCAGTTTACATAGGCAAATTGTGGGTTTGGACATGAGGGGAAATTCCCTATGTAATATGTAAATAGCTAGCCATGAGTCACTTTGTTATGCTTATGATTTAGCAGTGGCTGTTTTTAACCTGTCCATTTGTTTTCTTTCTTTTGGCAATTGTAGATAATGTAAAACTAGACATGGGTAGCTTCCATTCAAGTCAGTTGGTGAATTCCCTCCAGTTTAAAGGCTGTGTGCAAAGTGCTGGGTGTTCTGTCATGTGCTGGGCCTATAGCAATTGGCTTTTGAACAGGATGTGCCCTTTGTGCCCAGCGGGAAGCCGGGGTGCCTCGAGTGAGAGGCCCTAAGGATTTTCCTATACAGAGTCTTTAGAAGCTTGAAAGGTTTAACAAAGTCCTTTATTATTGCTTAAGTCTTCAACAAACAATCAAATACTTCTTAGATCTTCAACAAATTAAACAAATGCTTCAAGGCTTTGAATCAACTGGTGGCTTTCTTAATCTTGTCCACAAGGGACAGGCAACTGGCTTCATGAACTGTTTCTTTTCTTTAAGAAGAAAACCCTTTTTAACCCCTCCTTGGGCAATCTACTTTCTAAACTTTGCTGGTGTGGGCTCTACTCCCAGCTCCAAACTGCTTCTTGGGTCCCGAGTAGACCTACCAGTCAAGGCTTTGTAGATTCTCCAGCTGGAGTCCATGGGAACTGTTTTCCCCCGGATGCTCCCCGGAAAGTGTTTCTCCCGGATGCTGTGAGAAACGAAGCTTCTCTACAGGTGGAGCAAATCCACATCCTGTAGCTAAGCTTTCCAATGCAAGACTGACCTAAAATGGCTCCCTCTCCTCCCAGAGCCCTGGGGAAAGGGGCAGAACCAAAACTTAACAATGATTGATGGGTCATAGGTCCTATAATTGCAAACCAAGGGAAGCCACCTTATTGCAAAATGCATGGAACTTTGGAATACATGCAAACACTCAAAGAAAGACAAGGAAGTTGGAGCTTTTGGTACAGCTGTAACAGTACAGCTATTTGGAGGATATGGTTCAACACCTTGGCTACAGCTATACTGTAGAATTAATGCAGTTTGACGTCACTTTAATTATCCCAACTCAGTGATATGTAATCAGGAGAGTTATGGTTTTACCATGTCTTTAGTCTTCTCTGTCAAAGAGTGTTGGTGCTTCACCAAATGAGAACTCCCAGGATTCCACAGTATTGAGCTATGGCAGTTAAAGTGGTGTCACACTGCACTAATTCTACAATATAGACAAACCCCTTGAGTGTTTCTTTTAAAACTCAGAGGAAATTTATTTATTTATTGTATCAGGAGCGAACCAAGGGTACAGTTGTGATGTATTTAAAAAACACAAAGTTTAAAAAATTGGCATTATATTAAAGGTCCTTTGACCAGTAGCTGGCCACTTGGAGTGCCTCTGATGTTGCTATCAGAAGGATCTCCATTGTGCATGTGGCAGGGCTCAGGCTGCATTGTAGTAAGTGGTCTGCGGTTTGTGTTTCTCCACACTCACATGTCATGGACTCCACTTCATGGCCCCAGAGGCTCAGTCTGTTCAGCACCTCCAAGTTGCCAGTCTTTTGTGTGCCCAGAAGGAACTATTTGTATCAGCCATGGGTTGAGGTTCCAGGTTTTAGCCTGCCACTTTTGGTCTCTTGCTTGCTGAGGTGTTCCTACAAGCATCTCAGAGGAAAACCCAGAGTGGATTCACCACCTCCTTGGAAACTGCCAACAAATGCTGAGATGTACTTGAAAGGATATTCTTTCCAATTACCGGTACTGCAAATTGGTGGTGCTGCTTAATATTGGTTGCTGTTCCTGTGCCGTCACACCCAGATGCTATAACGTTAAAACTAAGATGTGCTTCTCTCTTTATCTGGGCGAACTGCTGGGGTCTTTCTTTGAAGCAATAACTCAATACTTTCAGCAACTGATGCCAGTCAAGATATGAACATCAACAAAATTTATTTCCAAAGTCCTTGGCAGACTTGGCACAGCTTGATAAAGTTACAACACAAACAGTCAATTTGGGAAACCATAGAGATGTTCTTTCTTTCCCTTTTCTTCAATTACTGAGGTAACTTTTCTCCAAATGGTAGAAAAAATCCTGGGATCTTTCACCCTAACCCTGAGCTGCTATGGTTAGAAAGAACAGGTCTTCTCCTATCTAAGCACAAGGTTAGCTTTGGAGGTGAAGTAATGCTCAATAGTACTCAATAACTATTTCTCTCTATTTCTCAATAAGCTTCTCTTTATATCTATCTATAACTCAATCAGCTTCTCTGTCTAACTAACTCAATTGCTCAATTACTCAATTGCCTTTCTTAATAACTCAATTTCTCAATTGCTATTCTATCTATCTATCTTAATTTCTCAATTCTCAATAGTACTCACAATGGCTTTGTCAGAGCTTCCTGTCTGACCAACAGCACATCTGAGGCTTTTTTCTCTACTGAAGGAGGCAGGGGAGATTCCAAAATGGAGATCTCAACCCCAGGAAAAAAGGGCGGACTCCTAACCCAAAGAGATACTTTCTAAACCAATAACTGCAGAGGGCCTGCAGCCTGGCTTTCCAGACTCTGATACTGTTTAACTTCCAGGGTGCTGCTGGGTCTGTAGCAACCCTGGGGAAATGCAAAGGAATGCTATCCCATGCAGCTAAAAGGCAATGTAAACCATGCTCCTGGAAGATGGAACAGTTCCCCTTATTCTCCATTGATTATTTATTTTTAATATTTGCTAATGGCATAGAATACAACCACATATAAAGATTTATTAGGCATACAACTGTCTAGTACAACTGTGCACTCCAGCATGTTAAAAATCAAATTTGAAATATACAATTGATCTTTCCAAATTGAATACTTTTAGCAATACAATAATGCTCTGTATCTTCTAAGGCTGGTGCTCACCAAATTAAATTATTCTCATTTGAATAGCCAGTGATAGAACATTATGGATAGCTGAAGCTATGTACACACTCAGTGACCACAAAAAGACCGATTCCTAATTTCAAAAACCACTTAAGTTTGATAAGGTTTCAAGGAGGAACATCACTTTCTCATAAAAAACCAAATGGTGCCATGGGTTCTCGAAGCAAAAAATAAGATTTATCCCAACGTTAGAGATATGGTCTCTAGTTAACTGCTGGGAAGCTATTCCATTCTTGAATGGCAAAATATAACAAACTGGATTCATGAAACACCGTACTCAGAGCCCTGCCTTCCTTCTGTAGACTCTGCATGCTTTTAACATCTGCCCTTCTTGCATCCTCTGTAAATGGAGTTTGTGGGTTGTCAGATTAAGGAGAGTGTTTTCTGTTTCCAGTAATGAAAAGTCCATTGGGACGAGTTTCCTTTCTGGCATGAAAAGGTGTGCTGGTACGGCTGTACCAGGAGCTCCAACTTCATTTTCTTTCTATTAAATGTCTGCATGCATTCCAAGGTTTCAGGCATTCTGCAAAGGTGACTTCCCTTGGTTTGCAATTATAGGGCCAATGACCCATCAATCATTGTTAAGTTTTGGTTCCGCCCCTTTCCCCAGGGCCCTGGGAGGAGAGGGAGCCATTTTTAGTTCAGTCTTACAGAAGGAAATTAAGCTACTGGACGTGGACCTGCTCCACCTGCAGAAAAGCTTCATTTCCTACAGCTTTGGAGAAAACAGCTTCCGGGGAGAAATAGTCCCAAAGCTCTGGATGGGAACTTACAGCCTCTCAGCCTTACAGCTTCGGAGGAAACAGTTTCGGGGAAACAGTTTTGCAGACCCAAAGAACTCCAGCTGGAGAATCTACAAAGCCTTGTCTGGTAGGTCTACTCGGGACCCAAGAAGTAGTTTGAAACCAGTAGTAGGACCTACATCAGCAAAGCCTAGATAGTAGATTGCCTAGGAGAGGTTAAAAAGGGTTTTTCCTTTTAAAAGAAATCATTCTTAAAGCCAGTTGCCTGTCCCTTGTGGACAAGATAAAGAAAACCACCAGTCATTTGTATGATTGTCGTTGAAGATTGAAGAAGTATTTGTTTAATTTGTTCAATAATAAAGGACTTTGTTAAACCTTTCAAGCCTCTAAAAGACTCTTCCAGGGGACACCCTGGCTTCTCGCTGGGCACAAAGTGCACGTCCTGTTCAAAAGACAATTATTACAGGCCCAGCATGTGACAGCACAAAAGGCACTATGGATATAAGTAAGTTATACGTTTGCTTTAAAATTATGAGGTTCTGTTGCACATCCTTGTAGACATCCTTCATAACCTTTACATACAAGTTCTTGGGCATTATCACTTCTCCTTTCCTTAGCATTGTAGTTCAAGCATCCAGAAACCTCTATTGTTCAGTTTTATTATCCTCCAAGAAAGACACAACTTTGCAAACAGTTGGAAATATTCTCATCTACATCCCCCGGTGGTGCAGTGGGTTAAACCCATGTGCCGGCAAGACTGAAGACCAACAGGTCGCAGGTTCAAATTTGGGGAGAGCGCGGATGAGCTTCCTCTATCAGAAAGCTCTTTGATTGTAGGTAAACTATAAATCCCAGTAACTACAAATCCCAAATGACAAAATCAATCCCCCACAACCCCACCTGTCAAGACCCAGAAGCCTTAAACAATGCCAGACACAGATTAAAGTTTCAAACACAGCTTTATTGCAAACAAAAGGACCTACAAAGCACTTAACGTCAGTGCTAGGGTCTGCTGGAGCAACTTGGCACCAAAAACAAGTCGATAGGAGAAACAAAAATATAATCCGGATTAAACAAAAGATGAAGCAAATTGCTTAAAAATCAAAATAGGACAAAAGCAGAGTCTTTGAAGCTGGAATAACGTAGTTTCAAAACTCTTCCCCATCCCCCATCTCACAATCGGAGAAACCTGGAAACGTGTCAGTATCGCTTGGAGCCATAATGATTTCTCTAATGTGCTGACGCTGCTGTTCTCCCTCTGACTCCAAAGTAGACCCGTTCTCCCTGCTACTAGGAGTAGCAACTCGAGCAACACGCTGAACTACAACACCACCAATATTCAAATTCAGGCGTATTGGGTATTTGTGCCAAATGTGGTCCAGTGAATGAAAATACATCCTGCATATCAAATATTTACATTATGATTCACAACAGTAGAAAAATTTCAGTTATGAAGTAGCAACAAAAATAATGGTATGGTTGGGGGGGGGGGTCACCACAACACGAGGAACTGTATTAAGGGTTCCCAACATTAGGAAGGTTGCGAACCACTGGTCTACAGAGAAGAACAATATTCCAGCCCATCCTCTGAATCAACTGAAAGCAAACTGCTCTTCCATTTTTGAGCTCAGTTTGCAGCAACTGAAATAAATTATAAAGGGGAAAAGTGGGAGAAGAAGAAAAAATGGTGCATGTTAAATGTAGCTGAAAATATGGGATGACAATCAGAACTGTCCCTTCAAAACAGTTGGGGGATATGCAGCTTGGCTATGGAGTCCTGTAAGTGTTCAATACTCACAGAACAATACATTATACTATGTTTCCCACACTGATAATGTCTAAGAGTAAATATTAATGGAGAGACCAATTGCCATATTTTCTTTGTGATTAGATTTGCTCAAGTCTTTTTCCAAGCATTCCTTAAACTTTCACTCTTGCCTTTCAAATGATTTAGTATTGCCAAAGTTGCTTTTTGGAGGGCCGCCCATGGATGAAGCCGTTTTGGACCAAGATAAGATGAAAGACATCACGGAACCATAAACATCTTCAAATACTTACCGTACTTTCTGTCCTAACCATTTTTAAATTGCAGTCTTCCTTCATGACATCATGTTAAACCCTTGTGCTGGCAGGACTGAAGACAGACAGGTCAGAGGTTCAAATCCGGTGAGAGTGTAGCTGAGCTCCCTCTATCTGTTCCAGCTCCCCATGCAGGGACATAAGGCTCCCACAAGGATGGTAAAACATCAAAACATCCAGGCATCCCCTGGGCAACGTCCTTGCAGATGGCCAATTCTCTCACACTGGAAGCAATTTGCAGTTTCTCATGTCTCTCCTGACACACAAAAAAGAAATGTCTGTAAACTCTGGTTAAAGCTAGTCCCCCAAAATGTGTCCTTATTTTCAAAATTTTCATCTCTTCTCTGAGAAGCTAAAAGCAGCAATAGCAGATGAATGGTCCCTTAAATGTTGTCCTGTACTCTTCCGAGAAGCTGCAAAATGGATGTACACTCAGCCCTCTGTATCCACAGACTCTGAGGGCTCACTATGGCTAGCTCTATGGGTGAACACCAGATCCATGGTTAGAAGATACAATCCATGGCAACTCCCATTAAAAGAAGGAGGCGTTGCCTAGCCTTCCAGATATAGTTGGGTGATGAGTCTCATCAGTCTCTGTCAGCAAAGTCAATGGAGGGAATAACAGTCCAACCATTGTTGGAGAAAGCCATTGCTCTAAGACAGTATTTCTGTGTGCAAATTTTGATTCAATTCCATCATTGGTCGAGTTCAGAAGACTCTTTGATTTTAGGTGAACTATAAATCCCAGCAACTCCAGCAGTACCATATGACAAAATCAATCACCCCAACCCCACCAGTATTCAAATTTGGGCATATAGGGTATTTGTGCCAAATTTGGTGCAGTGAATGAAAATACATCCTGTATATCAGATATTTACATGACGATTCATAACAGCAGTAAAACTACAGTTATGAAGTAACAACAAAAATAACTTTATGGTTGGGGGTCACCACAACATGAGGAACTATATTAAGGGGTTGCAGCATTAGGAAGGTTGAGAACCACTGCTCTAAGACCTTGAAGAGTTGCTGTCAGTCAGAATAAACAATGCTAGTTTGAGTAAACAAAAGGCCAGAGTAAGATGGAGCAAGCCTTATGCCTCTCTAGTAATGGACCCAAAACAATGGATTCAAATGGGAAAAGGTGACTCCATCAAAGTATAAGGAAGAACCTCCTAATGGACAGTGTTCAATGTTCTTTAGATGTTTAGCTACCATGGCTCAATGCTATGGGATCATGGGATTGATAGTTTTACAAGTTCTTCAACCTCCTCTGCCAAATAACTTGCACCAAGCTGCAGCTTCCAGGATTCCACAGGATTGAACCAACTGCATTCATTCTACAGTGTAGATGTGCACCAGTTGCTCATGAATGTTGGAATTGCTCCTTTGTTTTGGAAAGAACTTTCTGTATATGGGTCTCCATGCAGAGTGGAAACCGAACCATCTTAGGACCGGGTTGTTGTAGGTTTTTTCAGGCTATATGGCCATGTTCTAGAGGCACTAGTCTCTAGGGCAACAGAAAACAAGCTCGCTCCCTTCTCCCTATGACTTCCCCTTCCATGTTTATACATGATCCTCATAGTGTCTCCTCTCAGCCTCCTCTTCTGCAGGCTAAACATGCCCAGCTCTTTAAGCCACTCTTCATAGACCTTGTTCTCCAGACCCTTGATCATTTTAGTCACCCTCCTCTGAACACAATCCAGCTTCTCAACATCTCCCTTCAATCATGGTGCCCAGAATTGGACACAGTATGATTCCAGGTGTGGTCTGACCAAGGCAGAATAGAGGGGGAGCATGACTCCCCTTGATCTAGAGACTAGACCCCTATTTAAGGTAAAGGTTTCCCTTTGACATTAAGTCTATTTATTTATTTCATATATTTATATCCCACCCTTCTCCCCACAAGGGGGACTCAGCGTGGCCTCACATGAGCATCAGAGGATGCTAACAACATAAATACCATAAAAACTACAACTCACAATAAAATCATTTTAAAACATTGTGCATCATCAATAAAATTTAACAATAAATTAATAGATTAATGTGCCAGTAAAACCAAGCCGAGCCAGGAGAATCCATGTCGCAAAAATCCAAATTTCCTTTTCCTATTGCTGCTGGCCTCTAATCGAATGCCTGGCCCCAGAGCCAGGTCTTCAGTTGTTTTCTAAAGGACAGGAGGGAGGTGGCCAACCTGATATCCTTAGGGAGAGAGTTCCACAGACGGGGGGCCACTGCCAAGAAGGCCCTGTCTCTCGTCCCCACCAACCGCATTTGCGAGAGTGGTGGGATCAAGAGCAGGGCCTCTCCTGATGATCTTAAGCTTCGTGTCCAACTCTTAAGTCTACTCGTGTCCGACTCTGGGGATGGTGCTCATCTCCATTTCTACGCCGAAGAGTCGGCATTGTCCATAGATACCTTCAAGGTCATGTGGCCGCCATGACTGCATGAAGCATTGTTACCTTCCCGCCTGAGCGGTACCTATTGATCTACACACATTTGCATGTTTTCAAACTGCTAGGTTGGCAGAATCTGGACCTAATAGCGGGAGCTCACCCCGCTCCCTGGATTCGAACCGCCGACCTTTCGGTCAACAAGTTCCATAGCTCAGCGGTTTAACTTACTGCGTCAGCAAGGGCTCCAATAATCCTATTTATGCAGGCTTTTTTTTTTTTTGCCACAACATGATTAGGATTAGGACATTAAGATCGTCTGGGGAGGCCCTGCTCTCGATCCCGCCGGCTTCACAAGCACGCCTGGCGGGGACGAGAGACAGGGCCTTCTCAGTGGTGGCCCCTTGGCTGTGGAACGCCCTTCCTGCAGATATTAGATCGACCCCCTCCTTGCTGGCATTCCAGAGGAAAGTAAAGACCTGGCTGTTTGAACAGGCATTCGACTAAGCAGTGTGATTGATTGACTATCGGAACACGGAATATAGGATAACGAGTTTGGATTCTGATTTCATTGATGAGACCTGATGGATTTGTTATATTGATGTAGTGATGTATTGATATTGATGTTTAATGATTTGTGATGCTATTGCTTTTAAATGCTTAATGATTTTGTATTGTGTATACCTAAATTGTTGTAAACCCCTCTGAGTCGCCTAAGGGCTGAGAAGAGCGGTATACAAATAAAGTAAATAATAATAAATAATAATAAATTGGCTCGTGTTTAACTTGTCATCCACAAGGACTCCAATATCTTTCTCATACATACTGCTGTTGAGCCAGGCATCATCCTCCGTTCTGTATCGTTGCATTTCATTCTTTCTGCCTAAGCGGAGCATCTTGCATTTGTCTCATTTTTAGACCAAATGATTTTTGTCTAAATGATATTCTGGCCTTTCCTATGCAATAAATGGTATTTTCTAGCTTTACATCCCAGCAGCTGGGATTTGCAGTCTGGCAATATCTGGATGACGACATGCATGGTTCCCATTCCTGCTTTAAACATTAGTGGTTATGCTTTGTATTATTATCATGCCAGCAAGACATTTCAGGCCCTTATTGGGGAGGATAATTCAATTATTTATTTGAAAAGAAAACAAACGCAGCAGGAAATTCCGGAATCCCTCTTTTCTGCCAGAACCGAGGGCCAACCCTTCTCTTCGTGATTCACTTTAAAAATTGTTTAAAATCACACACCCCAACCCATATTTTTAATGGTTATGGGCCTGGCTGGAAGTCATTCTTTTCAATAGGGATTGCTATGGTTTTGTGCATTAATTCATTCCCCTCAACTACAGGAATCACTCGACACACAATAAATATAGAATAGGTTTCAACTCCTGCTAACATGGAAACTCAAAAAAATTAAAAATAAATCCAAACCTGATCAGCACGGTATTCAAAGGCTGAGCAAACCTGTTCAAATAAGATAGTAAACAGAGCCCTGAATCTAGATGAAGGCGTACCCTGTCCCTTGCAGATCGCTATTATGATAATAAGAAAGATCAACATCAAATGGCACAGTGGGTATAAATATAAAGCAAATATCATTCCACTAGTGAATCATGGTAGGTTAGGAAATGCAGGATATTGCAGGATATTGCTGTGAACTTTAACAGCTTTTTATGCCATTGTGTATTTGAACAGAACTTGAAATTGACTCCTTTCCACTCAGTGGGTTCAACCCTTTATGCCACTTTCTCCGCACCATTAAGAAACCATCCTCCAAAACGTAACGGGGCTCAATTATCCTTCCACCGCAAAGTACTTTGTGTACATTAATTTTTTTCATGTCAGAAGCAATTTTAGAAACTGCAAGTCACTTCTGGTGTGAGAGAATTGGCCGTCTGCAAGGACATTGCCTGGGGGACGTACAGAGGTGTTACCATCCTGTAAGAAGCTTCTCTCATGTGTTACGCAGCACGTGTTTTATTCCAGCATCCTAACGCCCCACTTGCTGGGGAAAGTGGAAGGTAAAAGGAAGAGGGGCCAACCAAGGGCAGGATGGATGGATGGCATCCTTGAAGTGACTGGACTGACCTTGAAGGAGCTGGGGGTGGTGACGGCCAACAGGGAGCTCTGGCGTGGGATGGTCCATGAGGTCACGAAGAGTTGGAGACGACTGAACGAATGAACAACAACAACAACGCCCCAAAACCCAGATGCAAAAGACTCTCAGACCAATAGCCAAGGTAAACAGAAAATCTCTCTTAACTTTTTACTCTGTTAACTTTGCAGAGATAATAATAATAATAATAATAATAATAATAATAATAATAATAATAATAATTTATTTGTACCCCGCTACCATCTCCCCAAGGGACTCGGTGTGGCTTACATGAGCCCGAGCCCAAATACAACAATACAAGCAATAGTACAAGCAATTAAAATAAAACATAGATAATAAAATATACAACATTATCAATAAGACAACACACAATTAAAAACAGTGGGAAGGTCAAATGTAGAGTTAAAATTGGAAATAATGCTGGGACATGGACGAAAAGGTGATAGTGGTGTTTGTGGAAGGGCATACGAGCAGACCTAAAGAAATGTAAAGTGCTTAGAGGACAAAGTGCTATGGGATCATTATTCCGGGAAGGCACACTGGAACAGCCACGTCTTCAAGCTCCTCCTGAAGACTGCCAGAGTTGGGGCCTGTCTGATGTCTTTAGGGAGTGCGTTCCAGAGTCGAGGGGCCACCACCGAAAAGGCCCTCTCTCTCGTCCCCACCAATCGCGCCTGCGATGCTGGTGGGATCGAGAGCAGGGCCTCTCCAGATGATCGAAGGGATCGTGTGGGTTCATATATGGAAATGCGGTCACGCAGGTAGGCAGGTCCCAGACCGTTCAGGGCTTTGTAGGTGAGAACCTGCACCTTGAATTGGGTCCGGTAGATGAATGGCAGCCAGTGGAGCTCCTTGAACAGGAGTTCAAGGAGCTCCACTGGCAGTGCATCACACAATAATCAGCAGTACAACATTTTTACACAGTCTTTGTAATATGCATAAAATAAAGCATCTTCGAAGCCGTAAATGGGAAATCAAAACAACCTGAAGTAAATAGCTATTTCACCATCAGCATCTCGTGCTGGTACTCCACACTGGTGAAACAGAACTCCAGCAGCAGCCCACCAGAAATCCAGCACCCACCAGAATGTATTCAAAACACTCAAACAGTTATAGCCCCTTGGGCATGGCACAAGATTGCTGCTTGACCTACATAGTCAGCTGAACAAGATAATTACAAACAATAAGGTTTTTCTTCACACATAGGATCATAGAATCAAAGAGTTGGAAGAGACCTCATGGGCCATCCAGTCCAACCCCCCGCCAAGAAGCAGGAATATTGCATTCAAATTACCCTTGACAGATGGCCATCCAGCCTCTGTTTAAAAGCTTCCAAAGAAGGAGCCTCCACCACACTCTGGGGCAGAGAGTTCCACTGCTGAACGGCTCTCACAGTCAGGAAGTTCTTCCTCAGATGGAATCTCCTCTCTTGTAGTTTGAAGCCATTGTTCCACGTCCTAGTCTCCAGGGAAGCAGAAAACAAGCTTGCTCCCTCCTCCCTGTGGCTTCCTCTCACATATTTATACATGGCTATCATATCTCCTCTCAACCTTCTCTTCTTCAGGCTAAACATGCCCAGCTCCTTAAGCCACTCCTCATAGGGCTTGTTCTCCAGACCCTTGATCATTTTAGCCCTCCTCTGGACACATTCCAGCTTGTCAATATCTCTCTTGAATTGTGGTGCCCAGAATTGGACACAATATTCCAGGTGTGGTCTAACTAAAGCAGAATAGAGGGGTAGCATTACTTCCTTAGATCTAGACACTATGCTCCTATTGATGCAGGTGAAACATCAGGAGAGAATGCCTCCAGGTGTGGTCTAACCAAAGGGGAATAGAGGGGTAGCATTACTTCCCTAGATCTAGACACTATGCTCCTATTGATGCAGGCCAAAATCCCATTGGCTTTTTTTGCCGCCACATCACATTGTTGGCTCATGTTTAACTTGTTGTCCACGAGGACTCCAAGATCTTTTTCACACGTACTGCTCTCGAGCCAGGCATCCACCATTCTGTATCTTTGCATTTCGTTTTTCCTGCCAAAGTGGAGTATCTTGCATTTGTCACTGTTGAACTTCATTTTGTTAGTTTTGGCCCATCTCTCTAATCTGTCAAGATCATTTTGAATCCTGCTCCTGTCCTCTGGAGTATTGGCTATCCCTCCCATATACTTGTGTTCTGCAAGGACTTACCGTAACATCATGTTCCCGCATGGGAAGCTGGAGCTGACAAATGGGAGCTCACTCCGCTCCCTGGATTCGAACCACAAACCTTTCGGTCAGCAGTCCTGCCAGCACAAAGGGTTTAATGCATTGTGCCACCGGAGGCTCCTGAACATTAATGTTCCACCAACGCCTCCTGCGGTGACTCTCCCCATTTGTTGGAGTTAGGGCCACACGTTATGAAAGCAAAAACCCACAAGTAATATTTTAAAAATCATCTGAGAGAGCACTTGTCTAGGAATCTCTAAGAGTGGATCTACATTGTAGAATTAATGCAGTTTGACACCTTTCTAAACCTCTCTAAGTGCCCTGACTCAATATGACGAAATCCTGGCATTTGTTGCTTGTTGAGACTACACCAGCACTCTTTGGCACAGAAACAAAAGACTTGTTAAAACTACAAACCCAATGATTCAATAGCATTGTGCCATGGAAGATAAAGTGGTATCAAACTACATTCATTCCACAGTGTAGATGCAGAAGAATTGACCCAAGGAATTGAAAAGACGCAAAACACTACCAAGTTTTGACACTGCAGCCTCTGGGAGTTTTTGCTGTAAAAACTGTTAATCTCATGTTGGCCGAACAATTACTAACATGTTTGACACTCCAGATAGTATCAGATAATTCATGTCAACTCATTGGAGATTTGAGGCCCTCCAGATACTTCAATCCCACCATATAAGGACAGTGCGCAGTGGCCAGGCAACAAACACAGACTTAAGTAGGAGAGACATAAACGACATCTTGCTCTAAAGTAGGCTTTCTGCCAGATTGCTTCACACTGGTTAGCTTCTGCAATTTGGCTATTTATTTATTTACGAGCCCTATAAAGTGCAGATAGCTGGGGTGGTAATGTGGTTTGAATCTTGGATTAGGACACTAAGGCTGGATCTACACTGCCTTATATCCTAGAATCTTATCCCAGATTATCTTCTTATCCCAAATGATCTGGCAGTGTGGACACATATAAACCAGTTCAAAGCAAATAATTTGGATTATTTGGATTATAAAGAGGCACAATAACATAGTGGGTCAAACCACTAGCTGCAGGAAAGCTGCTGACCAGAAGATTGGCAGTTCAAAGTCATGAGTTGGGAGTGAGCTCCCGACTGTCAGCTCTAGCATCTGCCAACCTAGCAGTTCAAAAGCATGCAATGTGAGTAGATCAATAGGTACCAGCTCAGGGGGTGCAGATATGCAGACATGTTGGCAACACAATCAGAGATGTTTATGGACAATAGGCTCCTCAATATGGAAAAATAGAACAAGAGCACATCCCCATGGCCGGAGTTGAGCATTGCCGCCAGACATCGGAGATAGAAAAACAGGAAGGCCTTTACCTTTGTCTGTGTTGTATGTCTGTGTGTAAAAAGCATTGAATGTTTGCCTCATATGTGTATTGTAATCCGCTCTGAGTCCCTCTGAGGAGATAAAGCGGAATATAAATAAAGTATATTGTTGTTGATGATATTATTATTATTGTTGTTGTTGTTGTTATTCACTGCCCTGAGTCGCCTGCGGGCTGAGAGGGGTGATATATAAATATAGTAAATAAATAAATTATTATTATTATTATTAATTTATTGATCCTATTTATACTTTGCCTTTCTCTACCCCAAGGGGGACTCAACGTGGCTATTATATTATAATAATAATAATAATAATAATAATAATAATAATAATAATAATAATCTTTATTTATACCCCGCCACCATCTCCTCAATGGGGACTCGGAGCAGCTTACATGAGGCCAAGCCCAAACAACAATTAACAATAAAGTAAGACCGAAAACGCAAACCGAAAATGCAAACAATAAACCGCAATAACATAATTACATAAAACATGTGAATACAAAGCAATATAAAATTGCAATAGGCACAATCTCAATGACAATGGGCGGGCTACATGTAAAGATTAAAAGAAGAACTGATTAAAACTAATTAAAAACTTGGGCGAGATAAAAGAGAGACAGATTATTTGCGGAGGAGGACTCAATTAGTGGGAGTTGTGGAATCAGGCTTTCCCACGAGGGGGACGACGACATATATTCCAATGACAAAAACGTTGAGGCTAAGCAATAGTATGAGATTGTATACCTACTCATCAAAGGCGCAGCGGAAGAGCCAGGTTTTAAGGTTCTTTTTAAAGGTTTCTAGGGTAGGGGCTTACCTAATTTCTCCAGGTAGTGAGTTCCAGAGTCGGGGGGCCACTGAGGAAAAAGCTCTCTCCCTCGTACTTACCAGACGAGCATATGAAACTGGTAGGGGTGAAAGAAGGGCCTCCCCAGAAGATCGGAGGGCCCGAGTTGGTTCATGGAGGGAGATACGGTCATGAAGGTAAGCGGGTCCCAAACTGTTAGGGCTTTATAGGTGATAACCTGCACCTTGAATTGGGACTGGAAAATAAATTACAGCCAGTGGAGCTCCTTAAACAGTGGACCATTCCCTGTAAGTTGCCCAGTTATAAATCTGGCTGCTGAACGTTGGACAAGTTGTTGTTTCCGGGCCGTCTTCAAGGGTAGCCCCACGTAGAGTGCATTACAGTAGTCCAGTCTAGAGGTAACTAAGGCATGGACCACCATATGGCAGTGTAGATCCAGCCTCTGCCACCACTTCACATCTCCTGTGTGTGGATGAATATACTATTTTGGCTGCACGAATGTCCTCATGCGGCTAATGCAGATCACTGTTCGTTGGATTAATTAAAATGTATAGGAGTGCTAGGCAATCTCTCTTTCTCCTTCTGCAATTATTCTGTGAGCTTCTGAAAGACTCCATTTCCAAATTGCTGGGCCGTACTCAAATGAGCATCAGTTATGTAAATCTTTCGCATTCATCAGGACTGCATGCCAGTGAAAAGAGTCTCAGCATTTTTCCTATTGCAGCTGGAGTATATAAACATTCCACAAAAGGTATTCATAGTTTGTGACATCTCAAGAGAGTTGTTTTGCAGAGAGAAAAACATGAGGTTTTCTGCACATGCCAAGTTGTACAGAATATCCCAGTGCAACAGTCTTTGGGAAGTGTTAGGAATCATCATCATCCTCTTTCCCACAAGATGAGATTCAAAGAGACATCTTATTGTTATGTTGCTGTTTTGCATCTTCAAGTCACTTCTGTCGACCTAAAGGAGGACTTATTACATGTTTATCTTTGCAGTAAACAGTTTTGGGAATGGCACCAAACACAGTTACAGGTTGATTCTGATCCATGGCAACTCAATAGAGGATCCTTGGGCAGATTTATTGAGATCACATTTGTCCTTGCCTTCCTCTGAGGCTGAGAGAGTGTGACCTTCCCAAGATCATTTAATAGGTTTCCATGGCTGAGCAAGGATTTGAACCTTGGGGTGAATCTATTTTATAATTAATGCAGTTCAATGCTATGGAATCCTAGGAATTGTAGTTTTACAATCTCTTTAGCCTATTCTGCCAAAAGGTTATGGTGGATCACCAAACTACAAATCCCAAGACTCTGTTGCATTGAGCCTTGGCAGTTAAAGTGGTTTTTTCTCATGTCAGGTGCAACTTGAGAAACTGCAAGTAGTTTCTGGTGTGAGTGAATTGGCTGGATTTAACCTAGTCCAATACTCAGAACGGTTACTCCCTGGTGGTTCACTGCTAGTAAATCAATAGTGAGGAACCTGTGGTTTTTTCAGAAGGTCTCAGATACATCTCCATTTTTTTTTTCGTGTCAGGAGCAACTTGAGAAACTGCAAGTAGCTTCTGGTGTGAGAGAATTGGCTGTCTGCAAGGACATTGCCCAGGAGAAACCTGGATGTTTTGATGTTTTACTAACCTTGTGGGAGGCTTATCTCATGTACCCACATGAGAAGCTGGAGCTGACAGAGGGAGCTCATCCACACTCTCCCTGAATTCAAACCTCCAACCTGTTGGTCTTCATTGCACCACCGGGGGCTCCAATCATCTTGAAGCATTAAATTGATGGAAACCAGAGACCAATGACCAAACTACAAATCCCTCAAAAAACTACAAGAAAGGAGATTCCATCTGAACATGAGGAAGAACTTCCTGACTGTGAGAGCAGTTCAGCAGTGGAACTCTCTGCCCCGGAGCGTGGTGGAGGATCCTTCTTTGGAAGCTTTTAAACAGAAGCTGGATGGCCATCTGTCAGGGGTGCTTTGAATGCAATAGTCCTGCTTTTTGGCAGGGGGTTGGACTGGATGGCCCATGAGGTCTCTTCCAACTCTTTGATTCTATGATTCTATGATTCTAAGACTCCACTGCATTCAGTCATGGCTGTTAAAGTCGTATCAAACTGCTTTAATTCTACAGTGCAGATGCACTTTTGGTCTCCCAGAGTCCTAGTCCAATACTTGAAAGTATTACTCCACGGTGGTTCTCTGCTAGTAAACCAATAGGAAGGAACCTGTGGTTTCTCTAGAAGGTGTCAGATACATCTCCCATCATCCCAAAGCACTGTCCATGCTGGTTTTAAATTGATGGAAGCCAGTGGTCTATAGAGATTCCATCCATCTGACCAGGAGCCCCATCCCGCAGACCACAAATTTTGAATGCGTCCACCTGAGGGTGGGTGACCGGGACAGAATAGGGATTCTGCTAGTGTACCGTCCACCTCGCTGCACTACAGTCTCCCTACCTGAGCTAGCGGGGGTGGTCTCGAGCCTGGCGTTGGAGTCTCAACGGCTTCTTGTGCTGGGAGACTTCAATATCCACGCCGAGGCGACCCTCACAGGAGCGGCTCAGGACTTCATGTCTGCCATGGCAACCATGGGGCTGTCCCAACAAATATCTGGCCCCACCCACTGTGCTGGACATACATTGGACTTGGTCTTCTGTCAGGGATGGGAGCAGGGTGGCGGTGTGGAGGAGTTATCCATCTCTCCGTTGCCATGGACCGACCACTTCCTGATCAGATTTAGGCTCACTGCGCCCCCTAACCTCTGCAAAGGTGGAGGACCCATTAAGATGGTCCGCCCCAAGAGGCTTATGGATCCGAAAGGATTCCTGACGGCTCTTGGGGATTTTCCCACCACCTCGGTAGGTGACCATGTCGAGGCCTTGGTCGCTCTCTGGAATGGGGAGATGGCCAGGGCAATTGACATGATCGCTCCGGAACGTCCCCTCTCAAGTAGCCGAGCTAAACCAGCTCCTTGGTTCACTGAGGAGCTGGCAGTGATGAAGCGAAGGAAGAGGGAACTAGAGAGCGTGTGGCGTTCGGAGCCGAGCGAGTCAAACCGAACACGGTTTGTGTCCTTTTTAAGGGCATATGCCGCGGCAATAAAAGCCGCAAAGAAAACTTTCTTTGCGGCCACTATTGCGTCTGCAAGGAACCGTCCGGCGGAGTTGTTCCGGGTTGTCAGAGGTCTTTTAACTCCCCCCACCGGTGGGAGCCCTGACAACTCGGCAACGCGCTGTGAAGCATTTGCTCGGTTCTTTGCAGACAAAGTCGCTTTGATCCGTTCTGGGCTGGACACCATATTTAAATGCAGTCTCTGTGGATGTGACACGAGCACCTGCTTGTCCTATTTTGATGGATTCTTTTCAGTTTGTGAAGCCCGAGGATGTGGACAAGATACTGGAGGAATGAGGCCCACCACGTCCATCCTAGACCCCTGCCCATCCTGGCTTCTGAAGGAGGCCAGAGGGGGATTGGCTGAGTGGGTAACGGTGGTGGTTAACCCTTCCCTTCGGGAAGGCGAAATTCCAGCGAGCTTAAAACAAGCTATTATAAAACCGCTGTTGAAAAACCATCACTGGACCCCACTAAATTTGACAACTTTCGGCCTGTTTCCAATCTCCCCTTTTTCTTGGGCAAAGTCATGGAAAGCGTGGTGGCCTCACAACTCCAGGTATTCTTGAGAGGCACGGATTATCTGGATTCGGCACAGTCTGGTTTCAGACCGGGACATGGAACTGAGACGGTCTTGGTCACCTTAGTGGATGATCTGCGCCGGGAGCTAGACAGGGGGAGTGTGTCCCTGTTGGTGCTCCTGGACCTCTCAGCGGCCTTCGATACCGTCGACCACGGTATCCTTCTGGGGCGCCTTGCGGAAATGGGCCTTGGGGGCACTGTTTTGCAGTGGCTCCAGTCATTTCTGGAGGGTCGCACCCAGAAGGTGTTATTGGGGGACACCTGTTCGACACCACAGCCGTTGACCTGTGGGGTCCCACAGGGCTCCATACTGTCCCCCATGCTGTTTAACATCTACATGAAGCCGCTGGGCGAGATCATCCGGAGTTTCGGGGTGCGGTGTCATCTGTACGCAGATGATGTCCAACTCTGTCACTCCTTTCCACCTGCTACTAAGGAGGCTGTCGAAGTACTGAACCGGTGCCTGGCCGCTGTAACGGTCTGGATGAGGGCGAACAAACTGAAATTAAATCCAGACAAGACAGAGGTACTCCTGGTCAGTCGCAAGGCCGAATGGGGCATAGGGTTACAGCCTGTGCTGGATGGGGTCGCACTCCCCTTGAAGGCGCAGGTTCGCAGCTTGGGTGTGATCCTGGATTCATCGTTGAGCCTGGATCCCCAGGTTTCAGCGGTGACCAGGGGAGCATTTGCACAGCTTCGGCTCGTGCGCCAGCTGCGCCCGTACCTCGGGAAGTCTGACTTGGCCACGGTGGTACACGCTCTGGTCACATCCCGTATAGACTACTGCAACGCTCTCTACCTGGGGTTGCCTTTGAAGACAGTCCGGAAGCTTCAGCTAGTCCAACGAACAGCAGCCAGGTTGCTAACAGGAGCGGCGCTCAGGGAACATACAACCCCCTTGTTGCACCAGCTCCACTGGCTGACGGTTTACTACCGGGCCCAATTCAAAGTGCTGGTTTGGCCTATAAAGCCCTAAACGGTTCCGGCCCAAGATACCTATCTGACCGCATCTCGGCCTATGAACCCACCCGGACTTTGAGATCTTCCGGGGAGGCCCTGCTCTCGATCCCGCCAGCCTCTCAAGCACGGTTGGCGGGGACGAGAGATAGGGCCTTCTCGGTGGTGGCGCCCCGGCTGTGGAGCACCCTCCCTGTGGACATCAGACAGGCGCCCTCCCTTATGTCATTCCGCAAGAGCTTAAAGACATGGCTATTCGAGCAGGCGTTCAACTAAGCATTACAACAACTGGCATTGATGACTGGAACGGAATATGGAATATGAGATTGGTTTATGATTTTATGATGAGACGACGCGGATGATTTAGAGTAATTATTGTTGTATTATTGATGTTGTGTGCATACTGTGTTGTAGGAGGGTTGTATTGGAAACTGTTTTTATATGTTGTACACCGCCGTGAGTCGCCCGAAAGGGCTGAGAACGGCGGTCAACAAATGCAATAAACAAACAAACAAACAAACAATGACCATGGAAAGATCACCAAGTTCTCTACCGCAACACCCAAAAATGTTTGTCATTTTCAGATACCATCTGGACATTTTGTTGGCAAACAGGGTTTATTTTGGCTCGAGGGGAAAGTACCAGCTTTTCCCAGCAAAGGTCCTGGTACACGACTGATAAGCCAAAGTGGACGAGTTATACATGTATTGTCAAGAAGAAAACACATCCACAATCTCATTTTGAAGGCATCTGGAAAGCTTTGGTTTGATCAAGGAAGCAGAATATCATGTTCTACTTTGAGTAGTTTGGTCCATTAACACATTAGATTTCTCATGGCTTCATCTGTGTGATTGTTTTATGCCCACTGTGTCCTTTTCAAAAATTACCTTGGTAAGAAGCAGTCCAGATCGATTGTGGCATCCACACGGCCATATAAACTCTAGATCAGTGTTTCTCAACCTGGGGGTCGGGACCCCTATGGGGGCGCCAAGGGGGTTTCAGAGAGGTTGCCAAAGACCATCAGAAAACACAGCATTTTCTGTTGATCGTGGGGGTTCTGTGTGAGAAGTTTGACCCAATTCTATTGTTGGTGGGGTTCAAAACCACCCCGAGTCACCTTCGGGTTCAGAGAGGCAGTATATAAATATGATAAATATATAAATGTGGTAAATAGGGGTTGGGACCCTGGGGGGGTCGTGAGGGATGTCAGAGGGGTCACCAAAGACCATCAGAAAACACAGTATTTTTTGTTGGTTATGGGGGTTCTGTGTGGGAAGTCTGACTCAATTCTATCATTGGTGGGGTTCAGAATACTCTTTGATTGCAGGTAAACTATAAATCCCAGCAACTACAGCTCCCAAATGTCAAGGTCTATTTTCCCCAAACTCCACCAGTGTTCACATTTGGGCATATTGAGGATTCGTGCCAAGTTTGGTCTAGATCAATCATTGTTTGAGTCCACAGTGCTCTCTGGATGTAGGTGAACTACAACTCGAAAACTCAAGGTCAATGCCCACCAAATCCTTCCAATATTTTCTGTTGGTCATGGGAGTTCTGTGTGCCTAGTTTGGTTCAATTCCAATGTTGGTGGAGTTCAGAATGCTCTTTGATTGAAGGTTAACAATAAATCCCAGCAACTACAACTCCCTAATGACAAAACCAGTCTGCCCCCAACCCCACTAATATTCAAATTTAGGCGTATTGGCAAATTTGGTCCAGTGAATGAAAATACATCCTGCATATCAGATATTTACAATTCATAACAGTAGCAAAATTAGTTATGAAGTAGCAACGAAAATAATTTAATTTTGCTACTTTTATGAATCGTAATGTAAATATCTGATATGCAGAATGTATTTTCATTCACTGGACCAAATTTGGCACAAATACCCAATACGCCCAAATTTGAATACTGGTGGGAGGACTGATTTTGTCATTTGGGAGATGTAGTTGCTGGTATTTATAGTTCACCTACAATCAAAGAACATTCTGAACTCCACCAATGATGGAATTGAACCAAACTTGGCACACAGAACTCCCATGACCAAAAGAAAATACTGGAAGGGTTTGGTGGGCATTTACCTTGAGTTTTGGAGTTGTAGTTCACACATCCAGAGAGCACTCTGGACTCAAACAATGATGGATCCGGATCAAACTTGGCACAAATACTCAATATGTCCAAATGTGAACACTGCTGGAGTTTGGGGAAAATAGATCTTGACATTTGGGAGTTGTAGTTGCTGGGATTTATAGTTCAACTACAATCAAAGAGCCCCTTGAACCCCACCAGTGATAGAATTGGGCCAAACTTCCTACACAGAACCCCCATGACCAACAGAAAATCCTGTGTTTTCTGATACCCCCTCGTGACCCCCCCAGGGGTCCCAACCCCCAGGTTGAGAAATGCTATACTAAATTATCTGGCAGTGTAGATTCATATAATCCAATTCAAAGCAGATAATCTGGGATCAGATCCTCAGATATCAGATAGTGTATAGTTCACCAGAGCTATGGCAACAAAGGGGTCGTCAAACTGCTTTAACTGTACAGTGTATATGTATGCAGCCAAAACAGTATTACAGACACCAATTTGACCTCCCTTTATCCTTCCTATGGCTGAATTCAATCCTCGGGTGCATTTAGTGCATTTAGTGGACCCCAAGAATTTGCTCTTTGTAGCACTGGCTTCACTTTGCAAGCCTTGGCCTGTTGAGCTGTGAATATGAACAGCCTAATTTGCATGAATTATGAAGCA
>NW_026844478.1:12914426-13014966 GCF_025583915.1 Anolis sagrei ordinatus
CTAAATTATCTGGCAGTTTAGATTCATATAATCCAATTCAAAGCAGATAATCTGGGATCAGATCCTCAGATATCAGACAGTGTATAGTTCACCAGAGCTATGGCAACAAAGGGGTCGTCAAACTGCTTTAACTGTACAGTGTATATGTATGCAGCCAAAACAGTATTACAGACACCAATTTGACCTCCCTTTATCCTTCCTATGGCTGAATTCAATCCTCGGGTGCATTTAGTGCATTTAGTGGACCCCAAGAATTTGCTCTTTGTAGCACTGGCTTCACTTTGCAAGCCTTGGCCTGTTGAGCTGTGAATATGAACAGCCTAATTTGCATGAATTAACTGGCAGATCCACACTGTGATGAGCAAATGATGCCCAGGGACTTTGTGGCAAGGTTTCTTCTAAGTCTGGGAAACCCCCATTTTAATGTTTATATCCCTTTTTAGAGGCTTTGCCGTGATACACAGACCTTACTGCTTTTTTTGATGGAAGGGGAACACTGTGTGGTTTTCAATTCACCATCTCACAAGCAAATTTGCTCAGTATATCTGACAAGGATGCAAAGTAACTAACCTAAGTCAGTGATTTCACACTGACTTAGATCAGCATGAAACCAGCAGAGATGGAAATCATTTCAGTGTGTGAATTATGACATCGGAAGCCCCCAAAACAGTTTGAGGCCTGGATAGAGCACCTCAGAGGCTGGTCTCAAACTGGTTCCATATTCCGCAGTGTCCATAGTTTCACAGCCTTAGAGAAATTCACCCTCCTCTCCATATGCAATGCTCAGGTGTGGATCAACAGAGTACCTATCCCTTGATCGGTTTGACCATGAGATGTAGTTTTAAAAATACAGAAAATTTGGAGAGTCTTTTTGTTAGCAAAGTGATGCAGTGGAAACATTCTGGGCACATACCTGTTGAGTTTTTAATAAAATGAGATTTGGTGAGTCTTTTTGTTAGCATATTAGCATAGCAGAAGTGTTCTGATGCCATAAACTGTTGGATTTTTAAAGAATGAGATTTAGTGAGTCTTTTCGGTAGCAGAGTAGCGCAGTGGAAGTGTGCTGGGCCCATAACCTGTTGGATTTTTAAAGAATGAGATTTGATTAGTCTTTCTGGTAGCGGAGTAGCATAGCAGAAGTGTTCTGGGTCCATAATCTGTTGTATTTTTAAAGAATGAGATTTGATGAGTGTTTTTGGTAGCAGAGGAGCGCAGCAGAAGTGTTCTGGGCCCATAACCTGTTGTATTTTTAAAGAATGAGATTTGATGAGTCTTTTTTGGTAGCAGAGTAGCGCAGCAGAAGTGTGCTTGGCCTATAACTTGTTGGGTTTTTAAAGAATGAGATTTGGTGAAACGTTTTGGTAGCAGAGTAGCTCAGCAAAAGCATTCTGGACCCATAACCTGTTGGATTTTTAAAGAATAAGATTTGATGAGTCTTTCTGGTAGCAGATTAGCATAGAAGAAGTGTTCTGGGTCCATAACCTGTTGTATTTTTTAAGAATGAGATTTGGTGAGTCTTTTTGGTAGCAGAGTAGTGCAGCAGAAGTGTGCTGGGCCCATAACCTGTTGTATTTTTAAAGAATGAGATTTGATTAGTGTTTTTGGTAGCAGAGTAGTGCAGCAGAGCTGGGGGTGGTGACAACCAACAGGGAGCTCTGGCGTGGACTGGTCCATGAAGTCACAAAGAGTTGGAAACGACTGAACGAATGAACAACAACAGACTAGCTTTACAGAAGTGTTCTGGGTCCATAACCTGTTGGGTTTTTTAAGAATGAGATTTGGTGGGTCTTTTGGGTAGCAGAGTAGCGCAGTGGAAGCATTCTGGACCCATAACCTGTTGTATTTTTAAAGAATGAGATTTGGTGAGCCTTTTTTGGTAGCAGACTAGCTTCGCAGAAGTGTTCTGGGTCCATAACCTGTTGGATTTATAAAGAATGAGATTTGGTGAATCTTTTTGGTAGCAGAGTAGCATAGCAGATGTGTGCTGGGCCCATAACCAGTGGGATTTTTAAAGAATGAGATTTGGTGAGTCTTTTTGGTAGCAAAACAGCATAGCAGAAGTGTTCTGGGCCCATAACCTGTTGAATTTTTAAAGAATGAGATTTGATGAGTCTTTTTGGTAGCAGAGTAGCGCAGCGGAAGCATTCTGGACCCATAACCTTTAATTAGATTTGGTGAATTTCTTTGGTAGCAGAGTGTATGGCACACTAAAGCAGAGAACATTAAGACCAGACACCTCCTCACAAGACACAGTCAAGTAGACCAAGAATCAAACTTAGTTAAAAGATACAAACTCACAGCTTGTACATAGTTACACACAGGTTCAGCTTCTCAGGGTAAAGTGAAAGAAAAAGGGTTTTTTTAACATAGTATCAGGAAAGCAGAAGGTCTCATTCCAAGGGTGCTAGCTCATTGTGTGCAGAATGGAGAAAGGTTATAGAAGAAGGGAATGAAGCAGTGTACACATCACTCAGGAAGGGGAAAGTTGTGGACAAACATGGAACAGATACGCCATGCAAAATATTATAATTGTGCATGTCATTAATTTGCATGCATTGCTCACTGATATTCTATTGGATATATTGAGGAGTTTATAAGCAATCATTTCTATCCTGGGACCAAGGGAGCAATGTGGAATTAAAATTTTTACTACACTTTAACTTCCAAATCTCAATGCTATAGAATCCTGAGATTTGTAGTTTGATGAGTCCACAGCATTCTTTGACAGAGAGAGGTAAATATCTTGTCAAACTACAACTCTCATGATTCCAAAGCATCTAGCCATGGTAGTTAAGGCATCAAATCATCTGAGCGTCCCCTTGGCAACGTCCTTGCAGACGGCCAATTCTCTCACACCAGAAGCGACTTGCAGTTTCTCAAGTCACTCCTGACACGACCAAAAAAAAAAAAGTTAAGGCAGTGTCAAACTGCATTAATTCAACAATGTAGATGTACCCATAGATTCTCTCAATAAAATCCCTGCAAATGATGCAGTCTTAGACCTCTGAATGTTTGAAGGGCTGCACACGAGGAAACCCTATAAATACAATCTCGGGCTACGTGTTAACAGAAGCAAAGCCTGGTATTTATTAAAAGGAGGGATGCTCTAAGGTCATGGGAATCACAGGTGGTTGTTTACATCTTGAATGCAATGATGACGAGCAACGTCGACTGCATGGAACGTCATATGCTTCCCAGCACAATCGCGTGCTGTCCTAAATAGTTAAGTATGAGTTTTTGGGCAAATTATGATGTCCAATGTTTAGACACCTCTGTGGAACGCAGTGATGCTCATAATGAGGAAATACGAAGCAGAAAACAGATAAACTGATAAGAGAATTCTACCCACAAATGCAAGTCATGTTCTCTGTCAGATCAATTTCTACCATTTTGAGTTTCAAAGATTTCTGGTAGGAAGTGATGGAGAGCTGTTGTAAATTAGAGAAGCCCATATAAAACAGAGTGGTAAATAGTCCAACTCAATGGCAGGCAAATTCCTATGGACGCCAATCTTTGATTTCCCCAGATATAGTTGGACTATAGTCCTCTCCTAGGTAAAGGTAAAGGTAGTCCCCTGACATTAAGCCAGTCATGTCTGACTCTGGGGTGTGGTGCTCATCTCCATTGACTGCATGGAGCGCCCTTACCTTCCCGCTGGAGCGGTACCTATTGTTCTACTCACATTTGCATATTTTCGAACTGCTAGGTTGGCAGAAGCTAGGGCTGACAGTGGAAGCTTACGCCGCTCCCCGGAATCGAACCTGCGACCTTTCGATCAACAAGCTCAGCAGCTCAGTGCTTTAACCCACTGCGCCACCGGGGGCTCCCTATATGTCCTCTCCTATATGCTGCTATATGAAATCCAGATTATCTGCTTTGAACTGGATTATATGGCAGCATAGACTCAGATAGTCCAAATAGGATATAGTTTAAGCAGCTGTTTAAGCAGCTCCATGGGCTTCAAATTAGTTTCCGGTCCCAATTCAAGGTGCAGTTTATAACCTACAAAGCCCTAAATAGTGTGGGATCTGCCTATCTTCGCAATCGCACCATCCCCTATGAACCAGCTCGTGCCTTAAGATCATCCGGAGAGGCTCTTCTCTCACTTCCGCCGCCGTCTCAAGTGCGATTGGTGGGGACGAGGGAGAGGGCCTTCTTGGTGGTGGCTCCCTGGCTCTGGAACACCCTTCCTAAGGAGATTAGGCAAGCACCCACCTTGGCCACCTTCCAAAAGGAATTAAAAACTTGGACCTTTGATTAGGAAATTCACTAGAGAACTCCACACCTGTATGCTCGTCCACTATGCCCTGCTTCATGTACAGAGGAAGAATTGTTGGAGGCTACAGACAATGGAAGTATAGATGGGGACTCAGAAGAAGGAACTGGTGAGTCTTTCTTGCCCAAGAAAACCATCTGAGGCCTCATCTACACTGCCATGTAATTCTCTATAAACGCATATAATCCAGTACAAAATAGATAATCTGGATTCAGAAACTGGATTATATGTAGAGGTGAAAGCATGTCTTAAAAGTGTAAATAACATGCTATATTCCTGTAGATATGTTCAAAACCTCTTACCTTATAATATTTACACAAAGTTTTGTTCACTTACTGTGCAGGTACAGCTGTATCAGGAGCTTCAATTTTGTTTGCTTTGCATTGAATGTTTGTTGTAGTCCTAAATTTCAGGGACTCTGCAGATAGGTGGCTTCTTTTGGCTGCAATCACAGGGCAAGCCACCTGTCAATTGTAGTTAGGTTTCCTGGTCCTGCCCCCTTTTTGGGTTTTGGAGGGAATAGGAGCCAGTTTGGGTTCAGTCCACACAGAGAAGCTTTTCATGCAGGACATAATACCAAGAGCTCCTGTGGAAAGCTTCATCTTCTACAGCTTGGCCGGGGAGAAAAGGCCCCACAGCTTGGCTGAGGTTTTTGCAGCCGTACAGCTCCTTTGCTGAGGGAATCCGGTCCCACAGCACTTCAGCCAGCCATCACCGAAACCTGAACTCCTTCTTTCCCCCTGGAAGTCTGCAAAGCTCTGCTTGGTAAGGGTGACTCGCGGAAGCCAGAAGCAGTTGGTACCGGGTGTAGGGGCTCCACGCCAACAGAGGCAAAGACAGACTGCCCAGATTAGAAATTAAGGATTTCCCCATTAGTTAAATTACAGTTTATGAAGATAGTGCCTGTTCCCTGTGGACAAGATTGAGAGAGCCAATAGATTGTTAAGAAAGCCTTAAAGTACCTGTTTGTTTTCATCAATAAAGAACATTGTTGAACCTTTAAGCAATCTAAAGATTCTGTTTTAAGGAAATCCAAGGGCCTTTAATCTGAGGCAGCCCCGGCGTCCCGTTGGGCACACGGAATTTATGTCCTGTCTACAGTCTTATGCACAGGCCCAGCGTGCGACAGCACACTTACCTACTTCTTATTATCTGCAAACTTCTCTGATTCTTGACTATTTCATAAATGTATATGTTAATAGCTTCTGCCTCTTGTCTTCAAGATTCATTCATTATAGGAAATGTTTTCCTTTCTGTTTCCATGACTTGCATCCATTACCTTCGGTGCAAGGAAATTGTTTCTAATGAACATATCATATTTCCCTTCCCCTTCATTAACTACATTTTTCGTCTTTTCCAAAGAACCAAAACTAATGACATTTCGCTTCCTGGAGTATACAGTAACTGAAATCTTTCTTGAATAGATTTTAATTTTCCCTAACAAAACATATTTACCCGACCAGTATATTTATCTAGCTTAATTTGTTTTACAGCAGAAAGTACAGCTCCATATATTTATTTCTAAAATATCTATCATGAGTGCAATCTTGGTATTTATCTTATTATGAAAAGGAGTAATCTGGTTATAATACATCATAACATATTATAAAAGGGGGCAATGCTACAATGTATAAATCTGATAAAAGCTCAGTGTTTCTTAACTTTCCTAATGCCGTGACCCCTCAATACAGTGACCCCCAGCCATAACATTATTTTCGTTGCTATTTCATAACTGTAATATTGGTGCTGTTATGAATCATCATGTAAATATCTGATATACAAGATGCATTTTCATTCACTGGACCACATTTGACACAAATGCCCGATATGCCCAAATTTGAATACTGGTGGGGTTGGGGGGGAATTGATTTTGTCATTTGGGAGTTGTAGTTGCTGGGATTTATAGTTCAGCTACAATCAAAGAGCATTCTGAACTCCACCAATAAGGGAATCAAACCAAACTTGGCACACAGAACTCCCATGACCAACAGAAAATCTTGAAAGGGTTTGGTGGGCATTGACCTTGAGTTATGGAGTTGTAGTTCACCTACATCCAGAGAGCACTGTGGAGTCAAACAATGATGGATCTGGACCAAACTTGGCACGAATACTCAAGATGCCCAAATGTGAACACTGGTGGAGTTTGGGGAAAATAGACTTGACATTTGGGAGTTGTAGTTGCTGGAAGTTATAGTTCACCTACAATCAAAGAGCATTCTGAACCCCAGCAATAATAGAATTGGGCCAAACTTCCCACACCATATCCCCATGACCAACAGAAAATACTGTGTTTTCTGATGGTCTTTGGCAACCTCTCTGACACCCCCCTAGCGACCCACTAGGGGTCCTGACTCCCAGGTTGAGAAACACCGTTCTTGCTGAAGGATCTTGAGAAGTTTCTCTAAACCTACAACAACCCAGTTTCTCTAAATGTTAGATTCAAATGTAGATACCTGACCTTAACCAGAAATGATAGCTGAGGCCCCTTCTACACTGCCCTATATCCCAGGATCTGATCCCAGATTATCCGAGTTAAAATGGATTATATGAGTCTCCACTGCCAGATAATCTGGGATAAGATAATCAGGGATCAGATCCTGGGATATAGGGGCAGTGTGGAAGGGGTCTGAGACCCCACCAAAACAGCCCTATAAAATCCAGATTATCTGCTTTGAACTGGATTATATGGCAGTGTAGACTAATATAATCCAGTTCAAAGCAGATAATCTGGATTTTATATGGCTGGGTGGATGGGGCCTGATAATAACCACAAATGCATCTTCCTATCTGGATTGAATGTTTTGTATATGTTGATTGAGGCTCTTTCCACACTGCTGTATACAATCCCACATTATCTGCTTTAAACTGGGTTAAATGGCACTGTGGACTCAAATAACACAGTTCAAAGCAGATATTGTGGGATTTTCTGCCTTGATATCCTTGGTTATATGGCTGTGTGGAAGGGCTCTTGAGTCTCCAATGGCTGTAAAGTAAGTGCACACGACTGTGTAGATACATCCATGGATCCTGGAACTGGTTTGAGGTCACTTTCAGGGTGTAAATAAACATAATAATAATACTAACAACAACAACAACATCTTCCTGGACTCAAACCTGTTCCAGAAATGGCAATCTAGAACCTTTCCACATAGCCCATAAAATCCAGAATATCAAGACAGATAATCCACATTAGCTGCATTGAACTGGGATTTTTGCATTTTATGTATTTTATTTCCAGGTATTGTTATGTTTTTGTTTATGATGTGTGTGCTATACTGATGGGCATGGCCTCATGTAAGCTGCACCGAGTCCCCCAGGGGAGATGCAGCGGGGTATAAATAAAGTGTTGTTGTTGTTGTTGTTGTTGTTGTTATCTGAGTCCACATGGCCATATAACCCAGTTCAAAGCAGATAATGTGGGATTGTATACAGCAAAGTAAGCATTTGCAGTACAGTTGATTTTGCCCAGGGGCGCTCTTGAGGCGCTGTTGGGGGAAAATAGACCTTGACATATGCAAGTTGTAGTTACTGGGATGTATAGTTCACCTACAATTAAAGAACATTCTGAACTCCACCAATGATGGAATTGAACCAAACATGGCACACAGAACTCCCATGACGAATAGAAAATATATATCAATGATTGGTTGGGGGGGGGGGGGGCACCAAAATACTGTTTGCTTACCATTGAAAATTACCTAGGGCCGCCTCTGTATACAGCTGTGTGAAAGGAGTCCCAGTTAGTGAACCCTGCTTCTGCCAAACCACTTCCGAACTGACCTAAGTGATCAATGTAGATGAGCCCTGTGAAGGATTATAAAGAGCCCATCCACACAGTCCTGTAACTGCAGAATATCAAGGCAGAAAATCCCACATTATTTGAGTATGGACTCAGATAACCCAGTTCAAAGCAGATATTGTGGGATTTTCTGTCTTGATATTCTGGGATATAGGGCTGTGTGGAAGGGTCCAACGACTCCTTGTCTGTTGGGCCTTAAGAGTGTTTCTCTGCCATTAGCCTTGGTTTGTTGTGGTCTATGGCTCAGCAGTGACCGCAAGTGCGAGGAGAAGCATAGCATCTCCACCTGATGCATTGGACAGAAATCCTCTTTCTAAGCCACACTCCTTTATCCCCCTCTAGCGGACCATCTATCCATCGCATAAGCATTTAAAGAGCCTTGATCCCTAATTTTGCTCTCCAAATACAGTAAAATGATTTCCCACATCATCCTGAACTCTATTTTCTCAAATGCATCCACACCATAAAATTGATTCAGTTTAATATCATTTGAATCGCCATGTTGGGTGATGTTGGGATTTGTAGTTCATTGAGGCACCAACACCCTTTGGCAGAGAAGGCTGAAGGTCTGATCCCAGGATCCTATAGCCTTGAGCCAGTGTAGTTAAAGTGGCGTCAAACTGCATCAATTGTACAGTGTAGATATACTGGGTGCTCCATGTCTCCAGTAATAATAATAAAGCACATAAAGGTTGTGAAGTATATAGTTTCTAATATACCTCACAACCTCTGAGGATGCCTGCCATAGATGTGGGTGAAACGTCAGGAGAGAATGCTTCTGGAATATGGCAACACAGTCTGGAAAACTCACAACAACCCAGTGATTCCGGCCATGAAAGCCTTCGACATAAAGAAAACTGGCAGCTACATTTCAATCATGGATATTTACAATGCAAACCGTACCTTTCCGTATAGTATTATTTAATGTATATATTCAGCTTTGTTTGCCCTGTGGATACAGATTCTGATAAGGAGCTACTGCAGCTTATTCTGCAGCTGTTGTTTACATATTATACAAATGTATACAATATTGTGCTTCCAGTCTTTGCCACAAGGTAGAGCCAGTTGCCCATTTCACAATTGAAAACTATGACGCTTCAGAGATGTGACAAAGTCTGCATCTACACTTGAACTGATACGGCTCAATGCTTTTGAATCCTGGGAGATGCAATTTGATGAAGCACCAGCACTCTTTGGCAGAGTAGGATCAAGACTACCGTTGTTTGAACTGGATTATAATGGTCAGTGTAGATTCATGTAATGCAGACTGAACTGGATTAAATGTGTCTATAGTAAAGGTAAAGGTTTCCCCTGACATTAAGTCTAGTTGTGTCTGACTGGGGGTTGGTGCTCACCTCCATTTCTCAGCTGAAGAGCGGGCGTTGACCATAGACGCCTCCAAGGTTATGTGGCCAGCATGACTGCCTGGAGCACCGTTACCTTCCTGCAGAAGTGGTACCTATTTATTTACTCACATTTGCATATTTTCAAATAGAAGCTGGAGTTAATAGCGGGAGCTCACTCCATTCCCTGTATTCGAACTGCCAACCTTTTGGTCAACAAGTTTAGTAGCTCAGTAGTTTAACCTGCTGCGACACCAATACATATATGTTAGGCTTGGGTAACCACGGAAAAATTTGGTTCTAAACTCGTTTTGTTTTTAGGGGGCCCTTGCGTTTCGTTTTTTTAAATAATTCCAAAATTTTCCTTTAAAATTTCGAAATTTACGAAATTTCGTAAAATTACAAATCGATTCGTTAATGGCGGACGAGATTTTGCAATATGCTAAAAAAACCTCCAAATGGGACAGGGGGAACTTCTGAAGCTTCCCTCTCCCTCTGTTGTTGACTGTTGGTGTGATAAAACAAACAACAACTATAAAACTTGCACCAGACATGCGAAAATAATTACGAAATAATTACGAAATAATTTCGAAATAATTACGAAATAAATTGAAAAAATTGTTTCGAATCTTTATTACTCCTCACACAATTCCTGCATGGCTCAATATTGGATCGTAAGCTAATTTAAATACGAATTAATAACGAATTACGAAATTAACGAACGAAACTGCCCAAGCCTAATATATGTGTCTATACTGCTATATGATCCAGATCAATGCAGTTGATCTGCATTATGAAACTGGATAATATGGCAGTGATCTGGCCTTTGTCAAACTACATCTTCCAGAATTCCATAGCATTGAGCCACGGCAGTTGAAGTGGGTCAAACTGTATTAATTCTGCAGTGTAAAGGCAAATGTAAATGTTTTCCCCTAACATTAAGTCCAGTCGTGTCCGACTCTGGGGGTTAGTGCTTATCTCCATTTTTAAGCCGAGGAGCCGGCGTTGTCCATAGACACCTCCAAGGTCATGTGGCCAGCATGACTGCATGGAGTGCCGTTACCTTCCCACCGGAGTGGTATCTATTGATCTACTCCCATTTCCATGTTTTCGAACTAATAGATTGGCAGAAGCTGGAGCTGACAGCAGGAGCTCACACCACTCCCCAGATTTGAACCTGCGACCTTTTGGTCAATGCACCGCTGTAGATGCACCGAAAGTTTAACGGCATTTTAAAACCTCATTGTGAGCTATTTGCAGATTTAAACTATTGTCAGAGAACAGAACGTAATTAAGGAGTGTTTGTCTCATTACGATCTGTACTTTCGCCTCTTTTTTCTTGTTCCTGTGCGTGATTCTTGGACCTTCTCAGCCTTAATGAACGCTGACTCTGCAGCGAACAAAGTCAGGGTTATTAGCAGATAATAATTAATTAGTGTATGAGACCTACCTTTGGCTTGTAGTTATTTTCCATAAGTCCCTGAGGGGAAGAAAAACCCCAGGAGAAGCAGAACGGAGCGTCCTTTCATCGAGTCTATCTTTCTTCCAAAGGGGTATTGACACATCACAGGATTAGCAAGAAAAACCATGGAAAAGGACATGATAAAAGTAGAGAAGCTGAACAGATTTTCATTCAAATGGTATCTGAGTGACAACTTACTATTGCCTCTGGGTTCTTTATTACGAGCTGTTCCTAGGGTTCTTTGGATTGCTGATTCAGAAAATTGCATTGGGTAGACCACATCAGCTCTAGATTATTAAATATGTTTTTTTGTGGGTGAGCAGATGGCGACTACTGGATAGCATATGTTCTGCATCAGAAACTGATGTGGTCTATCCAGTGCAATTTTCTGAATCAGCAATCCAAATAACCAAACCAAATGTAAAGTTGACCAAAAACTGATTCGTAACCCTATCGGTACTAATATTGGAGAGTGGTCCCTCGTCAAATGGTCCCTGGTCAAAACAAGATTGGGGACCACTGTTGTTGTTCATTCGTTCAGCCGTTTCTGACTCTTTGTGACCTCATGCACCAGCCCATGCCAGAGCTCCCTGTCGGTCATCACCACCTCCAGCTCCTTCAAGGTCAATCCAGTCACTTCAAGGATACCATCCATCCATTTTGCCCTTGGTCAGCCCCTCTTCCTTTTTCCTTCCATTTTCCCCAGCATCATTGTCTTCTCTAAGCTTTCCTTTCTTCTCATGATGTCGCCAAAGTACAATTTTTGCCTCTAGTATCCTTCCCTCCAATGAGCAGTCAGGTTTATTTCCTGAAGTATGGACTGGTTGGATCTTCTCGTGGTCCAAGGCACTCTCAGCACTTTCCTCCAGCACCACAGTCCAAAAGCATCTCTCTTCCTTTGCTCATCCTTCCCTATGGTCCAGCTCTCACATCCATAGGTGACTATGGGGAATACCATTGCTGTTCCTATGCGGATCTTCGTTGCCAGTGTGATGTCTCTACTCTTCACTATTTTATCGAGATTGGACATTGCTCTCCTCCCAAGAAGTAAGCGTCTCCTGATTTCCTGGCTGCAGTCTGCATCTGCAGTAATCTTTGCACCTAGAAATACAAAGTCTGTCACTGCCTCCATGTTTTCTCCCTCTGTTTCCCAGTTGTCAATCATTCTTGTTGCCATAATCTTGGTTTTTTTTTTATGTTTAGCTGCAACCCAGCTTTTGTACTTTTTCTTTGACCTTGATTAGAAGGTTCCTCAGCTCCTCCTCGCTTTCGACCATCAAAGTGGTATAATCGGCATATCTAAGGTTGTTAATGTTTCTTCCAGCAATTTTTACCCCAGTCTTAGTACAAAGAGAAAGTGCTAACTTTTAACAATTTAGAGATTTGCCACCGTGGGAAATCTGACATGGGAACCTAGGCAGTAGACATGTATGCGGTATTTGTTTCTTTTGTTTTATTTACTGTTTTGTTCCTTTTGGTGGTTTCAACAAGCATTTGAGAATGACTAGTTCTAGCTCGGCTCTATGTTGAATATGGCCTTATTTTTCTTACCAATTACTCAGGTCACTTCCTCTAATAGGCCCTGGAGATGAACAGCCATAGACCCTGCTATAGCGCTGTACTTAATTCCCGGGCCCCCTAGAATTTTTGAGCTTGCTCCAATCTTGGCCCAGCCTTTTAAATTGCCTTGAACAGGCAGGGTTAATTTTAATATATATGTGTTATTGTTGAAGGCTTTCATGGCCGGAATCACTGGGTTGCTGTAGGTTTTTTCGGGCTATATGGCCATGTTCTAGAGGCCTTTTCTCCTGACATTTCGCCTACATCTATGGCAAGCATTCTCAGAGGTTGTGAGGTCTGTTTGTTTAAATTGTTGAAGACTTAAGCAAAAATAAAGGACTTTGTTAAACTTTTCAAGCATTTAAAGACTTTTGTATAGGAAAATCTTTAGGCCTCTCACTTGAGGCGCCCCGGCTTCCCGCTGGGCACAAAGAGCACGTCCTGTTCAAAAGACAATTATTATAGGCCCAGCACGTGACAGCACAAATACTGTTATTGTGCTATGCTAATAATATAATATATTATTATATATTATATTATTATATATATGCTCTGAGTCCCCTTTGGGGTGAGAAGGGTGGCATATAAATGCCATAAATAAATAAATACTTATTGTATTAGTTTATCATTCCTAACGTTAAGGTGGAATCTCTTTTCTTAGAGAAGAGCAATGGATTCAAGTTCAAAAAAAGGTGATTCTTACCTAAACATTAGAATCTAGTCTCTGAAGCAGCAGAAAACAAGCTTCCTCCCTCTTCAATATGATATCCTTTGAAGCATTTGAACATGGCTATCGCATCCCCTCTTAACCTTCTCTCCTTCGAGATAAATATATTATCTCCGAAAGCTGCTCCTCCTAGGGCTTGGCTTCCAGACCTTGGACCACCTTCCCTAGATACATGATGGCTTGGTATAAAAGACAATGTGCTTTGAGGTCCAGCGTCAGTTGGGAACAGTGAGGTCATAAAGCGTTGCCAGGCTCTCTGTAGGAAACATGGAACTTTGTGGGTATTTTCTAGCGCTAGAGCTTGGACTGAGTGGAGTTTTGCCTCTCCTCAAAATCTACAAAGCAGCCCATTGAGTATGGTTTGGCTTAAAGGATAAGCATTTACTTCTTAAGAGTTATAACCAGGCGTGGGTTTTCAATCTCCAACAACATTAGGATTTGTGAGATGTCTTAGCCCAGGGGTCCTCAAATTTTTTAAACAGAGGGTCAGGTCACAGTCCTTCAAACTGTTGGAGGGCTGGATTATAATTGGGAAAAAACATGAATAAATTCCTATGCGCACTGCACATATCTTATTTGTAGTGCAAAAAACCCTTAAAACAATACAATAATTAAATGAAGAACAATTTTAACAAATATAAACGTATTAGTATTTCAATGGGAAGTGTGGGCCTGCTTTTGGCTGATGAGATTGGATTGTTGTTGTTGTTGTGTGCTTTCAAGTCGTTTCAGACTTAGGTTGACCCTGAGCGAGGGCCAGGTAAGTGACCCTGGAGGGCCGTATCCGGCCCCCGGACCATAGTTTGAGGACCTCTGTTTTAGCCCTTTTCATACACCAAACAGAGGCAACAGAAAATTAGTGTGGATTTGCTGACTCGGGAAATCCATTTCAGGCTACACTGCTATATAATTCGGTTTCTGAACCCAGATTATCTACTATGAACTGGATTATATGGCAGTGTAGATCCAGCCTCAGGCAACTGGAAGTGAGGAATGAAGGTGAAAAGGTGATAGAGATAATAGAGTAGTGATTTTACATTTCTGTTTGAAATGTAGGGTGTCCCTGGTGGCACAGTGGGTTAAACTGCTGAGCTGCTGAACTGCTGACCAAAAGGTCAGTGGTTCAAATCCGGAGAGCAGGGTGAGCTCCCGCTGTTAGCCTCAGCTTCTGCCAACCTAGCAGTTCGAAAACATGCAAATGTGAGTATATCAATAGGTACCGCTGCGGCAGGAAGGTAACAGCACTCCATGCAGTCATGCTGACCACATGACCTTGGAGGTGTCTACGGATAATGCTGGCTCTTTGGCTTAGAGATGGAGATGAGCACTACCCCCCTGAGTCAGACTGGACTTAATGTCAAGGTAAAACCTTTACCTTTACCTTGATGAAAAGAGAGTGTAGAAGATTCATGGTGTTGACATTTGAAAAGGAAAGATAGAGGAAAAAAGCAGTTTTTTCAATTTGCCAAAGGCAATTAGAAGCTCAGAGATTTAATGGGGACTCTGATAAGACCTTCCTTTTGCTCTGACTCATACCAATTAGAAAAAAAAATAGACTTTTGCTTGGAAGAAAACAAGAGCCTTCATTACCTATATTCACACTTTATGTTAATTTCTTGATGAATCGATGATGTAATCCTATTTGTCATAGTCAACCAACAGAGCTTTTATGTAAATACACAAAGATTGTAAATCCTGGTAAGAAAAGATAAAGGTTTCCCTTGGACATAAAGTCTGGGGGATGGTGCTCATCTCTATTTCTAAGTCGAAGAGCCAGCGTTGTCCATAGACGCCTCCAAGGTCATGTGTCCAGCATTACTGCATGGACTGCCATTACCTTCCCTCTGGAGCAGTACTTATTAATGTACTCACATTTGGATTTTTTCAAACTGCTAGGTCGGCAGAAGCTGTGGCTAACAGCGGGAACTCACCCCACTCCCCGGATTCGAACCGCTAACCTTTTGGTCAACAAGTTCAGTAGCTCAGTGCTTTCACCTGGTGCACCACTGGGGTAAATCCTGGTACTTTAGGGGGGAAAAACACCACTTTAGAAACTTTTTTTCCAAGGACTTTTTCTTCATTCTACAGAATGTCGAAGAATTATTGGTTTTCCACATTTGAAAGTGGGTTTTTTAAATCCAAAAATTCTCTGCAACATAATGCTAAAACCTATAACAAAGCTAGCTCCATTGGGGGTGTGCAAGGCAGTCTTTCATTTTCAAAACAGCATGTCTACACTGCCTTATAATGTAGTTTCAGAATGCAGATTAACTGCATTGAACTGGATTGTATGGCAGTACAGCCTTATAACGGCACTCCATGCAGCCATGCCGTCCTCATGACCTTGGAGGTGTCTATGGACAATGCCGGCTCTTCAGCTTAGAAATGGAGATGAGCACCAACCCCTAGAACAGTGGTTCTCAACCTTCCTAATGCCGCGACCCCTTAATACAGTTCCTCATGTTGTGATGACCCCCAATCATAAAATTATTTTTGTTGCTACTTCATAACTGTAATTTTGCTACTGTTATGAATCGGCATGTAAATATCTGATATGCAGGATGTATTTTAATTCAGTGGACCAAATTTGGCACAAATGCCTGATATGCCCAAATTTGAATACTGGTGGAGGTTGATTTTATCATTTGGGAATTGTAGTTGCTGTGATTGATAGTTCACCTACAAAGAGCATTCTGAACTCCACCAATGAGGGATTTGATCCAAACTTGGCACACAGATCTCCCATAACCAACACAAAACACTGGAAGGGTTTGGTAGGTATTGACCTTGATTTTTGGAGTTGTAGTTCACCTACATCCAAAGAGCACTGTGGACTCAAACAATGATAGATCTGTACCAAACTTGGCACAAATATTCAATATGTCCTAATATGAACACTGGGGTAGTTTGGGGAAAATAGACTTAACATTTGGGAGTTGTAGTTTCTGGGATTTATAGTTCACCTACAATCAAAGAGTATTCTGAACCCCATCAACGATAGAATTGGGCCAGACTTCCTACACAGAACCCCCATGAATGTGTTTTCTGATTATCTTTGGTGACACCTCTGACACCACTTCGTGACCCCCCCCCCAGGGGTCCCGACCCCCAGGTTGAGAAACACTGCCCTAGAGTCAGACACGAGTAGACATAATGTAAGGGGAAAACCTTTACCTTTGGAGCCTCCAGTAGTGCAGTGAGCTCCCACTGTTAGCCCCAGCTTCTGCCAACCTAGCAATTCAAAAACATGCAAATGTGAGTAGATAAATAGGTACTGCTCCGGCGGGAAGGTAACAGTGTTCCATGCAGTCATGCCAGCAACATGACCTTGGAGGTGTCTATGGACAACATCAGCTCTTCGGTTTAGAAATGGAGAAATGGAGAGTCAAACACAACTGGATTTAATGTCAGGGGGAAACCATTTCTTTTTACCTATAGCCTTATATAGTTCAGTTCAATGCAGTCAATCTTTATTTTGAAGCTGCATTATATACCAATGCTTATCCAGCCTAAGCCATCCCTCCCCATTCCTCTTTTTAAAATATATGGATTCTTCATGATGTGCAAGCCTGAAATGTATGCCCGATGCAATGCTGGTTTTAAAATATCCCCTTCATTCAGGAGGAGTTAAGGAGATATTTCAGAAAGGAAATTAAATTCTCCTTTCAGTCCCATGAGGCCAAATTTCCCTCTGTGTTACGGAGGAATGTAATGGACTGTGAAGTGGATGTCTGTGGTGACAAATGCTGTCATTTTCAGCATAATCTGCTCTGTAGCAAAGGGATGCCGGGCACAATAAAAGCTCTATTAATACTGTGATTCTCTCTCGAATCAAGAAGTCATGTATAAGTCTAGAAATAGTCACAAAATTGACCCAAAAAACTTGAGACCATGGATCAGGGTCCTTTTGACATTAGTGTTTTCCCCTCTCTGCAGAATGACCCACGATTTATCCATGGGCCATCTAGTCCAATCCCACTCTGCCAAGAAGCAGGAAAATCACATTCAAAGCACACTCAACAGATGGCCATCCAGCCTCTGCTTAAAAGCCTCCAAAGAAGGAGCCTCCACCACTCTATGGGGCAGAGAGTTCCACTGCTGAACAGATCTCCTTACAGTTAGGAAGTTCTTCCTCATGTTCAGGTGGAACATCCTTTCCTTTACTTTGAAGCCATTGCTCCATTACAGGAGCCCCCAGTGGTGCAGTGGGTTAAACCCCTGTGCCGGCAGGATTGAAAACCGACAGGTCGCAGGTTCGAATCTGGGGAGAGTGTGGATGAGCTTCCTCTATCAGCTCCAGCTCCTCATGTGGGGACATGAGAGAAGCCTCCCACAAGGATGATAAAACATCAAACATCTTGGGGATCCCCTGGGCGATGTCCTTGCAGACGACCAATTCTCTCACACCAGAAGCAACTTGCAGTTTCTCAAGTGGCTCCTGACACGACAAAAAAATATATTGCTCCATTGCGTCGTAGTCTCCAGGGCAGCAGAAAACAAGCCTGCTCCCTCCTTCCTATAACTTCCTCTCACATCTAAATACATGGCCCTCAACATGTCTCCTCTCAGCCTTCTCTTCTGCAGGCTAAGCATGCCCAGTTCTTTAAGCCACTCCTCATAGGGCTTGTTCTCCAGACCCTTGATTATTTGTGTCACCCTCCTCTGGACACCTTTCAGTTTGTCAACATCTCCCTTCAATTGTGGTGCCCAAAACTGGACCCAGTGTGGTCTGACCAAGGCAGAATAGAGGGGGAGCATGACTTCCCTGGATCTAGGCACTAGAGTCATATTCATGTAGGCCAAAATCCCATTGGCTCTTTTAGCTGCCACATGACATTGTTGGCTCATGTTTAACTTGTTGTCCACGAGGACTCCAAGACTTTTTTCACACGTCCTGCTGTCAAGCCAGGCATCGTCCCCCATTCTGTATTTTTGCATTTCATTTTTTCTGCCTAAGTGGAGTATCTTGCATTTGTCCCTGTTGAACTTCAGTTTTGTTCCATCTCTCTAATCCAGGGGTCCTCAAACTTTTTAAACAGACAGCCAGGTCACAGTCTCTCAAACTGTTGGAGAGCGCATTATAAATTGAAAAAAAACCCCATGAATTCCTATGCACACTGCACATATTTTATTTGTAGTGCAAAAAAAAAACACTTTAAAACAATACAATAACTAAAATGAAGAACAATTTTAACAAATATAAGCTTATTAGTATTTCAAAGAGAAGTGTGGGCCTACTTTTGGATGATGATATAGGATTGTTGTTGTTGTTGTGTGCTTTCAAGTCGTTTCAGACTTAGGTTGACCCTGAGTGAGGGCCGGGTAAATTACCTTGGAGGGCCGTATTCGGCCCGCGGGCCATAGTTTGAGGACGCCTGCTCTAATCTGTTCAGATCATTTTGGATTTTGCTCCTGTCTTCTGGAGTATTGGCTTTCCCTCCCAATTTGGTGTCACCTGCAAACTTGATGATCATGCTTTCTAACTCTTCCTGGAGATAACATTTCAACCAAATCTGCAAAAGTCAAACCCATAAATGTGCATCCCATGTGCTTGTCTTTTGCAGATTCTTCCAGGCCCACAGAGTGGAATTTGCCCATCCGAAATAAGTTTTGGTGAGTCCAAGCCAGAGAAAGCAAGTTGGTGGCATTACCTTTGTGTGGCCCAGGAAAGCCATGGGTCTGATTTGTCTAGAAACGGCATGCCTCCACATGCTGTGCCACGTAGTTTTTGCATCCTGCATTCAGAGCAATGACACACCTGAGCTGGGATCCACTGCACTTGATGCTCTTCCCAGGTTTAGAAGAAACACATCACAGAAGATACTCCAGGGACATTTCCAGCCGTCGCAGGAGAATGAGGAGCAAAGGGATCAAGACACAGGCCACCAAATCCATCGTAAGGTTTCCTTCTCCCTTTTCTTTAAAGTGGTCTGAGTGCTAGTAGTATCTGCCAATAAGAGCTTGTGTTGTAAGGAAATCAGCTGCTCTCCCAATTATATAAAATGTTTGGGGTCCCATTCTGGCCAACAACCTGCCTATAGAAAGATCAATGATTTATAGTAAGCCTTTCATGATATGAATTAGGCTTTGGGTGCATTTACACTGCCGAATTAATGCAGCTTAAGACCACTCTAACTACAATGGGCTTAATGTTATGGAATCCTTGGAGTTGTAGCTTTGCAAGGTGTTTACCCTTTCTTCCAAAGTAGTGCTTTAATTTCAGGCTTCCATAGCACTGAGCCATGGCACTGAAAGTGGTCTCAAACTGCATTAATTCTATAGTGCAGATGAGTGTTTCTCAACCTGGGAGTCAGGACCCCTGGGGGTGTTAGAGAGGGGTGTCAGAAGGGTTGCCAAAGACCATCAGAAAACATAGTATTTTCTGTTGGTCATGAGGGTTCTGTGTGGGAAGTTTGGCAAATTCTATCGTTGATGGGGTTCAGAATGTAGGTGAACTATACATCCCAGAAACTACAACTCCCAAATGTCAAGGTCTATTTTCCCCAAACTCCACCAGTTTTCACATTTAGGCATATTGAGGATTTATGCTAAGTTTGGTTCTGTCCATCATTGTTTGAGTCTACAATGCTCTCTGGATGTAGGTGAACTACAACTCCCAAAACTCAAGGTCAATGCCCACCAAACACTTTCAGTATTTTCTGTTGATCATGGGATTTCTGTGTGCTAAGTTTGGTTCAATTCCATCGTTGGTGGAGCTCAGAATGCTCTTTGATTGCAGGTGAACTATAAATCCCAGCAACTACAACTCCCAAATGACAAAATCTACCCTTCCAAAAAAAAACCCACCAAATTTGTGCATATTGTTTATTTGTGCCAAATATAGTACAGTGTATGAAAACACATCCTGCATATCAGATATTTAAATTACAATTCATAACAGTAGCAAAATGACAGTTATGAGGTAGCAACGAAAATAATGTTATGGTTGGGGGTCACCACAACATGAGGAACTGTATTAAGGGGACACGACATTAGGAAGGTCGAGAAACACTGCCCTAAACCAACAGGAGACTTGAATGCAACTACGTACACACATGGGGGGGGGGGATTAACCAATTGTTGTTTGTACATCCAGTTAACCAGCCATCAAATGCCTCAGTTCCAGCTACGACTTGGTTTCAAATGGTTCATTAAGCATATGCACCAGTCCCAGGGATGTATTCTGCTTGCTGAGTCAGTAGCTGTCCTCACAGTGATGAATACATCTCATTGGGAAATTAGTTTCCATTTGCAGGAACACACATGCTGAGATGCCACACTGGTTTTCCATGTTGCCTTTTGCCCCTTGTGACTCCCTCCCTTTGGTGCTGAAAAGCTTCCTGTCTCCGCAGGTGTCCGTCGGTCCTGGATCTCTGACTTCATGGATGATCTTTGGTCCCACGTCCGCATTTCCTTCCCCAGAGCTGTTTTGTATGCCTTCCCGTTTGCCGTGCTGATCATGTCTCTCCTTTGCTGCATCACGTAAGTGGGCAGCCGAGCGGGAAATGTCGGGAGCCTCTCTCAGCGGCATGGCAAGCCAGCTCCATGAGTTCAACATGGCAGTGTTCCAGGCCTGAAACAAAGAATGGGTGGCAGCGAAGGAGAACCTAGAATGCATCTCCACTGTCGAACCAATCCACTTTAACTCGAGGTTATAAGCCCTTGGGCCTTCCCTGCCAAAGAGTGTTGGTGCCTTACTAAACTGCAAATCCCAGGATTTCATAGCATTGAGCCATGGCAGTTAAAGTGGTGTCAAATTATATATATTTGTGTATATATACACACGCACCTACACATATATACAGATGCAAACATAATAATATTAATTACAGAAATTATACACCTTTAATTTCCAGTGACATCACAGGGGGCCACTTCACTTAGCAACAGCCAACTGATATCACAGTGTGCCTCTTTACCTGACAACAGTGAACCCTGTGTCATCACAGAGGATCACCTCACCTAGCAACAACCAACTCAGTGGCATCACAGGGGGCCACTTCACCTAGTAACGGCCAACTGATATCAAAGTGTGCCTCTTCACCTAGCAACAGCCAACCTTGTGACATCACAGAGGGTCACCTCTCCTAGCAACAGCCAACCCAGTGACATCACAGAGGGTCACTTCACCTAGCAACAACCAGCCCATAACATCACAGAGGATCACCTCACCTAGCAACAGCCATCTCAGTGTCATCACAGGGGGCCACTTTACCTAGCAACAACAAACCCTGTGTCATCACAGAGGGTCACATCACCTGGCAACTGCCAACCCAGTGACATCGCAGAGGACCACCTCACCTAGCAACAGCCAACTCGGTGACATCACAGGGGGGCCATTTCACCTAGCAACAGCTAACTGATATCACAGTGTGCCTCTTCGGTTAGCAACAGTCAACCCTGTGATATCACAAAAGGTCACTTCACCTAACAACAGCCCACCCAAGTGACATCACAGGGGGCCACTTCACCTAGTAACAGCCAACTGATATCAAAGTGTGCCTCTTCACCTAGCAACAGCCAACGCTGTGACATCACAGAGGGTCACCTCACCTAGCAACAGCCAACCCAGTGACATCACAGAGGGTCACCTCACCTAGCGACAGCCAACCCATAACATCACAGAGGATCACCTCACCTAGCAACAGCCATCCCAGTGACATTACAGGGAGCCACTTCACCTAGCAACAGCCTTTGTGGGGTAAACAGACAGACAAACATAAATACATACTTTGACTTTTATATAGAGAGAAGATATATATAAACACACATACATACTTATTCGCACATAGACATACATCACATATACACATATAAAGATAATGAAGTGTATTACAAAAAAAATCTATATATAAATATACATATACACACATACATACATGGGGCAAAGAAAGTGGGACAGGCAGTCTCCCTAGTCCCTCAATATGAACTTGCTTTTCATGGCACCCCATATTTCCAACTCATCTCTGCCTAATACTAGAACCGATTTCTTTCTGGTTTATGCTGTTGCGTTGAACCCTGGACTTCTGACCCAAGCCCTTCCCTGATTTCAGGACAGAACAGCCTCCTACAGTTCTGAGAAACAGACTTTGTTGTCCATGACTTTGCTATGGAGGCATTGCATATCCTGAGCTGCTCCGGCCCAAGCTAGACCGAGCCCCAGCCCATCCGATGAAGAGTTCAGCCAGCCTGCTATTTTGGTGGCAGGTTTCAAATAACGTCCTTTGAGAAAGAGGGAAGCCGGTCTGTTTTGAAACGCGGCACCCAGAGAACTCCAGGGAGGCAGCTCAGCAAAACACATCTCCAGTGTCATAGTGAGCTCCAGACCACCAAAGCAACTTGAGGTCATCAGGAACACCATAATAATAGCTTTCGGTGTTATTTCTGGAAATGTCAGTGGCAGGTTTGAAATAAATAGGGATCATCAGAGAAGGCTGCTTCCCCCAAATGTGCCCAGACTGGGTTAAATTTCATTCCCTGTCAAAGTGGCACCATTTGATTTTTCTTTGGAATCAGATTTTCAGTATTGTGTGGTTTGGAGCTAAATGAATAAAGAACACTGTCTTCACTACCCTTCTAAGTGTATAAATAGTGGAGTATAAGAACCAGGAGATGCTTAAATACCTTAAAGGTACCAGATCTCTTTTGATCAATGAGCCCTGGTTAGAACTTCGGTTGAAGACCACCAACGAATACCTGGTGCTGTTGGATGTATTTCAAAGGAAGCAAAGGGAAAACTACCTTTGAGTATTCCTTGCCTAAGACATTCCTATGAAATGTATGTGGTTGCCACGAGTCAACAGGCAACTTGAAGCCACAAACATATAGAATCCAAGGATCTTAGTCCAAACATATTCCACAACCATGCTCCTTAATCTCACTGGATTCACCTGAAATTCATAAAGTTGTGTGTGCGCATTTTGCAGTATTAATTGTAAAAATATACAGAGCAATTAATTCCCACTGACTTTACAAAAGACCTGCCCTTGGTAGGAATGGAAAGCCTTTATTTCATTCTAATAACAGTATATACACTACACATGTAATAAATAATAATAATAATAATAATAATAATAATAATAACAACAACAACAACAACAACAACAATAATAATACTTTATTTATATTCCACTCTATCTCCCCAAAGGGACTCAGGGGCGGATTCCAAACATAAAAGGCAAACATTCAGTGCCCGAATACAACAACAATACATCCATATTAACAAAATTTATACAACCCAACATATAAATATGAATTATAACTTAACTAAAATTAAATTTAAAAAAACACACCCTGTTTTAACAGACATAAGACAAAACACAAATACATACATATTGGTGTGTTGTTTTTTGTTTGCTTGTTTGTTTACAGTATTTTTATTCTGCTCTTTTCACCTCGAAGGGGACTCAGGGCGGATCACAGAACACATATAAAGCAAACATTCAATTCTGTTATACACAGACAGGACAGACAACAGTACAGATAGTGGTATATAGACATTTTTCATCTTTGGCATCCTAGAGGTTGTGCTCAATTGTGGCCACGAGAGGGTGCTGTCACTCCATCCTCCATGTCAAAGAGCCTTGTTCACAGACTTCCTCCTTTTTTGATCGCTGGCATTTTCCTTATGGTGTCATTAAAATACCTCTCCACTTAAGCAGTACCTATTTATCTACTCACAGTTGTTTTCGATCTGCGAGGTGGGGAGTGAGCTGGGCTGAAGGTCAGGCGCTCACCCCTGACCTGGACTTTGAACTGCCAACCTTTTCATAGAACCATAGAGTTGGAAGAGACCTCGTGGGCCATCCAGTCCAACCCCATTCTGCCAAGAAGCAGGAAAATCGCATTCAAAGAACCCCTGACAGATGATCATCCAGCCTCTGTTTAAAAGCTTCCAAAGAAGGAGCCTTCACCACACTCCGAGGCAGAGAGTTCCACTGCTGAACGGCTCTCACAGTCAGGAAATTCTTCATAATGTTCAGATGGAATCTCCTTTCTTGTAGTTTGAAGCCATTGTTTCATTGTGTCCTAGTCCCCAGGGCAGCAGAAAACAAGCTTTCTCCCTCCTCCCTATGACTTCTTCTCACATATTTATACATGGTATCATGTCTTCTCTCAGCCTTCTCTTCTTCAGGCTAATCATGTCCATCTGTTTAAGCCACTCCTCATAGGGCTTGTTCTCTTTTAATTGGCAAGATTTATGGCAGCTGCTGTGCCAAAGCCTGGCACTGTTCATGTTGTTATTCCAAGTAGTCTCATGAAATTCTATTTCATTATAATGACAATATATATTATACACTACACATGCACGCACATACATACTGGTGTGTTGTTGTTCCCAGTGGTCTCATGAAATTCTATTCCATTCTGGGTCCTTAGTAACTATAAGTGAGGCATCAATTCAACAGACGCAACTCATTTTAACACTGCAACATAAATACTGGGGAAATGTACACAGACAAGCTGGCAACCTTAAAAGGATTTTATTGATTTAGGGGTCTGTGTCTCCTTTCTCTTTTTACTTTCTAGAATTCTCATAGATTGAAGAGGACCTTCCAGAAGTGATCAGCATCTTTTGATTACCAGACCCAGGAATCTCAGTGGAGAGGCCCCAGTTTGCAAAGAAAGTCATGTGGAGCTTGGAAAAGTTACTTTTTAGGACTATATTTTCTCGATGCCTTTGGCCAGCAAGGACACTGCCCGGCTGACTAGGATTGTTTTGCTTCTCTAAATGCAACTTTTCAGAAGGTGGCATATTACCCTTTCTGTTATTGCAAAACAGTTGCAATAACAGAAGTTCTGCCGCTGTCCGTCACTTTGCGAAAAACAATGTTGTTTAATATGGAGCAATTCTGGTGTGGACAAGAGTGAGCGTGTTTCAAAGATAGAGATATTTGAATAGTCCAGTAAAATAAACATGTTTACATTTACATTACTTGATGTAATCCATAAAATGTCTGCTGTTTCGACTCTCTGTCATTTATTGAAATGCTTTAGACCAATTTATTTATTTATTTATTTATTTCGGGTACTTTTACCCCGCCCTTCTCAACCCCCGAAGGAGGACTCAGGGCGGCTTACAAAAAAGGCACAATTCGATGCCTATACAAATTACACATAATATACAAAACCATAGTTAAAAGCAGTTATCACAGTTAAAACAATCAAACAACCAGTACATAACACATCATATAAAACATCATATAAAACTATTCTCGTGATCAGCGTTTCGTCTTTCAGAGTTCCATAGATCTAATCCATTAATCATTTCCTAGTCATCGTCAAAGTTCTTTCTTTATCTGCCCGATTGTCCGAATGCCTGGTCCCAGATCCATGTTTTTAGTTTTTTCCTAAAGGAAAGGAGCGATGTTGCAGATCTAATTTCCCCGGGGAGTGAATTCCACAGGTGGGGGGCCACCACCGAGAAGGCCCTGCTCCTCGTCCCCGCCAATCTCACTTGTGATAGAGGCGGGGTCGAGAGCAGGGCCTCCCCAGAAGATCTTAGACTCTGGAGTGGGACGTAGAGGGAGATCCGTTCGGACAGATACACTGGGCCGGAACCGTATAGGGTTTTGTAGGTCAAAACCAGCACTTTGAATTGTGCTTGGAACTGGATCAGCAGCCAGTGGAGCTGACACAACAGGGGGGTGGTATGCTCCCTGTATGTCGCCCTGGTGAGCAATCTGGCTGCCTCCCGCTGGACTAGTTGGAGTTTCCGAGCAGTCTTCAAAGGCAACCCCACGTAGAGTGCCTTGCAGTAATCTAATCGGGATGTAACAAGAGCGTGGACCACCGTGGCCAGATCCGGCTTCCCAAGGTACGGGCGCAGCTGGCGCACAAGTTTTAATTGTGCAAAAGCTCTCCTGGCCACCACTGAGATCTGGGGTTCCAGGCTCAGCGATGAGTCCAGGATCACTCCCAAGCTGTGAACCTGCGTCTTCAGGGGGAGTGTAACCCCATCTAACATAGGCTGTAACCCTATGCCCTGTTCGGCCTTACGACTGACCAGTAGAACCTCTGTCTTGTCTGGATTCAGTTTCAATTTGGATTGAAATGTTTCAGATTTTGGGTTGCCGTGAGTTTTCCAGGCTGCATGGCCATGTTCCAGAAGCATTCTCTCCTGACATTTCGCCCACATCTACGGCAGGCATCCTCAGAGGTTGAAGGATCTGTTGGAAACTAGGCAAGTAAGGTTTATATATCTGTGTAATGTCCAGGGTGGGAGAAAGAACTCTTGTGCATTTGAGGAAAGTGCGAATGTTGCAATTGGTCACTTTGATTAGAATTGAATGGCCTTGCAGCTTCAAAGCCTTGCTGGTTGCTGCCTAGGGGAATCCTTTGTTAGGAGATGTTAGCTGGTCCTAGGGTCAGCTAACTCCTCCCAACAAAGGATTTCCCCAGGCAGCAACAACCAGGCTTTGAAGCTGCAAGGCCATTCAATTCTAATTAAGGTGGCCAATTGGAACATTCATACTTGCCTCCAACAGACAAGAGTTCTTTCTCCCACCCTAGACATTCCACTGATATATCAGCCCCACTTGCCTAGTTTCCAACAGACCTCACAACCTCTGAGGATGCCTTCCACAGACGTGGGCAAAACGTCAGGAGAAAATACTATTGGAACATGGCCATACAGCCCAAAAAATGCTCAGCAACTCCAGCAATGAAAGCCTTCGAAAACACATTGTTCCAGTTTTTGTTCCTGTTCTTTCCAGTTTTCTTCTGGGGTCCATTCACATTGAATAATTTCTATGAGCGGCTGGCACACTAGTAATTACCAATGCTATTTTAAGATATAACAAACCATTTTCACAGCCAAGGCCGTTTAAAACCTATTAGAAGACAGAATACAAAAGATCTGCATTTCAAAGCTGATTACAGGGTGCATCTGCACTGTAGAATTAATACAGTTTGACACTATTTGAACTGCCATGTCTCAGGTGCTGTTTACACTGCCATACAATGCAGATGAACAACATTGAACTGCATTACATAGCAGCATAGATTCATATAATCCAACTCGATGCAATTAATCTGCATTCTGAAACTGCATTATATGGCAGTGTAGATAGGAGCTTCAATGTAATGGAATCCAGGGAATTTTGTTCATTTTCATGATTTCCTCCTTTCTGTTGAAATTGTCCACATGTTGTATGGTATACGGTAGACTCCTGCGAAGGCGAGAGGATCCCTTTTGTCCTATACTTTTAGCTTCAGACAGAGAAGGCTAAAGAGTCCTCCTAGGACAGTGTTCCTCAGCCTGGGGGTTGAGACCCCTGGGGCGGGTGCGAAGAGGTGTCACCAAAGACCATCAGTATTTTCTGTTGGTCATGGGAGTTCTGTGTGCCAAGTTAGGTTCAATTCTATCGTTGGTGGGGTTAAGAATACTCTTTGATTGTAGATGAACTATAAATCCCAGCAACTACAACTCCCAATGTCAAGGTCTATTTTCCCCAAACTCCACCAGTGTTTACATTTGGGCATATTGAGTATCCCTGCCAAATTTGGTCCAGATCCATCATTGGGTTGTTGTAGGTTTTTTCGGGCTCTATTGCCATGTTCTAGAGGCATTCTCTCCTGATGTTTCGCCTGCATCTATGGCAAGCATTCTCAGGGGATGCTTGTCATAGATGCAGGCAAAACATCAGAAGAGAACGCCTCATGGCCATAGAGCCCGAAAAACCTACAACAACCCACTGATTCCGGCCATGAAAGCCTTCAACAATATATAGATCCATCATTGGTTGAATCCACAGTAATCTCTGAATGTAGGCAAACTACAACTCCCAAACCCAAGGTCAATGCCCACCAAACCCTTCCAGTATTTTCTGTTGGTCATGGGAGTTCTGTGTGCCAAGTTTGGTTCAATTCCAATCTTGGTGGAGTTCAGAATCCTCTTTGATTGTAGGTGAACTATAAATCCCAGCAACTATAAATTCCAAATGTCAAAGTATATTTTCCCCAGACTCCACCAGTGTTCACATTTGGCCATAGAGAGTATTCATGCCAAGTTTGGTCCAGATCTATCATTGTTCGAGTCCACAGTGCTCTCTGGATGTAGGCGAACTACAACTCCCAAGATTCAAGGTCAATGCCCACCAAACCCTTCCAGTATTTTCTGTTGGTCATGGGCGTTCTGTGTGCCAAGTGAGGTTCAAGTCCATCCTTGGTGGAGTTCAGAATCCTCTTTGATTGTAGATTAACTATAAATCCCAGCAACTATAAATTCCAAATGTCAAGTTATATTTTCCCCAAACTCCACCAGTGTTCACATTTGGGCATAGAGAGTATTCATGCCAAGTTTGGTCCGGATCCATCATTGTTTGAGTCCACAGTGCTCTCTGGATGTAGCCGAACTACAACTCCTGAAATTCAAGGCCAATGCCCACCAAACCCTTCCAGTATATTCTGTTGGTCATGGGAGTTTGGTATGCCAAGTGAGAATCATAGAATCCTAGAGCTGGAAGAGACCTCATGGGCCATCCAGTCCAACCCCCTACCAAGAAGTAGGAATATTGCATTCAAAGCACCCCTGACAGATGGCCATCCAGCCTCTGGGTTGTTGTAGGTTTTTTCGGACTATACGGCCATGGTCATCCAGCCTCTGTTTAAAAGCCTCCAATGAAGGAGCCTCCACCACACTCCGGGGCAGAGAGTTCCACTGCCAAATGGCTCTCACAGTCAGGAAGCTCTTCCTAATGTTCAGATGGAATCTCCTCTCTTGTAGTTTGAAGCCGTTGTTCCACATCCTAGTCTTTAGGGCAGCAGAAAACAAGCTTGCTCCCTCCTCCCTGTGGCTTCCTCTCACGTATTTATACATAGCTATCATGTCTCCTCTCAGCCTTGTCTTCTTCAGGCCAAACATGCCCAGCACTTTAAACCGCTCTTCATCAGGCTTGTTCTCTAGACCCTTGATCATTTTAGTCACCCTCCTCTGGATATATTCCAGTTTGTCAATATCTCTCTTCAGCTGTGGTGCCCAGAATTAGACACAATATTGGTTCAAATCCATTGTTGGTGGAGTTCAGAATGATCTCTGATTGTAGGTGAACTATAAATCCCAGCAACTACAACTCCCATTTGAGAAAATCAATGCCCCCACAAACCCCACCAGTATTCAGATTTGGGCATATTTTGTGTCAAATGTGGTCCAGTGAATGTAAATACATCCTGCAGATCAGATATTTACATGACGATTCATAACAGGAGCAAAATAACAGTTGTGAAGTAGCAACGAAAAAAATGTTGTGGTTGGGGGTCACCCAGGGGCGGCTCAACCCATTACGCAAAGTATGCATTTGCAGTATAGTTGATTTTGCCCAGGGGTGATCTTGAGGCGCTCTTGGGGGAAAATAGACCTTGACATAAGCGAGTTGTAGTTACTGGGATGTATAGTTCACCTACAATCAAAGAGCATTCTGAACTCCACCAATGATGGAATTGAACCAAATATGGCACACAGAACTCCCACGACGAACAGAAAATATATATATATATATATTTATTTATTTGCTGCATTTGTTGACCGCCGCTCTCAGCCCTAGGGCAACTCGCGGCGGTGTACAATATATAAAAACAGTTTACAATAAGGCACAACAAGAAATCAACATATCAATAATACACATTAATCTAAATTACACTAGCTAATCCACATCGTCACAACATAGAATCATAACCAATCTCGTAATCCGTATACCATTCCAGTTGTCCTTACCAGTCAATGTAGCACTCAGTTAAATGCCTTCTCAAATAGCCAGGTCTTTAGGCTTTTACGGAAAGCCATAAGGGAGGGCGCCTGTCTGATGTCAACAGGGAGGGTGTTCCACAGCCGGGGGGCCACCACCGAGAAGGCCCTCTCTCTCGTCCCCACCAGACGTGCCTGTGAGGCAGGCGGGATCGAGAGAAGGGCCTCCCCAGACGATCTCAAGGCCCTCGTGGGCTCATAGGCCGAGATGCGGTCCGAAAGGTATTTTGGTCGGAACCGTTTAGGGCTTTGTAGGATAACACCAGCACCTTAAATTGGGCCCGGTAGGAGATCGGCAGCCAGTGGAGCTGGGACAACAAGGGCGTTGTATGCTCCCTGGTTGGGGGGGGGGGGGGATATTTTTTGTTTACTGTTGAAAATTACCTAGGGCCGCCTCTGGGGTCACCCCAACAGGAGGAACTGTATTCAGGGGTGGCGGCATTAGGACAGTTGAGAATCAATTGCCTGTATATGATATTTATGTGCAGAGGGTGTAGATGCAGCAGTGGCCGGCAGGGGGCGCTGCCGCGTTGCGGGCAAAGGCAGAGGCGCTGAGGGTCACCCCGGGGTCTCCTCCTCCTCCTCCTCCTGCTCCTCCTGCGTTGCCTTTGCGCCAAACGGAGGCACCGGGAGGGGCGCTTCCCGGGCTGCCTCCTCCCCGAGAGCCGCCTCCATCCCGCCTCCCTCTCGCCTCCCTGCCTCCCTGCCTGCCTTCTTCCCCGGAGCCCAGCCCCGCCGCAGCCCTTTCCGCCTCGGGACGCCCCAGGGATCGGGGCCAGGAGAGGAAGAGAGCAGGGCTATCCCCATCCATCCACCCATCCCTCCATTGATCCCCCCGGCAGCATGACGCTCAAAGGCGGGCAGGCAGGCGACGGCGCGAGCCGCATGCGGACAGCCCTCTCGGACCTCTACCTGGAGCACCTGCTGCAGAACAGGCCCAAGGCCGAGGCGAGTTGGGATGGGGTGCTGTGGAGAAGGGGGGGGGTCAAACTAAAGGGAGGAGGGGGTGCACGGTGTGTGTATATGTGTCTCCACTTTCCCCTTTTCCTTTTTGGGGCTTTCCATGGGGAAAAAAATGCAAATGCATGCTAATTTATGCTAATAATGCAAATATATGCAAATGCATGCTAATGCCTGTATATAAAAACACACCACTTTTGCATGTCCCTCTATACAAATAGGCCCAAATAATGCAAAATAATAGGTTCTTGTAGGTTTTTTTTCAGGCTATAGGGCCATGTTCTAGAGGCATTTCTCCTAACACCTCTCAACAGAACATTTTCCCAGGCTCAGCCAGGCCTTCAAATGCTAATGAAGGTGGTCAGCTGAAACATTCACACCTAGCTCCAGCAGAAAAGAGCTCTTTGCCCCACCCCAGCCATTCCACAGATATATAAACCCATTTTCCTATTCCAACAGACCTCACTACCTCTGAGGATGCTTGCCATAGATGCAGGCGAAACGTCAGGAGAAATGCCTCTAGAACATGGCCCTATAGCCCGAAAAAACCTACAAGAACCTAGTGATTCCAGCCATGAAAGCCTTCAACAATACAATGTAAAATAATCATTTATACTAATACTAATATATGCACAGACTATATGTGCCCATATATACGTAATATGCTACTTTATGCAATTGTCCATCTCTAGATAAATAGCCCCCCCCCCGGTGGCGCAGTGGGTTAAAGCACTGAGCTGCTGAGCTTGTTGACCGAAAGGTCGCAGGTTCGATTCCGGGAGCGGCGTGAGCTTCCGCTGTCAGCACTAGCTTCTGCCAACCTAGCAGTTCGAAAACATGCAAATGTGAGTAGATCAATAGGTACCGCTCCGGCGGGAAGGTAACGGCGCTCCATGCAGTCATGCCGGCCACATGACCTTGGAGGTGTCTACGGACAACGCTGGCTCTTCGGCTTAGAAATGGAGATGAGCACCACAGCCCAGAGTCAGACATGACGGGACTTAGTGTCAGGGGACTACCTTTACCTTAGATAAATAGGCCTATTTACGTAAAAATGTCTTATTTATGCAAATGTGCTAATACATGCAAATAATGCTAATATATGCAAATCGCATACTCTCTCTATATATATATATACATATGCCCATTTATGAAAACTTGCCACTTTATGCAATTGTGTCCATCTATACAAATAGATCCATGAGGTCACAAAGAGTCGGAGACGACTGAATGAATGAACAACATACACATAAGCCCACTTATGCAAAATACCCATTTATGCAAATGTATTTATGCAAATAATAGTAATATATAGGAGCCCCCGGTGGCGCAGTGGGTTAAAGCCCTGTGCCGGCAGGACTGAAGACCGACAGATTACAGGTTCGAATCCGGGGAGAGGCGGATGAGCTCCCTCTATCAGCTCCAGCTCCTCATGTGGGGACATGAGAGAAGCCCCCCACAAGGATGATAAAAACATCAAATCATCCGGGTGTCCCCTGGGCAACGTCCTTGCAGAAGGCCAATTCTCTCACACCAGAAGCGACTTGCAGTTTCCCAAGTCGCTCATGACATGACAAAAAACACACACACACACACACAAACACACTTTCATATATTTATGAAAACTATATACATTTATGAAAACTTACCACTTTATGCAGTTGTGTCCATCTATACAAATAAGCCCACTTATGAAAAATTACCCATTTATGCAAATGTATTTATGCAAATAATAGTAATATATAGGAGCCCCCCCCCCCAGGGGCGCAGTGGGTTAAACTCTTGTGCCAGCAGGACTGACAGGTCACAGGTTCAAATTTGGGGAGAGTGCGGATCAGCTCCCTCTGTCAGCTCCAGCTCCTCATGCAGGGACATGAGAAAAGCCTCCCACAAGGATGGTAACACATCAAAACATCCAGGCACCCCCTGGGCAACATCCTTGCAGACAGCCAATTCTTTCACACCAGAAGCAACTTGCAGTTTCTCAAGTCGCTCCTGACACGACTTTAAAAAGTAATATATGGAAATGCATGCTAATATATGCAAAAATTACTATATGTGACCATATATGAAAACATGCCATGTTATGCAATTTTGTCCATCTATACAAATAGGCCTGTTTATGCAAAATACCAATTTATGCAATATATGTCTTATTTCTGCAAGTATTACTAATATATGCAAATACTTAATATATACAAGTACATGCTATATATGCCCCTCCACATATATATAAAATGCCACTTTATGCAATTATGTCAATCTATACAAATATGCCCATTTTTGCAAATATGCCCCCTTATGCGAAATCCTTATTTATACAAATATGTCTTATTTATGCAAATATTACGAGTATATGCAAATACTAATATAGACAAGTACATGCTATATATGCCCATATATATATATATATATATATATACTTATAAAAATACCACTTTATGCAATTATGTCCATCTATACAAATATGCTCATTTTTGCAAATATGCCCCCTTATGCGAAATCCTTATTTATACAAATATGTCGTATTTATGCAAGTATTACGAATATATGCAAATACTAATATGTACATGCTATATATGCCCATATATATATATATATATATATATATAATGCCAATTTATGCAATTATGTCCTTCTATACAAATATGCCCATTTTTGCAAATATGCCCCCTTATGCGAAATCCTTATTTATGCAAATATGCTTTATTTATGCAAATGTACTCATAAGTGCCAATCATGCTGCATGCCTTTACCTCTTTCTCACAGGACCTGGTTGAGGGAGGCAGGGAAATAGGGAATCTCGTCTGAATGAATGAATGAATGAATGGAGTGCCATCATCCTGGGAGTTGTAGTTCGACCAAGTCTGTCTCCTTCTCTGCCTCGGCCCACAACTCTCAGGATTGTGTAGTACCGAGACATAGATGTGGGTTGTCAAACGGTGTCCGTGCTACATGCGAGATGCACTCTTCTCAATGTGATGCTTTGGGTTACAAGCATGCTCACTTGCTCTCCATTTTTAGGAGGACTGAATGCATCTACAGAAGGCTCAGGCAAAATTAGGCCCTCCGGGTGTTTTGGACTCCAACTCCCACCATTCCTAACAGCCTCAGGCCCCTTCCTTTCCCCCCTCAGCCGCTTAAGCGGAATGGTGGGAGTTGGAGTCCAAAACACCTGGAGGGCCTAATTTTGCCCATACCTGATCTACACTTACTGCTTGAATGCTTGGGAGCCAGGATAGTTATAGTTTGAGACCCTGGAGTGGATCCTAGGCATGAAAGAGATGCGTTCCAGCAACCGTAACGTGTCTGCTTGGATTGTTATCCTTGGAGGGAGCTTTTGGTGCTTTGCTGCTGCGGAAGGAGCCGGCTCTTGTTTGTGCCGCAAAGCTGGTTCGAACTGGAAGTGGCTGTCGCTTGGGCTGCGGAGCCGAACCAACGGGAGCACGAGAAGCCTCCTTGCGCAAGGCAGGCCACATTCATCTCTGTCGGTATCGAGTGCAGATTTTCACCCTCGTTTCGGTTGAACCTGGGACATAACTCTCCCCAGGCAGCCGCTCTTCCCTGAAGCCACAGTCTCCGCAAAGCATCACATTATCTAAAAATCACAGCAGTGTGTGCGAGAGAGATACAATTCTAACTTCATTAGGATCCCAGTGAAAAGTGGGACAAAGTTACGTTTCAAAAGCAGGGCAACACAACAGAAATAATGCTACATTATTGGTGCAATGGATAACACTTTAGTTCCTTTTACAGTCACCCTTTAGGGCAATGGTTCTCAATCTTCCTAATGCCATGACCCCTTAAGACAGTTCCTCGTGTTGTGCTGATCCCCAAATATAAAATTATTTTTGTTGCTACTTCATAACTGTAATTTTGCTACTGTTATGAATTGCAATGTAAATATCTGATCTGTAGGATGTATTTTCATTCACTGAACCAAATTTGGCACAAATACCCGATATGCCCAAATTTGAATATTGGTGGGGTTGGGGTAAGATTGATTTTCTGATTTGGGAGTTGTAGTTGCTGGGATTTATAGTTCACCTACAATCAAAGAGCACTCGGAACCCCACCAACGATGGAATTGAACCACACAGAACTCTCATAACCAACAGAAAATACTGGAAGGGTTTGGTGAGCATTGACCTTGAGTTTTGGAGTTGTAGTTCACCTACATCCAGAGAGCACTGTGGACTCAAACAATGATGGATCTGGACCATACTCAATATGCCCAAATGTGAACACTGGTGGAGTTTGGGGAAAATAGACCTTGACATTTGGGAGTTGTAGTAGCTGGGATTTATAGTTCACCTCCATTCAAAGGGCACCCCACCAACGATAGAATTGGGCAAAAATTCCCACACAGAACCCCCATGATCAATGGAAAATGCTGTGTTTTCTGATGGTCTTTGGTGACACCTTTGAAACCCCCTCCCCCCCCCCCCCCGGATCCCAATCCCTAAGTTGAGAAACACTGATCTAAATTTTATATGGCAGTGTGGATGGGGACACAATCGACCTTGTCTGCTTCTTACCAATGCAATTTTTGGGCATAAAACAATCACACAGATGAACCCATGAGAAATCAAATGTGTTAATGGACCAAACAACTCAAAGTAGAATATGATATTCTGCTTCCTTAAACAAACCAAAGCTTTCCAGATGCCTTCAAAATGAGATTGTGGATGTGTTTTCTAATGATTCATCTGGCCAGAACTTGGCACAAATACTCAATATGCCCAAATGTGAACACTGGTGGAGTTTGGGGGAAATAGACCTTGACATTTGGGAGTTGTAGTCGCTGGGATTTATAGTTTACCTGCAATCAAAGAGTATTCTGAACCCCACCAATGATAGAATTGAGTCAAACTTCCCACACAGAACCCCCACAACCAACAAAAAATACAGTGTCTTCTGATGGTTTTTGCTGACCATCAGGAATCTGGCTGGGATTTCTGGGAGTTGAAGTCCAAAACACCTGGAGGCCTGAAGTTTGCCCATGCCTGCTCTAGTGAATTTACTATTATTTATTTATTTATTTACTGTATTTGTATACTGCCTTTCTCAGCCTATCGGTGACTCAAGGCGGTTTCCAACGAAACAGTATACATAATATCATAATACAAATTAAAACATTAAAACAACATAAAATACAAAAAGGCAACAAAAACAACATCATTAGCATCTCCTATATTATCAAGCATTGTCCAGTTCCATCATCAAGTCATCAGGTTTCCCATATCAATTACCTATATCCGTTACTCTGCATTTGTAAAAGCTTGCTCAAATAGCCATGTTTTAACTTGCTTCTGAAATGTTAAGAGGGAGGGAGCAGATCTGATCTCCCTAGGGAGGGCGTACCATAGCCAAGGGGCTACCACTGAGAAGGCCCTGTCTCTCGTCCCCACCAGAAGTACTTGTGACGAAGGCGGGACTGAGAGCAGGGCCTCCCTGGACGATCTCAAGGTCCTTGATGGTTCATAAGGGGAGATGCGTTCGGACAGGTAAGTTGGGCCAGAACCGTTTAGGGCAGTGGTTCTCAGCCTGGGGTCCCCAGATGATTTTGGCCTTCAATCCTAACAGCTGGTAAACTGGCTAGGATTTCTGGGAGTTGTAGGCCAAAAACATCTGGGGACCCCAGGTTGAGAACAACTGGTTTAGGGCTTTATAGGCCAAAGCCAGCACTTTGAATTGGGCTCAGTAGCAAACTGGCAGCCAGTGGAGCTGGCACAACAAGGGAGTTGTATGCTCCTTGAGAGCCACTCCTGTTAGCAACCTGGCTGCCGTTCATTGGAGTAGTTGAAGCCTCCAGATCGTCTTCAAAGGCAACCCCACGTAGAGCGCATTGCAGTAGTCTATACAGGATGTAACCAGCGCATATACTACCATAGCCAAGTCAGACTTCCCAAGGTACGGGCACAGCTGGCGCACAAGCTTTAATTGTGCAAATGCTCCCCTGATCACCACCAAAACCTGAGGTTCCAAGCTCAGCAGTGAGTCCAGGATCACACCCAAGCTGCGAACCTGCATCTTCAAGGGGAGTGTAACCCCATCGAACACAGGATGCGTATTGAACTCAGTTTGCAGCCGTTGGATTAAGCTAAGGAGGGAAATGTGGGGAAGAGAAAAAAATGTGCGGACAATGGGATACCTGCATATGAACCAAATGGGGAAGGTTGATGGCACGGTGTTGTATTGCACAGCTTGTTCACTTGAAACCAAAAACTGAACTTTGACTTAATGATGCATGAATACACACTTGAGTGCTTTAAAAAAAATCTCCACGTCTTCTTGTCACTAGCTTTTGCTCTAAACAAGTTTAAGAATGGACACATGTGCATTGATAAGAGCTATCTTATCCTCTGAAGATATGGCCTTTTCTTTTATGTGCATAGCCGAGTAACTCAAGGACAATAGGATTATCACTAGACGGTCTCAAGTATCACAGTGGGACAAGGCTTGTCTTACACTACTTTAGGGCAGGAAAACTGACATGAGAATCTCCACAAGATATGCAAGCCAAAACAGAACAATTTCAATGGATCGAGGATGAACCCAGTTTTAGAAAACTGGCTATTTCAGGCTCTCAGTTCCCCCCGAAACTCTCAAAATTGTTGTAAAATATGGTGTGCTTTTCTGTTTCTCCAAAACTGAAAGATCAGGCGGTTTCTCTCCCTTTCCTTCCAGTCTCTTGTTGGAGAAACAAGTAAAGTCTGACTAAGTGTGACCTTTGGGCCAGAAGGATGGTTTTTAACGGAGCTAATGACTTGGAAATGAACGGCCTTGTTAATGTTTGAGCCTATTAATGCACTGCTTTGCATTTTACTGCAGTTGGGGAAATGTCTCTTTCTTTTTGCGTAATAGCAGAACTGATTACTTCCTTTCAAAACCGTATGTAAAATCTTCTGCTATTTGGCAGGCCCAGATTGGAGATTTGTGACAATTTTTAGATTTATACCTTAGCTCTCAGAGGAAAAAAAACCCTGCATAACGACCATTGTATTCCTGGGTTGCTGTGAGTTTTCCAGGCTGTATGGCCATGTTCCAGAAGGATTCTCTTCTGAGGATGCCTGCTATAGATGTGAGAGAAACGCCAGGAGAAAATGCTTCTAGAACAATGTTTCTCAACCTAGGGGTTGGGACCACGAGGGGGGTGTCAGACCATCAGACAACACAGCATTTTCTGTTGCTCATGGGGGTTGAAGTTTGGCCCAATTCTGTAATTGGTAGGGTTCAAAATGCTCTTTGGTTGTAGGTGAACTAGAAATCCTATCAACTACATTTTTACTTACTTACTTACTTACTTACTTAGGCAATCCCTCCTTGTCCGAGTAGGATAATCCTCCAGGGTGGGTCCGGAGGTGACTATGGAGCCCTATTCTTGATCTGCATCGTCTCCCGCAGTGATTTGGTTTCCAGGTGGAAGGCGGTCCCGGTCGGGGTTGGCTTGATGCGCCTTCCTCTTGGCATGTTACTCTCTTTCGCCCTCCATTCGTGCCTCTTCAAATTCTGCAGCGCTGCTGGTCACAGCTGACCTCCAGTTGGGGCGCTCACAGGCCAGGGCTTCCCAGTTCTCAGTGTCTATGCCAGAGTTTTTAAGGTTGGCTTTGAGCCCATCTTTAAATCTCTTTTCCTGCCCACCAACATTCCGTTTTCTGTTCTTGAGTTCAGAGTTGTGCAACTGCTTTAGGAGACAGTGTCAGGCATCCAGACAATGTGGCTGGTCCCCAAACTCCACCAGTGTTCACATTTAGGCATATTGAAGATTTGTGCCAAGTTTGGTCCAGATCCATCATTGTTTGAGTCCACAGTACTCTCGAGATGTAGGTGAACTACAACTCCAAAACTCAAGGTCACCAAATACTTCCAATATTTTATCTTGGTCATGCAAGTTCTGTGTGCCAAGTTTTGTTCAATTCCGTCATTGGTGGAATTCAGAATGCTCTTTGATTGTAGGTGAACTATAAATCCCAGCAACTACAACTCCCAAATGACAAAATCAACACACACACCCAAACCCACCAGTATTCAAATTTGGGTGTATTGTGTATATGTGCCAAATTTGGTCCAGTGAATGAAAATACAACCTGCACGTGAGATATTTACATTATGATTCATAACAGTAGCAAAAGTACAGTTATGAAGTAGCAACGAAAATAATGTTATGACTGGGGGTCACCAAACATCAGAAACTGTACTAAGGGGTTGCGGCATTGGAAAGGTTGAGAAACATTGTTCTAGAACATGGCCATACAGCCTGGAAAACTCACAGCAAACCAGTGATTCTGGCCATGAAAGCCTTCAACAACACAATCAAGGGCCAGTTAACACTTCCCAACAAAGGCTTCCTCCAGGTATTTCTGCTCCTAATTATAGTTTGAACAACCTTTTATGCACAATCCTGAAATCAGAAATAATCCACAACCCAACATTGCCCAATATCCACTCAGGTGGCAGAGATGGTGACACCTTTGCCTTCTGATGGTTCAAAGAACACAAGCTTGGTTTCATACACAAGGGATGGTGCATGAAATTACCTCCAGTTTGTGAAACACCAGTTAATTTCATGGGTTGTCGTAGGATTTTTCGGGCTATATGGCCATGGTCTAGAAGCATTCTCTCCTGACATTTTGCCTGCATCTATGGCAAGCATCCTTAGAGGTAGTGAGGTTAATTTCATGTTTAGGCTTGGATCCCAGCCCCAAGATATCTCATTAGGTATGCAAATACAAGTATTCTGAAGTCCAAAACACTTCTGGTCTCAAGCGTCATAGATAAGGAAGACTTAACCTGTATTATCTGCTGTTTCTTAGCTTCTCCGCAATGATTTACTCAGCAGAGAAGCTTTAAAAACCTACTTATGGAGACACTACTCACCAAAAAGATAGCAATCTGGTGACAAACTGGTCACAGTTACAAACAATGGTTTATTTGAGATTAGCATCTGTGGAATCAATGAAATAATCCATTTTCAGGGTAACCAGTATACCATCAGACCTCCATGTTTGCTGGGATTAGAAGCTCAGGGACCTCGTAAAAATGGATTAAACCCATAACTTTTTATATCCAGGAATCGTTAGTACAAGTCTACTGTCAACTTCTTCCAAAAGCTCACTATAGAATCACACTAGGAGACCAACAAATGCCTAGAAAGGTGTTCTTAGGAGCTTAAAATCATCTGAGGAGGCCCTACTCTCGGTCCCACCTCCTTCGCTGATGAGATTGGTGGGAACGAGAGACGGGGCCTTCTCAGCAGTGTCCCCTTGGCTATGGAATGCCCTCCCTAGGGATATCGGATTGACCCCCTCCCTCCTAACATTTAGAAAAAGAGTTAAAACCTGGCTTTTTCAGCAAGCATTTGCAAATGTAGTGTAACAGGCAAATGTAGACCCATGGAACGATTGGACGATGCAACTGGAAAATGATTTTATTAATAAGACGCTGAGAAGTAGTGGTTTTTATTGTTTCTACTGTTTTTATATGGCTTATATTATAGGTTAATGTTTTTAATTGTATTTTATGTTGTTGGGGGTATTGACTGCCAACTGTAAACTGCCTTGAGTCGCCTTCGGGCAGAGAAAGACGGTATATAAATATGGTAAATGAATAAATAATAAATAAATCTCTAAGTCCATCAGTACAACACTGTTGTAGAAGCTGACATTAGAGTCACACTGGAGGATTTAGATATTCCTAGAGCAGGCATGGGCAAACTTTGGCCCTCCGGGTGTTTTGGACTACAACTCCCACAATTCCTAACAGCCGGTGGGCCAAAGTTTTCCCATGCCTGTCCTAGAGAGAACATATTTATGAAATCTGCAAATATGGAGAGCTGGCTCTATTTATATCCTTCCTTTCGTCCAATGCGAGCAAGTCTTTCATGTCCTCCATACCGTTATCCTCGCAAGAACTCTTTAAAGACGGTCGCACCAAGGTATGACTTCAACTGTCATGGCTGAATGCTATTGAATCCTTGTAGTTTTGTAAGGTCTTTAGCCTTCTCTGGTGATGCCTCATCAGACTACAAATTCCAGTACTTCATAACATTGTGTCATGGCAGTTAAATTATTGTCAAATTGCATCCCTTCTCCAGTGTAGTTGCATACCCAAACCTGTCCACACCACAAACCGAAGAACCCCAGTCCTTAATTCCTCACTCTTTAACCAAGGCTTAATTTGCCCAGTGTTGAGTAAGGAAATATCGTCTCACTATCTTCTCCAGTGTTAAGGGAGGTCTGCTGGCTTGTTTTCAACCTAGGATTTCTCTGGACGCAGCAGAATAGGATGAACTAGCTGGACCTTCTGCCGCTTCCTGGATTTGTTACTTGTTTTATTGCTGCTGGGTTTTGCTGAGTGGCCTGATGTGCCTTGCTCCATTTGTCTGCTCCGCGTAGTTGTCTGGGATGGTTGTAACTTCCTACAGATGTTTCCTCTTTTGAAGACTGCCATATTTTAACATCCAGCAGGACAAGAAATAGCAGACTACCATATTGGAGCATTAAACTGTATATGCTCTAGTCTTTGATATGGGAAGGCCCTTTCAGGAGTTGCACCAGAATAAGCACATCTTCATTATAGACCACTCTGGGTTTTACATCTGAAAACACCATGTTTGAAATGCTCATCATCCTGAATTGTTCCTGAACCTAGGAACAAGAATCATAGAGTTTGAAGGCACCACATGAATTATCCCGTTCAAACCCCTAAGATGCAAGGACACTCCATCAAAGCATAATTCTCTTACATGAAAGATGTAAAGTTAAGTGTTTATGTGTTGGACACAAAGATTTGGAGCTTCTGTGTTCAGCTGAATGCTGTTACAGTTTGTCAGACCCAACATGTAAACATGGTTTGATATGATAGGACTGTGGTTGGGTGCTCTTTCTTATCATAGTCCCTGCCTGTTTCTTGCAGCTTAAGGATGCATCTACATCAGTGGTTTCCAACCTGTGGTGTATGCATCACCATTGGTCCGCAATAACTAAAATATCATCCACGGCCTCACCATTACTACTATTGCAACGAGAGTGACTGGTCTTGCGAAACTGTCTTATAGTGCCGAGGCTTATTAAATATTGTTTTCTGTGGGCGAGCAGATGGCGATTACTGGATGGCATATGCTCTGTATCAGAAACTAGAGCTGATGTGGTCAATCCAATGAAATTTTCTGAATCAGCACCGCAAATAACCAAACCGAATCTAAAGTTGACCAAAAACTGATTCATAACTCTTTTGGTACTAACGTTGGAGAGTGGTCCTTGGTCCAAATGCTCCCTGGTCAAGTGGTCCCTGGTCAAGTGGTCCTTGTTCAAGTGGTTCCTGCTCAGTGGTCCCTGGTCAAGTGGTCCCTGACCACAGTGGTCCCTGGTTGAAGTGGTCCCTGGTCGAAGTGGTCCCTGGTGGAAGTGGTCCCTTGTCAAAGTGGTCCCTGGCCCAAGTGTTCCCTGGTCAAATGGTCCCTGGTCCAAGTGGTCCCTTGTCAAAGTGGTCCATGGTCAAAGTGGTCCCTGGTAAAAAAAAAACAGTTGGGAGCCACTGATCTACATTCTAGAATTAATGCGGTTTGACACCACTTGAACTGCCATAGCTCAATTCTATGGGATCCTGGGAGTTGTAATTTGGTGAGGCACTTGCACTGTTTGGCAGAGATGGCTAAATATCTGGTGAAACTACAACTCCCAACATTCCAAAGCATGGAGCCATGGAAGATCAAGTGGTGTCAAAATGTAATAATTCTGCATGGAGACGACCCATCGTATTCCCTGCTTTGAAAAGACAGTGGTGACGGTGTGAGTGTGAACAATTGATTGGCCGAAAATGGACCCGATCCAGCTGCCCGGAGGGCTACAGAGTTGCAGACTTTGGGTTAGGGACTAAAAATGAAATTGGGTTAAGGACTGAAAACATCAGAACAAAATCCAATGTCTCCATGGATCATGAAAACTACCATTGCTGGGGGCAGGATATGGTTGTTTTTGTGTGTATCATGGTCTAAGGCACTACTTGCTTCTCATGAGTAAAGCACCATACGTTGCATCTAATACAATTTTCTAAGGAAAATCACTAAAAATCACCCCCATAGACCATTTCTGCGACAACCAGTAAACTCTATCTTAATTCAAAATCTTAAAGTAATATGTTGCACTTCAGCAGACTCCAAGTTGCTTTTAATATGTTACTTCTGCTCCAAGCTCTTAATTCTCTGGCTCTGTCCTTAGCACGAGACTCAGCCGAATGCAAAGGTTGGGGAAAGGCTTTGCGATGGGGGAAAATCCTGAGCAGGCTGGCCTTCCTGCTCCTGGAATGTGCTGTGTTTTGGGGAAATCTTTGCTGAGCCCAGAGATCTTTTGCTGCGCGCTGTGTCATGGGCTACTTCAAGGAAAGGAGAGAGATAACGGAGTGGGCTGGGCTGAGTCAGCTCTCCGATGGGCACTTTGAACCCGGGCCAAACAGCAAGTCAGCCGCAACTGCATGAGATAAGGCTGGAAGCAGTTGGATTCAGGAGCATTGCAACACAGGGCAGGCAGCAGGCTCACATGACGCTCCGGAGAAAACCTCTCTGGCTCCCTGGCTTTAGATTTAGGCAGTCCGTCTTTCACTTACGCATCCTCATAGGTGATCCCTCGTGCCCCATGATTAGTCTAATTGTTTTCCAAGGGTAGAATCTTAGTAGTGTGTCCATGAGTGATTGTAGAGACCTCTTCTGGTTCCACGCGGTTCTTCTTTCGCATTGAGGACATAGGTTTCCAGATGTAACCATTTCTTAATCAGCACCCCAAATAATCAAACTGAATCTGAAGTTGACCAAAACCCCTTTTTGTAACACTTTTGGGGTTTTTTTATGTCAGGAGCGACTTGAGAAACTGCAATTTGCTTCTGGTGTGAGAGAATTGGCCGTCTGCAAGGATGTTGCCCAGGGGACACCCGGATGTTTTGATGTTTTACCATCCTTGTGGGAGGCTTCTCTCATGTCCCCGCATAGGGAGCTGGAGCTGATAGAGGGAGCTCATCCACGCTCTCCCCGGATTCGAACCTGCGGCCTGTCAGTCTTCAGTCCTGCTGGCTCAAGGGTTTAACCCACTGCGCCACCCTTTTGGTACTAATTTTGGAGAGTGGTTCCCTGGTCAAAATGGTCCTTTACCAAGTGGTCCCTGGTCAAAAAAAGGTGGGAACTACTGAAGTAGAGTGATGAAATTTGGAAGTCCGCTACCAGTACAGAAACAATCAGTAATCCCTAAATACATAGTCATCACAGTATTGCAATCCCTACATACATAATATTAAATACATAATACGAACTAATCCCTAACTATATAGTCCTTGCAGTTTTGTGGCACTGAAGGCACAATAGGCCCACTAAGTATGTCAATGAGAGTAAACACTCGATTTGGTTTGGCATTGCTGCCTTCATCAGTGGCCATTATCAAAGTATACACAAACACATGTTTTTATTTCCAGCATTGGCATATTAATTGATAAATTAACCTCTGTTGGTTAATCATTCCCCCTCTTTGTGTTGTCGAAGGCTTTCATGACCTGAATCACTGGGTTGCTGTGAGTTTTCCGGGCTGCATGGCCATGTTCCAGAAGCATGCTGTCCTGACGTTTCGCCCACATTCCCCCCTCTTTGTATGTGTGTACAAATGCTACATAAGGCAAACATTTAGCACTCCTTTTCCTAATGCCCTTTCCAATGTAAATCTGATACACTCCCTGCCAAAAATAAATGTTCCGTTTGCAATGTACAGAAGTTCTGCTTTTAAGGGTGTTTTCGTTTCTTATTAATGTGACATGATGTTTCTCCTTTGGTGTCGACAGAAGATGTAGGAGCTGAATGTAGTTCTGTATGTAGTTCTGTAGCAATGTAGTTTTGCTTCTTTTGTGGTCCCAAATGCTATAGAAGGCTGTCATCTGTTGCTATTCCTCAGAGTCACTGAGGATGCCTGCCATTGATGTGGGCAAAACGTCAGAAGAGAATGCTTTTGGATCATGGCCAGATAGCCCGGAAAACTAACAGCAACCCACTGCTGTTCTTGTTTGTTTGCTTTTCAACTATTGGAGGGGAAAATAATGATTTGGATAGATCCGGAAACCATTGTGAGTAGAGCATGTGTCATGGACAGGTGATTGGATAATGATCTTAGGTCCATAGGTTGTTTCTTGGATCAGAAAGTTGGACTCAATTACTTAAGAATTTCATCTATTTATTGGCTATGTTTGTATCTCGAATGAGCTCTAAAGAATGCACGTGTTGTTTACACAACAGCCCTGTGAGGTTGAACAAGCTGAGAGTAAGTGACTGATCTAAAGTAAGTTTAGTGCAGGTATGGACCAACTTGGGCCCTCCAGGTGTTTTGGATTTCAACTCCCACAATTCCTAACAGCCTCGGGCCCCTTCCTTTCCCCCCTCAGCCACTTAAGCTGAGGAACGAGATACCTCTGCAGTTTGTCACCGGCCCATGAGTTAATAAAGACAGCTATTTTCCATCCTGAGGTCAAGGTGTGAAAAAGTAAACAGTGCTTCAGCGTGCCCCATTGTTTCAGAGCCGGTCTGCAAGTTAACAGGCAGCCTTGAGGTGAGATAAGGCCCTTCCAGAAGATGATAAAATCCTTTTCTTAACTCTATGCATTTCTGTGAATATTTTTGGAGAATATTTTTTGGGGAATATTTTCTTGATTATTATTTGGAATAGGTTCACGGTTGTTTTTGTGAATATGTTTTGTGAATATATTTTATGCAAATATTTTTGTGAATATTTCTTGCAAATATTGTTGCAACTAATTTTGTAAACATTTTGGGAATATTTTTGGTGAATCCTTTTTGGTGAATGTTTTTGTGAATATTTTTGCAAATAATGTAATTATTTTGTGAATGTTTTGTGAATATTTTCATGAATATTTTTTGTGAATATTTTCATGATTATTTTTGTCAATCTATCTATCTATATATAAATGTAATGTTTGTTTGTGGGATTAACATAACTCAAAAACCACTGGATGAATTGATACCAAATTTGGACACAAGACACCTGTCAGGCCAACGAGTGGCCATCACTCATAAAAACACCGAAAAACACAGCAGAAGGGACTTAAAAAGCAAAAATAAATAAATAAATAAAAAATACATTGCAACACTTGCACATAACCACATATATACGCAAACACAGATATATACACGTATACACAAATATATACACACACATATTCACACACAAAACACATAAACAGACTGGGCCACAGCAACGTGTGGCAGGGGATGGCTAGTATGTGTGTGTGTGTATATATAATGTTCGTTTGTGGGATTAACAGAACTCAAAAACCACTGGGGGAATTGACACCAAATTTGGACACAAAACACCTAACAACCCATGTATGTCCTTCACTCAAAAAAAATGAGTTTGTCATTTGGGAGTTGTAGTTGCTGGGATTTATAGTTCAGCTACAATCAAAGAGCATTTTGAACTCCACTAATGATGGAATTGCACCAATCTTGGCAGACAGGACTCCCATGACCAACAGAAAATACTGGAAGGGTTTGGTGGGCAGTGTCCTTTAGTTTTGGAGTTGTAGTTCACCTACATCCAGAGAGCACTGTGGACTCAAACAATGATGGATCTGGACCAAACTCTACACAAATACTCAATATGCCCAAATGTGAACACTGGTGGAGTTTGGGGAAAATAGAATCTTAACATTTGGGAGATGTAGTTACTGGGATTTGTAGTTCACCTACAATTACAGAGCATTCTGAACCCAACCAATGATAGAATTGGGCCAAACCTCGCACACAGAACCCCCATGACCACCAGAGTGGGCCACAGCAATGCGTGGCAGGGGACGGCTAGTATACACACACACACAAACTCTATGCATGATTGCAAGCGTCACCTTGAGCAAGTTAAAGCTCCATTATGTCCTTTTCTGCTTTGAGGAAATAAGCCTAAGAACAATCACTAAAACATAAGGAATAATCTGGATGAGGGCTTTCTGGGAGGGATTTGCAGATTCGACAGTTTGGCATGTGCATCTACAATGCATAATTCATGCAGTTGGAGAAGAAGCAGGAACACAACCAAGATGACTCAAGGTCTGGAAAACAAGCCTTTTGAAGAAGGACTCATAGTGTAGAATTAAGACAGTTTGGTGGCTCAGTGCTATGGAATCCTGGGAGTTGTAGTTTGGTAAGGCTTCAGCATCGCTAGGCATTACTCCTAACCCTGGGTTTTGTTTTTGGCCTTACAGGCAATTCCCTGCCCTCTGAATGCAGTGACTGAGGATATTTACACCAATGGCTCAGCCATGCTGGGCAGCCCAGTCCACGCCAATGACCGGGAGATGCGAAAAATCAGGTTTATCCAGTTTGAGAAAGTCACGGAGGAACCCATGGTGAGCTGATGGGGACAAAAGCCATAGACTTTATGGTCCCAGGCGCTGGGGGCAGGTAGGACTTCTGCTCCTCTAGACAAAGCCCTGGGGCTGGTAGAACAAGAAGGAAAGGTCTGGGTGAGTTCAAGGCAAATAGATCTATTGAGAAAGGTGAGATCCCTGGCCAAAGGCAGTGAAGCAAGTGGGAAAAGGTAAAGTAGCGATAGAGTTTGGGTCTTTCTAGATTGAGTTCCAAGGCCATTGCTTTGTTGGAACCCCTTGGCTCAAGGAGTTGCTCCATGCCTACTTCTCTTCCAGGTATGGAAGGAGAGTCCCAGGGCAGGACAATGCTTCAGACTACAGATAACATCATCCTTGAACACCACAACTTGGACTGCTGGACATGGTTCCCCACAATATCCAAGATTGTCACATGGCTTGCTGTGAGCTAGATAAATTGTTCCCAATGTTTGCTCCTCCAAGTGTTTTGGAGTATTTATTTTATTTATTTCTTTATTTACAGTCTTTATATTTGCCCTTCTCACCCCGCAGGGGACTCAGAGCAGATTACAATGTACATTTACATGGCAAACATTCAATGCCATAGACACACAACATATATAGACAGACACACAGAGGCTACTTAACATTCCAGCTTTTTGATGAGGGTATTCTGGCCACCAGGAGAGGTGTCGCTTCACCGTCCATTTATGACACTGATGAAGTACTTCCTCATTATTTGCATGCTTGCTGGAGATTTTTATGGTATTGTAAATTAGTTAAATTAGCCTCCCCGCAGATGCGGTACCTAAATTTCTTACTTGACAGATGCAACTGTCTTTCAGGCTGCAAAGGTCGACAGCAAGCTACACAAATTGGTTGGACGCTCACTCTGACTCGGGCTGGCTTCGAACTCATGATCTTTCGGTCAGTAGTGATCTTAATGCAGCTGACTCCCAGCCAGCTACGCAACAGTCCTGGTGCTAAGTACTTCTCAGGGCCCTTCCACACAGCCATATAGCACAGAATATCAAAGCAGAAAATCCCACAATATCTGCTTTGCACTGGATTATCTGAGTCCATACAGCCATATATCCCATAGTTCAAAGCTGTAGGATTTTGTTCAGTTGTATGGAAGGAGCCTCAGAGTACCTAAAAGTTGGTCTACCTGGGATTCGAAGTCCCAAATACCTGGAGGACCAAATGCCGGGAAGTAAGGCTCTAGTCTAGAGGAAAGAGAGTATTGTTAAGTAAAGTAGAAATGGATATGGAGGAAGTTGACAACAAGTCTCTTCTCATAGAGAAGCCAAGCAAGACAGTTGTCAGGATGAGAGGTCTATTTGCAGAGAAGCAGTAATAAGTTACTTTCTGAACTATGACTCCCAGGATCTACCATTCACTGGACTGTAGGAGCTGCAGTCGCTTTCCAAACCTTGTCTCAGTGCAAGTTGCCATAGGCTCTGTTGTCTGTTCCAGGGCATCACGCTGAAGCTGAATGAAAAGAAGAGCTGCATGGTGGCCAGGATCCTCCACGGAGGAATGATTCACAGGCAAGGTAAACAGAACAGGAGCAGGCCTCGAAAACTGTGCCCAAGAGGAACCCACAAGTTGTCCGTGACTCTCCCTAGACTAGACTTCCCAAACTGTCAGTAGGGAATGTATTGTCGAAGGCTTTCACGGCCAGAATCACTGGGTTGTTGTAAGTTTTTTGGGCTGTATGGCCATGTTCCAGAAGCATTCTGTCCTGACTTTTTGCCTGCATCTATGGTAGGCATCCTCAGAAGTTGTGAAGTCTACAACGTCTGAGGATGCCTGCCATAGACCCAGGCAAAAATGTCAGGAGAGAATGCTTCTGGAACATGGCCATACAGCCCGAAAAACTTACAACAACCCACTGCCACTGGGGATTTTCTTGCCCTTGTCTCCAGGATCTCATGAGTGCTGCTTATCGAAGGGCCTCTGCCACCAGCTTAGCTGTGCCAGCAGGACTGTTGACCGAAACGTTGGTGGTTCAAATCTGGGGACTGGGGTGAGCTCCCATATGTCAGCTCCAGCTTCTCATGTAGGGACATGAGAAAAGCCTCCCACAGGATGGTAAAATGTTCAGGCCTTCCCTGGGCAACATCAATGCAAATGGCCAATTCCCTTGCACCAGAAGTGACTTGCAGTTTCTCAAGTCATGAAAAAAAAAAACAGCTTAGAAAAGACCCAAGAAATGATACTTTGCTGAACATCTTCTCAGACCTGTAACTGGCTCTGATGGAAAACCATAGCCTTGGGTAGCTGTTGTACTTAGGAGCTTATCACATGAGACAAATTGCACTTACAGCAGGATAAGAGCATCCTTGTCTAGGACTTATCACATGACGTTGCTTCTTTCCAGTGGGAACGAGGCCTGGAAAGTGTTTCTTTGACAAACATAAATAATCTGTTAATGATCTCCTGTTGTAAAAGGATAGCTAATACTCCAGAAGACAGGAGCAGAATTCAAAACGATCTTAACAGATGAGAGAGATGATTGGCCAAAACTAACACAATGAAGTCCAGCAGGGACAAATACAAGATACCCCACTTAGGCAGAAAAAAATGAAATGCAAAGATACAGAATGCAGGGCAATGTCTGGCTTGATAGCAGGCTGTGTGAAAAAGATCTTGGAGTCCTCGTGGACAGGAAGGTGAACATGAGCCAACAATGTGATATGGCAGCTTAAAAAGCCAATGGGATATTGGTCTCCATAAATAGGTGTCTAGTGTCTAGATCCAGGGAAGTCATGCTACCCATGCTCTATTCTGCCTTGGTCAGACCACACCTGGAACCACACTGTGTCCAGTTCTGGGCACCACAATTGAAGAGACATGTTGACAAGTTGCAATGTGTTCAGAGGAGAGTGACTAAAATGAACAAGGGTCTGGAGACCAAGCCCTATGAGGAGTGGCTTAAAGAGTTGGGCATGTTTAGCCTGCAGAACAGAAGGCCGAGAGGAAACATGATGAGGGCCATGTGTAAATATGTGAGGGAAAGTCATAGGGAGGAGGGAGCAAGCTTGTTTTCTGCTGCCCTGGAGACTAGGAGGAGGAACAACGGCTTCAAACTACAGGAAAGGAGATTCCACCTGAATGTGAGGAAGAACTTCCTGACTGTGAAAGAGAGCTGTTCAGCAGTGGAACTCTCTGCCCCAGTGTGGTCTGCCCCAGGTTTCAAAGCCTCTTTGGAGGCTTTGAAACAGAGGCTGGATGGCCATCTGTCGGGGGTGCTTTGAATGCGATTTTCCTGCTTCTTAGCGGGTTGGACTGGATGGCCCATGAGGTCTCTTCCAACTCTATGATTCTATAAATGCCTTCCAACAGTCTCGCTGGGAGAATAACAGAAGAGGGAAGATGCCATGTAATACGCCCTGCCGTAATTGCAATCTACCTGCTTCATGCAATGTGGTCTTTAGAGTCACAGTATGAACTCAGAGAGGGCTTTATCATTCATTGGTTTTTTTATAGAGTGAGGCAGTCACCCTGGTGGCGCAATGGGTTAAACACTTGTGCCAGCAAGCCTGCTGATCAAAAGGTCAATGATTTGAATCCGGGGATCGGGGTAAGCTCCCTTCTGTCAGCTCCAGCTTCTCATGCAGGGCCATGAAAGAAGACTCCAACAGGATAATAATAATAATAATAATAATAATAATAATAATAATAATAATCTTTATTTATACCCCGCCACCATCTCCTCAAGGGGACTCAGGGCGGATTACATGAGGCCAAGCCCAACGGTACAGCAAGGCAAATATACAACATAAAATACAAACAGTAAATAATAATAATGTATTGTCGAAGGCTTTCATGGCCGGAATCACTGGGTTGTTGTAGGTTTTTTCGGGCTATATGGCCATGGTCTAGAGGCATTCTCTCCTGACGTTTCGCCTGCATCTATGGCAGGGTTTATATATCTGTGGAATAACAAAAGTTTGCTCTAGGCACTGTCAGGCCATTATATGCTAATCAAGGTGGTCAGTTGAAACATTCACACCTAGCTCCAGCAGACAAGAGACCTTTGTCCCACCCTGGTCATTCCACAGATATATAAACCATTTTCCTAGTTCCAACAGACCTCACTACCTCTGAGGATGTTTGCCGTAGATGCAGGCGAAACGTCAGGAAAGAATGCCTCTAGACCATGGCCATATAGCCCGAAAAAACATACAACAATCCAATAATAATAATAATAATAATAATAATAATAATAATAATAATGTCATAAAGCAGTACAGGGGGTCCCAGTGGTCATCAGCACACTGGGTGCCATGCCAAAAGATCTCAGCTGGCATTTGGAAACAATAAACATTGACAAAATCAAGATCTATCAACTGCACGCATCATTCGAAAATACATCACACAGTCCTAGACGCTTGAGAAGTGTTCGACTAGTGATTTTGTGATACGAAATCCAGCATATAGATCTCGTTTGCTGCGACATACTGTGCTTTTGTCTCAATAATACAAAAACAGTATAAACAAACACACCAGGGTTTATTTATATGGATGGTAAAACATCCCAGCGTCTGCTGGGCAACGTCCTTGTAGACGGCCAATTCTCTCACATCAGAAGCTTCTCAAGTCGTTCCCGACATTGCGGGGGGGGGGGCATTCACAGTTTCTTCTGAGACCCCTAACAATTTGGAAGACATAGACTATATTTCATCCTGTAAACAAGCCTGCTGTATTCAGGTGCCTGCCCCATTGCTTCTTGTGTTTGGCCGCTCATCTGGATTTTTGTACATTGAGCAAAAGGAGGGTGCCGTTTAATCCTCCATAGTTGGCATTGTGCAGGCATCGCCTGCCTTTTCTCCTGCCTCATGTGCCTCTCTCTCCTATCTGGCAGGCTTCCTTCATGTGGGGGATGAGATCCTAGAAATCAATGGGAAGAGTGTCAGCAACCACTCTGTAGACCAACTGCAGAAGATACTGGTAGGTACAGAGGCAAGAGGGGGACGGATCCGGGAGAAAGAGAGAATCAGAGCTTGACTAAATTAGCCAACATTCATGGCATTCCAAAAAGGGGGATTCCTCAAACTGTAGGGGGTGGAATTGTTTCTCCAACCCCTCATTACATATATATGGCCACTAGTTCCTTCTTGTTTAAGGGTTTGATTCTCTTCCTTTCCTTTTATCCACTAGAAAGAAACCAAGGGCACAGTGTCCCTAAAGGTCCTTCCAAACCAACAGAGTCGCATTCCTGCCCTTCAGGTAGGTGGGCGCTTCCAGCTTTAGATCAGTTCCAGTGCGTATGGCTTTTAATAAATTTGCACCAAGGAAAGAGGCTTTCTGCAGCTAAAATGTGAAATCGATCCTTCTGGCTTCATTTTCTATATTATATAATAATGAAGATAGCCATTTAAACCACTGTGCCAGCCCCGAATCTGGGGAGAGGTGGATGAGCTCCCTCTATCAGCTCCAGCTCCTCATGCGGGGACATGAGAGAAGCCTCCCATAAAGATGATAAAAACATCAAAATCATCTGGGCGTCCCCTGGGCAGCGTCCTTGCAGACGGCCAATTCTCTCACACCAGAAGCAACTTCTGACAGTACAAAAAAAAGCCATTTAGTCTTACCTATTACTGGTCAAAAGGGAAATAACACTTTGTGTGGGTTGTTGTGTGTTTTCCGGGCTGTATGGCCATGTCCCAGAAGCATTCTCTCCTGACGTTTCACCTGCATCTATGCCTGCCATAGATGCAGGTGAAACATCAGGAGAGAATGTTTCTGGAACATGGCCATACAGCCTGGAAAACACACAACAACCCAGTCATTCTGGCCATGAAAGCCTTCAACAAAACACTTTGTGTGTTCATGTGTTTCTAATCTTAGGAAGCTCCCAGTGGTGTAGTGGGTTAAAGCGCTGAGCTGCTGAACTTGTTGACCGAAAGGTCGCAGGTTCGAATCCGGGGAGCAGCGTGAGCTCCTGCTGTTAGCTCCAGCTTCTGCCAACCTAGCAGTTCAAAAACATGCAAATGGGGGTAGATCAATGTCTACTGCACCTCCAGTGGGGCCTGATACATAGGAGGGATGAGCAATTCTTCATTTTAAAATCCTAAGTCATATCTAATTCGTAAGTTGTGTATATATAAACAGAAATTAAGAAACACAAAAAAGTAGTTAACTTATAGTCCTGATATAGGCTGCAGTGGCACATCAGGTGAAACCACTGAGCTGTGAAACTTGTGACCAAAATGTTGGTGGTTCAAATCCAGACAGTGGGGTGAGCTCCTGCTATTAGCCCCAGCTTCTGCCAACCTAGCAGTTTGAAAATATGCAAATGTGAGTAGATCAATAGTTACCGTTCCAGCAGGAAAGTAACGGCACTCCATGCAGTCATGCTGACCGTATGACCTTGGAGGTGTCTACAGACAATACTGACCCTTTGACTTAGAAATGGATATGAGCACCACCTCCCAGAGTCGGACTTGACTAGACTTAATGTCAAGGGGAAACCTTTACCTTTACCTTACCTAGTTATGGTATGGACTTCATCCAATTTCAGAAACACTTTACAAACTATTTGTCCTCCATCCCCTAATTTCGTAATGAGTATTGAAATGTTTTTTATTGATCACACAGGCCAGAGAGATAGATAGATGGATGGATGGATGGATGGGTGGATAGATGATAGATAGATAGATAGATAGATAGATAGATAGATAGATAGATAGATAGATAGATAACTTAGGGTGTGTGGGTCTGAAAAGCTAGCTGACAGTTGGGAGAAAACCTCTGGGAAACTGTCAAGGAAAAGGCTGGAGTATTTGGGTTATGACACCATATGCTGCAACATGTTGTTTTGGGTTTCACTTCCAATTTTGGAAACAACTTAAAACATTCAATGGAAACAATGAAAAAAGACCAAAATATAGTAAACTGCATAAAAACATGATAAAATAAAGCAACTGTGTAGAAGCTTGCGAGAATAAAAATCAGTCTGTAGGCTCTTGGGAAGTGATGGAAACAAGGCATTCATTCCTCTCTTGGAGGACTGATCCACATCTTGGGTGTCTCTGCTGTTATGTTGCCTGCCCGCTTGCTCTATCTCAGATGACAAGTGCATAGCTTGGAAATGTTACATTGGGGCACTACAACTTGTAGGTGGAGGGTTCTGGAGTTTGCAAACCAAGAAGTAGTTTTCTTAAGGCTGTTGGTCCCATGCAGATGCTAGTAATTTGGAATCGGTTTCAATGTTCTGCTCCTGGAGAATGAGCCAGTTCGTATCCAAACCAATGGAGCCCCACCCTGTAACCACAGCAGAATGGGATCCAGTGAAGCCGCTAGCCTTTGGGGCTTTTGCAAGAGGTTTCCCACACACACCCAAGGCCACAAAGCTCATTTCTCACACATCTTGAGATGGGAGGGCAAAACATGTATATCTTGTAGTTATTGTGCAACAAACAGCCATCTGGATTGTGGGGAGCTTTTTCTAACATGACAGTGTGATGGCACAATCTCTCTTCTTGCATACTTGTGTGTGTGTGTGCGTGTGTAGCCTGTGGCTTTGAAGATGCACAGGGATGTTGATAATCTTGATTCTACCAGAGGTGGACAAAACCAGGATGGATCAACACATTCATTCGTCTTTGGGGATATTCATGGATTTGATTCATATGTTCTCTCTAGAAATCTGGCATTAGCTTGCCATAGAGTTGCACTAGAGGACCTAGAGATTCCTAGAAAGCATTTCACTTGGCATTTTAGGTCCCCCAGTGTGATTCAATAGTCAGTTTCCAGTGTAAGGAACTAAAGCAGTGTTTCTCAACCTTCCTAATAACCCCTTAATACAGTTCCTCATGTTGTGGTGACCCCCAACCATAAAATTATTTTCATTGCTACTTCATAACTTTAATTTTGCTATTGTCATAATGTAAATATCGGATATGCAGGATGTATTTTCATTGTTACAAATTGAACATAATTAAAGCATAGTGGTTAATCATGAAAACAATTTATTTACTTACTTATTATTTGGAACATTTATACCCCGTCCTTTCTCGACCTCCAAGGAAGGACTCAGGACGGCGACCAACAGGCAACAATTCGATGCCGAAACAATAACATCTTAAAATACAATCAAATGCCTAAAAATAAATATCAAAACAATATGTAATTATATATTGTGAAAATATTTATTTCTAATTAAAAATAAATGAAATTTTGTCTTGAAGCATGGTGTAGCATGGGTAATGGTTTTAATATAACAACAGTAGACTACATTGCTGCATTTTGCGAGGGTATGCATAAAAAGTCAATGTCAGTGCGAAGGTTGAGATTGCTTCTTTCTCACCATATCAGAAATTCTCAGGGCAGTCTTTGCAAGAGCACAACAAAGATCATCTTCCCCAACAAGTCTACTTCTGTATTTAGACTTGATAACCCAAAGGCGACGAGAGTGTCGGGGAGGCATGGAAGAGTCCTTCTCACCCTTTGCACTCAGTGCTATGAGTGTCTATGGCACCCCAAAGGGGCAGTGCTGAGGAGGTGGGGGTCCCCAACACACCTGCCCTCCCAGGCCTCAACCCACCATTGGAGGATCCTTCGAAGGGGGCACCAGGCCACTTTCACCTCCTCCTGCTCCTGCTCCTCCTCTTCAGGGTCTGTGGCTGGTGAGGCAGTGGTCCTGGAAAGCCAAGGAGGGAGATGTGCCTTCATCAGTCATCCGCCTTCCTCCTTGGCTCCTAGGGCTACTTGGTGCTTTGCCAGCTCACCCCTTCACTAACTGCTTCACCGCTGGAGGAAGAGGAAGAGGGGGAGGCTCTCTGCGCCAATCTGGAGGAGGAAAGGAGATGAAACCACATGGGCATGGGTGCTGGCGGGCAGAGCAGCTGGCAGAGTGGCTGGAAGAGCGGCCCAGCAGCCATTCTGGGGAGACGGATGAGGCAGGCAGGGCTGAAGGAGGCAGTGGCATGACCCCTCTCAAACACCTGTTCGACCACTCTAGGGGTCGCAACCACTAGGTTGAGAACCTCTGAGCTAGAGGTTCTTAGACGAGAGTACTGGTTTTTTATTATTGTTTTTTTCCACTGCAGAAACCATTTTACTGTAGTCTGGTTGCATAGAGAAAACTCAGTCCTGGCTCATGTGGTTAGAAGTTTCTTGCGTTACTTGCACTGCAAGAAACTTAAAGAGTTCTGCATCAGAGACAGAAAATATTCTTCATATAATGAAGATCTCAGGTTCACCTTTAATATAAAAAAGCAGGGGGGAAGACCTAATTGCAGGTAGTAGGAGCAACACTTCCCAACATAAAGCCCTGGCTGAGAGTCAAAAGAAACAATATTGGCCATAATAGACAAATAATCGCGTCTGGTATAAGGCAGTACTCTATTTTTGTCTGACATGGTGTTTCTCCTCCATTAGGCAAAAGGTGGAATACATCGTTCTTGCTTTCACATAGTGTTGCCATGTTTTCAAAACAGCCACAAAAGGACATTTGAAATTCATGCCTGGATAACCGTGAGGAAGTAGCTATTACAAAAGTTTGTGTTCTGCTTAAATGTCATTGTTGCCTGCCTTCAAGTTGGCAATATTAAGGTGAACCCGTCATGGGGCTTTCTTGGCAAGACTGGTTTAGGGCAGGTTTGGGCTTTCCTTCTCAGTTCTCCATCTGTCTTCCATCAAGGCGACTAAAATGATCAAGGGTCTGGAGAACAAGCCCTATGAGGAGCGGCTTAAGGAGCTGGGCATGTTTAGCCTGAAGAAGAGAAGGCTGAGAGGAGATATGATAGCCATGTATAAATATGTGAGAGGAAGCCACAGGGAGGAGGGAGCAAGCTTGTTTTCTGCTTCCTTGGAGACTAGGATGCGGAACAATGGCTTCAAACTACAAGAGAGGAGATTCCATCTGAACACGAGGAAGAACTTCCTGACTGTGAGAGCCGTTCAGCAGTGGAACTCTCTGCCCCGGAGTGTGGTGGAGGCTCTTTCTTTGGAGGCTTTTAAACAGAGGCTGGATGGCCATCTGTCAGGGGTGATTTGAATGCAACATTCCTGCTTTTTGGCAGGGGGTTGGACTGGATGGCCCATGAGGCCTCTTCCAACTCTTTGATTCTATGATTCTATAAGCTTCTCTCCATTGCGATTTTGCCCACCCTGAAATGTGCTGCCTGGGTCAACCATGACTCCTCTCTTCCTACAGATGTTCATGAGGGCTCAGTTTGACTACGACCCCCAAAAGGACACTTTGATACCGTGTAAAGAAGCCGGGCTGAAGTTTCAGACAGGAGATGTCATTGAGATCATCAACAAGGATGACAGTAACTGGTGGCAAGGCCGGCTGGAGGGCTCCTCCACTGGATCCGCAGGACTCATCCCTTCCCTGGAGCTACAAGAGTGGTATGTCCTATGCAGAAGTGGTCATGTTACTTACATGCTGCCCTTCTGTTCTAGCTCCTGTTCAGGTGAGGCTCAAGGAGACAAGGTTTGGTGATAGCAGCTCCCCGCTTCCTGGGATTTTGTCGCTGGCATGTGCTTTCTTCGCCTTTTCTTTTCATGCAGAACTCTTTAACTCCTGTCTAGCCCTTGCCTCCATTTCCCTTTGGAAAGATGTAATAAGAGGGGAATCTATTATGTAAAGAGGATCACCATTAGTTTGGAGATCCCACTGGTGTGTCACCAATTGTAATAGAGTATTATTTAAAACGACTTAAATGCTTGGCGGCTGTAGAGCAGTGTTTCTCAACCTGAGGGTTGGGACCCCTGAGGGGGTCGCGAACGGGTGTCAGAGGGGTCGCCAAAGACCATCAGAAAACACAGTATTTTCTGATGGTCATGGGGATTCCATGTGGGAAGTTTGAGCCAATTCTATCGTTGGTGGAGTTCAGAATGTTCTTTGATTGTAATGAACTATAAATCCCAGCAACTACAACTCCCAAAAATCAAGGTCTATTTTCCCCAGGCTCCACCAGTGTTCACATTTGCACATATTGAGTATTTGTGCCAAGTTTGGTCCAGATCCACCATTTCGTCAGTCCACAGTGCTCTCTGGATATAGGTGAACTACAACTTCCAAACTCAAGGTCAATACCCACCAAACCCAGTGTTTTCCATTGGTCATGGGAATTCTGTGTGGCAAATTAGGTTCAAGTCCGTCGCTGGTGGAGTTCAGAATGCTCTTTGATTATAGGTGAACTATAAATCCCAGCAACTACAACTCCCAAAAGTCAAGGTCTATTTTCCCCAGGCTCCACCAGTGTTCACATTTGCGCATATTGAGTATTTGTGCCAAGTTTGGTCCAGATCCACCATTGCATGAGTCCACAGTGCTCTCTGGATATAGGTGAACTACAACTTCCAAACTCAAGGTCAATACCCACCAAACCCTTCCAGTGTTTTCTGTTGGTCATGGGAATTCTGTGTGGCAAATTAGGTTCAAATCCATCGCTACATCCAGAGAGTACTGTCAACCCAAACACCGATGATCTGGACCAAACTTGGCATACATACCTGGTATGTTGAATTTGATTACTGGAGGGGTTTGGAGGGGAACTGACCTTCCTTTCTGGGAATTATAGTTCATCCATAACCAGAAAAACTGTGACCTCCACTGATGATGGACCTGGACCAAACCTGGCACACAGAATCCCCATGACTAACTCAACCTACTGGAGCGGTTTGAGGGGACTGACTCACCATAGTGGGAGTTGTAGTTTACCCTACAGCCAGACAGTACACTGAAGCCCACCAGTGATGCATCTAGAGCAAACTTGCCCAACATAACAAGCTTTAAGTACTGATGGAGTGTTTCAGGGTTAACCTAGCATGATGTGAGTTGTAGTTCACCCATAACCAGAAAAACTGTGACCTCCACCGATGATGTATCTGGACCAAATTTGGCACACAGAACTCCCATGACTAACTCAACCTACTGGAGGGGTTTGAGGGGACTGACTCACCATAGTGGGAGTTGTAGTTTACCCCACAGCCAGATAAGACACTGAAGCCCACCAATGATGCATCTAGAGCAAACTTGCCCAACATAACAAGCTTTAAGTCCTGATGCAGTTTCAGGGTTAACCTGGCATGATGTGAGTTGTAGTTCACCTATAACCAGAGAAACAGTGACCTCCACTGATGATAGACCTGGACCAAACTTGGCACACAGAACCCCCATGACTAACTCAACCTACTAGAGGGGTGTGAGGGGACTGACTCACCATAGTGGCACTTGTAGTTTACCCTACAGCCAGACAGTACACTGAAACCCACCAGTGATGCTTCTAGAGCAAACTTGCCCAACATAACAAGCTTTAAGTACTGATGGAGTGTTTCAGGGTTAACCTGGCATGATGTGAGTTGTAGTTCACCCATAACCAGAAAAACTGTGACCTCCATTGATGATGGACCTGGACCAAACTTGGCACACAGAACTCCCATGACTAACTTGACCTACTGGAGGGATTTGAGGAGACAGACTCACCATAGTGGGAGTTGTAGTTTACCCCACAGCCAGACAGGACACTGAAGCCCACCAGTGATGCATCTAGAGCAAACTTGCCCAACATAACAAACTTCAAGTACTGATGGAGTGTTTCAGGGTTAACCTGACATGATGTGAGTTGTAGTTCACCCACAACCTTATGCATTTTGTACAATTTAAAAAATGACTTTTTCAAATAACCCGGGCAATGCTGGGTACCCAAGCTGGTTTATTATAATACTAGCATGTGTACCCAACACTGGGACTGCTACTAAGAGCACATGGCTCTCTTTTGGTTCCCTAAGAGGTCCTTAAAGTTGCAGTCCTTTCCTACTCTACCCATTCAAGGTGATAATGTTTGTGTTGCAACCATCATCTATTCATCTCACCCCAACTCCTTCTGCCTTTTCTTTGTGCTGGGATGAGATGATAGATACCAGCTTGTTCCAACACCTACTTTTTCTCATTGCAAAATGTATTTTCTTTTCCAATCCCTACAGGCGTGTTGCAAGCACAACCCAGGGGAACCCCACGCAAGCCCAGAGCTGTAGCCCTTTTGGGAAAAAGAAGAAATGCAAAGACAAGTACTTGGCGAAACACAGCTCAAGTAAGAACCTCTCCTTTCACACTGAGATGAATCACAGGGATGACTAACAACCACCCTGGGTAGATTCTGTGCTTTCTTTTCTCCATACAGTCTGGTTTTCCTGTTGTAGAGGGCAACAGAGATCCTTCTTGTTTCACTGTATGCAGCTAGAAGGTCTAGAACAGTGTTTCTCAACCTTCCTAATGCCGCAACCCCTTAATATGGTTCCTCATGTTGTGGTGACCCCCAACCACAACATTATTTTCATTGCTACTTCACAACTGTAATTTTGCTACTGTTAGAAATCAAATACCCAACACCCAAATTCGAATGCTCGGGGGGATTTTGTCATTTGGGAGTTGTAATTGCTGGGATTTATAGTTCACCTACAATCAAAGCGCATTCTGAACTCCACTATCGATGGAATTGAACCAAACTTGGCACACAGGACTCCCATGATCAACAGAAAACACTTGCAGGGTTTGGTGGGCATTGATCTTGAGTTTGGGAGTTGTAGTTCACCTACATCTGTGGACTCAAAGAATGATGGATCAGGACGAAAATTGGCATGAGTACTTAATATTCCCAAATGTGAATACTGGTGGAGTTTGGGGAAGATAGACCTTGACATTTGGGAGTTGTTGTTGCTGGGATTTATAGTTCACCTACAATCACAGAGCATTGTGAACCCCACCAATGATAGAATTGGGCCAAACTTCTCACACAGAACTCCCATGACCAACAGAAGATACTGTGTTTTCTGATGGTCTTTGGCGACCCCTCTGACACCCCCTCGCGACTCCTCAAGGGGTCCTGACTCCCAGGTTGAGAAACACTGGTCTAGCATGAACTAATGACATGGTTTGGATTCAGCAATAGGCTGCTAGTAGTCATGTTAGGGGAAGACCATGCGGGCATCTTTTACTGCCACCTTCTGGTCAATGCTCTATGCATGCAACAAACACGGGCCAAGATGGTCCTTTTACTATATGTAGCCTTTTCTTCAAAAGGCAATGCTGATCTGAGAGGATTTTTTTTCAATGTCAGGAGTGACTTGAGAAACTGCAAGTCACTTCTGGTATGGGAGGATTGGCTGTCAGCAAAGATGTTGTTCAGGGGACGCCTGGATGTTTGATGTTCTACCATCCTTGTGGGAGGCTTCTCTCATGTCCCTGCATGAGAAGTTGGAACTGACAGAGGGAGATAATCCATGCTCTCCCCAAATTCAAACCTCTGATCTGTTGGTCAGCAGTCCTGCCAGCACAAGGGAGGATTGGCTTAATCCATTGCACCACTAGGGGCTCCACCTAAAAGGATGAAAGCCATAGTTTAGCACATCCAAAGAGTACCAAGCTAAGAGTGATGGGGGTTATAGTCCAATTGACCTGGCTGAAGGAGGATCTTCCTACTCCATTACTACAATAGGTGTTTTTTGCCTTGGTATTTTTGGACAGGGTACCACCACAATAGGACCCCCTGGTGGTGCAGCAGGTTAAACCGCTGAGCTGCTGAACTTGCTGACTGAATCTGGGAAGCAGGGTGAGCTCCCACTGTTAGCCCCAGCTTCTGCCAACCTATCAGTTAAAAAACATGCACATTTGAGTAGATTAATAGGTACTGCTCTGGTGTGACGGTAACGGCACTCCATGCAGTCATGCCGGTCACATGACCTTAGAGGTGCCTTGGGCGAATGCCAGCTCTTCAGCTTAGAAAGGGAAATGAGCATCACCCCCCAGAGTCGGGCACAACTAGACTTAATGTCAAGGGGAAACCGTTACCTTTACTTACCACCACAAGCTTCTTCATAGCATTTTGTCCCTCTGCTATGACAACAATTTGGAATTTTTAACCTTACCGCTACCATTAGGCACAAATGGAGTCTTAGAGAGGACAAGGTGGATAGATATGTGCAAGCAAGAACCCCAACAGACTCTTTGAGCCCTTACGGTAGCTCTCTAGATGAGTTTGCTCTCCTTTAGATTTGCTTCAAGTAAGGAAAATTCATTTACAGAGTTACTGTAAGGCCGCCTTGTATTTACTGACGTGACTTGTGGTAAGAACCTTGTTGGAAGAAATTTGATAACCTCATACCACCTTGCCTGACTCATAACAAGCCAGCCACAAGTCAGAAGGAAGTTCTCTTGTTGTGAACCTTGAGGTCAGTGCCAAGTTTCAGACAGATGATCCTAACACTTCATTTTTTTGTGTATGTGCCAGGAGCGACTTGAGAAACTGCAAGTTGCTTTTGGTGTGAGATAACTGGTTGTCTGCAAGGACATTGTCCAGGGGATGCCTGGATGTTTTACTATCCTATGGGAGGCTTCTCTCATGGCCCCATATGAGAAGCAGGAGCTGACAGATGGGAGCTCACCCCTCTCCCTGGATTCAAACTGCAAACCTTTTGGTCAGCAGTCCTGCTAGCACAAGGGTTTAACCAACCTATTGCGCCACTGGGGGCTCCAATGTCTCAAATGAGTGCATAAAAAAGGAAGGAATGATGGAAAGAGAGCGATATCTATATCTATCTATCTATCTATCTATCTATCTATCTATCTATCTCGTATAGTTCTCATATTGCTAAAAGCAGAAGGAGGGAGGGGATATCTCACATAGCTCTAATATTATTAACAGCACATGTTTTGAAATATATTGTTCTCCAGGGTACTACACCAAGAAAGACTATATTCCGTGACTTGCAAGAATCCCAGATAGCGGTGTAGAATATGTTGTCCTTTCCCCCCATTTCAGGATTCTTCCCAAGCCTTATTATGGGAGCTGCAACAGAATATGTATGGAGACATACTAAACAAGGAGAACCTCTGTCTCGTCATTTAAAAAAAATCTATTTCTCATTTCAGTTTTCGACCAGCTGGATGTGGTGTCTTACGAAGAGGTGGTGAGGCTGCCGGCCTTCAAACGGAAAACCCTGGTGCTGATAGGTATCTGATTTACAATCTGAATTTGTACACATTCAATTAGGGTTGTTTGAGGAAAGGATAACACAATAAAAGTGGCATAGGTGGGTGTGAAGGGCCCATTTGTGCCAGAGTTTCCACCCCTTCAAGGTGCACACAATCCCAGATATTTACATTTTACGCTGCAGTTATCTCAAGTTGTTGATAGGAATGGTATTACATCACTTTCTGTCACCATTTTGAGAGGCATTGCAGAGGAGTGGCATATGATTCTAGAGTACTTATGTGGTATTTTCACTTACTTTCATGCATTTGGAAGTCTTTGGGAGGCACAAAAATGGGATCCATGGGCACATGCAGTGCACACTCTCTCCATCCACTTCCAAAAGTCCCATCGTACACAAAAAAACCCCTTTCCTGCAGGTAAAACACTAGTATCTCATGTATCCAAAACACGTGAGACTGAAAAAGTGTTTTTGATTTTGTAGTACTTGTATTTGAATATCTGTTGTCCTCTGCTGTGTGTCCTTTAGCCAAGACAAATGGAGCTTTCTTAGGAAAGAAAGAGGATGGCTTGAGTTTCATTTGCCAACCATTTCTCTTCTTTTTGGACCAGGAGCCAGCGGGGTTGGCCGGAGTCACATCAAGAATGCCTTGCTCAGCAAAAGTCCTGAGAAGTTTGGCTATCCTATTCCATGTAAGTATACCTAGAAACCAAGCTTTCTTTGGTGGCTTCTATTTTGGGATTTTTGAAACTCGATCTTGTCTCAGAAGACAATCTAACTAGGGAAACATTCTGCTGAAAGCTCCATTCCTCTCATTGCCTTTGTACTTCAGGTCAAAGCTTAGAAGTAACTAAGTAGCAGACCTACAAAGTTATTCATTCCAGTAATTTTGTTTCTTCATTATGATTTGACTTGCTAGATTTCTCATTTAACATTTAACATTGTAAATTAGGGGTTGCCTTTGAAAACTGCTCGGAAGCTTCAAATGTGGTGGCCCCTCGGCTGTGGAACTCCCTGCCTGGGGATATTAGATCGGCCCCGTCCCTCCTGACCTTTCAAAAAAGAATTAAAACCTGGCTCTGTGAGCAAGCATTTGGAACCTCAGTATGACCAGATAAACTTAAATTGGCGGGGACGAGAGACAGGGCCTTCTCTGTGGTGGCCCCTCAGCTGGGGAACTCCCTGCCTGGGGATATTAGATCGGCCCCGTCCCTCCTGACCTTTCAGAAAAGAGTGAAAATCTGGCTCTGTGAGCAAGCGTTTGGAACCTCAGCATGACCAGATAAACTTAAATTGGCAGGGATGAGAGACAGGGCCTTCTCTGTGGTGGCCCCTCAGCTGGGGAACTCCCTGCCTGGGGATATTAGATCGGCCCCCTCCCTCCTGACCTTTCAGAAAAGAGTGAAAATCTGGCTCTGTGAGCAAGCGTTTGGAACCTCAGCATGACCAGATAAACTTAAATTGGCAGGGATGAGACACAGGGCTTTTTTTTGGTGGCCCCTCAGCTGGGGAACTCCCTGCCTGGGGATATTAGATTGGCCCCGTCCCTCCTGACCTTTCAAAAAAGAATTAAAACCTGGCTCTGTGAGCAAGCATTTGGAACCTCAGCATGACCAGATAAACTTAAATTGGCGGGGATGAGAGACAGGGCCTTCTCTGTGGTGGCCCCTCAGCTGGGGAACTCCCTGCCTAGGGATATTAGATTGGCCCCCTCCCTCCTGACCTTTCAGAAAAGAGTGAAAATCTGGCTCTGTGAGCAAGCGTTTGGAACCTCAGCATGACCAGATAAACTTAAATTGGCAGGGATGAGAGACAGGGCCTTCTCTGTGGTGGCCCCTCAGCTGGGGAACTCCCTGCCTAGGGATATTAGATTGCCCCCTCCCTCCTGATGATTCGAAAAAGAGTGAAAACCTGGCTCTGCGAGCAAGCGTTTGGAATCTCAGCATGACCAGATAAACTTAAATTGGAATATGATCTAGGAATGGGTAAGACGATGGAGCGGTTGAAGATTTGAACAAGTCATAGTTTTTATAATTTTATTGTTTATTGCTTTTATGGCTTTTAAATATATTGTGATGTTTTTGCTTTTTACCTATGTGTGTATTTTTATAAATGGCATCTAATTGTTGCTGACTTGTACGGGATAAAAACTGATGTATGTAAATAAATAAATAAATAATGCAAAGGAGATTCCACCTGAACATTAGGAAGAACTTCCTGACTGTGAGAGTTGTTCAGCAGTGGAACTCTCTGCCTCGGAGTGTGGTGGAGGCTCCTTCTTTGGAGGCTTTTAAACAGAGGCTGGATGGCCTTCTGACGGGTGATTTGGAGATGATTTTCCTGCTTCTTGGCAGAATGGGGTTGGACTTGGCAGAATGGGGTTGAAGCTTCCTGGATCCTGGATCAGTGCTGGATGGACTGGGCTTCATCCAGACTAGATAGAGGTCCTCCTTGTCAGTCGCAAGGTCGATCGGGGTATAGGGTGGCAACCTGTGCTGGACAGGGTTACACTCTCCCTGAAGACTCAGGTCCACAGTCGGGGGTCCTCCTGGACACAGCGCTGATGCTTGAAGCTCAGGTGTTGGTGGTGGCCGGGAGGACCTTGTGACCATACCTCGAAAAGGCTGACTTGGCCACAGTGGTGCACGCCTTGGTTACATCTAGAATAGACTAATCTAACTCCGCAAAAGTGAATCCCACAAATAAGAAGTGCTGACTGTACTTTTCCAGTCATAACTTCCCATTGTCTGAGCTGCTAGAAGGACTAAGGAATTTACTTCTTGTTAAAGTTGAGTTCTAGGGGTGTAGATAGAGGATCTTTCTGCTCTTTGATGAGTCACATTTTGAAACCGAACTTTTGAGTTACTATTCACTGTGTCAGCTTTTGCCCTTCTTGTAAAGAATGGCTGCTGAACTTGCTGACCGAAAGTTCTGTGGTTCGAATCCAGGAAGCGGGATGAGCTTCCGCTGTTAACCCCACTTTCTGTCAATCTAGCACTTCAAAAACATGCAAATGTGAGTAGATCAATAGGTACCACTCTGACGGGAAAGTAATGGCGCTTCATGCAGTCATGCCTGCACATGACCTAGGTGACCGAGAAGTCGGATTTGGCTACGGTGGTCCACACCTTCGTTACCTCTAGATTGAACTATTGCAGTGCTCTGTATTTGGGGCTGCCCTTGGAGATGGCCCAGAAATTCCAATTGGTCCAACGGGTGGCAGCCAGATTATTAACTGGTGCGAATTACAGAGAGCGGTCAACCCTTCTGTTTAAGGAGCTCCACTGACTGCCATTTATTTTCCGGGCGCAATTCAAGGTGCAGGTCTTGACCTACAAAGCCCTGAACGATTTGGGACCCACCAACCTGCGTGACCGTATCTCCATCTACACACCCATGCGATCTCTTTGATCTTCCGGAGAGGCTCTTCTCTCGCACCCGCATCTCAAGTGCGACTTTCGGGGACGAGAGAGGGCCTTCTCTGTGGTGGCCCCCTGGCTCTGGAACTCACTCCCCAGAGATATTAGGCAAACCCCGTGCTAGCAATCTTCAGAAGGAACCTGAAAACATGGCTATTCCAATGCTCCTTCAGTTATTGAAAAACTCCCTGACCAAACTTTGCACTAAATGTCCTTAGAAGCACTTTATTTATGGTTCGTGCAATTGAATCCTCCCTCATTCTTGGATCCTCATCCTGATGATTTAGCTTTGAATTTGGCCCTGCCCAGTGAAATCCTCTGTTTTTAATTGCATGTTTCGTTTATTATATTTCTTTGCATTTTATGTATTTTATTTTCTGGTTATTGTTATGTTTTGTATTAATGTATGTACTGCACTGATGGGCTTGGCCTCATGTAAGCCGCACCGAGTCCTCCTGGGGGAGATGGAGCGGGGTATAAATAAATTATTATTATTATTATTATTATTATTATTATTATTATTATTATTGGTGGCGTCTACGGACAACGCTGGCTCTTCGGCTTAGAAATGGAGATGAGCACCAACCCCCAGGGTCAGACATGACTGGACTTAATGTCAAGGGGAAACCTTTACTAGGGAAGATTTGGTTTTGGTAGTCCATGATGGTTGCATAGATGGGGATGCAACCAGCTTTCAGTATTCCAACTCTTTGCCTTCTGTAGACACCACTCGGCCCCAGAAGAAGAACGAAGTGGATGGGAAAGACTACCATTTTGTTTCCACGGAGGAAATGACGAAGGATATTGCTGCCAATGAATTCCTGGAGTTCGGGAGCTACCAGGGCAACATGTTTGGCACCAAATTCGAGACGGTGCATAAGATTCACGAACAGGACAAGATAGCCATTTTGGACATTGAACCCCAGGTAAGGAACGAGAGATACCGTGGGCTTCTCTACATTTGGATGCGATGCGCACATCTGGGGCACTCATTAAACTTGCAGGAATCATGTGTCAGTGTTTACGAACCAGCAGTGGAAAAGAGAGACATAATAGAACCACCTCTTACTTCATTTCAATAGAAGGAAATGTGCTCAGAAAAAAAAATTCAACAATTTAGTAAACTGACCAAGAAAAATCAGGGTTGCTGGGTAGATGCATAAAATTTATTTAATTTATTTATTTACAGTATTTATATTCCGCCCTTCTCACCTTGCAAGGGACTCAAGGTGGATTACAGTGTACACATAGATGGCAAATATTCAGTGCCATAGACACACAACATATATAGACAGACACAGAGGCTATTTAACATTGCAGCTTTTTCATGAGGGTATTCTGGCCACCAGGGGAGCTGTCGCTTCACCGTCCATTTGTGACACTGATGAAGTACTTCCTCATTCTTTGCATGCTTGCTGGAGATTTTTATGGCGTCATAAATTAGCCTCCCCACATAAGCGGTACCTAAATTTCCTACTTGACAGATGCAACTGTCTTTCAGGCTGCACGGGTCAACAGCAAGCTACACAAATTGGTCAGAAGCTCACTCCAACCCAGGCTGGCTTCAAACTTATGATTTTTTGGTCAGAAGTGATCTTAATGCAGCTGACTCCCAGCCAGCTGTGCCACAGTCCCTGTGAAGCAAAAGAAGTTCGAGAACAACACTAGGACTGTGAAATATTCTATTTTAGAAGGGGAGTTTATCTTGTTCTTTTAGACAATCAAATTGAAGGGGGAAAAGATATTGCAAGCTGTGCTCCCCTAAATTAAGATAACTCGAGCCTGAGCATCCTGGACTGGTTTGTTAGAATTCATGCAGCTATGCTTTTATCTTTAAACTATCTTTATTTAGTTGCTGTGAGTCTTCCAGGCTGTATGACCATGTTCCAGAAGCATTCTCTCCTGACGTTTAGCCTGCATCTATGGCAGGCGTCCTCAGAGGTTGTGAGGTCTGTTGGAAACTAAGCGAATGGGGTGTATATATCTGTGGAATGTCCAGTGTGGGGGAACGAACTCTTTGTTTGCTGGAGGCAAGTGTGAATGTTGCAATTGGCCACCTTGATTAGCACTTAATGACATTGCAACTTCAAAGCCTGGCTGCTTCCTGCCTGGGGGAATCCTTTGTTGGGAGCTGTTAGCAGACCCTGATTGTTTCCTGTCTGGAATTTTCCTGCTTTTTGAGTGTTGTTTGTTATTTACTGTCCTGATTTCAGAGTTTCAATGGCTTCTCTGTGTAGTCTGGCATGGTGGTTGTGAGAGTGGTCCAGCATTTCTGTGTTCTCAAATAATATATTGCGTCCAGTTTGGTTCATCAGGTGCTCTGCTATGGCTGACTTCTCAGGTTGAATTAGTCTTCAGTGCCTTTCATGTTCCTTGATTCGTGTTTGGACACAACCTATTATTTGAGAACACAGAAATGCTGGACCACTCTAACAACCATCATGTCAGACTACACAGAGAAGGCATTGATTCTACAAGCATGTGGACAATTTCAACACAAAAGGGGAAACCATGAGAATGAACAAAATCTGGCTACCAGTATTTTAAAAACTCTAGAATCCAGTCAGGAAACAATTAGGGCCAGCTTACACCTCCCAACAAAGGATTCCCTCCAGGCAGGAATCAGCCAGGCCTTGAAGCTGCAAGGCCATTCAATGTTAATCAAGGTAGCCAATTGAAACATTCACACTTGCTTCAAACAGACAAGAGTTCTCTCTCCCACTGTAGATATTATCCCACAGCTATATAAACCTCACTTGTCTAGTTTCCAATAGACCCCACAACCTCTGAGGATGCCTGCCATAGATGTGGGCAAAACGTCAGGAGAGAATGCTTCTGGGACATGGTTGTACAATCCAGAAAACTCACAGCAACCCAGCCATGTTTTATCTTCAAACTATTTTCATTTAAGTCTCACTATTTCTCTGTCTTTTTAGACGTTGAAGATTATCCATACGGCCGAGTTTTCTCCTTTCATCGTGTTCATTGCTCCAACTGACAAGGCCAATGAGGTAGGGATGGATGTAAGGCTTAAAACAAACTTTGCACATACATATACACACATGCACACTCTTAAGACTTGGTTCTGGGACCAGTTTGAATGGCAGAGTCCACCCAATGTGGACTTTATATGTTTAGTGCATGTTCTTTGTTCTGCTAATTTGACACTTGTTGGCTGTCACTATTCATGCGTTTGTTTTGCTCTGGAGTCGGAAGGCTGCAGTCAAGTGCTGGTTCGCTCCATATCAAGCCCTACTTCTTTCCAGGGTTTCACTGGAGTTTGATATAGGCCCCTTCTACACTCTCCTTATATCCCAGGATCTGATCCCAGATTATCTGCTTATACCAGATTATATGGCAGTGGAGACTCAGCCATATAATTCAGATTATCCACGTTATCTGCTTTAAACTGGATTGTATTGAGTCTACACTGTCATATAATCCAGTTCAAAGCAGATAACCAGGTATCAGTCACTAGGAAATAAGGACAGTGTAGAAAGGGCCTTAGATCAGCATTTCTCAACTTTGGTGTCGGGACCCCTGGAGAGGTCGCAAAGGGGGGTTCAGAGGGGTTACCAGAGAACATATATTTCTGATGGTCTTAGGAACCTCTTTGGCAGCAACTACAACTCACAAATGACAAAATCCTCCCCAACCCCACAAGTATTCAAATTTGGGCATATCAGGTATTTGTGCCAAATTTGGTCCAGATCCATAGTCGTTTGATTTAGGTGAACTATCTATCCCCTAAATCACTGTCAACTCCTCCCAAATCCCTCTAGTATTTTCTGTTGATTATGGGGGTTGTGTGTGGGAAGTTTGGCCCAATTCTATCACTGGTAGGTACAAGGGGCTCTTTGATTGTAGGTGAACTATAAATCCCAGCAAACAGAATTCCTAAATGTCAAGTCTACTTCTCCCAAACTCAATCAGTGTTTACATTTGGGCATATTGAGTATTCATGCCAAGTTTGGTCCAGATACATCATTGTTTGAGTCCACAGTGCTCTCTGGATGTTGATGAACTGCAACTCCAAAACTCAAGGTCAATGTCCACCAAACCTTTCTAGTATTTTCTGTTGGTCATGGGAGTTCTGTGTGCCAAGTTTGGTTCAATTCCATCCTTGGTGGAGTTCAGAATGCTCTTTGAGTATAGGTGAACTATAAATCCCAGCAACTACAACTCCCAAATGACAAAATCAATCACACCCCACCAGTATTTAAATTTGGGCGTATTGGGTATTTATGCCAAATTTGGTCCAGTGAATGAAAACAAATCCTGTATATCAGATATTAACATTATGATTCATAACAGTAGCAAAATTACAGTTGTGAAGTAGCAACAAAAATAATGTTATGGTTGGGGGTCAACACAACATGAGGAACTGTATTAAGGGGATGCGGCATTAGGGAGGTTGAGAATCACAGCCTTAAATGGTTCCCCTCTCATCATCAATGCTGCATTTCCTTCTCTTCTGCAGACGGAAACCTTGCAACTGCTTCAGAAAGACTCCGGGGCCATCAGGAGCAGATATGCCCATTATTTTGATCTTTCGCTTGTGAATAACGGCATCGACGAGAGCCTCGGGCAGCTCCAGGCGGCGTTTGAGCGGGCATGCAGCTCTCCACAGTGGGTCCCCGTTTCCTGGGTGTACTGAGCTGGAACTGGAAGAAGTCACTCCCAGAAATCCCCCTCAATACATAGCATGCGGAGAACTTGGAGGGCCACCCACTCCCCTGCTCAACGCTTGGCACAGGCCTTCTGCTCCTACCTCAGAGCAGCTGTTACTTCTGGATCAGGCACCCTTGAAATACGAGGGTTATCCAGAAAGTAAGGTTACAAGATCTTTTTTAAAATGCAAAGAATGAATATATTTTAATAAAACTTAACATGGATTGTAGCATAGGTATTACATCATTTTTCTACACAATCACCATTCTGTTCAAAACATTTTGTCATCCGTGGGATGAGTTTTTGATGCCTGTGTCATAGAAGTTTCCCTCCACCTTTTTCAGCCAGTTTTTCAGTTCGATTTTCATGTCGTCGTCGTTATCAAAAAAGTGTTTTCCACCCAGGTGTTCCTTCAATTTAGTGAACAGATGATAGTCACTGGGAGCGAGATCGGGGTTGTCAAAGGAGTGGCTTAAAACATCCCAACCAAAGGAAGTCAACAACTCTTGTGTTGCATGAGCGGTGCGCGGACACGCATTGTCATGAAGGAGAAAGACTTCTGCCATCAGCATCCCATGATGTTTGTTTTTGATGGCTCTGTGAAGTTTCTTCATGTCTCATGATATATTCTGCACCCATTTTGTCACATTATGTTCTCTCCATAATCGATTTCATGACGAATCACAGCGGCATTCATGCCCTTAGCATTTTAGGTAGTGTATTACAGCACAAACTTTGCACTTGGAGGGAAACGGAATGAGGACACTCATCTCTAACCTTCACAACATCAGTTGATGAGCTACTGACGACTGGCACTGCTCGTTCGCTTCCACTGTCTTTCCGCAATACATTTTGTCATCCGCGTGACGAGTTTTTGATGCCTGTGTCATAGAAGTTTGTCACTTCAATTTTCACCTCGTTGTCGTCGGAAAAGTGTTTTCTACCCAGGTGTTCCTTCAATTTAGTGAACAGATGATAGCCACTGGGAGCGAGATAGGGGTTGTGAGAGGGATGGCTTAAAACATCCCAACCAAAGGAAGTCAACAAATCTTTGTATTGCATGAGTGATGTGCGGACGCGCATTGTCATGAAGGAGACAGACTTCTGCCATCAGCATCCCACGATGTTTGTTTTTGATGGCTCTGCGAAATTTCTTCATGGTCTCATGATATATTCTGCACACATTTTGTCACATTCTGTCCTCTCCATAATCTGAAACCATTTCACGCAGTGGCATTCATGCCCTTAGCATTTTAGGTAGCGTAATACAGCGCAAACTTGGAGGGAAGCAGAATGAGGACGCTCATCTCTAACCTTCACAACGCCAGTTGATGAGCTACTGACGACTGGCACTACTCTTTCGCTTCCACTGCCTTCCTGCAATACATTTTGTCATCTGTGGGACGGGTTTTTGATGCCCGCACACGCATTGTCATGAAGGAGACAGGCTTTCGCCGTCAGCATCCCATGACTTTTGTTTTGGATGGCTCTGCAAAGTTTCTTCATGGTCCCACAATATATTCCGTACCCATTTTGTCATATGCTGTCTTGACATTATGTCCTCTCCCATAAACTGAAATGATTTTGTGATGAATCTCAGCAGCATTCATGCCCTTAGCATTTTAGGTAGCATATTACAGTGCAAACTTTGCACTTGGAGGGAAACAGAATGAGGACGCTCATCTCTAACCTTCACAGCGCCAGTTGATGAGCTACTGACGACTGGCACTGCTCGTTCACTTCCACTACCCGCTATACAGCAATGATACCAACTTCTGAGAAAATTCCCTACGTGCCTTGTAACCTTACTTTCCGGATAACCCTCGTAATAACGAAGTGTGCCCTGAGACACCCTGAGGAGTGTGGCACCAGAGAAGCCATGGAGGGAGGATGAACCGTCTCCAATAAACACACCTCTCTAAATTACATCAAAAGCCATAAACTGCGAGTGGTCAGAGGAGCAAAGCTCTTTTAGAAATATTAAATATTTTTGCCTCTGTTTTAGATCAATCTGGTCCTTTATATATACTCAGCCCTACCTTTTTCTTTGGGTTATATGGCACGGGGGGGCACGAAATGAAAAACCGATAATGAAAATAAGTATTTTTACAATCTTGATTGAATATTTCCATAGGAATCTTCTGACAGAGGAGTTGGAGCAGGTAGGGGCAAACTTGGGTCCTCCAAGTGTTTTGGACTTCAACTCCCAGCATTCCTAACAGCCTCAGGCCCCTTCCTTTCCCCCCTCAGCCGCTTAAGCTTAAAAGGAAGGGGCCTGAGGCTGTTAGGGATGCTGGGAGTTGAAGTCCAAAACATCTGGAGGACCCAAGTTTGCACATGCCTGAACCAGAGATTCCTAGAGAGAACATTTCAGCAGAAGTCAAACCTGAAATGTGGAGGTCTCTGCTCATCCAGTCATAAAAGTGTGTGTTTGTGTGGGAAGGAGGCAACTGACACCTTCCCTTTCCCTACTACAGGTAGTCCCCAAGTTATGAACAAGATAGGTTCTGCAGGTTTGAACTTGTAAGTCGGAACAGGTACACTTTTTCAGTGGAACTCTAGCCAAAAGTATGCATATTTTAGCTATGGTTAGCATAGGGAAGGAGCCCCTGGTGGTGCAGCAAGTTAAACGGCTGAACTGCTGCACTTGCTGAGCAAAAGGTCTGGTTTGAATCCGGGGAGGAAGGTGAGCTCCTCTGTTAGCCTCAGCTTCTGACAAACTTGCAGTTCAAAAACATGTAAATGTGAGTAGATCAGTAGGTACTGCTCCAGCGGGAGGGTAATGGCGCTGCATGCAGTCATGTCGGCCACATGACCTTGAAGGTGTCTATGGACAATACCAGCTCTTCGGCATAGAAATGGAGATGAGCACCGACCCCCACAAGGGTTTACCCCACTGTGGGCTCCACATGGGATGGTGACTATTTTCCTATATCCTTGGTTCACAATCTTAACAATGATTGTATATGTGTATGTCTTTGCATTTACTGCCATATTGTATGCCGTGTGCCCCATAATCGTTTTGAAATCTGTTTTAATCACAGCCAGAGAGCAGGATGGCAAACTAAAATTGATAACAGAAGGTGTCCTTGGCTTGGGCTGTGTCTTCATGACAGGATGCCGTTACTTGCTGACCGAAAGGTCAGTGGTTCGAATCCAGGGAGCAGGGTGAGCTCCCGCTGTTAGCCCCAGCTTCTGCCAACCTAGTTCGAAAACAAGCAAATGTGAATAGATCAATAGGTACCGCTGGCACAAGGGTTTACCCCACTGCGCCACTATGGGCTCCACATGGGATGGTGACTGTTTTCCTACATCTTTGGTTCACAATCTTAAAAATGATTGTATATGTTTATGTCTTTGCATTACTGCCATAACGTATGCAGTGTCCCATAATCGTTTTGAAATCTGTTTTAATCACAGCCAAAGAGTGGGATGGCTAAAAATGATGTCTGAAGGCTTGGGTTGTGTCTTCACGTGAGGCTGTCGTTGCCAGTTTGTCATGAGCGTAGTTCAGTCCCTTTCCATTTGATATTTTTGCCAGATTTCCTGAATCCCATTCAGTTGAGTCCTTTTGCTTCTGACCTTCCTGAAATCCCTAATGGCAGTTGATGACTTTTAGTCAACTTTTCCCCTCATAGTTTCTAGGTTTGTTTCCTAAGAGCATGAGTAGTTTTTAACATCATTGCTCTAACTATATTTTGAAACAGATGCCCTTTGACAGAAAGCCACAAAAAAGCAGATAGAGGTGCTTTTATGAATGCAGACACAATCTTTATATGAATGTTATTAGGTCTCTATTGCAAGCTTTCTAATGGCGCAGCAGGTTAAATCGCTGAGCTTTGCTGAACGTTGACTGAAAGGTTGGCGGTTCAAATCTGGGAAGCAGGGTGAGCTCCCGCTGTTAGCCTCAGCTTCTGCCAACCTAGCAGTTTGAAAACATGCAAATGTGAGTAGATCAATAGGTACCACTTTGGCAGGAATGTAACAGCTCTCCATGCAGTCATGCTGGCCACATGACCTTGGAGGAGTCTATGGCCAACTCCAGTTCTTTTCGGCTTAGGAATGAAGACGAGCACCACCCTCCAGAGTCGGAGATGCCTACACTTAATGTCAGGGGGAAACTTTTAACTTTACTAACATAGTTAAGTCCAGTCATGTCTGACTCTGGAGTGTGGTGCTCATCTCCATTTCTAAGCCAAAGAGCTGCCGTTGTCCATAGACACCTCCAAGGTCATGTGGCCGGCATGACTGCATGGAGCGCCGTTACCTTCCCACCGGAGTGGTACCTATTGAGCTACTCACATTTGCATGTTTTCGAACTGCTAGGTTGGCAGAAGCTAGGGCTGACAGTGGAAGCTCATGCCGCTCCCCGGAGTTGAACCTGCGAACTTTTGGTCAACAAGTTCATCAGCTCAGCGCTTTAACCCACTGCGCCACCTAACTAACATAGGGAAGAGTAAACACCCCTGTGGTGTCTGTGCCTCTGTTCAGAGGATTTCACTTCTTTCTGTCCCTATGATCATTGGGTTTTGAAAAATGTGGCTTGTTGTGGAAACAAGGATGGGTAACAGCTTCATTAGAGTCCCCTTTCCCCCATGATAACAACTCTTCTGGGAATTTCCCTTTCAATGGGTAGATTTCTCTCACTTCCTGTTGTCTCATCCCTGTTCTTAATTATAAATCAGATGTTTGTAACTTGGGGACTGCATGTATGTATATGGATGTTTGGGCTGAGAATCCAAAACAGTCCGACCGTGAAGAATGTACTCTTGGGGCTCAAAGAAGGTGCTACGTTTTTGTTTTTATACTTGAGGCAAATGATAACAAGGAAATGAAACAATGCAGTCAGGACACGGCATGACAACTTCCAGCACCTGCATGCGGTATTTAAATGATTGTGGCCTAGTCCCATGACTTAGGGTAGCTCATTTGTTATATGCAAGGAAACTGCATCATCCTTTCTGCCTTTACCAAAAAGAATGACTTTGTTCCACTCTCACCTTCCCTTCCCTTCACCTGCAAACACAACTCAAGAGCAGGGAGTCCTCAGACTGCGGACTCCCAAGATTTGTTTCGTGTGCCTCGGAGTGATGGGGAAGGGAAGCAAGCACAACATGTAACACAATAATACCCAACCATTAAAATCTGGTGATGGTTGGACATTCAGTTGAGTCTATTACAGGAATAAACAAACAGCAATAAAAAATACGAAAGTATTGTGCAACTTGTACGTCCTTTTGTCATTATATGCCATGCTCCAGCCTGAAATTAACTCACTGAAGGTGAATGAGACTAAAAGCAAGGTTGGAACAAAGTTTAAGACAACCACTTAAGTTGCAATTATCCAACACATACGAGGGTTGAATGAAAAGTAATGCCTCCACCTTCGTTACTTGGGTTTGGATGGGAATATTTCAATAAATCAAACACAGTATTTTCTGTTGGTCATGGGGGTTCTGTGTGGGAAGTTTGGCCCAATTATCTCATTGGTGGGGTTCAGAATGCTCTCTGATTGTAGATGAACTATAAATCCCAGCAACTACAACACCCAAATGTCAATGTATATTTCCCCAAACTCCACCGGTGTTCACAGTTGAGCAGATTGAGTATTTGTGCCAAGTTGGGTCCAGATCCACCATTGTTTGAGTCTACAGGGCTCTCTGGATGTAGGTGAACTCAAAGTCAATGCTTACGAAACCCTCCCAGTATTTTCTGTTGGTCACGGGAGTTGTGTGCCAAGTTTGGTTCAATTCCATCATTGGTGGAGTTCAGAATGCTCTTTGATTGTAGGTGAACTATAAATCCCAGCAATTATAACTTCCAAATGACAAAATCAATCCCCCCAACACCACCAGTATTCAAATTTGGGTGTATCGGAGATTTGCGCCAAATTTGGTCCAGTGAACGTAAATACATCCAGCATATGAGGTTTTTACATGACATTCATATCAGTAGCAAAATTAGAGTTATGAAGTAGCTATGAAAATCATGTTATGGTTGGGGGTCACCACTACATGAGGAACTGTATTAAGGGGTCACGGCATTAGGAAGGTTGAGAAACACTGTTCTAAGGATTATTTCTGTTTTCTGATGGTCTTTGGCGACCCCCTCTGACACCCCCTCAAGCCCCCCCCCCAGGGTCCCGACCCCCAGGTTGAGAAACGCTGCCTTAGAATGTGCTCTTTAACTACCACTATTCACTTTTCCACATAATCACCAGACAATTGGATACATTTCTGCCAACGATGAATGAGTTTTCTGAAGCCATCACGGAAGAAGTCAACACTGTTTCCGCAACCCACTGTAACTTTAGAACCTGCTTATATTTTCTGTGGAGCGCCCAGTGGCGCAGCAGGTTAAACTGCTGAGCTGCTGAACTTGCTGACCGAAAGGCTGGCAGTTCAAATCCGGGGGAGAAGGGTGAGCTCCTGCTGTTAGGCCCAGCTTCTATCAACCTAGCACTTTGAAAACATGCAAATGGGAGTAGATCAATAGGTACCGCTTCTGCGGGAAGGTAATAGCACTCCATGCCGCCCACATGACTTTGGAGGTGTCTACGGACAACGCTGGCTCTTTGGCTTAGAAATGGAGATGAGCACCACCCTGCAGAATTGGACACGACTAGACTTAATGTCAAGTGGAAACTTTTACCTTTACGTTTGTATCTTCTATAGCGGTCCAAACAATCAAACAACAATTAGATTTTGCAATCTTTTAATGTAAAAAATTAAGAACTGTGTCTCCTTTTAAAACCAACTTTGGTACATTGGTCTACAATTGGAGGGAAAAATAAAGGCCTGGCTAACATCACCCCAAACTGCGAGCGCAATATGCACACAGCTCCCAACATTGAATATGCGACCATAATACAGAGCCCTAACTTTCTCAAGGCATTTGCCTCAAGACAAGGGGAAAGGTTATATTCCCCCAAGTGGGCTAGATCAAGGGGTCATTGGGCAAATGTTGCTTATACACAGCTCCCCTTTAAGCTAAGAAACTGAAGAACCATTTCGAAAATCTCTCTCAGCCCAAGAAAAGTGTGGCTTGTGAGGAACAGGTTACGGAAATGAGACCCTGGGCACTCTCAAAAGGTAAACACCACAGGAAAGTGGCATCAAGAGAGGCTTGTCTTTGAACATACTCACTGAAGATAGTCAAGGCAAGTACAAGGGAAGGGCATACACAATTAAGAACCTATCCACACAGCCATTGACAACCCTTTACCTGCATCAGCACACAAGCTGAACACAATGAATGGCAGGAGAGATGGGGGACGGTTCAGGTGTGCCATGATTGAGGGCAACATTGACGCATTCTCAGAAATCCTGAAACGCTCGCATCATTGACTCATAGAGAAGTCCTCGAGGGCCAAGGAGTTTTGCTACCTCAACGGCCTCCAGGTATCCTTAGAACAGGACACAGGAGGACTTGCCACAATAAACCCCCTCCCAACCTGTACAATACTTTTTTTTGCACAGCAATTAGGACAATTCTCTGCTCATTGATCCAGTCTGAATTTCTGTTCTGGTTTCATTTCTCCTTATTCAACAGATCTGGATAAGTCTTTCGAGTTACTCTGAACTCTCCTCCGCTTCCTCTTTCTTCTTCTTCTTTTTCTTCTTCTTTTTCACGCTTGTGTCACTGACCTGGGAAAGAAACAACAGGCCTTAAAGCAGTGACCCAATTCTATTGTTGATCGAGTTCAGAATGCTCTGATTATAGGTGAACTATAAATCCCAGCAACTCCAACTCCCAAATGTCAAGGTCTATTTTCCCCAAACTCCACCTGTGTTCATATTTGGGCGTATTGAGTATTCGTGCCAAGTTTGGCCCAGATTCATCATTGTTTGAGTCCACAGTGCTCTCTGGATGTAGGTGAACTGCAACTCTCAAACTCAAGGTCAATGCCCCCCAAATCCTTCCAGTATTTTCTGTTGGTCATGGGAGTTCTGTGTGACAAGTTTGGTTCAATTCCATCATTGGTGAAGTTCAGAATGCTCTTTTGATTGTAGGTGAACTATAAATCCCAACAACTACAACTCCCAAATGTCAAGATTTATTTTCCCCAGACTCCGCCACATTTGGGCATACTGAGTATTCGTGCCAAGTTTGGTCCAGATCCATTATTGCATGAATCCACAGCACTCCTCTGGATATAGGTGAACTACAACTCCCAAACTCGAGGTCAATAACCACAAAACGCTTCCAGTGTTTTCTGTTGGTCATGGGAGTTCTGTGTGCCAAGTTCGGTTTAAATCCATCGCTGGTTGAGTTCAGAATGCTCTTTGATTGCAGGTGAGCTATAAATCCCAGCAGCTCCAACTCCCAAATGACAAAATCAATCAATCCTCCTCCTAACTCTACCATTATTCAAATTTGGGCATATTGGGTATTTGTGCCAAATTTGGTCCAGTGAATGAAATTACATCCTGCTTATCAGATAATTGCATTATGATACATAACAGGAGCAGAATTACAGTTATGAAGTTGCAAAATAATGTTATGGTTGGGGGTCACAACAACATGAGGAAATGTATTAAGGGTTGTGGCATTAAGAAGGTTGAGAAACACTGCCTTAAAGTGTCACATCCTCCAAAGGAGCCAGGATCCTCCTCCGCCGCTATTTCCAAGCTTCTCTACTCCACAAAAATGCCAATGGTGGAATATGCAAAGCTAGAGGAAGACATGACACCCAGGAAATTTCAACGGGTGGAGTTCTCATCTCATCAAGCATAGTCTAAGCATGTGTTAAAATAGGGACCTCTTTACAATTATTTATTTACTGCATTTATTTATTTATTGCATTTCCATTCATTTAAGGCCCATTGCTAAGAAGCAAACAAAACAAACAAAATGCCACAACACTCCTGCCCACAAAGAGATAGACTTACCACTTCAGTCTGATCCTCGCTGCTCTCAGGAGACTCCTTCTTCTTCTCTTTCTTTTTCTTCTTCTTTTTCTTGGTCTCCACCTGCGGCTCTGGAGAATCGGAAGGAGTCGAGGCCGCCTCTCCCTGTTCTCCATCACTCTCCGTCTCCCTCTTTCTCTGGGAGAAACAGAGATCAACAGGAAGGTTATGATCCGATGACAAAATACGACGCTATGACAAAATATGTGACTGACATATCTATAGGCCAGAGATATGGATAATGTAACCCTCCAGATGATACTGGACTGCAACTACCATATTATTTATTTATTTGGAATATTTATATTCCGCCCTTCTCACCCCGAATTGGATTCAAGAGTGGATCACATAACACATACATGGCAAGCATTCAATCCTGTTATACACTGACAAGACAGAAAACTGTACATTGTAAAGGTTTCCCCATGGCATTAAAGTCTAGTCATGCCTGACTCCCAAAGAGATGGCATTGTCCGTAGACACCTCCTAGATCATGTGGCTGGCATGACTGCATGGAGTGCCGTTACCTTTCCACTGGCACAGTACGTATTGATCTCATCACATTTGCATGTTTTTGAACTGCTAGGTTAGCAGAAGCTGGGGCTAACAGTGGAAGTTCACCCCGCTCCCAGGATTCAAACTGCCAACCTTTTGGTCAGCTCAGCAAGTGGTTTAACCTGCTGCACCACTAGGAGCCTCTAAGTGTACATAGAGGCATATAGAGGATTTCCCATCTTCGGCATCTTGGAGACTGTGTTCAGTTCTGGCCACTGGGGGTGCTGTCACTCCACTTTTCCCTGTCATAGAGCTTTGTTCGGAAGCTTGCTCCTTAATCAACTTGCCGGCATTTCCTAATAGGTGCTTTAAATACCTCCCCGCTACGCAGTACCTATTTATCTACTCACATTGCTGTTTTCAAAACTGCTAGGTGGGCAGAAGATGGGCTAAAGGGCAAGAGCTCAACCTGAACTGTCAACCTTTAGTTTAGCAAGATTTTTTGCAGCTTGGTGGTTAACCTGCTGTGCTAAAAAAATACTTTGTAATTGACTGGGCTGGCTATATCTGATGGGAAATGAATTCATTCCTTAGCCCTGCTATAGACTGTTGCAAGCCATAAGAGGGCCAATAATAATAATAATAATTAATAATAATAATAATAATCTTTATTTATACCCCGCCATCATCTTCCCAATGGGAACTCGGGATGGCTTACATGAGGCCAAGCTCAGACAACATATTACAGCAAAATAAAACCAAAACATAAGCAACAGCATCAAAATTAAATTAAAAATATATGAATACACTAACAAAATAACATTGCAATAAACACAATCACAGTGATAGTGGGCGGGCCACATGTGCAGGAAAAAATGTTTAAAAAAACTTGAATGTGATAAGAATAGGAGCAAGTTATCTGCAGGGAGCTCATAAAGAAACGCAGGGTTGTGAAACTAAACTTCCCATTAAGGGGGGGGGGGGTGTACTCGAGTGACAGAACATTAAATACCCACAACTACATTAAAGGATTTAGACTAGTAAACAATCCCATTCGCAAGATACAAAACAATACCAGGGTTTCTCAACCAAATATTGTTTTTTGTTTTGTCTACTTTCTATTATTAAAAAAGGAGACCAAGCTAAAAAATACAGAAGCAAACCCACCTTTGGTGCTCTTTCTGGCTCCACTTGGGCAACTTCTTGCTTTACCTCTTTCTTGACCGCGGAGCTGCAAGGAAACAGACAACTTGGTTCACGTCTATCAATCAGGTCCAAATCAACTTTTCTCCATGACCGTTTTATTATTCCCGTTTGGGATGTATGGAAAACTGGCAAAAGCCCCCCACGTGCAATGAGGCCTGGGTGCAGCTTTCCTGCATTTCCTCTTGCAGGCTGACTCCCTCTAGAGTCACAGAAAAGAGGCTAAAAAGGGATAACTGCCTGCTCAACTCACCCAGGGAAAATGGCAGCCCGAGACCATTCTCTTTTGCATGAGTTTCAAAAAAACCACCCAGAATACTGCAGCAGCAGACATTACCTACTGTAATCTACATAATCCTTCTTCCAGGACGGGGGAGTGTTGTTATTGGGCTTGCCGTGTGCATCCAGCAAGCCTTCTTTGATCATCATCTTTTTCTGAGATGCCTGAAGGAAGTAAAAGGAAAGCGGCGTCAGTAGGCCTTAAGGTTCATAAGCAACCCTTGGCAACAAAAGATTGCTCCAAGGTGTTTATCTGTCTCTGGTTCTCACTAATCTGAGCCATCAGCCTTGGGTGATAGATAAGAGTCCTCTTTGCACAGAGTGCTCAAGGAAATCTATTTTACATCATTTGGCTCATCAGAGAGAAGTTCAGTAGCATCTAATGCAGGCATGGGCAAACTTGGGGCCTGCGGGTGTTTTGGACTTCAACTCCCACAATTCCTAACAGCCTCAGGCCCTTTCCTTTTCCCCTCAGCCGCTTAAGCTTAAGCGGCTGAGGGGAAAAGGAAAAGGCCTGGGGCTGTTAGGAATTGTGGGAGTTGAAGTCCAAAACACCCGCAGGCCCCAAGTTTGCCCATGCCTGATCTAATGTGACAATAGTTAATGGAAACTGATCAAGTTACGGATGTAAATAACCATGCCTGAAAGATCAAAACATTGGGTCCACTGCAGAGGTAGGGAACTGTAAGGATGCAACACGTAGCCTTAGTAATTGTGTCCAATTCTCCTGTTTGTGCCCTCCCAGCCCCACTGAGGACTCACTTTAGGGCCAAGCCCCCACTTGCGCGGGTAAGTGTCCCTTTCCATGATCACCCGCTTGATCTTTGCCACAACTCCATGGTCACAGGTCGAGATCACGGCAGTCGTCATCAAGGCAATGGCTGCAAGGAGACAAGAAAGGAAAAATGGAAAACCTCACAACCTCTGAGGATGCCTGACACAGATGTGGGCAAAACATCAGGGAGAATGCTTCTGGAACATGGCCATACAGCCCAGAAAACTCACAACCCAACACAAGCCTGGTTGTGCACTTACAATATTACCATTGCCTAGTAAACCCCTATCCTACTTTGACTCCTTCTAACTTATTTTTCAAGGAGATGTGGATGCATGAATTCATTCTACATAGCCACCACCTTCAAAAGATTTACCACAGGGGTGGGAGAATGTGTGGTCTTCCATATACTGTTGCATTGCAACTTCCATTACTGATCACTGTCTTTTCTGGATATAGCTAATGGGAGTGACAGATCTGTTAGAAATATTAAAAATTAACTAGGTATTTTTAATTACAAAATGTGAGTCAAGCATTGAAAGGGTTAAATGGATGCAATGACCCAGCAAAAGCAACCGTTCAATGTAAGCAGGTGTGCCTGCAGCTTGATAGCCCTTAGTCTGTGAGGGGTCTCTGTGGAAGAAAGGCCTCAGCGTGTTAGCAGGCCTCAGTATGAGTAGGCCTCAATGGGAGAAAGCACTCAGTCTGAGAAAGTGATAGCAAAAGCTACAATTCAATGTAAGCAGGTGTGCCTGTAGCTTAGTAGCCCTCAATCTGTGAGAGTCTTCCGTCTGTGAGGATTTTCTGTGGAAGAAGGGTCTCAGTGTGTTAGTAGGCCTCAGTATGAGTAGGCCTCAGTGGGAGAAAGCTAGTTCAATATAAGCAGGTGTGCCTGTAGCTTAGTAGCCCTCAGTCTGTGAGGAGTCTCTGTGGAAGAAAGGCCTCAGTGTGTTAGCAGGCCTCAGTATGAGTAGGCTTCAGTGGGAGAAAGGCCTCAGTATGTGAAGGCCATGTTAGAGGATGGAAGCCCTCGTATATGAAGCTTCAGTGTGAAGGCTGCTGTGTGTAAAGCCATTGTGTGATGCTCCTGTGTAAGCTCAGTGTGCAAAGAGGCTCTGTGAGACCAAAGCTATTTATCTGCCTGAGAAATAAGCCCAGCATTGAAGCAAAGAAGTATACTTTATTTGTGTTATGGAAACCTTGTTCTTGTAAATAATGCAACCATATTATTTTACTATAAAGAAAAGCCTTCTATGGAAGAAATAATAATAATAATAATAATAATAATAATAATAATAATAATAATAATATACTTTATAACCCGCCGCCACCACCCAAAGGGGACTTGGGGCGGCTAACATGCCAAGTCCAAAATAATACAACATAATAAACACACAATAACAAAATACATCATAACAAAATCAACAATAAAACAGCATAGTAAAACCAGACACAGAGGGCGAGCCAAATAACATTGGTCTGTGTGTATTTTTTCTATCACTTTGGACTACTGGTTGTGGGCTACGCTGCTGCTGCTACGTTACTCTGCTGTGCATTTATGAGGAGGGACTTTTGTTATTAAGCCCACTCGCCCAACAAGATCAACAGCACTGGGAAGGTAAAGCATTCCCCAGCTTTGGCTTACTGCATCCCATTCCACAGTGCTTCTCTAGCATGACACTTGCTTTATAACAGGCATACACAAACTGCAGCCCTCCAGGTGTTTTGGACTTCAACAATTCCTAACAGCCTACCAGCTTTAGAAATTAAAACTACTCTTTCAAGGTTCTCCTCCTCCCAGGAAGAAGAGAGGCACAAGGGCACACAAACCTTTAAAAGTGAGGTGAAATATGAACTGAATTTCAAGCTGAACAGCACTGTGTCTCATGATCCAAACTCAGTGCTTAGACTACTACAGAAAAGCACACCAGTGACATGTGATCAGACAGTTTCATTCTTCTTGGTTGGTGTCAGAGCCCCTCAGAAAGGCGCCCTGGCCCCGCAGCTTCTGCCCATACCTTGCCATTAGCCAACCAGCCATGCTCCCAACCCCCAGAAGAACACTGGAAGGTTGGAAGATGCCTGGAGGCCAATCACCCAGGACTCCAGAACGGGGACCCGAATGTGGCAGGAAGGGCAGAGCAGCGACACTCAGAGAATGGATAAACTTCATCATCATTTCACATGTAGTCCAAAGCACAGAGATACCTTTGGAAAAACAGAGTGGTAGTGCACTTGAGGATGCACACAGAAATCAAATGCCCTAATACACACTTATTCTGGGAACTCAAATGCTTATTTATTACAGGCATAATTCAAACTGGAATTCCTGCAAGTGCTTCTAATAGGGAACCCTGGCTTCCACTTCTTACCTGTACAGATGGCCTCTCCTTTTGTGGTGATCACAACAATGTCCTGATTGACTTCAATGCCATCTTCGTATCGCAGCACTCCAGGTAGCATGATCTTCGCCCCGTAACAAATAGCATTCACCTGAACACAAAATCAATGGATTGAGAAGAAATTTATTTTCAGAACTCCAACATTTGGAACTATTCAACACCCCTCACCACAACTCTTTAGTCCTACAGGTACAAAGTAGGAATGCTAACAGAGTTGGCGATGTCTTAGTAACAGAGCTGCAGATTGTTTCATGTTTTGAAATGTTTAACACAGTATTTATTGCAGTGTTTCTCAACCTGGGGATTGGGACCCCTGGGGGGTGTTGCGAGGGGTCGCCAAAGACCATCAGAAGACCATCTTGCCCAATTCTAGTATTGGTAGGGTTCAGAATGCTTTTTGACTGTAGGTGAACTATAAATCCCAGCAACTACAACTTCCAAATGTCAAGGTCTATTTCCCCCAAACTCCACCAGTGTTCGCATTTGGGCATATTGAGTATTTGTGCCAAGTTTGGTCCAGCTCCATCACTGTTGGAGTCCACAGTGCTCTCTGGATGTAGGTGAACTACAACTCCCAAACTCAAGGTCAATGCCCACCAAACCCTACTAGTATTTTCTGTTGGGAGATCTGTGTGCCAAGCTTAGTTCAATTCCATCCCTGGTGGAGTTCAGAATGCTCTTTGGTTGTAGGTGAACTATAAATCCCAGCAACTACAACTCCCAAGGTCCAGAGAATGAAAATGAAAATCCATCCTGCATATCAAATATTTACATGGCAATTCATAACAGTAGCAAAGTTATAGTTATGAAGTAGCAACGAAAATCATTTTAGGATTGGGGGTCACCACAACATGAGGAACTTTATTAAGGGGTCACGGTATTAGGAAGGTTGAGAATCACTGATTTCTTGCATAATAATCTGTGAGAGACTATCATGCCATCTCCTGCATCTCTGGGGAACTCACCGCACTGTCCTTCATCACCAGCCGCTTGTGAGATACCAGAAGCTTCTCCAAAGGGTAGATAACTCTCCTGAGGTACGTTTCATCCTTGTTGTTGTCATACTGCCACTGAGCATCCAGCACATCATGCATGGTCACCATGTGGTCCTGAAAGATGACAACACACCACTATTTTAGAACATCTGTTTGGAACACAGAAGAAACTACCTTCTGAAAGGTCAGGCTGAATTGGGGGTTGTCACGTGAGTAATAGGAGCCCTTCTGAATCTCAGGAAAGGCCCTTCCTCGTCTCATTTTCTACTGAATGGAACTTAATGGATCCTCATTAAATGACCCATATGCTTTAACACTCTGCTCTGATTCTCTCATACAACCAATTTTATTTGTTACTTATCTTGTCGGGTGTCACATATAGCTGTCATACTCCACATTTTTTTCCCTGAGGGTTCCCCCAGTACAGATGTGAGCCGACCTAACTTCAAAGTTGTACAAATCTCGAAGAACTGCGGGCAGGCTCAGATTCATTCACTTGTAACTCTTAAGACATCGCCATTTTCTATTTCATACATTTATGTCAGAAACATTAAATATTAACTGGGTATTTTTGATTACAAAAGTGTGAGTCAAGCACTGAAAGAGTTAGTGGGCCAAAGCTAGCATCACCTTGAGGAGTAGGCTGAAGCCTGTTAAGTGTGCCTCAGTGAGGGAACACCTCAGTCTGTGTGAGGAGGCTTCTCTGTGAGGTAGGGCTCACAGTATGAAGAAGGCCTGGTGTGAGAGAAGCTTCGTGTGAGAAAGCTCCAGTGTGAAGGCTTCTGTGTGCAAAGCTACTATGCATTTGTTTATTTGTGTTATGGAAACCTAGTTCTTGTAAATAGTGCAGCCATATTAGTTTACTACAAAGAAAAGTCTATGGAAGAGACAACATTTATGTGTGTTTTTGTTCTTTTTATCAATTTGGGCTACTGGTTCTGGGTCATGCTGTTGCTAATGAGTTGCTCTACTGTACGTTTATGAGGGGCTTTTGTTAAACCCACTCACCCAACAAGGGTTATGGGCCCAGTATAACTCAGTACAGACCATACTGAAGCTGAAGAAATATAGCAACGACTGCCCTTTGAAAGGCTGAATGCCATCAATTATGTCACATGGCCATTTAAATGATTTTTTGTTAAGTGACTATTTATTTATTTATTTATTTATTTATTTATTTGACTCGTATACCGCTACTCCCAATTTGGCTCGGAGAGGTTTACAGCAGTAGATTAAAACAATARAATTAACTTTAAAATACAATAAAAACAAGAACAGACCTAGTCCCGAGTTATTCACCCATCAAAAGCTTGTCGGAAGAGAAAGGTTTTACAGGCTTTCCGAAAAGCAAGTAGATCTCGGATAGATCGGGTTTCAACTGGCAAGGCATTCCATAAATAAGGGGCCACAATCGAGAAGGCTCTCTGCCTAGTAGAGGACAGATGATAAGTCCGGATGTTGGGGACTTCAAGCAAATTTTGGTCTTCAGACCGAAGTAATCTCTGGGGTTGGTAGGGCAATCCCCCAGATAAAGAAGGAAAAGAAGATGACAAATTGAGGGTACATCAGCATGAAAAGGCTTCTATCATATTGACATTAGATGAAAGTCAACTGCCACATGTAAGGAATGCCCAGAATTATGGGGCTCTGTCAGCTAATTCTGTGGATGGAAAAAAGACTGGACAGAAAAGCACAAGCTTCTCGCCGCTGACGTTTTCCAACTATTCCCTTTCCCAAAGTTTAATTACCAGAACAGGGGAGGTTACCCTGAACTGAACTCAACACTTTGGAAAGTCACAACATGCATACACTTCCCAGGACACACCTTTTCTCCCATGACTCCGGAGCGCACTCGCCGAAGCTCCTGCATCTGGCCTCCGACCCCGAGCAGCAAGCCCAGGTGCACACACAGCGTCCGGATATAGGTCCCCGCTTCACAACTCACCCAAAAGATACCTGAAGAGCAAAACATAGTAAAAGAGCCTTCTTCAATTCAAGGGATGTACTGTCTCTGTATGGGTGTCAATAGAGCACATAGTGGAGAGCCATCAGCATTGGGTGATAGATAAAAAGTCATCTTTGCACTGTGTGCTATGTGATCTGTTTTGCATCATTTGGCTCAGAACGCACATTCAGAAAGTACAGAGGTGAGTAGAATTGAGCATACCCTCAAACCCACACTTCAGGAGTGTGCTTGTTGTGGCTCAGCTAATGGCTGAGGATTTTTCAAATACTTCTTCGGAGGATAAGGGAATTGATGGGTTTCAAAGTACAGAGTCTGTCGGTGATTTGAGAGAATTGCAGGCCAAAGAGGCCCCCACTTCCTGTGCTTGTTCCCAAACAACAGACAGTAAAGATAGTTGTTCCTATGTGAAACGACCTTCGGTAGATAGGGAGTTATCCCACGAAGTCAGATTAGGTCTCCGGACAGAGAGTGAAAGATAGAATAATTGGGCATTCTGCGAGACTGTGAGAAGGTCTGTGGAAGACCTTGAAGCCCGGGTGTGTTAGACATAATCTCATGGCTTCTTGATTGGGCTTAGGCTTAAATTAAGTGATGTTTATTTGGTGCCTTCAGCGCAGACAACATTACCATAAGGAAGTGAAACCTAGCTAGGCTCTCAAGTTCCTGTACGTGCCTATGTTCCTGGAAGGGTTTGCCTTGGAAAAAGTTCCCGTTTTCATATTAATGGATTCATTCCTGAGTTTTTAGTTCTCTTGATTCCATGTACCTTGCCATTTTTGGATTTCCACTGTTTTGTAGATGGACTGCTGCTATTTTGTATTTCCTTCTCTGCTGCTCTTTTGGGAAAGGCTTTTTTCCCCTTTGTACATGCTTTTCTCAATTAATTGCTGTAGCTATTACAACTGGACTCTGGTGTGGTGCTGGGTGAAAGGTATCTCAAGGCGATAGTGCAACAGTGCTCACTTCAACCCAGAGACCTTAGGGTAGGACTACTTCCGCAGCCTGTTGATTTACCCACTTCAATTGTGGATGAAAACTAACAGCAACAAAGAGATGGGGGCAGTATGTGTTTCTGGTATTTCTCTGGCTGGTTGCATCTACTGGGGCAAGAGAGGGCAAGCCCTTGCCAAAGCCACTACATACACAGATGTTGCATGAGGCATCGAATTGCTGCCAATTTGTGAACTGCTCTGAGTCGCCTCTGGGCTGAGAGGGGCGATATATAAATATGGTAAATAAATAAATAAGGCTGGACGTCTGTCAGGTCAGAACAGTGTGTACGCTCCCCAAAAGGAATGGGGTGAGATTTTCTATTTTACTCAATAACAAGAAAAGCTACATGCCCTGTTCTGAAGGGGGAAAGTAGTCTCATTACCCAATCTTCTTTCTGGATCATATTCAACCAATTTGCTTTCATAGATGGTTCTGACTCTCAACTGCCTCTTCACTGCAGCAATAAGTGGAGGACGTTGGAAGAGGGCACCCGTCAGAGTTTCTATTGCCTACGGAATGAAACAGATTGGATTTATTATTTATCGTGTCAGAAGCCAATTGAGGGTACAGTTGTAATGTATTTAAAAACACAAAAGTAAAAAACTTGGCATTATGCTAAATGTCCTTTGACCAGTAGCTGGCCACTTGGAGTTCCTCTGGTGTTGCTATAGGAAGGTCCTCCATTGTGCATGTGTCAGGGCTCAGGCTGCATTGTACTAAATGGTCTGTGGTTCGCTCTCCTCCACACTTGCACGTCATGGACTCCACTTTTGTAACCCCATTTCTTAAGGACCAACAGATCAGATGCCACCATGTGAGAGCTCACCCAAATGATCAGACCCACAGTATCAATAAGAAGCAAAGTTGCAGTCATTCCCTCCTCAAAAAACACAACTGAGACTTGCTTCCAAAGAAAGCTAGTTGTAACACTTGTTCTGTCCAAATTAAAGTCCATTGCTCTGATCCCAGGGAAATGGCTTCCTCAATCATAGTTATTTCATGAAGTCTAACATATTGAAGACTGCCAAATTTGAGTAAGCTCTCCAACCTAAAAAATGTTATCCCATTATATATATATACTACCTTTATATTGTAGTTTTCCCAATTTAAATCCATATACGCTTTTCTACAATCATAAACACAGCCATTTTGCATATACATCTATATAAATAAAAATGTAATGTTCGTTTGTGGGATTAACATAACTCAAAAACCACTGGGTGAATTGACACCAAATTTGGACACAAGACACCCATCAAGCCAATCACTCATAAAAACACTGAAAAACACAGCAGAAGAGACTTAAAAAACCAAAAAATACATTACAACACATGTACAAAAGCACACATATACACAGGATGGCCAAAGCAACGCGTGGCAGGGGACTGCTAGTGTTTTACTAAAATTATTCACATTTAAATTTTGATCTACACACACTTTGCAAGTGTCAATTAAATTTCCTGCTTGGCAGAGACTTACCCTTGAAAGCTGACCTTCACTTTCAATTGCATTGTGCAGCCGAACGATTCCCACATACTCTTTCCCTAGAAAGACACCAGAAAAGTTAGCCAGGAAGATTCAACTGAATTTTACTGTTCCAGTAACTTGCAAATGAGAATGCACTTCTATTTTTGTTAAAGAGAAAAGCCAGGCGGCATACCTGCACTCTGCTGGGACTTGACCAAACGGGTTGCTCTCTCAATGCATACAATCAGGCAACCAGTCACTTTGGGGTCCAGTGTGCCACTGTGACCTGTCTTCTCCACGCGGAGGATACGACGGATCCAGGCCACGACCTCATGGGAAGATGGATTGGAGGGTTTATCCAGGTTGATGAAGCCTGTCCTAAGACAAAAACATGCGACTCTGCTAGCCAACTGTGTATGTTTCTATTTGCCGCTTATTGATCTGAAATTAGGGACCAAGATTCATCTTGACTCAAATCAAACTCCACAACTTATAAGATCTTCAGTAGCTGCAGTGGGCTTGCTAAAATACCAAACTGTATGCTAGACCTTCAGGCTATAGTACCAACGAATGGGTCACTGCATCAACCTTTTGTTACTCAGCCTGCTCCCATTCTAACCAACTAGCAAATAATTTATATGGCAGAGCAGAAACTCTATTTCCTTGTATAGCACGCCTCTTCAACCAGTGGCCCTCCATGTATTTGGGACTTCGGCTCCCAGAATTCCTAGCTAGGGCTTCAGGGAGCTGGAGGCTTAAACACCTGGAGGGCTACTGGTTGAAGAGGCTATACAGCAATACTATCCATGGGGACCAACTCCCCCCAGCACCAACTGCCGCTCTGGGCCAGAGTGAAGAGAGAGGGGGCCAGAGGACAGTTCCATCTTGTCTCCTGTGTTATTCTAATAATATCATATAATGTAATATAATATATTGTATATACATATAATATTTATAATATTATGATGTACTACAATATAATACCATTAATAACATGATATAATAATTATATCTTTATATTACATATAATATTACTAATAATATTACAATATAATGGTATAGTACAATATAGTAATATTTAATACTGATATTGTACTATGCTAAAATATAATATATTGTATGCATATATATCTTGTAAGCCACTCTAAGTCCCCTTCGGTGTGAGAAGGGCAGCATAGAAATGTCATAAATAAATAAATAAATAAATAGATGCAATAAATTAACATTTTTGAAGATAGACTAAATACAGTAAAATCAATCTAAATCAGTTTTCTTCAACACCACCGAAGCCCGACCTAACTACAACTCTCAAAATCTCCCAATCATGACCACTGGCCAAACTGGCTAGAGGTTCTTAAGAGCTACATTCCAAAAAAGCAACTTTTCCATGCTTTCAAAATAATATGGTAGTGACCAATGCTTGCAGGCTCCAAGGAGAATGATATTCCCAATTTCTGTTTGATAAGGTCCACTCATCCAGTTCTATGAAACTGCAGAAGGAACACTATCAGAGGAAATTTGCTGTTAACATCCGTGTGACCTTACCTTACATACTCAGCAATGTCCCTTTTTAAGGGATTACAGCCAGACGGAAGAGGAGTATAATGCGTGGTCCTCACATTCAGCTTGTCAAAATTCTACAAAGGCAAACCAAAAGATATGTGAATCCTTGGGCCAGAAACTTTAAGCTGCACATCTTAAGGATCCAATTCTAATAGTGATATATGTATGTTACTCTAGTAGATGTTTCTACATGTCAGTGTCTCTCTGTAAGTTTTTTTTTCAAATACTCAAACTAATAGCTAATCAATAGAGTAAATGTAGAGCAGCACAATTGGACTTACTCTAAACAGATTCCAAAATGTAAAGTTTTTGGCCAACAAATTCAAGAGCGTATTTTACAACTGGCTTTAACAGAAATATTTATTTATTTATGGCATTTATATGCTGCCCTTCTCACCCCAAAGAGGACTCAGAGCGGCTTACAAGACATATATACATACAGTATATTATATTATATTAAATATTACTATATTGTACTATACCATTATATTGTAATATTAATAGTAGTGTTATATTGTATTACATTATAATACTATAAATATTATATGTATATACATTATATTATATTACATTAAATTATATTATTAGAATACAAACTATTCTAGAGCATCTAGGAAACAGGCAGAATTTAAGGTGCAAGTAAACAGTGCTTTTTACCTTGAGAAGCAAAGGCCATTGTGATGTGTCTAACTGAGCCACCCTAGATTCAGGCTTGATAAGGAAGTCTTCTGAATGTTGTATATCCTAGGGAGGAAAATGTGAAGAATGAGCTTATGAGAAACAAGATTATCTTCAAGACAACTTTCCTCCAAAAGCATACATATGTGAATCCACAACAACATTGTACTAAATGAAATATAAATTGTTGCTTTGTAGAGAGCAAATAAGAGCAAGATCATTGGATCTATAGCAAACCACAAAGCAGCAGTGAAGCCAGTTCATTTTCCTAGTTCATAAAAAAACTTCAGAAGTTACATATGGTCTAGTCTAGAATCGCAAGGAAACTCATTAAGATTTAAGCCTTCAAATGTTCAATATCTTGATTTTTAAAGGAATGCTCGTCAATTTGATGCAAACCGTAAAAGAGCACATTAGCGACATAAAGACCTATCCAGAATGCAGTTAAACAATGAAATATTAATCAGCAAAAGTTATAAATATGGTCATCTATAGAAATACATTCTATTTTATAACTGTAATACCTCAGCAGTGCTCTTTGTGCTCTGACATAGTAACAAGGCTCCAGATAATTCAGACATTTAAAACAGCATATCGACAGTGTGTGTGTATAGAGAGAGCACTAAATAGAAGCCGTTATGCAGAACAAGTATTGTATATCGCCACACAAAACTTACAGCAACTTCGTCATCTAGCAAAGATTTCTTTTCTTTTTTCTTCTTCTGCTTCTTAGAGGCAGATCCTACGAATTAAAAATAGCACCCCTGCAGGTCAGTTTGCAAAAAACATCCTCATTCACTGATACAACCACAGCTAGCACTAATATTGACTTCACCAACAGGAGGCAAAAAAGTAGTTGGGATTTAGCATAGAAAAGCAGAGCAGGAGGATGAACTAAAGGCCACTTCAGCGGTAACACCACACGTGCTGAGATCTGGGGCAGGATATCCTTCCATGTCCTTTGGAAAAGTATATGCCTTCAAGAAAAAACAAACTCTTTGGCTCCATCTCCACTACCATATAAAATCCAGATTATCTGCTTGGATAATTCTCTGGATTATACGCCAGTGTAGCTTCAGCCTTTGAATGAGATTTAGGCACAAAGGACTAACCATTCAGTTTTTGTGATATTTTTTCTACTACTGAGCTAAATTTGTCTTTCCAAAAAGTCCATGTTCCAGCACAAATGTTCGCCTTTCGCCGCTTTATTAGTAACATGGCTTTTTCTAGCTAAAGCATTGGAATATGTATATTTTATATTCCAAGCTCAGAGAAAAAACTGAGCTAAAGCTCCTGCTCTTACCACTTGCAATTGTCATTCAGTTTCTACAAGATCAGCAACATTGGTAGGAGCAGAAAAGCATGGAAAGCACAATGGGAACCACCTTCTACCAGAGGGAGTGAAATACATAGACACAAGGCAACGGCAGCAGCTGCTACAGATTAAAAACTTTGGGGGCTACTTTTTTCTCTGCTCTCTCTCTCTCTATATATATGTATTTGCAACAATGCAGTTATTTAAATTGCAATATCATTCTTGCATTGTTACAAGAACACTTTTTAATGCTGCAATACAATAATACATAACACATTTTTGTTCCTGGGTTATAAATGTCATTTCCTAATTAGTTCTATCATAAAAACATGAAAAAGGTGGGTTTTTTTGACGGCGATCCTGCAGACCATTTTGCTATAGGTTTTCAACTAATATCTTACAGAGTCTCAACCAATTCGAGACAGTTTCTGGAGTAGAACAACTCTTTTCAAAGTAAAGACCGCACAATTAAACTAGAAAGAACACTTTCAAACCAGGGGCAGATTTTTTTTTTCAAATTTTGTTACGTAGTGTACTGTTAGCAGTTGCCGCCATCAATCTTCCATGTGCTTCAGGGCTTTGGCATGTATGTGGGAAAGGGCGCAATACAATCCCTCCCAAAGCATTAAACGCGAACATGTGGAAGATAGTAATTTGGCCATCCCTATCCACAGATTCTGCATGTAGAGACTGAAAATGTTTTGAAAAGGCAAACTTTGGTTTTGGTGTTTTATAGATGAGACATGCTATTTACATAATGAGGCCTGAACATTTGACGGGATCATGGAACCTATAGAATATCTATCTCAGACATGAGCCAACTTGCGCCCTTCCAGGTATTTTGGACTCCAACTCCCACAATTCCTAACAGCCTACCGGCTGTTAGGAATTGTGAGAGTTGGAAGTCCAAAACACCAGGAGGGCCCAAGTTAGCTCTTACCTGATGTATAGTGCCTATCCATCTATCCGTCTATGATATATATCTCTATATCTGTCTATGATATATATCTCTATATCCCTACGGTCCTTCCCCAGAGAGACTCTTATGCTCTGACATCCAATCTTCTATATAAATAAAAATGTAATGTTCAATGGTGGGATGAACAGACCTCAAAAACCACTGGATGAATTGACACCAAATTTGGACACAAGACATGTAACAACCCAATGTATGTCCTTCACTAAAAAAAATGATTTTGTCATTTGGGAATTGTAGTTGCTGGGATTTATAGTTCACCTACAATCAAAGAGCATTCTGAACCCCACCAGCGATGGAACTGAACCAAACTTGGCATACAGTTCTCCCATGACCGACAGAAAATACTGGAAGGGTTTGGTGGGATTAATGTAACACAAAAACCACAGGGTGAATTGACACTAAATTTGGACACAATACACCTCTCAGGCCAACGAGTAACTATCACTCATAAAAACACAGTAGAAGAGACTTAAAAAGCCAAAAAACAAAAAATAGATTACAACGCATGCTTAAACCACATATATATGCACAGACATACATATACACACAAATATATACACACTCATAACACATCTACACAGAGTGGGCCACAGCAACGCGTGGCAGGGGACAGCTACCTATTACTATTACTCTTGTATGTATGATTACTACTATTCATTCCTCTCATCAGAGACCCAAAGTTCCCAAGGCCTGGTTGCAACGCCTTCTTTGTATCTCCTCGCCCCATTTACTGAGGAGGAGAAAGCCTCAGCTGCTTCTACAGCACGAACCCCTCCCTTTGTGGCCCTGATAGGGAAGATGGCAAGGCTACCCCTGAGCATACATGGAGTGCTTCCCCTCCCTTTGTGGCCCTCACAGGGCTGCTTTTGAGCATGCTTCCTCTCAGACCCAGGGGGGAACCGCCCTCCTCCAATTCAACAAAAGCCTCCTCCTGCCCTGACCCTTAAACTTTAAACAGCAAGGAACCCACCTGCGCCACCGTCCGCCATCTTGCCCCCGCCACGCGCTGCCTCTGGAGCACGCTGCACGCGCGCGCTCACTCCGGCCGGAAAGGGACGCCACGCCCACTTCCGCTCCCGAGAGGCAACGCGGCACGAGGGCGGGCTGGAAACAAATTGGCCAGAGGGATCCACAACGCCCCTAGTGGCCACGTTGGAAATTGCACCCTCATTATTTATTTATCAGCAACCAGACATTTGTATTACATTTTTAACAAAAACAAACAGACAAAACACAGAATTTGCAAGCTTGGTAGTTGATTAAATGTCCTTTGACCAGTATCTGGCCACTTGGAGTGCCTCTGGTGTTGCCGCAAGGAGGTCCTCCATTGTGCATGTGGCAGGGCTCAGGTTGCATTGCAGCAGGTGGTCAGTGGTTTGCTCTTCTCCACACTCGCATGTCAAGGATTCCACTTTGTAGCCCCATTTCTGAAGGTTGGCTCTGCATCTCGTGGTGCCAGAGCGCAGTCTGTTCAGCGCCTTCCAAGTCGCCCAGTCTTCTGTGTGCCCAGGGGGGAGTCTCTCATTTGGTATCAGCCATTGAGGTTCTGGGTTTGAGCCTGCCACTTTTGGACTCTCGCTTGCTGGGGTGTTCCAGCGAGTGTCTCTGTAGATCTTAGAAAACTATTTCTAGATTTAAGTCGTTGACGTGCTGGCTGATACCCAAACAGGGGATGAGCTGGAGATGTCTCTGCCTTGGTCCTTTCACTATTGGCTGCCACTTCCCGGCGGATGTCAGGTGGTGCAATACCGGCTAATCAGTGCAATTTCTCCAGTGGTGTAGGGCACAGACACCCCGTGAAGTTGGATCTGGCCACGGTGGTCCACGCTCTTGTTACATCTCGATTAGATTACTGCAACGCGCTCTACGTGGGGTTGCCTTTGAAGACTGTTCGGAAACTCCAACTAGTCCAGCGGGAGGCAGCCAGACTGCTCACTGGGGCGTCATACAGGGAGCATACCACCCCCCTGTTGTGTCAGCTCCACTGGCTGCCGATCCAGTTCCGAGCACAATTCAAAGTGCTGGTTTTGACCTACAAAACCCTTTACGGCTCCGGCCCAGCGTACCTGTCCGAACGTATCTCCTTCTACGTCCCACCTCGGAGCTTAAGATCTGCTGAGGGGGCCCTGCTCTCGGCCCCACCTTTATCACAAGAGACTGGTGGGGACGAGGGACAGGGCCTTCTCGGTGGTGGCCCCTCGCCTGTGGAATTCACTCCCCAGGGAAATTAGGACATCAACATCCCTCCTCTCCTTCAGGAAGAAGCTAAAAACCTGGATGTGGGACCAAGCGTTCGGGTAAGCTGGCAGATGGACAAAGACAACCAATAATGACCAGAGTAGGAAAGGACAATGACGATGCTAAATGGTTTACGGACTTGGATTTGGTGAACACTGACCACAAGATGTTTTATTGCTGCTAGTATACTGTCTGATGGTTTTAATTAGTTATAACTGTGATATTATGTGGTAAATTTGTGTATTGTATAGTGTATTGTATGTTGTAATTGTTAGGCATCGAATTGTGCCTTTTGTAAGCCGCCCTGAGCCCCCCCTAGGTGGTTGAGAAGGGCAGGGTAAAAGCACTCCAAATAAAATAAATGTGTGCATTGCAGCAGGTGGTCAGTGGTTTGCTCTTCTCCACACTCACATGTCGTGGATTCCACTTTGTAGCCCCATTTCTGAAGGTTGGCTCTGCATCTCGTGGTGCCAGAGCGCAGTCTGTTCAGCGCCTTCCAAGTCGCCCAGTCTTCTGTGTGCCCAGGGGGGAGTCTCTCATTTGGTATCAGCCATTGATTGAGGTTCTGGCTTTGAGCCTGCCACTTTTGGACTCTCGCTTGCTGAGGTGTTCCAGCGAGTGTCTCTGTAGATCTTAGAAAACTATTTCTAGATTTAAGTCGTTGACATGCTGGCTGATACCCAAACAGGGGATGAGCTGGAGATGTCTCTGCCTTGGTCCTTTCACTATTGGCTGCTACTTCCCGGCAGATGTCAGGTGGTGCAATACCGGCTAAGCAGTGTAATTTCTCCAGTGGTGTAAGGCGCAGGCACCCCGTGATAATGCAGCATGTCTCATTAAGAGCCATATCCACTGTTTTAGCGTGGTGAGTTGTGTTCCACACTGGGCATGCGTACTCAGCAGCAGAGTAGCACAGCGCAAGGGCAGATGTCTTCACTGTATCTGGTCGTGATCCCCAGGTTGTGCCAGTCAGCTTTCGTATGATATTGTTTCTAGCGCACCCACTTTTTGCTTGATGTTCAGGCAGTGCTTCTTGTAGGTAAGAGCACGGTCCAGAGTGACTCCCAGGTATTTGGGTGCGCTGCAATGCTCCAGTGGGATTGCTTCCCAGGTGATCCTCAGAACTCGGGATGCTTGTCTGTTCTTGAGGTGAAAAGCACATCTCAAGAACAGAGAAGCATCCCGAGCTCTGAAGCACAGGCCTGAATCATAGAATCATAGAGTTGGAAGAGACCTCACGGGCCATCCAGTCCACCCCCCATTCTGCCAAGAAGCAGGAATATTGCATTCAAATCACCCCTGACAGATGGTCCAGCCTCTGTTTAAAAGCTTCCAAAGAAGGAGCCTCCACCACACTCCGGGGCAGAGAGTTCCACTGCTGAACGGCTCTCACAGTCAGGAAGTTCTTCCTCATGTTCATCTGGAATCCCCTTTCTTGTAGTTTGAAGCCATTGTTCCGCGTCCTAGTCTCCAGGGAAGCAGAAAACAAGCTTGCTCCCTCCTCCCTGTGGCTTCCTCTCACATATTTTATACATGGCTATCATATCTCCTCTCAGCCTTCTCTTCTTCAGGCTAAACATGCCCAGCTCCTTAAGCCGCTCCTCATAGGGCTTGTTCTCCAGACCCTTGATCATTTTAGTTGCTCTCCTCTGTTGCATTTTATCTGTTTGTTTGCTTTGTTGTGTTAGAAATGTAACATAATTGACTGGTTAATCTGACATGATTATAAATCAAATGACAAATGACAAATAAATATGGGGTGCTTTGAATGCAATATTCCTGCTTCTTGGCGGAATGGGGTTGGACTGGATGGCCCAAGAGGTCTCTTCCAACTCTTGGATTCTATGATTCAGGCCTGTGCTATGCCTTACTCTTAGTCCAAGAGCTCCCTCTCATCACTATAGTAACACACTCTTAGCCACGCCCCCTTCCTCACATCCGGGTCCTCCAGGGCGAGAGCGTGTCGTCACATCCCGTCCGGACCGGAAGCGCGGCTCCAGTGTTGTTTTGGCATCCCTGAGGGAAGGAAGGAAGGGAGGATGCTGTCTGTTCCAGGCTCCGGCCCGCCTCCGGGCTTCGGTTCGGGGGAAGGCGGCAGCGGCGGCGGGGCGGGGGGAGACTTCTTGTCTCGCTACCGGGCGGTGTCGGCCAAGCTTCGCCGCCGCTTCCTCCGCAAGCCCAACGTGTCTGAGGCGGCGGAGCAGTTCTGGGCCTTGGCTCGGGAGCTGCGCGCCCAGGAGAGCCTCCCTCACGCGGCCTGGTGCCAGCTGGCGGTGGCGCGCTGCTCGCAGAGCCTGGGCCACGCGCCGGGGGAGGCGGCGGCGCTGACGGAGGCGGCCCGGCTGTGGCTGCGGCACGAGAGGGAGCTGCGCCTCCGCCAAGGCGGGCCTGCCTCCTCCGCGCTGGGCCTGGCCGAGCACCACCTCCCGGCCGCCCAGAGCTGCCTCGCCTTCGCCGCCCGACTCCGCCTCGACCTCGGGCAGCCCGCCCTGGCCGCCGGGCTGTGGCTCGAGCTGGGCGAGGAGCTGCGCGGCGCCGGGGAGGCCGCCCAAGCCGTGGCCGCCTTCCTCCGCGCGGGGGAGCTCCTGGTCTTGGCCCAGCTGCCCCTGGAGGCGCTGCGGGCACACAGCCAGGCCGCCTCCTGCCTCCTCCTCTGCGGGGACCACGATGGCGCTCTCGCCTTGCTCACTAAGGCCCAAGGGCAGACCCAAGGCGCCTCTGCTGCTTCTCCTGCTTCCGTTCATCAACTCCCAGGCGCCTTCTTGGACGAGCTGCTCCGCTGCGAAGTCACCCGCGTCCTCCTCCTGCTCTTGCTCCAGCCCCCACCTTCCAAGCTGCTCCCCGAGCATGCCCAGACCCTGGAGAAGTACTCCTGGGAGGCTCTGGATGCCTCGCCCAGCTACATCCCCGCCGAACTCTACCTGCTGCTCCAGTCTACCGTCATGGCCTGCCAGGAGAAGGACCTGGAGGCCCTCAAAGCCCTGCAGAAGGAGCTCTGGC
>NW_026844478.1:13015047-13059436 GCF_025583915.1 Anolis sagrei ordinatus
CCCCACCTTCCAAGCTGCTCCCCGAGCATGCCCAGACCCTGGAGAAGTACTCCTGGGAGGCTCTGGATGCCTCGCCCAGCTACATCCCCGCCGAACTCTACCTGCTGCTCCAGTCTACCGTCATGGCCTGCCAGGAGAAGGACCTGGAGGCCCTCAAAGCCCTGCAGAAGGAGCTCTGGCCGCTCCTCAGCCCTGAACAGAACCACCTCCTCCATTTGGTCCTCCAGGAGATGATCCGGCCTTCAGGGCAGGGCTTCTAGGCCTGGATCTAGAGCGGTGTCTTCAGACTGCAGGGTGGGAATGCCTGAGCCCAAGAGCAGAAAGAACGGTGGCTGCAGCAGGTGGCATCCCCGCATCCTAGAAAACGGGTCCTCAAAGGGAGATGAGGAAAAGAATGAGCACTCACAGGGGATAATGGAAGTGTGAGTCCCCACACATCTGGACAGGACTGGGTTGTGTGTTTCCACTGGAATAATATAATAATAATAATAATAATAATAATAATAAAGTTTTATTTTAACCTGCCCTCTCTCCCTGAAGGGACTCAGGATGGCTTCCATAAACAAAAATGGCAAACATTCAATGTCATGTACAGTATTGAAATGAAAACATTGAAACATACAATTAAAACAGATTTAACATCTTTGGCTAAAAGCATATAAGTCAGACAGTCAGGCATCATAGATTTATTTATTTATTTATTTACAGTATCTATATTCCACCCTTCTCACCCTGAAGGGGACTCAGGGTGGATCACAGAACACATATATGTCAAACGTTCAATGCCGGTTATACAGCGACAAGACAGACAACAGACAGAGGTATTACATTGGCTTTTCCCCATGCCTTTGGCATCTTTGGAGGCTGTGCTTGGTTCCTGCCACAGGGAGTGCTGTTGTTCCATCTTGCCAAAGAGCTTTTTGTGTTTGCAAACTTTTTTCTGAACACTTTGCCTAAAATACCTCCCCGGTTAATGTGGTTCCTATTTATCTACTCACATTGCTGTTTTCAATCAGTTACGTGGGCAGGGAGCTTTGCTGAAGGTCAGGAACTCACCCTGATCTGGCTTCAAACTGTCAACCTTTCAGTTGGCAAGATTTACTGCAGCTGGTGATAAACTTGCTGTGCTAAAGCCAGTTTAATAGATAATACAATTAAACCATTAAAATCGGTATAAAGATATAAAAATAGCTCTTTGATAAATTAATATTGTCAGCTTTGTCCACCAAGATGGAGTCAGTGGTAAACTATTAATCCTCCTCTCTTTAAGCTGGAAGCTCCTGCAGGGTGGGAATGTCTGAGTCCAAGCACAGGCAGAATAGTAGGTGCAGGAGGCAACATCCCCGCATCCTAAGAAACGGAGCCTGAAAGAGAGGTGGAGGAAAGAGCACTCACTGAGGATAATGGGAGCATGAGTCCAACACATCTGGAGAGCACTGAGCTGTGTGTTTCCGCTGGGAGGCATCCCTCAATCAAACATTATTTATATCCCCTGTCCCATTTCTCCATGGGGATCAGGGTGCCTTACAACATAAAAGGCAAATCATTAAATGCCACAAAATTACATAATTTTTTTAAAAAAGAGATAAATAGTATAAATATTTAATCACAACGAACACATAATTAAAGACCAACAAAACGCATTTCTGCAGGATGGGAATGTCTGAGTCCAAGAGAGACTGAAAGAGCAGAGAGAACGGCGACTGTTTGAAAAGTAGCCTATCATCTCCCTTGAGCATTAGACTTTGATTTCAGTAGAGTCTTATAACTCATTCATTCAGCATATTCTTCTATACCAGGCATGGGCAAACTTTGGCCCTCTTGATAGATGTTTCAGACTGTAACTCCCACAATTCATCATAGCAGCAGTTAGGAATTGCGGGAGTTGAAATCCAAAACTTCTGGAGGGAGGACCAAGGTTTGCCCCTTGCCAGCTCCTGAGGAGTGGGTTTGGAGTTGTGGCCCTCCATTTACTTGGATGGCAAACCACCATAACTCCAAGTAGTAAATTTATAAATTTTGCATTTATTTACAAAGCAAAATACTAGCTGCTAGTCAGAGTTGGCAATAGCAACCTGGATAGAACTAGGATTCAGATGGAAATAAGATTGTCCTGTTTTTGCATTTATTTGTGTGGGAACCCCACAGGGCAGATGGCGTTAGGAAGGAATTCTAGGCTATGGCTCCAGGTCACAGTTGGCAGCAGTGGCCTAGCTGGAGTAAGGAGCCAAAAGGACTCAAGACAATTTAATAATAAGTATTGTCGAAGACTCATGGCTGGAATCACTGGATTGCTGAGTTTCCGGGCTGTCTGGCCATGTTCCAGAAGCATTCTCTCCTGACGTTTCACCTGCATCTATAGCAGGCATCCTCAGAGGTTGCCTGGTCCACGGACACCTTTTACCGTGTTTCTTGGTTCTTTTATTTTGTTTTAAAGTTTAAATTAAATTACATTTTTTAAATTGTTTTGTTGCAGTTGCGTAGTTGATATGACAAGCATCAAAACCATGTGATTGTTTAATCGTAGCACAAAACAAGGAGAAATGAAAACATGGCAAACCTGCTACATAAGGCCTTTTAATCTATGCCTCTATAATAATTTGATGTTTTTAATCTATGTTGTACCTTCAGGACAGGCAGGTAAGAAATACGATTTATTATTATTATCAATAATTATTGATGTAGAAACTGGTGAAAATCAATTACTGAAATGTTCCATAAGCTTGGATGGGACATATGACCAGGGGATTGAGAAGGTTCATGAAAATGATGATTTTGGGTGCGCCTGCACCAGGCATGGGCAAACATGAGCCCTCCGGGTGTTTTGGACTTCAACTCCCACAATTCCTAACAACCTCAGGCCCCTTCCTCTTCCAAAAAGGAAAGGGCCTGAGGCTGTTAGGAATTGTGGGAATTGAAGTCCAAAACACCTGAAGGCCCAAGTTTGCTCATGCCTGATCTACACTGTAGAATTAATGCAATTTGATACCACTTTAACTTTGGTGGCTCAACACTATGGCTGTGCTTTCTGTTATAAGGCAGAGAAGGCTAAAAAGAAGGATAAATGTGTTTTAAAACTATAGCTCCCATGATTCTCTAGCATTGAACCGTGGGAGTTAAAGTGGTGTCAAACTGCATCAATTTCATGATGTAGATGCACCCACTGACAGTATGCTGTCAAATCTAACCCATTTTCTGACAGTATGCTGAAACTAGAGAAATGGGTCTTCATTGCTGTGACCAAATATGGTTTCCTGTCCTGGCATTGATGTTTCATCTGCTAACCTGACCTAGTTTTGAGAAACCGCAAGGGATCTGATGACTAAAAAGACACTAAAAAGAAGATTTCATGAAGGGACACAAACAATCGAAGAACCGCCATCACAAGCAATTCCATGGACAAAGAAAAATTGTGAATACGAGTGCATTCATATTACTTTAATGTGTGTTGTTTCATATTTATTGTTTCCATCTTGAGTTCCAATGTTGGGAGAAAGTCAGGGTAAAAATAAAGCAAACAATAAATCATTTTTAAAAATGTCTAAATGTGAAATCCATTTGTGTTTCAGATAAACACAGCCATGCTGCACAATGTTTTAAACAATTGTATGCATGATACAGAAAGCAAGGAACCTAGGTGGATGATTTTGGAGTATTTAGGATTTCAGAATTCTGGATATGTCAGTCTATACCAAAGAAAGAAGAAAGTGCAAAAGCTGGGTTGCACCCAGACTGATTGATAACTGGCAGAAAACGTGGAGGCAGTGACAGACTTTGTATTTTTAGGCGCAAAGATTACCACAAACGCAGACTGCAGCCAGGAAATCAGAAGATGTTTCCTTCTTGGGAGGAGAGCAATGACCAATCTTGATAAAATAGTGAAGAGTAGAAACATCACACTGGCAACAAAGATCAGCATAGTTAAAGCAGAGGTATTCCCCATAGTCACCTACGGATGTGAGAGCTGGACCTTAGCGAAGGCTGAGCGAAGGAAGAGAGATGCTTTTGAACTGTGGTGTTGGAGGAAAGTTCTGAGAGTGCCTTGGACCACCAGAAGATCCAACCAGGAAATAAAGCCCGACTGCTCATTGGAGGGAAGGATAGTAGAGGCAAAGATGAAGTACTTTGGCCACATCATGAGAAGAAAGGAAAGCTTAGAGAAGACAATGATGCTGGGGGAAATGGAAGGAAAAAGGAAGAGGGGCCGACCAAGGGTAAGATTGAAGGATGATATCCTTGAAGTGACTGGATTGACCTTGAAGGAGCTGGGGGCGGTAACTGCGACAGGGAGCTCTAGCCTAGGCTGGTCCATGAGGTCACGAAGAGTCAGAAATGACTGAACAAATAATAACAACTTTATTTTTGTACCCTGTCTCCATCTCCCCAAAGGGACTCGGGACGGCTTACATATGGCACAATGTGCCCAAAATGACACATAAAATAAAGAACAATGTAATAAAGGATCAAACCAATAATTTAAGCTCAAAACAGGGCCCAATAACCTAGGAGAGAACTGTCGTAAGATATGGCCGACTATATACAGGAACAAGGAAATAGGATAGTGCAAATTGTCACTTGTAAACTAGAGCATGCAACGAAAGTGCAATGCTGTGTCAATGAAGCAGAGCGTGTGTGAGGATCAGGACATTCGTGGGGAGACCAAGATGCTTGTTTATAAAGCTATTGTTCTCCCAACCCTGTTACATGCCTGTGAAACATGGACCGTCTACAGATGTCACACTCAACTTCTGGAATGATTCCATCAGCGTTGCCTCCAAAAAATCCTGCAAATCTCTTGGGAAGACAGGCAGACAAATGTCAGTGTTTTGGAAGAAGCAAAGACCACCAGCACTGAAGTGATGATCCTCCGCCATCAAATCTGCTGGACCGTATGCCACATTGTCCAAATGGCCAACGATCACCATCTCCCAAAGCAGTTACTATATGCTCAACTCAAGAACGGAAAATGGAATGTTGGTGGACAGGAAAAGAGATTGAAAGATGGGCTTAAAGCTAACCTTAAAAATGCCATATGACATATGTGGCATAGACAGTGAACACTGGGAAGCCCTGGCCTTTGAGCGCTCTAACTGGGGGTCAGCTGTGACCACCAGTGCTGTGGAATTTGAAGAGGCATGAATAGAGGGCAAAAGGGAGAAACGTGTGAAGAGGAAGAAGGTGCATCAAGCCAACCCTTGTTGGGACCGCCTTCCATCTGGAAATCGATGTTCTCACTGCAAAAGAACATGCAGATCAAGAATAGATGTTTACAGTCACCTATGGACCCACTGCCAAGACCCTTCATTTGGAAGGCCATCATACGCAGCCACGAGGGATTCCCTATGATGAAAATGAGCATTGAAGACTTAAAATGGACTTCTCACCTCCCAACTTAAAGACGTACGATGGAAATATTAGTGTCATCCCACTAATGGCTTATCTGACACAACTTCTTTATTCTACCTTACTATATCTATATTTTACTTGATCTTCCAAAATGCAAGCATTTTACATTTTGCTTTGTAAATGGTACCAATGGTTCCCATGCTTTCAGAAATCTGCCTTGTTTGACAAACTTTCCTGCCTCAATTTGACACCACCACTACCCCCCCCCCCCCCCCCCCCCCCACCATGCACATACCTGAACTGCTTCTGTTTCTGAAGCAAGTTCAAAGAAACCAGTTTCATTTCTGCTCCCCATCCAAAGCAACCGCAGGCACTGCACGAAGAGGGTAGGTTATTGTGAGATATTCTAGATTTGTCAGTGACAGAGCAGCAATTTGACATTTGGGCAGGAAACAAAGAGCACTTCAGGAAATTCTGATAGAAGGAATTAAAAGAAGTAAAGAAACCAAGTATTGCGTTCAGTCTCTGCTGAATTGACTCTTGAAGATCTGCCAAGGTAAGTGAATTTATTTATTTATTATTAGCTTTAGTTTTATTCCACCTTTCTCCCAATACAGGGACTCAAGCGACTGAAAAACAAAGTGGTTCAATGCCTGATGGTCCAATGTCTGATGATAAAATCACTATTTTCTCAGTTTGGGTTTATCAACTATGGTTCTCTAGTTTGGTGAAAGGTTGCAGTTGCGAGATGTGATTGGATATATATATATATATATACTAGCTGTGCCCTGCCACGCGTTGCTGTGGCCTATAGTAAAACTTATCAAAGTTGAGGTAGATATCTGGACTATTATGAAAAAGAGGTCCCTACCTATTCCTTCCCCCTTTTCCTCCCCCTTTCTCTCCTTTCTTCCTTCTCTACCTCTTTCTTTCTTTCCTTCTTTCACTACTTGGTTTCATCCTTCTCTCTTTCCTTCATTCCCTCCCCCTTTCTTCCTTTGCCTTTCTTCCCTCCCTGTTTGCTTCCTTCTTTCTTTTTATTTCCTTTTATTTCACCACCATCATAACAATAACAATAATGCAATGCATTGCCTCTGGGACCTGACACCTCTCCCATTCCCCCTAAAAGGGTCTCATAGGAATAATAGCATCATAATAATCATAGAAATAACAACCTTTACCCGCCACGCGTTGCTATGGCCAACCTTCCCTCTTTCTCTCCTTCTTTCCCTCCTTCCTTCCTTCCCTCCCATTTTTCCTTCCTTCCCTCCCATTTTTCCTTCCTTCCCTCCCATCTTTCCTTCTCTATCTCTTTCCTTCCTTCCCCCTTTTTCTTTCTCTTCTGGTCTCTTTTCTTCCTTCTCTCTTTCCTTCTTTCCTTCCCTCCCTCTTTCTCTACATCTTCCCCCTTCCTTCACTCCCTCTTTCCTTCCTTCATTCCCTTTTTTCTTTCCTTCTCTCCTTCCTTCCCCCTTTTTCTTTCCCTCCCTCTGTCTCTCATTTCTTCCTTCTCTACCTCTTTCCTTCCTTCCCCCTTTTTCTTTCTCTTCTGCTGTCTCTCTTTTCTTTCCTTCCATCTTTCCTTTTCTTTCCTTTCCTTCTTCCTTCTTTCTCTAACTTTCCTTCCTTCCCCCCTTTTTCTTTACCTCCCTTTCTCTTTCTTCCTTCTTTCCTTCCTTCCTGTCTTTCCTGGATTTTGACAGGGCGGGAAGGGGCGGGTGGGGTTTGGAGGTGGCGTGAAGTAAAAGGAGGTAAGATTGGGGCAGGGGAGTGATGGAGCGTGGGGTTGTGTGTGTGCGGCAGCGGGGGGAGTGATGGAGCATGGGGTTGCGTGTGTGTGTGCGGCAGCGGGGGGGAGTGGGGTTGCGCGTGTGTGTGTGGCGGTGGGGGGAGTGATGGAGCGTGGGGTTGCGTGTGTGTGTGCGGCGGGGGAGTGATGGAGCGTGGGGTTGTGTGTGTGCATGCGGCAGGGGTGTGTGTGTGCGGGAAGCGGCGCGGCGGGGCTTGGAGTGGGCATGGCTTCCGCAGAGGGAACGTTGGCCGGAAGACTGTGTGCGCGCCAGGGAACTTGCGGCTGGGCACCAATGCGCATGCTCAGTTGTTTTGCCGTTTTGTGAGTGTGTTGTTGTGTTGTTTTTCATTTTGAGTAGATATGTTTGTACCTTGTGGGTTGTGTTATGGGCATGGCAATTTTGGTACAGTTTCGTTGGGGGGTTGTGGAGTTTTGCTGTCCGGTTGAACCAACCTAACAGATTTATATATATAGATATATACACACACACAAACACACACACACACACACACACATACACACATACTAGCCGTCCCCTGCCACACATTGCTGTGGCCCACATGGGGGTTCTGTGTGGGAGGTTTGGCCCAATTCTATCATTGGTGGGGTTCAGAATGCTCTGTGATTGTAGGTGAACTATAAATCCCAGCAACTACAACTCCCGAAATGTCAAGATTCTATTTTCCCCAAACTCCACCAGTGTTCACATTTGGGCATATTGAGTATTCGTCTAGAGTTTGGTCCAGATCCATCATTGTTTGAGTCCACAGTGATCTCTGGATGTAGGTGAACTACAACTCCAAAACCAAAGGACACTGCCCACCAAACCCTTCCAGTATTTTCTGTTGGTCATGGGAGAACTGTGTGCCAAGTTTGGTTCAATTCCCTCATTGGTGGGGTTCAGAATGCTCTTTGATTGTTGGTAAACTACAAATTCCAGCAACTACAACTCTCAAATGACAAAATCAATTTTTTTGAGTGAAGGACATACATTGGATTGTTAGGTGTCTTGTGTCCAAATTTGGTGTCAATTCATCTAGTGGTTTTTGAGTTCTGTGAATATCACGAACGAACATAACATTTTTATTTATATAGATATATATGTCTCTATATATGTATGTCTGTGTGTGTGTGTATATATAAATGTAATGTTCGTTTGTGGGATTAACATAACTCAAAAAACCACTGGACGAATTGACACCAAATTTGGACACAATGCACATATCAGGCCAACATCACTCATAAAAACACTGAAAAACACAGCAGAAAAGACTTAAAAAGCCAAAAACCCAAAAAATACATTACAACGCATGCACAAAACCACATACATACACACATATACACACACATATACACACATATATACACACAAAACACATATACACACACTGGCCCACAGCAACGCATGCAGGGAATGGCTAGTGTATACATATCTGAACGCATCTCCCCTTATGAACCATCTAGGACCTTAAGATCATCTGGGGAGGCCCTACTCTCATTACGTTTGGCGGAGATGAGAGACAGAGCCATCTTGGTGGTGGCCCTTCGGCTGTAGAACACCTTCCCTATAGATATTAGAATGGCCACCTCCCTTTTAACATTCCTGAAAAAATTCAAGATGTGGCTTTTTGAACAAACTTTTCCAAATGCAGAGTAACTGACATAGGAAAGTGGAACAACAACAATGAGACCGAACAACGTTTTTAACAAGGCGACACTATGAATTTATATTTTATTGATATGTTTAATTTTTATTATATGTTATATTTTTAATTGTATTTATGATATTGTAAGCATTGAATTTTACCCTGTTAACAACCTTGAGTCGCCTATGGGCTGAGAAAGGCGGTATACAAATACAGTAAATATATATATATATATATATATGCACCTATACACACACACAAAATTAATTTACTCAAGAGATCCCTTACATCTGGGAATTATTTCAATGCTTCTTCCACAGTTTAAAAATTGGTTGAAAAAAGGCTGTTCTGGATTATGGTGGATGGTCTAGCCAGAGCAGATTTGGGGTGCTTCTACACTGTAGAATTAATGGAGTTTGACACCACTTGAACTGCCCTGCTTCAAAGCCATGAAATCATGGAAGTTATAGTTGCACAAGTGCTTTATCCTTCTCTGACAAAGAGTGCTGGTGCCTCACCAAACTTCAATCCCCTGGTTTCCATGGAAGTTAAAGTAAACCGCATTAAATCTGCAATGTAGATATATCCTTTAACAGAGAGAGGACTACGTATTTTGCATCCCATATTACTGTACTTGGGATAATGGGTGTTGCAGCCCACATCTGTCGGGTTCTAGTTTGAGGAAGTCGAAGTTTCAGTTATTAATGTAATGACTCACTGTGAAACCATACAATCAAACATTTAAGAACCAAGCCAAGATACCGACGTAGAGTCAGTGCAGAGTGAGGTCGTTCTCACCCACAAACATGTTTATTGTGAGAAGAAATCAGGATTCTAATGAGATCGTGAATAATAAACACATGGTTTTTGGATTCAGGTTATGTTCTGTATTTGTTTCAGTGCTCAATATATTTACATCACTTAAATACAGTGAGCCCTCTGGACAGATGGATTCTGCATCCAGGGATTCAAGCGTCCATGGCATCTCCTATCACCCTCTGCCAGAGTAGTCATAGTGTATATTAACCCCACACTGCAGGGTTAATGTAGTTTTGTGAGTCCCCAGCACTCCTTGGCAGGGAAGGCTAAATATCTTGCCAAACTACAACTCCTGGGCTTCCATAGCATTGAGCCATGGCAGTTAAAGTGGTGTCAAACTGCACTTCTTCTTCAGTGTAGCTTCACTCATAGGTAGCCATGGAGATCCAGGTTCGAATCCTAATTGAGCCAGGAAACTCTATGAATCAATTTCCTTTTTTTCAGCCAGACCTACGTTACAGGGTTGTTGTAACAACAAAGGAAAAGGCAGAGAGCTGTCATGAGCTCAACTAGAGCTCCACGATTTCAAGATTTGGGCCTTCTTCTCCAAACTTTAGGACAAGAGGGAGGACGTTCAAGGAGATAGTCGTCTTGAAAAGTGGACATATATTTATTCTATCCATAAATCAGTTTGGTCCTTGTAACATCATCTGGGTCTGCTGAAATCTCAGCCTAGTAAACATAGGTAGAACTGATATAAACAACTAACTAACCAGGAGCTAAATAGCTGAAGACACCAGATCTTCTCTAATTTTGGAAACGGAGCAAGGTCAGACCTTCTTAATAATTGCACAGAAGACTACCAAGGAATACCTAGTTGTATTCCAGAGGAAGGTCATGGCAAACCACCTTTGAGTATTCCCTTGCCTATGAAAACCCTTTGAAACTTATGGGGTCACCATAAATCAACAGGTGACTTGAAGGTACATGTATAGCTAACTGTTATCTATTTTTCTCTCCCCTCCCCAGACTTATGGATAACCTTTCCTCTACGAATGAGCTGCTACAAAATGGATCTAATGGATCAACATGTGAAATTGAGGATGGCTTCTTAGCCGTGACTCTTCCTATCACTTACTCCATCATCTCCATCATCGGCTTCTTCAGCAACACCCTGGCTCTCTGGGTCTTCTTTTATGGCACCCGGAAGATGAACTCCATCATGGTGTACCTGAAGAATCTTGCCATGGCGGACCTCTTGCTTGCCCTTTGCCTGCCCTTCCGGGCCACTTACCAGAACCAGATCGGGCCCCCAATCCTCTGCAAAGTGGTTGGCATCATCTTCTACCTCACCATGTATGTTAGCATCTTCCTCCTGAGCCTCATCAGCTTGGACCGCTATCTCAAAATCACCCGGCCCCTCCAGCAATACCGCATCCACACCGTGCCGCACAGCACCACCGCATCCAGAGTGGTGTGGCTCCTTTGTGCTGGTTCAATGCTGCCTTTCTTTTTCGATAGCGGCGAGAGCGGACCCTGTATTCACAGATGCTTTCATTTCAAGAATAGAGGGACACTAGGATCCGTCTTCAACATGTTGGCAGTTGCCACCTTCTTCCTCCTGTTGCTCTTTTTCTTCTTCTCTTACAGCAAAATTTCCCTGAAGCTCCGCGCCATCACCTTAAAGAACTCTAAGAAGACTAGCACCAGAGTCATACTCAAGACTTTTGTGGTCCTGGCCGTCTTCGTGATGTGCTTCACCCCATACCACATTGTCCGAGTGCCATACATTCTTGCCCAGGTGGGGGTCATTCCCACCACAGAAAGCAGACAGGCCCTCCACCTGGCAAACGAGATGGTCCTTTGCATCTCGGCGCTCAACTGTTGCTTCGACCCGGTGATTTTCTTCTTCCTGTCCAGCAGTTTCAAGAGAGCCACGTTGGCTTCCACCCGTGGGAAGCTCAAGAGAGCACTCCAGAAGAACCAGGGAGTCTTGAACCCCAAAAAATCCACCTCAGAATTTAGGATCCAGAGAATCGAGGTACTGGGTCTGAGAGAGTCTATGGAAGATACAAATGAAGAGACCAACACATTTGGGAGGAGGTAGCAAAATGGAGTCTTCAATGTCTTCCAGATGGGATATATTCCTGGAAAAATAAAGAGTGACGGTCTCCGACCATAGTCTTCTAATCATTCCTGTTAGTGCTCTTCAACTGTAAGATATATACAGCACTGCTACTGCCTGCATATGCTTTGCAAGCTTATGTGCTAACTCAGCCCAAAGACTGTATTTACGTGAGATAAGAACTTGGTGTGGCATCCCAACAATGGACGAGGCCAAAAAGTGGCACAAAAGATGCTCACATATTTATATGAAGCTCTTAGCAACTCAGAGAAGAAGCTGTATCTGGATTGCACAATTATACCAGGTAGATACCAGTATAACTTCCAAAGCTCCATCCTCAAAAATTCTGGTATTTGGAGTTTGGTTTAGTAAAAGGTAAAGGTATAGGTTTCCCCTGGGCATTAAGTCTGATCATGCCCAACTCTGGGGGTTGGTGCTAATTTTTGTTTCTAAGCTGAAGAGCCAGAGTTGTCCATAAACACCTCCAAGGTCATATGGCCAGCATGACTTCATGGAGCACTGTTACATTCCCATTATTTTCCTGCCAAAGCGGTACCTATTGATTTACTCACATTTGCATGTTTTCAGACTGCTAGGTTCGCTGAAGCTGAGGCTAACAGCAGGAGCTCACTCCACTCCCTGGATTTGAACTGCTGACCTTTCAGGCAGCAAGTTCAGCAGATCAGTGGTTTAACCTGCTGTGCCACCAGGAGCAGTACTTTGGTGCAGTATTTTGGTCAAATATGTAAATTTCATTTCAACTTTTGGTAAAACAGAATCCTTTAAAGACAGAGGAATGCTGTGCTTTGCTGGAAAAATTCAACATTTGATGTCAGACTTGTTCTGTTCAATAGATGGATACTAATTTTATTTCAGGTTAGCGTGTGTAACCTGTAATGATATGTAATTATATTTGTTAAACGTGTGCTGAATTTGGATTTGATGACTGAATTCAAATACATCTGAGTCTAAATTAAAATTTAACAAGGGAAAGTGTGAAAGCATGTAGATTATTTTGTAACCTACTACAAGGAGAGGTAAGTAAGAAATAAAATAATTATAATTATTATTATTACATACACAACCCCAATGGATACTAAAATTCATGGATGCCATTATTATTCTAAGTATTTGATACACAACATGATTGGTAAGCAGGCTTTTGTATTTGATCACACATTGGACACTTCCCAAGTGTCTAGGACTGTGTGATGTATCAGCGAATAATGTGTGAAGATTTGAGTAAGGTGGGCTTTTGCAGCTGACAGATGGTAATTTTGTCAGCACTGATTGTTTTTAAGTGCAGGCCAAGGTCTTTAGGCACCCAGTGTGCCGATCACCACTGGGACCACATTTCCTGGCTTGTGCCAGAGTCTTTGCAGTTTGATCTTTAAATCATCATATTGTGTAAGCTTTTACAGTTCCAGTTATTATTATTATTATTATTATTATTATTATTATTTGCTTTAAAAAATGACATATGAGTGGAGCTGTACTGTCTAAGACTTCTGGGACTTGGAGACCAATTCACACCATTCTCATTTTCTGTAATAGGGGAGTGTGGGGACTATAGTCCAAAAATAACTGGAGGACTAAATAAAGGAAGTGCAGAGCGAAGGGGGAAAAGATAAAAAAAACAAACCACCAAATATTTCCATGAGAAATAAAGATAAGCCGTTTTTGGCTAAGAGAAAGTTTCTGTGTGATTTTATGCAAGATTACTTATGGAAAGCAATGCAAAAGAACATTGCCTCTGTTAAAGGTTCCATCCTTCTCATTTTGGAGGTTTAGAACAACGAAACGTTCTCTGATGGGTGCTCAAAGGCTTACCGCTGAGACAGCTGTTGGTTGTGGTTTTGACACGAAACAGGATAATGCAAGATAGTAGGCAATGTAGATGTTATCTAAATTGGATTAGATTAATTAGGCAAAACACTCCTGTTAAAAGGGTACACAGCTTGAAAAACAGTCACTCTTTGATGCGACTTTCCTCAAATCTGGATATTAGCCATGACAAGTGGATGCAACCATTCCCAGTCTGGGACCATCAAAATATATTGGCCTGCAAGTCTTATGGGCACCAGATCAAAACGATGGACATTGCAGAGACACCAGGATGGAGAAAATGGTCTTATTGGGCATTATGTGCCAGAAAGTAGCTGAAAAGATCCTGGAAGTAAACTAAAAAGATGTCATTAATTGTGAGCTTTCTATTGGTGCTTCCCTAGAAGATAGCGGACTATAATTCCCATTATTCCTATGCACTGCTACCTTTGCCTGGGAAAAGCAGAGTCAGATGGACTTTGGTTTGAAACAACAGGTCACATCTTGGACATTTCTTGGCACTTGGAGATTCCATCTGAACATTAGGAAGAACTTCCTAACTGTGAGAGCCGTTCAGCAGTGGAACTCTCTGCCCCAGAGTGTGGTGGAGGCTCCTTCTTTGGAAGCTTTTAAACAGAGGCTGGATGGCCATCTGTAAGGGGTGTTTTCAATGCAATATTCCTGCTTCTTGGCAGAATGTGGTTGGACTGGATGGCCCGCGAGGTCTCTTCCAACTCTATGATTCTATTATTCTAACGCAAGTCTTGTGTCAAGAAAAGTACGATTCTGCTGCTTATAGAACTAAAGCAACTTTCCTTCATTTAAATTAATTTCACTTCTTGATTTGGTGTGAAGGCAGGCAAAATGCTCTGCAAGGCACAGAAACTTCCCCTTCCCCCAATTCGTCCCTTTTATAGACCAGCATTTCTCAACCTGGAAGTTGGGACCCCTGGGGGGGGGGGGTCCACAACGGGGTGTTAGAGGGGTTGCCAAAGACCACCAGAAAAAAACAGTATTTTCTGTTGGGTCATGGGCATTCTATGTGGGAAGTTTGTCCCAATTCTATTGGTGAGGTTCAGAATGCTCTTTGATTCTAGGTGAACTATAAATCCCAGCAACTACAACTTCCAAATGTCAAGGTCTATTCTCCCCAAACTCCACCAGTGTTGACATTTGGGCATATTGAGTATTCATGCCAAGTTTGGTCCAGATCCATCATTGTTTGAGTCCAGAGCTCTCTGGATGTCCGTGAACTACAATTCCAAAACTCAAGGTCAATGCGCACCAAATCCTTCCAGTACTTTCTGTTGGTCATGGGAGGTTTGTGTGCCAAGTTTGGCTCAGTTCCATCATTGGTGGGGTTCAGAATGCTCTTTGATTATAGGTTAACTATAAATCGTGGCAACTACAACTCCCAAATGGCACAATCAATTCCCCCTCCCCTGCCCCACCCAAATCCCACCAATATTCAAATTTGAGCATATCAGGTATTTGTGCCAAATTTGGTCCAGTGAATGAAAATGAATCCTGCATATCAGATATTTACATCACAATTCATAACAGTAGCAAAATTAGTTATGATGTTTGTTGTTGTTCATTTGTTCAGTTGTTTCCGACTCTTCATGACTTCATGGACCAGCCCACGCCAGAGCTCCCTGTCGGTCGTCACCACCCCCAGCTCCTTCAAGGTCAATCCAGTCATTTCAAGGATCCCATCCATCCATCTTGCCCTTGGTCGGCCCCTCTTCCTTTTTCCTTCCATTTTCTCCAGCATCATTGTCTTCTCTAAGCTTTCCTTTCTTCTCATGATGTGGCCAAAGTACTTCCTTTCGGCATCTACTATCCTTCCCTCCAATGAACAGTCGGGCTTTATTTCTTGAAGTATGGACTGGTTGGATCTTCTCGCTGTCCAAGGCACTCTCAGCACTTTCCTCCAACACCACACAACTTCCTTCGCTCAGCCTTCCTTATGGTCCAGCTCTCACATCCGTAGGTGACTGTGGGTAATACCTTTGCTTTGACTATGCAGATCTTCATTGCCAGTGTGATGTCTCTACTCTTCACTATTTTATCGAGATTGGCCATTTCTCTCCTCCCAAGAAGTAAGTGTCTCCTGATTTCCTGGCTGCAATCTGCGTCTGCAGTGATCTTTGCACCTAGAAATACAAAGTCTGTCACGGTCTCCATGTTTTCTCCCTCTATTTCCCAGTTGTCAATCATTCAATCAACAAGAATGAAGAATGAGTTATGATGTAGCAACAAAAATAATGTTATGGTTGGGGGTCACCACAAACATGATCAACTGTATTTAGGGGTTGTGGCATTAGGAAGGTTGAGAAACACTGTTACAGACAAAGAGTAATAACTTGAGTTCAAAACATCCTTTCCTTTTAGGACATGTTTGCTGAAATGATAAAGTTAAGCCCACGCTTTGTATGCAACCACACATGTATCAAGAACAAAGCCACAAGACCGCTGCTCTGAAAAGAAATGCCACTTATCTTTTTTATTATTGGCAGAAAGAAAATATTCAGTTACAGAACACATTATGGTTGAAACAAGTAACCATCCAAATACATTGTTTTTGGAGGAGTCAGGAGCTAAGTTGGGTATGCTCTCTACATAAGTTGAGTATCCCTTATCCGAAATGTTTGGAACCAGAAGTGTTTTGAATTTCAGATTTTGGCAAGTCTGCATTTGCATATATCTACCCCATCACTCCAAACATTTCTTGGAGATGGTTACAAGCCTAAATAACTAATCTATTTATATTTCCTATTTACTTTCTACACATAGTTTGAACGTAGTCTTAGGAAATACTTTTGTGCGTGAAATATAGCTCATGTACATTCAACAACCAGAAAGCAAAGGAGTAAATATCTCAATTTTTGAGGATTTCTGGATAAGAGATGCTCAACTTGCGCTACATCTCCTTGTTGGCAACATGTGGAAAGGGCAGTAGATGGACAATAGTGCAAAACACTACTAGATCTGCACATGATCTGGACCTTTTCGTGAACAAACAAATACAATTCACAATTGTATTCTTCTGCCTTAACAGAAAGGCAGGTGTGTAGTGCCACACTTGGATGATTCCAGGTGGCAGCCCTGAAATAAAAGGTAAAGGTTTTCCTTAAGTCTAGTTGTGTCTGACTCTTGGGGGGTGTGGTGGTGCTCACCTCCATTACTAAGGCTAAGAGCCGGCGTTGCCCGTAGACACCTTCAAGGTCATGTGACTGGGATAACTGCATGGAGTGCAATTACCTTCCCACCAAGTAGGTACCTATTAATCTACTTACATTTGCATGTTTTCGAATCGCTAGGCTGGCAGAAGAAGCTGGGCCTAACAGTGGGAGCTCACCTCGTTCCTTACCGCCAACTTTTCGGTCAGCAAGTTCAGCAGCTCAGTGGTTTAACCCACAGTGCCACCAGAAGGGCCTGCAATAGAGACCCAATAACATTCACATGAAGATTGTGTCTGCAACCATAATGTACCTCAATCTCCTTTTCTGTGGCTTTTTGTTAGAGGACACATGTTTAAAATTATACTTAGAGCAATGAGGTCAAAAACTACTCATGCTCTTTGGAAACAAACTTAGAAACTAAGAGGGGGAAAGCTGACTATAAAGTCATCAACTGCCATTAGGGATTTCAGGAAGGTCAGAAGCAAAAAGACGCAACTGAATGGGATTTAGGAAATCTGGCAAAAATATCAAACGGGAAGGGAGTGTACTACGCTCATCACAAACTCAGCAACGACAACCTCTTGTGAAGACACAGCCCAAGCCAAGGAGGCCTTGAGCTATCATTTTTAGCCATCCTGCTCTTTGGCTGTGATAAAAACAGATTTCAAAACGATTATGGGCCATGGCATACTGTACATTATGGCAGTAAATGCAAATACATACACATATACAATCATTTTTAAGATTGTGAACCAAGGATGTAGGAAAATAGTCACCATCCCATGTGGATCCCACAGTGGTGAAGTGGGGTAAAACCTTGTGTCAGCGGTACCTATTGATCTATTCACATTTGCATGTTTTCGAACTTCTTGGTTGGCAGAAGCTGGGGCTAACAGCGGGAGCTCGCCCTGCTTCCCGGATTCAAACCACTAACCTTTCGGTCAGCAAGTAACGGCATCCTGTCATGAAGACACGGCCCAAGCCAAGGAGACCTTCTGTTATCGATTTTAGTTTGCCATCCTGCTCTCTGGCTGTGCTTAAAACAGATTTCAAAACAATTTTGAGGCATGGTATACGTTATGGCAGTAAATGCAAAGACATACACATATACAATCGTTTTAAAGATTGTGAACCAAGGATGTAGACAAATAGTACCCATCCCAAGTCCTATCAAAAAGGTTTTATTAGTTCTAACCCAAAATGGAGTGGATACAAGGGATGTAAGTCCAAATTGAGGACTGAAAGGGTCCCCAGTTGCTGCTCATGAGACTCTCTCTTGCAAGAAAAGCTCATTTCCTTAGAAGCAACAGCAATTGCTCAAAAGGTGAGACAGCACTGGGGAACTTATTATTTTGATCAGAGTCAGGCAAAGGTATTCAAGGGAACAACATACATTCATAGCACTACATAATGCAATAATCCCTAATGCACCTTTCTAGGAGTGTATCAAGGCTGCCATCAAGATAGCCATTAGTCCAGTGTTTCTCAACCCTTGGAGGGGTTGCGAAGGGATGTCAGAGGGGTCTCCAAAGACCACCAGAAAACACAATATTTTCTGTTGGTCATGGGGATTCTGTGTGTGAAGTTTGGCTCAATTCTATCATTGGTAGGGTTCAGAATGCTCTTTCATTGTAGGTGAACTATAAATCCCAGCAACTACAACTCCCAAATGTCATGGTCATTTCCCCCCAAACTCCACCAGTGTTCACATTTGGGCATATTGAGTATTCATGCCAAGTTTGGTCCAGATCCATCACTGTTTGAGTCCACAGTGCTCTCTGGATGTAGGTGAACTACAACTCCCAAACTCAAAGTCAATGTCCACTAAACCCTTCCAGCCATGGGAGTTTTGTGTACCAAGTTTTGTTCAGTTCCATCCCTGGTGGAGTTCAGAATGCTCTTTAATTGTAGGTGGACTATACATCCCAGCAACTACAACTCCCAAATTACAAACTCAATCGCCCCAATCCCACCAAGTATTCAAATTTGAGTGTATCGGATATTTGTGCCAAATTTTAGCCAGTGAATGAAAATACATCCTGCATATCAAATATTTACATTAAAATTCATAACAGTAGCAAAATTACAGTTATGAAGTGGCAACGAAAATAATGTTATGGTTGGGGGTCACCACAACATGAGGAACTGTATTTAGGGGTTGCAGCATTAAGAAGGTTGAGAACTATTATATTAGTCAGTTCCGTCATTCAAGAGTCCAAAGGTTGTTTTTCGTAATAATTGTGCATTGTAATTGCTTATTGTTAATTTATTGATAATGTGTTAAGTCAATTGTTATATGTTGCATGGAACCACTGCTGTTTCTACTGTTTTTACTGTTTGTGAACCGCTGTGAGTCGCCTTCGGGCTTGAGATACAGCGGTATATAAGCAAAGTAAATAAATAAATAAATAAATATTCACTTCCATTTCAACCAAATTGAAGTAAATATTTTGGACTCTTGAATGGGAAAATCAAGCAAAAAGTGGACAATGTTGTTGGACTCAGACTCTCATCAATTTCAGGCAGCACAGAAAAAGCTGAGGAGATACAATCAACAATATCTGGAGTGTCACAACATGTTGTAGGTCAAAACATGTTTTTTGTGGTGAGACAGTAAATTTCTCAATCTTTGTGCAGAATTCAGTTCTCGCTTCCTTTTCTTATTGTGTGTTTTATTATCCAGGGCGGCCTTCCAAGAAAACCCCTCAGTTTGGAAAGGTACAGCCTTTCCAAAGGCAAAAGAGAGAAAAAATAGGTTTGAGAGCAGTTAAGAACAAGGAAAAGATACATTTCAGCTGCTGTGCTTTCTCCCCAAAATGGAAAGAGCAGTCAAGGTATGGTTTGGGAGATGTCGAACGGAAGGCATAACAAAGAAAACTGGAAAAAGATGCATTGTACTTGCAAAATGACTCTTTGCAGAACTGGGAAGGAAGAATTCTTTTAGCACCACTTCCCTCTCCAGTTCGGCAGCTCTTCTACAAAAGCTTCCTAGAGACACTTTCAATATGACAAGTTTAAGCCATCAGTAGAAGACAAAATATGCAGAGAGGCCTAACTTAAACTTCGAGCAATGGGCACTTGTGTATTTTTGGAACACTGAAGAAAAAGAAAATAGTTCTATCTACTTGTTTTGCTGGAGAGTTTCATGTCCTTCAAGACGGACACTATTTTCTCCATTTCCAAAAACGCCTCGCTTGGATTATGTCCAAATACGCTCCAAAATACCTGTATGCTGAATGGCGGTTAACCGAGGACAAGTTTGTTACTACTTTCAAAAGGAAAAGGCACAAGTTCTGCCCTCTGAAGTGCTATTATAGGCCTGTATACCGCTCCCAATTCAACCCAGCTCAACCAGTGAGGCTTTCAAAGCCAAGGGAGCAAGGCAATTGGGAAGGACAGAGCGAAGGAAAGGCAATGGCTGTGCGAGTGGAGTGACAATCAAGTAACGCTGTGGGACCTCTCTCCCGCTTGCGAAGAGGGGCCCGGTCTGTGAGGTAGACCAAAGGCTTCCCTGTTTTGGAGGCAGAAGCTCCCAATCCGCAGAGGCTCCGACCACATCAGGCTTGCAGGCCCAGGAAGCGGGCTGTGTTCAGCACATCGTCTCTCGTCAGGTAGCAACCGCAGAGCTGCCGGTAACCCGTGAAGGACTCCCTTCCGTGCAGGATCCGCCAGTTGTCCACAAACAGGGCCTGGAGGCAGAAAGAGACAAGGAGAGGGAAGTGGCTACACAAAAACAGTTGCTACTGCAATGTTTTGATGTCACTAGTGCAGTGGTTCTCAACCTGTGGGTCCCCAGGTGTTTTGGCCTACAACTCTCAGAAATCCCAACCAGTTTACCAGCTGTTAGGATTTCTGGGAGTTAAAGGCTAAAACATTTGGGGACCCACAGGTTGAGAACCACTGCACTAGTGTATAAGTACTACTAATAATAATATGATATTATAATTACATATTTATATTACATGTACTACAGTATTACTAATAAAATTACAATATAATGGTATAATACAATATAGTAATATTTAATACTGATATTGTACTATGCTAATATAATATATTGTATGTATATATATATCTTGTAAGCCGCTCTGAGTCCCCTTCAGGGTGAGAAGGGCGGCATATAAATGTCGTTAATTAATTAATTAATTAATAAGTAGTGTATAAGTAGGAGCCCCCAATGGCACAGTGGGTTAAACCCCTGTCCCGGCAGGATTTAAGTCCGACAGGTCGCAGGTTCGAATCCAAGGAAAGCGCACATGAGCTCCCTCTGTTATACTAGTGTATAAGTACTACTACTAATAGTATAATATCATAATTATATATTTATATTACATGTAATATTACTAATAATATTATAATATGATGGTATAGTACAATATAGTAATATTTAATACTGATATTGTACTATGCTAATAATATATTGTATGTATATATATCTTGTAAGCCACTCTGAGTCCCCTTCGGGGTGGTGTATAAGTGCTACTACTAATAATATGATATTATAATGATATATTTAAATTACGTGCACTACAGTATTACTAATAATATTACAATATAATGGTATAGTACAATATAGTAATATTCAATACTGATATTGTACTATGCTAATAATATAATATATTGTATGTATACATATCTTGTAAGCTGCTCTGAGTCCCCTTCGGGGGAAGAAGGGCGGCATATAAATGTCGTAAATAAATTAATAAATTAATAAGTAGTGTATAAGTAGAGGCCCCCAATGGCACAGTGGGTTAAACCCCTGTACCGGCAGGATTGAAGACCGACAGGTCGCAGGTTCGAATCCAAGGAAAGCGCAGATGAGCTCCCTCTGTCAGGTCCAGCTCCTCATAAGGGAACATGAGACTAGCCTCCCACAAGGATGGTAAAACATCAAAACATCCAAGCATCCCCTGGGCAACGTCCTTGCAGACGGCCAATTCTCTCACACCAGAAGTGACTTGCAGTTTCTCAAGTCGCTCCTGACATGATAAAACAAAACAAAACAAACAAAAAAACTAGTGTATAAGTCAAGGGCAGATTTGGGGAGCCAAATTATAGATTTTGAGACGACTTGTGGATGCATCAAGAGCTAATGAGGGGAAAGCACCAATTGCAGCTCATGGGGGTCTTAACATCTGCAGAAATAACAAAAGGAAAGAAACCAAACCCTGGAAGCCCTTCAAGGAATCAAAGGAAATAAGGGGAACAATAAGACAGAGAACATCTCAGTAAAGAGCTAGTCTTGTACTGAGACCCACAGTGGAAGGACTGCAGAAAAATGGATGGAATGTCATGCTGTGTCATTACCTTTCCTGGCTTCAGTTTGACCCAGAGTTCATTCTCCTTCCTCCGCAGCTCCGTGGTGAGAGTCCGGTGTGCCGCGTACCAGCGGCGTACAGTGTCATACGGCACCGTATTAATGACAGCTCTGTCATAGTTGTTGTATCTGGAAGTGGAAGAAGAAATGTTATTTGTCGTGCTTAAGCTAGGGTCCCCTGATCTGCTGAACTTGCTGACCGAAAGATTGGTGGTTCGAATTTGGGGAGCGGGTTGAGCTCCTGCTGTTAGGCTCAGCTTTGCCAACCTAGCAGTTCGAAAACATCCAAATGTGAGTAGATCAATAGGGACCACTTCTGCAGGAAAGCAACGGCCCTCTATGCAGTTTTGCTGGCCACATGACCTTGGAGGTGTCTATGGACAGTGCCGGCTCTTCGGCTTAGAAATGGAGATGAGCACTACCCCCCAGGTTTGGACACAACTAGGCTTAATGTCAGGTGAAATCTTTACCTTTACCTTTTAAGCTCATGTCTGCACCCTTCATTGACAGGGAAGGACTACTAGTAGTAAAATCTATTTTGAAGAGGGGTGGAAGATTCAGGTAAACAGACAGAAGCCTTTCAGCATCCAGGCTGGTGTTGCCCATGGAAGGTTGTAATTTGGATGGACAAAAGCCCTTCTTCTCCTGGGCATCACCGTGTTATCTCCAGTAATTGAAGAGTTGTGGAGGGGCCCTTCATATGTTCATCATCCCCAATTTAACAGATTTTACTTAAGGATGAAATGAAGTGGCTGATTTTGAAGGCATGGAGAAATATATGCACCATGCAACAGGAAGATCTCTCACCATAGTTTCATGTAAATACTAAAAAAAACATTGGGGATAGAGTGGGACCTTGTAAGACGCCATATAACAGCTCCTTTTTTGAGGAGCAGTTATCCCCAAGCACATCTGGAATCTACCTGAGAGGTATGACTGGAAACACTGCAGCACAGTGCCTCCTAGTCCTAAACTCCCCAGGCATTCCGGTTGGTGGTATTGAAAGCCGCTGAGAGGGCTAGAAGCACCAACAGAGACCCACACCTTTTGTCAGTGTTAAGACAGAGATCATCCACTAAGGCAACCATGGCAGTCTCAACTCCATATCCTGCTCTAAGGTAGTTTGAATTGGGTCAAGGAAGAGTGTGTCATCCAAAACTAACTTTTCCAAGGCCTACTTGTTTTCAGCATGGATGCAGCCAGCTCAGATGGATACTGGGTGCCTCACCTGATCAGGTAGAGCTCATTATTCCAAGGGTAGGTGTTCAGAACAGGTCCAACCCCAATCATGTGGTTGTGGCAGCCCCCCACGTTCTCAATGTACTCGTGTTTCAGCGGCACCTTGGTGAGGAGCTCAAAGTCATTTGGCGCTTGCTGGAGCACCTGTTCGGCAGCATAGAAGCCATCCACCAGCAGCGTGCGACCCCCGGTCCCTTCGTGACGGAGGCAGTGGAGGACCTGGATGCTGTGGGAATCAAATGCCGGGAAGTAAAGTCAGCCAAAGGAGAGGAGACAAAGTAAACCAATCTTAACGGTCTCTTTAAAGAACCCTGATGGAGAATCACATCACTGAGCTCTCTTCAGTCTGGTGTTCTTGAGATGGTTTCAGCTACAGCTCCTGCTTCTCCTTGACCATCAACTCTGCTGACAGTTACATAATCTTAAGGTCTAGGAACTTGCTTTTATTTTATGTAATCATGTCAAATACACAAAGTTCTGAAAACATTAGCACAAGATCCCTCTCTCATTCAGCTTAACTAATTCTTTGCATCATGCCACCTTCTTGTCCAAAGTCAATGTTATTTAAGGCACAACAATAGTTCAGCGTGTGCTGTTTGAGCAAGGATAGAGTGACTAGAACTAAACTGGAGCTCTTTGGAACATGGCTGTGTTAGGACCAGGGCCAGTTTGGAAACCTTATATAATATCATCAGAAAAACATCAAACCCAGCATTGGAAGGGCAGGGCCACATAACTCTTATTGATGTAGTTCTGGAAAAGGCAAAAGATACCAATGTCTTAATTGTTTTTATGACAGTTTTCCTGTCCTTTGAATATTACAGGCCCTTCTTTTGAAAAATGATAAGGTGATGTGAAACCACAGTATGCCAATATGAGTGTCAAACCAAACTCTGGCTTGATCAATAAGAAAACATTCTATTACAGTGGTTCTCAACCCTCCTAATGCCGCGATCCCTTAATACACTTCATGTTGTGGTGACCCCCAACCATAACATTATTTTTGTTGCTACTTCAGAACTGTCATTTTGCTACTGTTATGAACTGTAATGTAAATATCTGATATGTAGGATGTATTTTCATTCACTGGATCAAATTTGGCACAAATATCCCATACGCCCAAATTTGAATATTGGTTGGGTTGGGGAGGGTTGATTTTGTCATTTGGGCGTTTTAGTTACTGGGATTTATAGTTCACCTACAATTAAAGAGCATTCAGAACTCCACCAATGATGGAATTGAACCAAACTTGGCACACATAACTCCCCTGACCAACAGAAAAGACTGGAAAGGTTTGGTGGGCACTGACTTTGATTTGGGGGAGTTGTAGTTCATCTGCATCCAAAGAGCACTCTGAACTCAAACAATGATGGATCTGGACCAAACTTGGCACAAATCCTCAATATGCCCAAATGTGAACACTAGTGGAGTTTGGGGGAAATAGACTTTGACATTTGGGAGTTGTAGTTGCTGGGATTTATAGTTCACCTACAATCAGAGAGCATTCTGAACCCTACAAGTGATAGAATTGGGTCAAACTTCCCACACGGAACCCTCATGACCAATAGAACATACTGTGTTTTCTGATGGTCTTTTGCGACCCCTTTAACACCCCCCTCGAGACCCTCCCCCAGGGTTCCCAACCACCAGGTTGAGAAACACTGTTCTATTAAGTCAGTACAGGAAGGATAAAGTACACGAGGCCACTGCTCGTTCTGTTTCCTTATCCACATTGTGGAGGATCGGGATTGCAATGTCTGAGGGCTGCCAGAGAGACAGATATCTTTACAGCCCAATAAATATCTGGCAAAGGTGGAAAACTTAAGTTTCTCCAAACACTATTGAACTATACCATCAGCCGTAGCTAGCATAGGCAATGCTGAAGGAATCTTGAGAATTGCAGTCCAACATATGAAGGACCACACTGTCTCCATACTTGATCTAGGAGCACTTAGAAACATAGAATTAGTGCTTGGATGGAAAACTACCAAACTAAGATGTCAATATTAATAACAATTCCTCCTCCTCCTCCTCTTCCTTCTTAACTTTGAATACTTTGAAAATAATTACACACGTACCAAAATTTGAAGAAAAAAAAATCTGTTCCTGGTTTGAAAGTGTCATTTCCTGTTTAATTGTGCAGAACTTACTTTGAAAGTAGGTGTTATTGTTATAAATATTAAAAATTAACTAGACATTTTTTTAATTACAAAAATATGAGTCAAGCACTGAAAGGATTATATGGATGCCATGACTCACCAAAAGCTGCAGTTCAATACAAGCAGGTGTGTCTGCAGCTTAGGAGCCCTCAGTATGAGAGAAGGGCTCAGTGGGAGAAAGGCCTCAGTGTTAGTAGGCCTCAGCCTGAAAGAGCCTTACTTCAGAATTGATTCAGACTTGATGAGATATTCATCGAAAAACTAGAGTAAAATGTGCTGCAGGATGACCCAGGAACAAAAAATATTATTAATCACCATGTTGACATTACCAGTGGCCATGGTGACTTCATCCACCGGTGACCAACCTTTTGGTGAAAAGTGCTTAGTTAGGATAGTTTCTTCATACTTAGTTAAGTTGGTCTGCAGAATTTACTTCTACATGCTATATTTGAAACCTTATCAGCTTGACCAAATCTGCTAGAGTTTACACTCCACTCTGACATTGCCTTTGAGGGATAAGGTCAGTGTTATATCAAAAGGGTTTTGTGGAAGTGTCAACCATCACCTCATCATTTCGAGACCCCTCCTCGCAGCACCAACTGCCGCTCTGGGCCAGAGTGAAGAGAGAGGGGGCCAGGGGACAGTTCCATCTTGTCTCCTGCATATGTCATCAGTTGGGGACCCCTCCCCCAGCACCAACTGCTGCTCTGGGCCAGAGTGAAGAGAGAGGGGGCCAGGGGACAGTTCCATCTTGTCTCCTGCGTATGTCATCAGTTGGGGACCCCTCCCCGCAGCACCAACTGCCACTCTGGGCCAGAGTGAAGAGAGAGGGGGCCAGGGGACAGTTCCATCTTGTCTCCTGCATATGTCATCAGTTGGGGACCCCTCCCCAGCACCAACTGCCACTCTGGGCCAGAGTGAAGAGAGAGGGGGCCAGGGGACAGTTCCATCTTGTCTCCTGCATATGTCATCAGTTGGGGACCCCTCCCCGCAGCACCAACTGCCACTCTGGGCCAGAGTGAAGAGAGAGGGGGCCAGGGGACAGTTCCATCTTGTCTCCTGCATATGTCATCAGTTGGACCCCTCCCCGCAGCACCAACTGCCGCTCTGGGCCAGAGTGAAGAGAGAGGGGGCCAGGGGACAGTTCCATCTTGTCTCCTGCATATGTCATCAGTTGGGGACCCCTCCCCTAGCACCAACTGCTGCTCTGGGCCAGAGTGAAGAGAGAGGGGGCCAGGGGACAGTTCCATCTTGTCTCCTGCATATGTCATCAGTTGGGGACCCCTCCCCCAGCACCAACTGCCGCTCTGGGCCAGAGTGAAGAGAGAGGGGGCCAGGGGACAGTTCCATCTTGTCTCCTGCATATGTCATCAGTTGGGGACCCCTCCCCGCAGCACCAACTGCCACTCTGGGCCAGAGTGAAGAGAGAGGGGGCCAGGGGACAGTTCCATCTTGTCTCCTGCATATGTCATCAGTTGGGGACCCCTCCCCCAGCACCAACTGCTGCTGTGGGCCAGAGTGAAGAGAAAGGGGGCCAGGGGACAGTTCCATCTTGTCTCCTGCATATGTCATCAGTTGGAGACCCCTCCCCGCAGCACCAACTGCCACTCTGGGCCAGAGTGAAGAGAGAGGGGGCCAGGGGACAGTTCCATCTTGTCTCCTGCGTATGTCATCAGTTGGGGACCCCTCCCCAGCACCAACTGCCGCTCTGGGCCAGAGAGAAGAGAGAGGGGGCCAGGGGACAGTTCCATCTTGTCTCCTGCATATGTCATCAGTTGGGGACCCCTCCCCCAGCACCAACTGCCGCTCTGGGCCAGAGTGAAGAGAGAGGGGACCAGGGGACAATTCCATCTTGTCTCCTGTATATGTCAACAGTTGGGGACTCCTCCCCACAGCACCAACTGCCGCTCTGGGCAAAAGTGAAGAGAGAGGGGGCCAGGGGACAGTTCCATCTTGTTTCCTGTGCTATACTAATAATATCACATCACATCACATCATATCATATCACATCATATACTGTATTGTATATAGACATAATATGTATAATATTATAATGTAATGCAATATAATACTACTAATAATATGGTATTATAATTATATATTTATATTACATGTTATATTACTAGTAATATTACAATGTAATGGTATAGTACAATATAATGGTATGGTACAATATAGTAATATTTAATACTGATATTATACTAGGCTAATATACTAGGCTAATATATTGTATGCATATATATCTTGTAAGCTGCTCTGAGTCCCCTTCGGAGTGAGAAGGGCGGCATATAAACGTTGTAAATAAATAAATAAATCAATCACCATACTACTCTTTCTGCCAATGTTCTACCTAAAAGGAGCCAAGTTTTTGGCTGCTCCTTCTTGGCCTGGCGCTTACCCGCAGGGCTCCTGGAAGTAGGTGGTGTCAGTGTGACGATCCAGAGCTAGCTTGGTGTAGGCAGTGTCTCCCCGGGAAAAGTCAGAGGTGAAATGCCACATCCGGCCATAGATGGTTTCTCTACAAGAGGAGAGGAGAAAGATCAGAAAGGCCAACAGACCACTCTTCGTAAAAAGTATTAGATTAATATGGATAGGTTAGCTTTTCCAATCATGCTTGCTGAGTAATTCTGGGGAATGTAGTACAAAAACAACTTTTCAAATCTGTTCAAAATCATACCTAACTTATAAAGCCAAAGCAGATGGGTGGAATGACCATTCAAGTGAATAAGCCAACGATACAATCCTAGTTTACTAACAATACCTGGACAACTAATTTTGTTGCATGATTTCTCAGTAGTAGGACTCACAAAATCAAACTCTCAAGTGTGCATAGAATTGCATTAATGGAATATCAGGCGCATCACATGAATGTATTTATTATTATTATTATTATTATTATTATTATTATTATTATTATTAAAAACATTTATATTCCCCTTTCTCACCCTTCAGGGGACTCGTGGCAGAGCACAACATATATATGGCAAACATTCAGTGCCGGGACATAAAACCCTAAATATATACAAACATTAAAATCACTTATATTCACATTAAAAGTTGCTTAAAAACCATCTATTTATGAATGTATTTATGTTATTTATGCATAGTTTATATGTGATAGTATATCTATCTAGTGGGTCGGCTTTAGCACAGCAGGTTAATCACCAGCTGCAGCTGCAGTAAATCTTGCCAACCGAATGGTTGACAGTTTGAAGCCGGGTCAGGGTGAGCTCCTGACCTTAGCACAGCTCCCCACCCAACTAGCAGATCGAAAACAGCAATGTGAGTAGATAAATAGGAACTGCATTAAAGCAGTGGCACAGTGGGCTAAACCCTTGTGCCAACAGAACTGAAGATTGACATGTTGGAGGTTCGAATTCAGGGAGAGTGTGGATGAGCTCCCGTCTGTCTGCTCCAGCTCCCCATGCGGGAACATGAGAGAAGCCTCCCACAAAGATGGTAAAACATAAAAACGTCTGGGCGTCCCCAGGGCAACGTCTTTGCAGACGGCCAATTCTCTCACAACAGAAGCAACTTGCAGTTTCTCAAGTTGTTCCTGACACGAAAAAATGGCGTTTCAATCAGAAAAAGGTAGAACAGTTTATGGACAATGAAAGCTCTTTGGTAAGGAGATGGAGCGACAGCACCTCCCTGTGGCCAGAACCAAGCACGGCCTCCAAAGATGCTGAAAAGATGGGGGAAAGCCTATATATTACCTCTATCTGTTGTCTGTCTTGTCATTTTATAACCGGCATTGAATGGTTGCCATGTATGTGTTCTGTGATCTGCCCTGAGTCCCCTTCAGGGTGAGAAGGGTGGAATACAAATACTGTAAATAAATAAAATTTACAGTGTGTGTGTGTGTGTATGTTAATTGTTATGTTAATTGTGTGTGTGTGTGTGTGTGTGTATGTTAATTGCTCTGAACAGGCAGGGTTATTTTTTAATATATATATGTGTAATTGTGATAATTTTATGCTTATGTTGTTTTGTTAATTTTGTTATGCTGTTTATTCCATATGTTTTGGTGGTGTTGCTTGGAAACCACCCTGAGTCCCCTCGGGGAGATAGAGTGGTATAAAAATAAAGATTATTATTATTATTATTAATGATATGATCTATGTATGATATGATCTATGTATGATATGATATGATATGATATGTATGGATGGATGATATGATGTATGTATGATATGATATGATATGTATGTATGTATGATATGATTAGCTTGTTGATCGAAAGGTCACAGATTTGATTCCAGGGAGCGATGTGAGCTTCCACTGACAGCCCCAGCTTCTGCCAACCTAGCAGTTTGAAAACATGCAAATGTGAGTAGATCAATAGGTACCGCTCCGGCGGGAAGGTAACGGCACTCCATATAGTCATGACCTTGGAGGTGTCTACGAACAATGACAGCTCTTTGGCTTAGAAATGGAAATGAGCACCAACCCCCAGAGTCGGACACAACTGGACTTCATGTCAGGGGAACACCTTTACCTTTACTATGATATGATATCCCTCTTCAATTTTCCACCTAGTTTAGTTTATTGGCTATGATTGAAAATATAATCTATGAAGGCACCCACAAATTAAGACTACAAAATTCCAAGGCTCAGTTTTAAACATCCAAGTGTAAATAGGTGAGAGGAGCAAACTGTGCTTGGATGCAATGCTTTCATGGATTAAAGTTTCCCAAACTCTGGTTTTCCCAGTCTTTTGGACTCCAGCTCCCAGAAACCCAAAGCAGCTAAAGCTTCTGGGAGTTAAAGTCCAAAACATCTGGAGGACTTGAGCTTGTGAATGATTAAGACAATCCCAAAGCAAGGAAACGGCCCGGAACGTATTTATACAAGCCACTGAAAAAGCGTAGGCAGGCAACTGGCGCAAACTCCTTTTCTCCTAGTTCTCAAGGACAACCCAAGGACATTCTGGCAATTTCATTTTAATTGGGTGGAAAAACGAATTCCTTTGCCCTTTCTACCAGCAGCACGGTTTGATCCTTAACTCTCCCAAGGCTAAGATCGCCCTCATGAACATTCTTGTCAAAACAGGAAATATCGCTCTCTCTGACACTCGAAACATTCCCAGGCTGCAGAAAGAAGGCATGCCTCATTCTTTGCTCGGCTCTAGATGCTCCTGGAAAAAGCCCTGAACCTTATACTTCTTCAAAGAAAATATTTTTTTCTGCTCCAAAGCCAGGGAGGTAACAACAACAACAACACAAAAGGGTGATCTTTAGACTAGGCTCCAAAGTGGGATCTTTAGTGGGATCCAAAATGATATGTTTCTCGTTTAGCCAAAGTGAGCAATCATCTAAGCTGCAAAGTCTTGACTCTTGATGGATAAAGAAAAAGTTTAGCAAGCAAGGCTGCAAGCCAGGTGAAGTACATTGACAATTCTGTCCATTGTTAGTAGCAGAAAATAAACTGGTTTTCAGTCGCATTATTTTTTAAGATTGTGAGCTGTTTTGGATTTCAACAAAGAGAGAAAAGTGGGGAACAAATAAATAAATAGAACAATCCAACAGCAGCAGCATCAACATATTTACCAAAACAACCATAGAGTTACCTTATCAGGCTAATCCTCTCTGCTAAAATCTCAGTGTCCTCTTTAGTGGGGGGAACGTTTTCCACAAAGGCAATCCCGTAGAGCAAGAAGTTCTGCAGGAACTCCCTCAGGCCTTCGTTAGTCTCCAGGAAGCTCTGGCACTCAACGGAGGGCACCTGGGCCTCCTGGTAAATCTGGGCATTCCAGAGCATGCGCGGGTGCATGACCTGCTGTTTCTGCCCCTCGTAGCTGTTCTTCAGCAGCCATTCCAGACCATACCGGGTCACGTGGCCATCGGGCCCTTGAAATAGCAGAGGAGAGGCAAGATGAGTTCAAGGATCCTTGCAAATAGCTTTCATATTTTCAGTGGTGGCATAAAGAGATGCTCACCCTTGGTGCACACTTCTGTTATAGGTAACAAACTGAACTATCTAACCTCATGCAATAGTAGAGAACATGTTTGGGATCATAACTATGAATTTTCATATGATCCATAGATAAGTCGAAGGGGAAAGGCTAAGGACCATTTCAGGAGTCCATTTTCATGCCCAGGCATTTAAAAAAGGCCAACAAGATCAGGCTCAAAAATCCTGCTTGGTCATAGAAACCCACTGAGTGACCCAGCAAGGAGGTTTTCTCAGCCTTAGAGGAAGGCAATGACAAACCAATCTTACCAAGAAAACTCCAGGATATGTTAGAAACCACTCGAAGGTACACAGTAACATGGGCAGAAACAGAAAGCTCTAAAAATATATATCCTGTATATTTACAGGAGGAGGTAAATAGGTGTTTTCCCAATAAAAACCCACAGGTTTCCATTCTCAACCATTTTGGCAGAAAGAGCCTACGTAATTCCTGTTCCATCCACTGACAAGGGAGAAAAGCATGAGTATTGAGAACACAAATATATATGTATCTGTTGCACTCCAGGACAGGAAAAGCCCTCTGACTGTAAACACCACACCGTTGATTGGAAAACAATCCTTTTATTGGAGATAATTGAAAAGCAGCAAGTAAAAAGCACTTCAAAGAAATAAGTAAATCCAATTAGGTAAGAAGATAAGCAGAAACAAAAATAGTCCAGGGTAAAGTTCAGCAAAGCCCATAAAAAACAAAGTCCACACTTCTCTAAATATAATTGAGGAAAACAGGAAGCATTAATCCAAGGCATGAGTAGGGCGTTCATGCAATCCAAGAATCCAAACCATGAAACAAGTAATACTTAGACAAGAATCTTCCAAGCAAGGCTTCCATAAAACAAGGACAAGAACTACACTTGATTCCAACAATGCTTCATCTGACTATATTTCCCATACTTTGAACTTTTATCCCCTCATTAAACTATTTCACACACTCAGGAATTAGTTTCGCTTTACTTGAGATCCCCTTATCTTTTTCTGTCGGAGCCTGGCAGAACACCGAAGGCACTGTTCAGCCTGTCTGTTTTGACTAATTTTCTCTCACCTATCTATTTGCTCATTAAGTTTTGCAGCTCTGCCAGGTGCCCAGTTGTTTTCAAGCCTCAAATCCTAGGAACTCTCTGGTAGCAATTCAGGGAGTACACTATCATCCCCACACCCTTCAGGGACATTCTCATGGGATACTACACTTTGCACAGGGGTCTCCTGGTCCTTCTCTGCATCAGTATCACTGACCAAACCATTTCCATCTTGAAATTCATTGGCATCACTTTCGACATCCAAAGCACCCTGATCCTGAAACACAATCACAGGCTGAACTCCAACACTATCTATTGCACTTTTAAAACTGCTGATTCAAAAGATCTGGCAACCCCTGTGCAGTCTTCACCTGAAAAGGAATGCGTCAGAAACTTACAGGTGAGAAACAGCGTGGTCTCATCCACTCTGACCGTCTTTGGCCGGATGCAGAGGTCCACGCTGGCTGTGTCCAAGCTCCGTTGGTTGGTCTTTGTGTTGTAGCAGGACGCAGAGCGACAGTGGTCCCGGAGCCAGACATAGTCAAAGCGCATGAGGGTTTCTCCATATTTCAGCTCTAGAAAGGAAACACACAACACTAGTATCAGAATGAGCAGCAAGCATTTTTCCCACCTCTTTCCAATTCAAATACATTGCAAAAAGCAAGTAGTAAATTGTGATTCCATGCCAACAGTCCAAAATTACAGGAAACTGTGCCGATAAAGTTTTCATTTACAATGAGCAGGTATTTTTTTTCAAAGTCATTGTGTTTTAATTGCCCACTGAAGACTAAACCAGTGAGATATTTTGCATTTATGTAATGCATACTACATTGTGGACATCAAGCATACATATACTCTTGCTTGGAAAATCTGTTCCAATTAAATTAAGAGGTAACAGGGAATATGGCTGCAAATTAAGAAGTTCCAATAAGTCATCTTCATCATATCACCACAACGATATGTTACCAACATTTTACACTATGCAAAATCAGGGGAAAAATCTGTTCATGGTTTGAAAGTGTTATTTCCTGTTTAATTGTGTGATACAAACTTTGTGGCTGCCAAAAACTATGTTGAATTGGTTGAGACTCAAGGAGAGATTCATCGAAAAACTAGAGCAAAAACTAGAACCCCACGAACGACAGAATTGGGGCAAACTTCCTACACAGAACTCCCATGACCAACAGACATTACTTAAGGCCATCGAGTCCAACTACCTTCACCAGGACAAGAAAACATAATCAAAGTCTTCCTGACAAAGAGCCATCCAGTCATAGATATAGATAGATATGATTCACACACACGGATATAATATGATAGATTTGAAAGGGACCCTTAAAGAAGGACAATGATATGTTGCATATTCCAGAGTAGGCAAACCAGACACTCTCCACATCAACACTGACAAAGAAACAGCAAGAAATACTGTTTACCCACAAGCAGAAAGACATTACATATATTAGAAACCAACATTTTCTCATTACTTTATTTTCCTGATCACTAGACTGGGCCACAGCAACGTGTGGCAGGGGACAGCTAGTAGTAATATATAATACTGATATTGTATTATGCTAATAATATAATGTATTGTATGTATATATATCTTGTAAGCCGCTCTGAGTCCCCTTCGGGGTGAGAAGGGCGGCATATAAATGTCGTAAATACATACATAAATAAATTACATGGTGTTATCAGAGACACTAATCTTCTCAGCACCATTTACTGGGGAAAAGAGCCAGAAGGATGCTATTCAATGTACATCTGTCCTGTGGGCTTCTCGTGGGCATCTGGTTAGCCACTTAATGAACAGAGAGCTGGACTCAATAGGAGATTGGCCTGATCCCAAAAGGGCTTTTTCTTCTATTTAATGAAATTATATCTCCATGAATACCAGATAACACACTCAAGGCATATCCTCGTGCAGCTTTTCTGCAAAAATAAACCCAGGTGTTCCTACAAAGTGCCTCACTTCCTCCCCAGTCTGGCGACTTACCCAAGTGATCCTGGTTTAACTGCCAGGCACAGCTCCATGACTCTGGGGCTGTGTGATGCCAGCAGGCCAGGCCTGGGCCAACGGCCCTGAAACCCAACCGCCATGGCACCCAGCCGTCCAAGTCCCTTTTCAGCAGGCGCTGGGGGCCAGAGATGAGGCGCAACAGGCGGCGTCCCCACATCCTATGCAACGGAGCCTGAAAGAGAGACAGGTTAAAGAAAAAGCACTCACTGTGGATAACGGGAGTGTGAGTTCAACACATTTGGAGAGCACTGAGCTGGGAATGCAGGATGGGAATGTCTGGAAAGCAGAGTTTCATCTCTCTGAGTATTTTATTTAAGTAGATAATACCATTACTACTAATATATTATAATTATATATTTTATATTACATGTAATATTACTAATAATATTACAATATAATGGTATAGTACAATATAGTAATATATAATACTGATATTGTACTATGCTAATAATATGATATATTGTATGTATATATATCTTGTAAGCCGCTCTGAGTCCCCTTCGGGGTGAGAAGGGCGGCATATAAATGCGGTAAATAAATAAATAGAGTCTTATATTCATTCAATATAGTTATCATTCAGGATACTGAACATTGAGCATACTCTTATATACCAGGCATGAGCAAACTTCGGCGGCCCTCCCTCCAGGTGTTTTGGACTTCAACACCCACAATTTCTAACAGCCAGTAGGATATTTGAGGATAAACACATTTCTGGATTTGGGGACCCCAAGACCAGCCCTGGGGGCCACTTGCCAACCACATTTCTTCCTTCTGGTCTAGGATGCATTGGGGTCTTTTGCCACAAAAAGGAGAGATTTCATTAAGTCACGGTGCAATTAACAGTCTGCAGATCCATTCTCCTAATGAGAAACAGCCCCTTTGGGTCCCAGGAGATGTCAGTTAAGCATATAAAAAGGAATTATAGTTCTGGTCCTTGTGACAACAGTCACGTAAACGGTCTGGTATAACAGATGAGTCTGGTGCATCTGGCAAGGTTTGCAGAAGAGCCAGAAAGGTTATGTACAACTAACCTGGGCCCAGATAGGAAATGAGAGAAAACAGAACTGGCTGCATAGTGGGAATTCCAAAATGGGATTTCAGGACAAGAATCATAGAATCGTAGAATCCTAGAGTTGGAAGAGACCTGGTGGACCATCCAATCCAGCCCCATTCTGCCAAGACGCAGGAAAATCTCATTCAAAGCACCCCCAACAGATGGCCATCCAGCCTGTTTAAAAGCCTCCAAAGAAGGAGACTCCACCACACTCCGAGGCAGAGTTCCACTGCTGAACGGCTCTCTCAGGATTTTTTTCCTATAATGGTATAGTACAATATAGTAATATATAATACTGATATTGTACTATGCTAATAATATAATAAATTGTATGTATATATATCTTGTAAGCTGCTCTGGAAATTATAGGAAAAAAATCCTGTTCAGGTGGAATCTCCTTTTGTGTAGTTTTAAGCCATTGTTCTGCGTTCTAGTCTCCAGGGCAGCAGAAAACAAGTACTTATGACTTCCCCTCACATCTAAATACATGGCCCTCATCGTGTCTCCTCCCAGCCTTCTTTTCTGCAGGTTAAACAGGCCCAGCTCTTTAAGCCGCTCCTCACAGAGATTGCTCTCCAGACCCTTGATCATTTTAGTCGCCCTCCTCTGGACAAATTCCAGCTTGTCAACAACTCCCTTCAACTGTGGTGCCCAGAACTGTACACAGTGTGATTCCAGGTGTGGTCTGACCAAGGCAGAATAGGGGGGGAGCATGACTTCCCTGGATCTAGACACTAGACTCCTATTGATGCAGGCCAAAATCCCATTGCCTTTTTTAGCTGCTGCATCACATTGTTGGCTCATGTTCACCTTCCTGTCCACGTGGACTCCAAGATCTTTTTCACACGTACTTCTATTGAGCCAGGAATCATCCCCCATTCTAGGTTCTTGTGGGTTTTTTTCGGGCTATATGGCCATGTTCTAGAGGCATTTTCTCCTGACGTTTCGCCTGCATCTATGGCAAGCATCCTCAGAGGTAGTGAGGTCTGTTGGAACTAGGAAATGGGTTTATATATCTGTGGAATGACTGGGGTGGGGCAAAGAGCTCTTCTCTGCTGGAGCTGGGTGTGAATGTTTCAACTGACCACCTTCATTAGCATTTGAAGGCCTGGCTGAGCCTGGGGGAATCTTTTGTTGAGAGGTGTTAAGATGTGCCTGGTTGTTTCCTCTTTGCTGTTTTGCTGTTGTAATTTTAGAGTTGTTTTTTTTAAAAAATACTGGTAGCCAGATTTTGTTCATTTCTGTCTCTTTGCATTTCATTTTTTCTGCCTAACTGGGGTTTCTTTCATTTGCCCCTGTTGAACTTTATTGTGTTAGTTTTGGCCAATCATCTCTCTAATCTGTTAAGATCTTTTTGCATTCTGTTGCTGTCTTCTGGAATATTGGCTCTCCCTCCCAATTTGGTTTTGCCTGCAAACTTGATGATCATGCCTTCTAACCCTTCATCTACGTCATTAATAAAAAGTTGGCTTACTATCAGGTCAGTTTAGATGGATTGCCTGATTCAGAATAAGAACTTCCAAACCCAAAGACTACACTCCAATGCTGCACTATTCATGAGAGATTATTCAAGTTTTTTAAATGTATGTCCCATCTTTCTCCCAAGGCTGGGATCTAAGAACATCCTTTAAAAAGATGTAAATAAAGTAAGAATTTCATTGGAAATATTTTTAAACAAACAATATTGTTAAAACATCAATGAATTAAAGTTCACGCTGCTCTGAGATCAGAGTGAAGAGAGGGGCCAGGAAGGCAGTTCCATCTTGTCTCCTGCACTGTGCTTATAATATAATATAATATAATATAATATAATATAATATAATATAATATAATATAAATATATTGTATATACATATAATATTGATAATATTATAATGTAATACAATATACTACTACTACTAATAATAATATGATATTATAATTATATATTTTATATTAATGTAATATTACTAATAATATTACAGTATAATGTTATAGTACAATGTAATATATAATATTAATATTGTGCTATGATAATAATAATATATTGTATTTACTTTTTACTTGTAAGCCGCTCTGAGTCCCCTTCGGGGTGAGAAGGGCAGCATATAAATGTCGTAAATAAATAAATAATAATAAATAAATTGCCATTTGTTATTATACTGCCACAAACTAGGTTGAATTGGCTGAGACTCTACGAGATACTCATTGAAAAACTAGAGCAAAACGTGCAGCAGGATGTCCCTCCTGCAAAGACAAAGTTTGCGCAGTTTAATAAACTTTTCCATGTTTTTATGATAGATCCAATGAGGAAATGACATTTTTAACCCAGGAACAAAAATTGTGTTGCATAGTATTATGGGATGTAATTGAGTCCCTGGTGGCGCAGTGGGTTAAACCCTGTGCCGGCAGGACTGAAGACCGACAGGTTGCAGGTTCGAATCAAGGGAAAGCGTGGATGAGCTCCCTCTGTCAGCTCCAGCTCCCCATGTAGGGGCATGAGAGAAGCCTCCCACAAGGGTAGTAAAACATAAAAAAACCCATCCAGGCATCCCCTGGGCAACGTCCTTGCAGACGGCCAATTCTCTCACACCAGAAGCGACTTGCAGTTTCTCAAGTCGCTCCTGACACGACAAAATAAATACATAAATGGGATGTATATGATATAGTTTCTTCTCAAAACCAACCTCTTCCTTTCTCAGCTTCCAAATGAACACAAATGAATGCCAAATCATTAAAAACTAGCTTAGCAAAAGAGGCTCACTTTAAAACACTGGGGAAAATTCCATATAGTTCAAAAATGGGTTTCTTATATTGTCGGAGCATCTAACTTGTGTACAGTTTACAGAGGTGGCAAAAAGTCTTTCTAATCCGCAAGGAATGTTCACAAAGCCCCAACTGGCCTTATCTGCTTATGGAAAAGCCAAGGCTGGAATGGCAACAATGCCAGAAAAGCAAGGGAGAAGCTTGTGAAACTGTTTAAGAGATTTCAGGTTCGTCAAGGTTTCCAAGGCTGGCCATGCAAAGTTGCACACAATTGGGAAACAAAACACAGATCCAGAGTATGATTTCAGCCACATATAAAGCTTTTTTTAACCTCGCTGTTGGGAAATATATCAGTGAAAAGGATTGGAATGGACTATAATATCAAACGAAGGCAACAATCTTCCTAAGGTCCCTTCCACACAGCTGAATAAAAACTCACATGTTCTGCTTTGAACTGAAATATATGATAGCGTGGACTCAGATATCCCAATACAAAGCAGATATTGTTGGATTTTCAGCCTTGATATTCTGAGTCCCCTTCCACACAGCTGAATAAAATCCCACATTATTTGCTTTGAACTGGAATATATGGCAGTGGGGACTCAGATAACCCAGTTCAAAACAGATATTGTGGGATTTTCTGTTTGATATTCTAGAATATAGGACTTTGTAGAAGGAACCTCAGATTTCCCAATACAAAGTAGATATTGTAGGATTTTTTGCCTTGATATTCTAGGTTATATGGCTATATGGGCTCTAAGACGTTTTGGAGGAGGCTGAATATTGAATTAAAGAATCCTGGGATCTGTAGTTTAGTCATGCAACAGCTCTCTCAGGGCCCTTCCACACAGCCATATAACCCAGAATAGTTTAGGAGAAGGCTGAATATTGAATTAAAGAATCCTGGGATCTGTAGTTTGGCCATGCAACAGCTCTCTCAGGGCCCTTCCACACAGCCATATAACCCAGAATAGTTTAGGAGAAGGCTGAATATTGAATTAAAGAATCCTGGGATCTGTAGTTTGGCCATGCAACAGCTCTCTCAGGGCCGTTCCACACAGCCATATAACCCAGAATAATTTAGGAGGAGGCTGAATATTGAATTAAAGAATCTGTAGTTTAGTCATGCAACAGCTCTCTCAGGGCCCTTCCACACAGCCATATAACCCAGAATAGTTTAGGAGAAGGCTGAATATTGAATTAAAGAATCCTGGGATCTGTAGTTTGGCCATGCAACAGCTCTCTCAGGGCCCTTCCACACAGCCATATAACCCAGAATAGTTTAGGAGAAGGCTGAATATTGAATTAAAGAATCCTGGGATCTGTAGTTTGGCCATGCAACAGCTCTCTCAGGGCCCTTCCACACAGCCATATAACCCAGAATAGTTTAGGAGAAGGCTGAATATTGAATTAAAGAATCCTGGGATCTGTAGTTTGGCCATGCAACAGCTCTCTCAGGGCCCTTCCACACAGCCATATAACCCAGAATAGTTTAGGAGAAGGCTGAATATTGAATTAAAGAATCCTGGGATCTGTAGTTTGGCCATGCAACAGCTCTCTCAGGGCCCTTCCACACAGCCATATAACCCAGAATAGTTTAGGAGAAGGCTGAATATTGAATTAAAGAATCCTGGGATCTGTAGTTTGGCCATGCAACAGCTCTCTCAGGGCCCTTCCACACAGCCATATAACCCAGAATAGTTTAGGAGAAGGCTGAATATTGAATTAAAGAATCCTGGGATCTGTAGTTTGGCCATGCAACAGCTCTCTCAGGGCCCTTCCACACAGCCATATAACCCAGAATAGTTTAGGAGAAGGCTGAATATTGAATTAAAGAATCCTGGGATCTGTAGTTTGGCCATGCAACAGCTCTCTCAGGGCCCTTCCACACAGCCATATAACCCAGAATAGTTTAGGAGAAGGCTGAATATTGAATTAAAGAATCCTGGGATCTGTAGTTTGGCCATGCAACAGCTCTCTCAGGGCCCTTCCACACAGCCATATAACCCAGAATAATTTAGGAGAAGGCTGAATATTGAATTAAAGAATCCTGGGATCTGTAGTTTGGCCATGCAACAGCTCTCTCAGGGCCCTTCCACACAGCCATATAACCCAGAATAGTTTAGGAGAAGGCTGAATATTGAATTAAAGAATCCTGGGATCTGTAGTTTGGCCATGCAACAGCTCTCTCAGGGCCCTTCCACACAGCCATATAACCCAGAATAGTTTAGGAGAAGGCTGAATATTGAATTAAAGAATCCTGGGATCTGTAGTTTGGCCATGCAACAGCTCTCTCAGGGCCCTTCCACACAGCCATATAACCCAGAATAATTTAGGAGAAGGCTGAATATTGAATTAAAGAATCCTGGGATCTGTAGTTTGGCCATGCAACAGCTCTCTCAGGGCCCTTCCACACAGCCATATAACCCAGAATAGTTTAGGAGAAGGCTGAATATTGAATTAAAGAATCCTGGGATCTGTAGTTTGGCCATGCAACAACTCTCTCAGGGCCCTTCCACACAGCCATATAACCCAGAATAGTTTAGGAGAAGGCTGAATATTGAATTAAAGAATCCTGGGATCTGTAGTTTGGCCATGCAACAGCTCTCTCAGGGCCCTTCCACACAGCCATATAACCCAGAATAGTTTAGGAGGAGGCTGAATATTGAATTAAAGAATCCTGGGATCTGTAGTTTGGCCATGCAACAACTCTCTCAGGGCCCTTCCACACAGCCATATAACCCAGAATAGTTTAGGAGAAGGCTGAATATTGAATTAAAGAATCCTGGGATCTGTAGTTTGGCCATGCAACAGCTCTCTCAGGGCCCTTCCACACAGCCATATAACCCAGAATAGTTTAGGAGAAGGCTGAATATTGAATTAAAGAATCCTGGGATCTGTAGTTTAGTCATGCAACAGCTCTCTCAGGGCCCTTCCACACAGCCATATAACCCAGAATAGTTTAGGAGGAGGCTGAATATTGAATTAAAGAATCCTGGGATCTGTAGTTTGGCCATGCAACAGCTCTCTCAGGGCCCTTCCACACAGCCATATAACCCAGAATAGTTTAGGAGAAGGCTGAATATTGAATTAAAGAATCCTGGGATCTGTAGTTTGGCCATGCAACAGCTCTCTCAGGGCCCTTCCACACAGCCATATAACCCAGAATAGTTTAGGAGAAGGCTGAATATTGAATTAAAGAATCCTGGGATCTGTAGTTTGGCCATGCAACAGCTCTCTCAGGGCCCTTCCACACAGCCATATAACCCAGAATAGTTTAGGAGGAGGCTGAATATTGAATTAAAGAATCCTGGGATCTGTAGTTTGGCCATGCAACAGCTCTCTCAGGGCCCTTCCACACAGCCATATAACCCAGAATAGTTTAGGAGAAGGCTGAATATTGAATTAAAGAATCCTGGGATCTGTAGTTTGGCCATGCAACAGCTCTCTCAGGGCCCTTCCACACAGCCATATAACCCAGAATAGTTTAGGAGAAGGCTGAATATTGAATTAAAGAATCCTGGGATCTGTAGTTTGGCCATGCAACAGCTCTCTCAGGGCCCTTCCACACAGCCATATAACCCAGAATAGTTTAGGAGAAGGCTGAATATTGAATTAAAGAATCCTGGGATCTGTAGTTTGGCCATGCAACAGCTCTCTCAGGGCCCTTCCACACAGCCATATAACCCAGAATAGTTTAGGAGAAGGCTGAATATTGAATTAAAGAATCCTGGGATCTGTAGTTTGGCCATGCAACAGCTCTCTCAGGGCCCTTCCACACAGCCATATAACCCAGAATAGTTTAGGAGGAGGCTGAATATTGAATTAAAGAATCCTGGGATCTGTAGTTTGGCCATGCAACAACTCTCTCAGGGCCCTTCCACACAGCCATATAACCCAGAATAGTTTAGGAGAAGGCTGAATATTGAATTAAAGAATCCTGGGATCTGTAGTTTGGCCATGCAACAGCTCTCTCAGGGCCCTTCCACACAGCCATATAACCCAGAATAGTTTAGGAGGAGGCTGAATATTGAATTAAAGAATCCTGGGATCTGTAGTTTGGCCATGCAACAGCTCTCTCAGGGCCCTTCCACACAGCCATATAACCCAGAATAGTTTAGGAGAAGGCTGAATATTGAATTAAAGAATCCTGGGATCTGTAGTTTGGCCATGCAACAGCTCTCTCAGGGCCCTTCCACACAGCCATATAACCCAGAATAGTTTAGGAGAAGGCTGAATATTGAATTAAAGAATCCTGGGATCTGTAGTTTGGCCATGCAACAGCTCTCTCAGGGCCCTTCCACACAGCCATATAACCCAGAATATAAAGGCAAAAAATCCCACAATATCTGCTTTGATCTGGGTTATCTGAGTCCACACTGCCATATATTCCGGTTCAAAGCAGATTATGTGGGATTTCATTCATCTGCCTTAGGCAGAGAAGGATAAAGTTCTTGCAAAACTATAAATCCCACAATTCCTTAGCATTAAACCACAACAGTTAAAGTGGTGTCCAACTGCATTATTTCTACAGTTTAAATGCATCCTATATCAATTTAAACTTGTCCAATACAAAAAAACAATTTTGTCTAATAGACCTCACAACCTCTGAGGATGCTTGCCATAGATGCAGGCGAAACGTCAGGAGAGAATGCTTCTAGAAACCTACAACAACCCATTTGTCTAATTTACCGGTATATCAGCTGAGTGCGAGTTAAGACAGAAAAACATGTGTTGCTGACCAATTTCCCCTCTAATTTCTTTAATTAAAGAAAAAAACAAATTCACACTATGGTAAACCATGATAAACAAAAAAGCTGGGGTAAATGCAAGTGGTAATATGTATAAACACAACCACTAAGTATGAAAGTTGAACGCTATTAGCTGGAGAAAGCAAGCAAAAAAACAGCACTTCACAATCTGCTACAGGATTAGTTTTCAGATCCTAATTCGTAGAAAACAGCTCAGGAAACACACACAAAAAGCATACACAAAGATGAGCATAATTCATTTTGACAAGGCAATCCCTCCAAGAAGCTATGAGAAACTATGAGGAATTTGATTCCCAGAGTTTGAGGATATAAATCCACAGCAAGGAACTGAAAAGCAAGTGTATACAAACCCATGTTTGCTCCAACAAACCTGCTGGGGCGGCTCCTTGTTACTGAGCGCCCACCAAAGTCCTGAGCTGTTATCTGCATTCCCATGCGGTCTCTCTATCTCCTTTCCCATCCCAACATTGAAGGGTGCCAGAGACACACTGAGCATGCTTTGCGGTTAAAGGACCCTCAGCTCTCAATCTAATTTTGCATACTTGTTTCCATGCAGTCTTGGATCACATCCAGACAGCCTCTCTTAGTATCTTTTACACTAATTCGGGCTATTTAAGGAGCCAAAGATAAAACCCACACCCTAAATCATATTCATAACTATTTTTAAAGCGTTTGTAGCTTTTCGGTCAGCTAGAGTAGACATCTTTGAGAACACAGGGTGTCCCAAACATCTCCAGACATAGGAAAGATTAACACATCTATCTATCTATCTATCTATCTATCTATCTATCTATCTATCTATATAAATGCTCTGTGCATAATGAGTACCTTAAAAACAAAAGAACCAATGAACTATAAATCCCAGCAACTACAACTCCCAAAAGACAAAATCATAATTTTTTGAGTGATGGTCACTCCTTGTGTTGTGAGACGTTTTGTTGTCTCACAACACAAGGAGTGTAGATGAATTAAACAGTGTAGATGGAGTCCGCGGTGGCGCAGTGGGTTAAACTGAAGACCGGCAAGTCACAGGTTCGAATCCGGGGAGAGGTGGATGAGCTCCCTCTATCAGCTCCAGCTTCTCATACGGGGACATGAGAGAAGCCTCCCACAAGGATGATAAAAACATCAAATCATCTGGGCGTCCCCTGGGCAACGTCCTTGCAGACAGCCAATTCTCTCACACCAGAAGCAACTTGCAGTTTCTCAAGTCGCTCCTGACAAGACAAATAAAAACAGTGTAGATGCACTCAGGGTTACAAAAACCAGGTAAAGCCCTAGAAGAACAGATCAGTTTTTAAAAGTAATTTTTCTATTGTGTCAGAAGTGACTTCTCTAATATAATAGTTATAACTTTATTTTTATACCCGGCAACCATCTCCCCTAATGGACTCAAGGTGGCTTACAAGGGACAAGCCCAAAA
>NW_026844478.1:13059536-13191843 GCF_025583915.1 Anolis sagrei ordinatus
TACATTCACATTATTTTACTCTATTATTATTATTAATTACATTTAATATTCTACTCTATTTTTATTATTACATTTATTACTTTACTCTGTTATTGCTATTATTGCATTTACATTATTTTACTCTATTTATTAGTATTATTACATTTATCATTTTACTCTATTTTTATTATTACATGTATTATTTTACTCTACTATTGTTATTATTGCATTTACATTATTTTATTCTTATTATTTCATTACATTTATTATTTTACTCTATTATTATTATTATTATTATTATTATTATTATTATTATTATTAGAAACACAACAAGATGTGTCCACAGCAGACAAGATCACTCTGCTGGCTGTTGTGTTGGATCACACGTCGGACACTTCCCAAGTGTCTAGGACTGTGTGATGTATCGGCAAATATTGTGTGCAGATCCCAGTAAGGTGGCCTTCTGCAGCTGGCAGATGGTAATTTTGTCAGCACTGATTGTGTTTAAGAGCAGGCCAAGGTCTTTAAGCACTGCACCCAGTGTGCCGATCACCACTGGGACCACCTTGACTGGCTTGTGCCACAGCCTTTGCAGTTTGATCTTTAAATCCTCATATCGTGTCAGCTTTTCCAGTTGTTTATTATTACATTTATTATTTTACTCTATTATTACATTTCCATTATTTTACACTATTATTATTAGTATTATTATTTTGGAGCACCTGGTGGCACAATGGGTTAAACCCTTCTGCTACTAGGTCAGCGGTTTGAATCTGGGAGAGCGAGTTGAGCTCCCTCTGTCAGCTCCAGCTCCCTATGCGGGGGGACATGAGAGAAGCCTCCCACAAGGATGGAAAAACATCAACCATCCGTGTGTCCCCTGGGCAACATCCTTGCAGATGGCCAATTCTCTTACACCAGAAGCGACTTGCAGTTTCTTAAGTCGCTTCTGACATGGAAAAAAATATTTTTATTACATTTATTATTTTACTCTCTTTATTATAATTTACATTGAAGAAGGTTGGACAGTTTTATCTTAAATTACAGTTTTCTGTAAATATTCAAAAACATTTAACCTACAGATGCCTCATTTATTTATTTATTTATTTTGAGCTTTTATAACCTGGTCTTCTTGACCTCCGAAGAGGGACTCAGGCCAGCTAACAGCATAGGATTAAAATACAATAAGATAAACCACAGTAAACATCACAATACAATAGTACAAAAATACATTAAAATACAATTACACAACTTACAAAAGGTCAGTTCGTCAGAATAAATCATAAATTCATTGCCATCCGTCCGTGTGGCCAGCAGTTATTGACTCAGTCATCATTCTGCAAATGCAGTATTCCAAAGCAATGTTTTTACCAGCTTTCTAAAAGTGAGGAGGGAAGGGGCAGATCTAATCTCCATTGGGAGGGAGTTCCAGAGCTGAGGGGCCACCACCAAGAAGGCTCTGTCCCTCGTCCCCACCAATCGTGATTGCGAAAGAGGAGGGACCGAGAGCAGGACCCCTCCAGAAGATCTTAATAAACTTGATGGTTCATAGGGGAGAATCCGTTCGGACAGGTAAATTGGGTTTACATAAAATTAATGTAATTTTATTGGTATCTATTTTTATTTTGAAATTTACCAGTAGCTGCTGCATTTCCCACCCTCGGCTTATACTCGAGTCAATATGTTTCCCCAGGTTTTTTGTGGTAAATTTTGCTTATATTCAGGTCGGCTTATACTCAAGTACATACGGTATATGAAGCTACTGGGGAATGACATAATAAAGTTCTTGGAACTATCAGGTTGCTGATGACAGTCGGATCTGCATGTACACTGTAGAATTTATGCACTTTGATCCCACTTGGCACAATGTTATGGAATTCCAGGAAGGTACAAGGTCTTTAGCCTTTCCTGGTAAAGAGCACTGCACCTAGGAATCAAATCCACTAAAGAGAAACCTGAAAATTTGGAAGGTTAGCTATACTTGGATACATATTCAGCCAATGGATGAAAATGGTCTTCCAAGCACCAAATAATCTCTTCTTCCAATCTGAGTGTGAGTTCAAATTGCATCTGGGAAATGTTTGCCTGCCCAAAGGTTGTTCTCATCCATCACCTCTGAAGTTTGGGTGCATATATTGTATATACTTGAGTATAACCCTAGTTTTTCAGCCCCCTTTTTAGGCTGAAAAAGCCCCCCTCAGCTTATAGTCATGCCAAAGTTATATATTTTTTGCTGTTATTTTTATTACATTTATTATTTTACTCTATAATTATTATTATTACATCTATTATTTTACTCTATTTATTTTTGTTATTTTACTCTATTAATTATTATTGTTATTACACTGATTATTTTACTCTATTATTACTGTTATTATTACATTTCCATTTTTTACGCTATTATTTTTTTTACACTTATTATTTTGCTCTCTTCATTATTATTGGAAGGATACGTAAGCATATTTATATTGAAGAAGGTTAGAATAATTTTATTATTATTTATTATTATTATATTTACTGTTATTATTGCATTTCCATTTTTACTCTATTATTATTTTTGATGGCACTTATAATTTTGCTCTCTTTATTATTATTGGAAGGATACGTAAGCATATTTATATTGAAGAAAATTAGAATAATTTTATTTATTATTATTATTTATTATATTTACTGTTATTATTACATATCCATTTTTTACTCTATTATTATTTTTATTGCAATTATTATTTTGCTCTCTTCATTATTATTGGAAGGATACGTAAGCATATTTATAGTGAAGAAGGTTAGAATAATTTTTAATTATTATTATTTATTATATTTACTGTTATTATTACATTTCCATTTTTTACTCTATTATTATTTTTATTGCACTTATTATTTTGCTCTCTTTATTATTATTGGAAGGATACGTAATCATATTTATATTGAAGAAGGTTAGAATAATGGTTGAATCAGAGTTGGACAGTCTCATTTTAAATTACAGTTTAGTGTAAATATTCAAAAACCTAGTGATGGCTCAATTAATGTAATTTTATTGGTATCTATTTTTATTTTGAAATTTACCAGTAGCAGCTGCATTTCCCACCCTCGTCTTATACTCGAGTAAATACGGTTCGCCAGTTTTTGGGGGTAAAATTAGGTGCCTCGGCTTATACCCGAGTATATATGGTACATTACTTACATATTCATAGAATCCTAGAGTTGGAAGAGACCTCATGGGCCATCCAGTCAACCCCCTGCCAAGAAGCAGGAAAATTGCATTCAAAGCACCCCCAACAGATGGCCATCTAGCCTCTGTTTAAAAGCTTCCAAAGAAGGAGCCTCCACCACACTCCGGGGCAGAGAGTTCCACTGCTGAACAGCTCTCACAGGAAGTTCTTCCTAATTTATTTTCGAAGGCTTTCATGGCTGGAATCACTAGGTTCTTGTGGATTTTTTCGGGCTATAGGGCCATGTTCTAGAGGCATTTCTCCTGACATTTCGCCTGCATCTATGGCAAGCATCCTCAGAGGTAGTGAGGTCTGTTGGAATTAGGACAATGGGTTTATATATCTGTGGAATGGCTGCGGTGGGGCAAAGAGCTCTTCTCTGCTGGAGCTAGGTGTGAATGTTTCAACTGACCACCTTCATTAGCATTTGAAGGCCTGGCTGAGCCTGGGAAAATCTCTTGCTGGGAGGTGTTAATCTGTGCCTGGTTGTTTCCTCTCTGTTGTTTTGCTGTTGTAATTTTAGAGTTTTTTAATACTGGTAGCCAGATTTTGTTCATTTTCATGGTCTCTTCCTTTCTGTTGAAATTGTCCACATGCTTGTGGATTTCAATGGCTTCTCTGTGTAGTCTGACATGGTGGTTGTTGGTGTGGTCCAGCATTTCTGTGTTCTCAAATAATATGCTGTGTCCAGGCTGGTTCATCAAAAACCCACAAGAACCTAGTTCTTCCTAATGTTCAGATGGAATCTCTGTAGTATATACAATATATTAAATAGTCTGCTTTACAAAGAAACAAATCCCATTCCTTAAAAAAAGGCTATTTCAGCAGCAGCTTTGCACTCTAGACCTGAGCAAAAAGTCCAATCCCAGACCTTGGCTGAGCTCCGGGCAAAGAAATTAAGAAGCTGATCAAAGGGCAAGGAAGAGACAGGGCGGGCTTTGCAACTATTTATTTATTTAGGCTTGAGTTTAAAGACAGCTAGAAGCTAACTCAGCTGATTTTCCCACGGTTTTTACTGTCTGATTCCACTTGAAAGCTCCCATTCCTCTCTCAGCAACAGCACCACAGATAAGTGCAAAGGGTGCATCTCCACTGCAGAACGAATGCAGTTTGGCACCACTTGGACCACCATGGCTCAAGGCTATGGACGCCCGGGAGTTGTAGTTTTGCAGTATCTTTAGCATTCACTCCCAAAGAGGGCTGGTGCCTAACCAAACTACAACTCCAATGATTCCCTAGCGCAGTGGTTCTCGTCCTTTCTAAAGCTGTTAATACTGATTCTCATGTTGTGGTAACCCTACAACCACAACATTAATTTCATTGCTGCTTCACAACTGCAATTTTACTATTGTTATGAATCGCAATGTAAATATCTGATATGCAAGATGTGTTTTCATTCACTGGACCAAATTTGGCACAAATACCTGATATGCCCAAATTTGAATACTGGTGGGGATGGGGGGGAATTAATTTCGTCATTTGTGAGTGGAAGTTGCTGGGATTTATAGTTCACCTACAATCAAAGAGCACTCTGAACTCTACTAATAATGGAATTGAACCAAATTTGGCACACAGAACTCCCATGACCAAGAGAAAATTCTGGAAGGGTTTGGGGGCATTGACCTTGAGTTTGGGAGTTGTAGTTCACCTACATCCAGAGAGCACTGTGGACTCAAACAATCATGGATCTGGACCAAACTTGGCACAAATACTCAATATGCCTAAATGTGAATACTAGTGGAATTTGGGGGAAATAGATCTTGATATTTGGGAGTTGTAGTTGCTGGGATTTATAGTTCACCTACAATCAAAGAGCATTCTGAACGCCAGCAACAATAGAATTGGGCCAAACTTCCCACACAGAAACCCCATGACCAACAGAAAATACTTTGTTTTCTGATGGTCTTCAGCGACCCCTCTGACACCCCCTCACGACCCTTGCACGGGTCCCGACCCCAAGATTGAGAAACACTGAACTACAGGAAAGGAGATTCCACCTGAACATGAGGAAGAACTTTCTAACTGTGAGAGAGAGCTGTTCAGCAGTGGAACTCTCTGCCGCGGAGTGTGGTGGAGGCTCCTTCTTTGGAGGCTTTGAAGCAGAGGCTGGATGGCCATCTGTCGGGGGTGCTTTGAATGTGTTTTTCCTGCTTCTTGGCAGAATGGGGTTGGACTGGATGGCCCATGAGATCTCTTTCAACTCTAGGAGTCTAAGAATCAGGTCAGTTAAAAGTTTTTATTAAATGCATTCATTCTACAGTGAATAGTTTTCTTAGATCTACAGAGACACTTGCTGGAACACCTCAGCAAGTGAGAGTTCAAAAGTGGCAGGCTCAAACCCAGCACCTCAATCCGTGGGTGATACCAGATGAGAGATCAGGCATGGCAAACTGTGACCCTCTAGGTGTTTGGACTTCCAACTCCCACAATTCCTAATTCCAAAATCTGAGGAAGAAGAAGAAAAAATCCAAAATCTAAAACACAGATTTAGTTCCATTGTAAAACTACAACTCCCTGGATCTCATAGCACTGAGCCATAGCAGTTGAAGTGGTGCCAAACTGCATGAATTCAATAGTGCAGCCTCCTTTCTTGCCAGGGAGTATAAACTCTGCAACTCTGCCCATGCTCAGAGGCACTCTTTTTTCTTTAGCTTCACATGCTCCATGCACCCAGGAAGACACATCTCCAAAAAGCTACTAAAGAGCCTCATTATAATCTATTATTATTGTGATAATGATTATTATTATGAGAAGCTTAGCCTTACCTTTCAAGCTCTCCCTCCTGGGTGGCACAGCCCCGCCCCTTGAGTAAGGACCACCATCGAGTCCAAAAGGAAGAGCGGCTTCCCAGGAAGTGAGGAGAATGAATGGAAGAGACCACATTTCCGGCTCCCAATGGAACACTGCGTGGCAAATCTCCTTTGTGCCCCGCTTATGGAAACCGGAAGTGATGCCAATAGATGCCTGTGGTCGACTATAAAAACAGGGAGGTTGTGCCTCTTTGGAGTGAGCAGCTGTTGCTTGGATGAGGAGTTGTTTTTAGCAGTGTAGATGCATCTGATGCAATTTGAACTGCATTATGAACGTATAATCCAGGTTCAAACTGCATTATTTGGTAGAATAGATCCAACCTTTGTTACTTGAGTTTCAATTGTATTCTAATTTTTATGTTCAATGTCACAATGTTTTAATTGGGGTTTTTTTTTAAAAAAAATGTTTATATTCATATATTTACATGCATTTGCTGTGCTTTAGAGATATAGAATCATAGAATCATAGAATCAAAGAGTTGGAAGAGACCTCATGGGCCATCCAGTCCAACCCCCTGCCAAGAAGCAGGAATATTGCATTCAAAGCACCCCTGACAGATGGCCACCCAGCCTCTGTTTAAAAGCTTCCAAAGAAGGAGCCTCCACCACACTCCGGGGCAGAGAGTTCCACTGCTGAACGGCTCTCACAGTCAGGAAGTTCTTCCTCGTGTTCATATGGAATCTCCTCTCTTGTAGTTTGAAGCCATTGTTCCGCGTCCTAGTCTCCAAGGAAGCAGAAAACAAGCTTGCTCCCTCCTCCCTGTGGCTTCCTCTCACATATTTATACATGGCTGTCATATCCCCTCTCAGCCTTCTCTTCTTCAGGCTAAACATGCCCAGCTCCTTAAGCCGCTCCTCATAGGGTTTGTTCTCCAGACCTTTTATCATTTTAGTCACTCTCCTCTGGACACATTCCAGCTTGTCAATATCTCTCTTGAATTGTGGTGCCCAGAACTGGACACAATATTCCAGATGTGGTCTAACCAAAACAGAATAGAGGGGTAGCATATGTATTGACATTTGTTATTTGCCTTGAGATCAACATAATATGGGAAAAAAAATAAGTCTATATTTATCGTGTCATCCGCAACCAGAACATTGTATTACATTTCTAACAGAACAAAACAAACAAACAGATTTTTTAAAAAGCACAAATTTTGCAAACTTGGTAGTTGATTAAATGTCCTTTGACCAGTATCTGGCCACTTGGAGTGCCTCTGGTGTTGCCGCAAGAAGGTCCTCCATTGTGCATGTGGCAGGGCTCAGGGTGCATTGCAGCAGGTGGTCAGTGGTTTGCTCTTCTCCGCACTCACATGTTGTGGGCTCCACTTTGTGGCCCCATTTCTTAAGGTTGGCTCTGCATCTCGTGGTGCCAGAGCGCAGTCTGTTCAGCGCCTTCCAAGTCGCCCAGTCTTCTTCTGTGTGCCCACGAGGGAGTCTCTCATTTGGTATCACCCACGGATTGAGGTGCTGGGTTTGAGCCTGCCACTTTTGGACTCTTGCTTGCTGAAGTGTTCCAGCAATCTTAGAAAACTATTTCTCGATTTAAGTCGTTGACATGCTGGCTGATACCCAAACAAGGGATGAGCTGGAGATGTCTCTGCCTTGGTCCTTTCACTATTGGCTGCTACTTCCCGGCGGATGTCAGGTGGTGCAATACCGGCTAAGCAGTGTAATTTCTCCAGTGGTGTAGGGCGCAGACACCCCGTGATAATGCGGCATGTCTCATTCAGAGCCACATTTATTTATTTATTTATTTACCTTACTTATATACCACTGTTCTCAGCCCGAAGGCGACTCACAGCGGTTCACAACAAATACGAACAGCAAAAATTCAGTGCTACAGTATAAAAACAGTTAACAACCTAACACATTACACATTAATAAACAATTACTACAATACCCATTCACTGTCGTCTCATCATCAACAACATGTTCCAGATTCGTCGTCCATTGTTCCATTCCAGTGTTCATTAACCAATCATTGCACTAATTATTCAAATGCCTGCTCAAACAGCCAGGTCTTCACTTTTTTGCAGAATACCATTAGAGATGGTGCTAGTCTAATGTCCGTAGGATCCACTGTTTTAGTGTGGTGAGATGTGTTCCACACTGGGCATGCATACTCAGCAGCAGAGTAGCATAGCGCAAGGGCAGATGTCCTCACTGTATCTGGTTGTGATCCCCAGGTTATGCCAGTCAGCTTTCGTATGATATTGTTTCTAGCGCCCACTTTTTGTTTGATGTTCAGGCAGTGCTTCTTGTAGGTCAGAGAATGGTCCAGAGTGACTCCCAGGTATTTGGGTGCGCTGCAATGCTCCAGTGGGATTCCTTCCCAGGTAATCCTCAGAGCTCGGGATGCTTGTCTGTTCTTAAGGTGAAAGGCACATGTCTGTGTTTTAGATGGATTAGGAATCAGTTGGTTTTCCCTGTAATAGGCAGTAAGAGCACCTAGAGCTTCGGAGAGCTTCTGTTCTACCATCTCAAAGCTCCCTGCTTGAGCGGTAATGGCACGATCATCAGCATAGATGAAACTCTCTGTCCCTTCTGGCAGTGTAGACTCATCTGATGCAATTTGAATTGCATTATGAACTTATAATGCAGGTTCAAACTGCATTATTTGGCAGTGTAGAATAGATCCAGCCTTACTTGAGTTTCAATTGTATTCTAATTTTTATGTTCAATGTCACAATGATTGAACTGGTTTTTTAAAAAAATGTTTATATTCATATATTTACATGCATTTGCTGTGCTTTAGAGATATGTATTGGCATTTGTTATTTGTCTTAAGTTCAACATAATATGGGATAAAAATAAATAAAAACAAAGAAATGAAATGCTTGAGACCGAAAGCTATTTTTATTTTATCATATTACACACACACACACAATGTTAACATATTTACATGCATTTGCTGTGTTTTAGAGATTTGTATTGACATTTGTTATTTGCCTTGAGATCAACATAATATGGGATAAAAATAAGTAAAAACAAAGAAACGAAATGCTTGAGACCGAAAGCTATTTTTATTTTATCATATTATACACACACACACACACACACACACACACACCAAGGTAGAATCATAGAATGAAAAAGTTGGAAGAGACCTCATGGGCCCCCCAGTCCAACCCCCTGCCAAGAAGCAGGAATATTGCATTCAAATCACCCCTGACAGATGGCCATCCAGCCTCTGTTTAAAAGCTTCCAAAGAAGGAGCCTCCACCACACTCCGGGGCAGAGAGTTCCACTGCTGAACGGCTCTCACAGTCAGGAAGTTCTTCCTCATGTTCAGATGGAATCTCCTCTAATGTTAAATATTATGTTCCAAAACATTATATATTATACTAGCCACCCTGTGCCATGCGTTGCTGTGGTCCAGTCTGTGTATATGTGTTTTGTGTGTGTATGTGTATATATGGTTTTGCACATACGTTGTAATGTGGGGTTTTTTTCTTTGCTTTTTAAGTCTCTTCCGCTGTTTTTCAGTGTTTTATGAGTGATGGTCACTCATTGGCCTGAGGTGTATTGTGTCCAAATTTGGTGTCAATTTGTCCAGTGGTTTTTGAGTTATGTTAATCCCACAAACAAACATTAAATTTTATTTATATAGATAAGTATATGATTATTTATGTTAAGGGCTGTTGTAGGCTTTTTTGGGCTATATAGCCATGTTCTAGAGGCATTCTCTCCTGACGTTTCACCTGCATCTATGATGATGATGATGATGATAATAATAATAATAATAATAATAATAATATTTATTTATTTATACCCAACCACCACCTGCCCAATGGGGACTCGGGGTGGCTTACATGAGGCCAAGGCCATACAACATCCTCAGAGGTTGTGAGGTCTGTCGGAACTAGAAAAATTGGGTTTATATATCTGTGGAAAGTCCAGGGTGGGAGAAAGAACTCTTGTCTGTAGGAGCTAGGTGTGAATGTTTCAATTGGCCAACTTGATTAGCATTTGATGGCCTGACAGTTTTTAGGTGTGGCTTGTTACTGCCTGGAGGAATATTTTGTTGAGAGGTGACTAGCTGTCCCTGATTGTGTCTTTTGGTTTTGGAGTTGTGTTGTTGTTCATTCGTTCAGTCGTCTCCGACTCTTCATGACCTCATGGAACAGCCCACACCAAAGCTCTCTGTCGGCCGTTACCACCCCCAGCTCCTTCAAGGTCAGTCCAGTCACTTCAAGGATGCCATCCATCCATCTTGCCCTTGGTCGGCCCCTCTTCCTTTTGCCTTCCACTTTCCCCAGCATAATTGTCTTCTCTAGGCTTTGCTGTCTCCTCATGATATGGCCAAAGTACTTCAACTTTGTCTCTAGTATCCTTCCCTCCAATGAGCAGTCGGGCTTTATTTCCTGGAGGATGGACTGGTTGGATCTTCTCGCAGTCCAAGGCACTCTCAGCACTTTCCTCCACCACCACAGCTCAAAAGCATCGATCTTCCTTCGCTCAGTCCTTCCCTAAGGTCCAGCTCTCACATCCGTAGGTTACTACAGGGAATACCATGGCTTTGACTAGGCGGATCTTTGTTGCCAGTCTGTTGCCGGTTGTAGTTGTAGTTGTAGTTGTAGTTTGGAGTTATAGTTCACCTATATCCACAGATCACTGTGGACTCAAACAATGATGGATCTGGACCAAACTCTACACGAATACTCAATATGCCCAAATGTGAACACTAGTGGAGTTTGGGGAAAATATAATCTTGACATTTGGGAGTTGTAGTTGCTGGGATTTATAGTTCACCTACAATCAAGAGCATTCTGAACCCCACCAATGATAGAATTTGGCCAAACTCCAACACAGAACCCCCGTGTGGGCCACAGCAACACGTGGCAGGGGATGGCTAGTACTGTATAAACGTATTAGTATTTCAATGGGAAGTGTGGGCCTGCTTTCAGCTGATGAGATAGGATTGTTGTTGTTGTGTGCTTTCAAGTCGTTTCAGACTAAGGTTGACCCTGAGAGAGGGCCGGGTAAATGACCTTGGAGGGCCGTATCCAGCCCTCGGGCCTTAGTTTGAGGGCCCCTGCTCTAGAACATGGCCATATAGCCCGAAGAAACCTACAACAGCCCAGTGATTCTGGCCATGAAATCCTTTGACAATATATTTATGTTATGTTTTGTTTGCTCATTCATTCATTTATATGCCTTCTTTCTCCCAATGATGGGACTCAAGGCACCTGAACACACATTAGAAATGACACTATGTAATAAAATATGAAAAATGTTTGGTTCCTGGTTTGAAAGTGTTATTTCCTGTTTCATTGTATGCTCCTTACTTTGAAAGTAGTTGTTCCACTCCAGAAACGTTGCCTTTGTGACACAAATGATGTTGTATTGATTGAGACTCAATGAGATATTCATTGAAACACTAGAGCAGCATTTCTCAACCTGGGGGTCGGGACCCCTGGAGGGGTCGCGAGGGGGTGTCAGAGGGGTCTCCAAGGACCATCAGAAAGCACAGTATTTTCTGTTGGTCATGGAGGTTCTGTGTGGGAAGTTTGGCCCAATCCTATTATTGTTGGAGTTCAGAATGCTCTTTGATTGTAGGTGAACTATAAATCCCAGCAACTACAACTCCCCAATGTTATAGTCTATTTTCCCCAAACTCCACCAGTGTTCACATTTTGGGTATATTGAGTATTCGTGCCAAGTTTGGTCCAGATCCATCACTGTTTGGGTCCACAGTGCTCTCTGGATGTAGGTGGAATACAACTCTCAATGCCCACCAAACCCTTCCAGTATTTCTTGTTGGTCATGGGAGTTCTGTGAGTCAAGTTTGGTTCAGTTTCATCATTGTTGGAGTCCAGAATGCTCTTTGATTGTAGGTGAACTATAAATCCCAGCAACTACAACTCCCAAGTGTCAAGGTCTATTTTCCTCAAACTCCACCAGTGTTCACATTTTGTGCATATTGAGTATTCGTGCCAAGTTTGGTCCAGATCTATCATTGTTTGAGTCCACAGTGCTCTCTGGATGTAGGTGAACTACAACTCCAAAACTCAAGGTCAATGCCCACCAAACCCTTCCAGTATTTTCTGTTGGTCATGGGAGTTCTGTGTGCCAAGTTTGGTTCAATTCCATCGTTGGTGGAGTTCAGCATGCTCTTTGAGTGTAGGTGAACTATAAATCCCAGCAACTACAACTCCCAAATGACAAAATCAATCCTCCTATCCCAACCCCACCAGTATTCAAATTTGGGCATATTGGGTATTTGTGCCAAATCTGGTCCAGTGAATGAGAATACATCCTGCATATCAGATATTTACATAACAATTAATAACAGTAGCAAAATTACAATCATGAAGTAGCAATGAAAATAATTTAATGGCTGGGGGTCACCACAACATGAGGAACTGTATTAAGGGGTCGTGGCATTAGGAAGGTTGAGAACCACTGCACTAGAGCATCATGTGCTATAGCAGGAGGTCTTGCAGAAACAAAGTTTCTTTCCCCATGTTTTAAATTATAGAACCGATTAGGAGATAACATTTATAACCCAGGGAACAAAACCCATGTTACATTGTGAAATCCGAGTTAAAAGTGACAAACAATTCAGAGTTAGAACAAATACGTGATTTTAAAGAGAAATCAAACAATTTGCAAATCGTTTAACAATATTAAAATATCACTCAATCTATAAAACGTGTTGTTGAAGGCTTTCATGGCCAGAATCACTGGGTTGCTGTGAGTTTTCTGGGCTACTGCCCATGTTCCAGATGCATTCTCTTCTGACATTTCCCCCTGTGGCAGACATTCTCAGAGGTTGTGAGGTCTGTTGGAAACTAGGCAAGTGGGCTTTATATATCAGTGGAATGTCCAGGATGGGAGAAAGAACTCTTGTCTGTTGGAGGCAAGTGTGAATGTTGCAATTGGCCACCTTGATTAGCACTGAATGGCCTTGCAGCTTTAAAGCCTGGCTGCTTGCTGCTGGGGGATCCTTTGTTGGGAGATTTTAGCTGGCCCTGATTGTTTCCTGACTGTAATTTCCCTGTTTTCTGAGTGTTGCTCTTTATTTACTGTCCTGATTTTAGGCAGGAAGCAGCCAAGCTTTGAAGCTGCAAGGCCATTGAATGCTAATCAAAGTGGCCTCAAAAAGACAAGCGTTCTTTCTCCCACCTCAGACATTCCACAGCTATATAAACCCCACTTGCCTGGTTTCCAACAGACCTCACAACCTCTGAGGATGCCTGTCATAGATTGTAGGCAAAATGTTAGGAGAGAATGCTTCTGGGACATGGCCATACAGCCCAGAAAAGTCACAGCAACCCAATCTATAAAATATAAAAGTCACATTCATTTACATCATTTTGCAAGTATAGTTTGAGGAGGAATATTATATTGGCAGTGTGTTGTTCTTTTTGCATTGCATTCAGTACAGTCTCTGTTTAACTGCATGCATTATAATGATATGCAATGCAGTTTCGAACTGCATTATATGGCAGTGTAAATGAGGAAAAATGCTAGCAATATATATGTGTGTGAAGGACAAAAGCTTGTCCACTAGATGTCCTCCAAGCCTAAAGCTTGAAGAGGCCATTCCCAAAGCTTGAATAGACCTGGGCCATTCACATTTGTGCAGAAGGACTAGAAGCACTTTGTTGTGTCTACATTTGCAGTTTGGACTTTTGCAGATTTGATTATTTACGAATGGACCAGAGACATTCTCTCTAGGAATCTCTGTGTCCTCCGGTGCAATTCCATGGTCAACTTATTACAGAAGTTAACCACAGAATTGTGCTGGAAGACCTAGAAGAAATTCCTAGAGGTTGAAACATAGCAATTTCCTTATTCTGTTCCATTGTATTTCAATCTGTGTACTATGTATTTGAATATATGTATTTTATAGTAATGTGTTTCAATATATACATTTTGTTGTATGCATTTTATGAGGATGTGTTTGATTGTATTGTAGCCTGCCTTGAGCTGTGAAGAGAGGAAGGTAACATTTTCAAGTGTTGTTGTTGTTATTGTTATTTGATACATAACAAGATTAGTACACAACAAACAAGATCACTATGCTGGGTTCTGTATTCGATCACACGAATCCCAAGTATCTAGAACTGTGTGATATATCAGCGAATAATGTGTGCAGGTCCAAGTAGGGTGGCCTTTTGCAGCTGACAGATGGCAATTTTGTCACTCCGATTGTTTTTAAGTGCAGGCCAAGGTCTTTAGGCACTGCACCCAGTGTGCTGATCACCACTGGGACCACCTTTACTGGCTTGTGCCAGAGTCTTTGCAGTTTGATCTTTAAATCCTCATATTGTGTAAGCTTTTCTAGTTGCTTCTCATCAATTCCGCTGTCACTTGGGATTGCATTAATAATAATAATAATAATAATAATAATAATACTCTGCTTTTTCTCTCCTGAAGGGGATTCAAAGCATCTTAACTGAAAAGCATTAGTACACAATTTAAAATATATTCAAATATACAAACATTAAAGCAGAATTAAATATAAACAGTATTAAAACTTCACAGTTAAACATATTCAATGCATATTCAAAGTTATAGCAGTGGAGACTCAAATAATCCAGTTCAAAAGAGATAATCTGGATTCAGAAACTGCAGTGTAAATGGGGCCATTTATAGGAATGTGTCTACACCAGGGGTCCTAAAACTTTCTAAACAGATGGCCAGGTCACAGTCCTTCAAACTGTTGGAGGGCTGGATTATAATTTTTTAAAAAACCACGAATGAATTCCTATGCACACTTCACATCTTATTTGTAGTGCAAAAAAACACTTAAAAACAATACAATAGTCCACAGATATATAAACCCATTTTCCTAATTCTAACAGGCCTCACAACCTCTGAGGATGCTTGCCATAGATGCAGGTGAAACGTCAGGAGAGAATGCCTCTAGAACATGGCCATATAGCCCGAAAAAACCTACAACAACCCAGTGATTCCGGCCATGAAAGCCTTCGAAAATAGTTAAAATGATTTTTTTTTAACAAATATAAACTTGTATTGTCGAAGGCTTTCATGGCTGGAATCACTAGGTTCTTGTGGGTTTTTTCGGGCTATAGGGCCATGTTCTAGAGGCATTTCTCCTGACGTTTCGCCTGCATCTATGGCAAGCATCCTCAGAGGTAGTGAGGTCTGTTAGAATTAGGAAAATGGGTTTATATATCTGTGGACATCCTCACTACCTCTGAGGATGCTTGCCATAGATGCAGGCGAAACGTCAGGAGAAATGCCTCTAGAACATGGCCCTATAGCCCGAAAAACCCCACAAGAACCTACAAATATAAACTTATTAGTATTTCAATGGGAAGTGTGGAACTGCTTTTGGCTGATGAGATAGGATTGTTGTTGTTGTATGTTTTCAAGTCGTTTCAGACTTAGGTTGATCCTGAACAAGGGCCAGGTAAATTACCTGGGGGGGGGGGCTATCTGGCCCTCAGGCCTTAGTTAGAGGACCCCTGGTCTACACTGTAGAATTAATGCAGTTTGACCACCACATTGAGTGCTGTGGCTCAATCTTACGGAACACTGGGAGTTGTAGTTTTACAAGTTCTTTTCTTCCAAAGAGGGCTGTTGCCACCCCCAAACTCCAACTCCCAGGATCCCATAGCATTGAACCATAGCAATCAAAGTGGTTTCAAACTGCATTCGTTCAGCAGTATAGAGATGCACCCTTATTCTCCTCCTATGTACAGAGCCCTTTGCTCCAAGACCAGCTTGGATTCTCCAAGGCTATGGAAAAAAGCAAAGAGCTTCATTGATGTCCAGGGAGATGGGTTGTGTTGCCTAGCAGGAGATATGGGGCAGTCTCAACCCATACAGCCCCCAGGAATCCCAGGAAAGGCATGCAATGATAACTTCCCATGGAGGCCAAAGATGCCTCTGTGCTGAGCTCATTGGGTGAGTCACCCAGTTGAGGTTCCTTTGGGAGACATTCGGCATGAGCGTCGTGGCCCAATGTTTGCCCCTTCACCCCAAACAGCATACTAGAGATACAGCGATAAAGCATGCCTGACTTGGCCTTTCGGAGAGTTATGTGTAAGTCGTCTCTTGCCCTTCACTGCCTCTCATTCTCATGCAGACCGGAAAAGAGCTCAACGTCTAACTATTCTCATGGATAAGGGCACTATCACTTGACTTGCGTAAAATCGGTGCTCAAAATATAATGCGTAGGGATTATACAACCTACAAATTCCATCTGTTTTGAACTTTTTGGACTGGAGATATCCATCTATACCAATGGTTCTCAACGTTCCTAATGCCGCGACCCCTTCATACAGTCCATGCTGTGGTGACCCCCAACCATTACATTATTTTCATTGCTACTTCATAATTGTAATTTTGCTACTATTATGAATCGTTATGTAAATATCTGATATGCAGGACGTATTCTCATTGACTGGGCCAAATTTGGGACAAATACCCAACATGCCCAAATTTGAATACTGGTGGGGTTGGGATGGGAGGATTGATTTTGTCATTTGGGAGTTGTAATTGCTGGGATTTATAGTTCACCTACATTCAAAGAGCACTGTGGACTCAAACAATGATGGATCTGGATCAAACTTGGCATGAATATTAAATATGCCCAAATGTGAACACTGGTGAAGTTCAGGGAAAATAAACCTTGACATTTGGGAGTTGTAGTTGCTGGGATTTATAGTTCATCTTCAATCAAGGAGTATTCTGAAGCCCACCAGTAATAGAATTAGGCCAAACTTCCCACACAGAACTCCCATGACCAACAGAAAATACTGTCTGTGATGGTCTTTGGCGACCCCTCTGACACCCTCTCGCGACCCCTCCAGGGGTCCCGACCCCCAGGTTGAGAACCACTGATCTACACCAAGCCTGGGCAAACTTTGGTGTTTTGAAAAGCTTACATAATATGAGGATTTAAAGATCAAACTGCAAAGACTCTGGCACAAGCCAATAAAGGTGGTCCCAGTGGTGATCGGCCTTGGTCTGCACTTTAAAACAATCAGCACTGACAAAATTACCATCTGCCAGCTGCAAAAGGCCACCCTACTTGGGCCTGCACACATTTTTTGCTGATACATCACACAGTCCTAGACACTTGGGAAGTGTCCAACATGTGATCAGTTACAAACACCAGCATAGTGATCTTGTTTGCTGTGTACTCATCTTGTTATGTATCAAATAATAATAATACAATCCAATTCAAATCAGATCATCTGGATTCAGAAACTAGATTATATGGCAATGTGGATAGAGTCCAAAATGGCATTATTTGGTCAGTGTCGATGTTGTCTGAATGCCTGATCACCATCTCCCAAAGCATTTATTATACTCCAAACTCAAGAACAGGAAATGGAATGTTGGTCAACAGGAAAAGAGATTTAAACCCAACGTTAAAAACGATGACATAGACACCGAGAACTGGGAAGCCCTAGCCCTTGAGCACTCTAACTGGAGTTCAGCTGTGACCAGCAGTGCTGCAGAATTAAATGAGGCACAAATGGAGAGCGAAAGGGAGAAACGTGCCAAAAGGCAGGCCTGTCAAGCCAACCCTGACTGGGACCACCTTCTACCTGGAAACCAATGTCCTCACTGCGGGAGAAGATGCACATCAAGAATAGGGCTCCACAGCCACCTACGGACCCAGTGCCAAGACACCAGACTTGGAGGACCACCATCCTCAAGCTATGAGGGATCCCCTAAGTAAGTAAGTAGACACATATATTGCAGTTGAACTGCATTATATGAGTTTTAGCTCGTTCTACACTATCCCTATACCCCTAGGATCTAATCCCAGGTTATTTTCTTTAAATTGGATTATATGAGTCTCCACTGTCATATAATCTGGGATAAGCAGATAATCTAGAATCAGATCCTGGGGTATAAGAGCAGTGTAGAAGGGTCCATCATTGACCATGTTATGCGTTTTCAAACTGCATTTATTATATGGCAATGTAGATGGGGCCGATTCTCACTGTGCTCCTAAGTTTCTGAAATGTGGCATATTGCAATTCATATACAATTGTTTATTTATTTGGATTGGCGTTTTGCATATAATGCAATGTTCCCTGATATGCTTTCCTTTTCTCTGTTCGGAAAAGAACAGAGTAACAGCTTCTTTGGGGTAGGAAGGAAGTCCTAGCTTGGATGTTTATCCGCTCATTCCCAGCTGATCTCCTCTTGGTCCCACTCCAGCGGCTGAGGAACGCGCCAGGATGAGAACAGCAGAGCCTGGGAGAGGTCAGCCTCCTTCCCTCCCCTTGGGCCTGGTGTCAGAGCTGCTTTCTGGTCCACTTCAGCCCTGGGACACCATTTCCCTTCTTCTCAGTTGTTTCTTTTCCTGGATTTGCACATCTGGGAGGGGATGGAAATAGCTTTCAGCCAAAGCCATCCATCTGGCTCAATGGGGATTCCAAGAAGGAAAGGAGGGTCAGCATCTCAGCAGGGATTATACCATAGTTACTCGAATCTAATGCTCACCTTTTTTGGGTAAAGTACTTTGGTGGCGCCGTAGGTTAATCTGCTGACCTGCTCAGCTTGTTGATCGAAAGCTCGCAGTTCGAAAACATGCAAATGTGAGTAGATCAATAGGTACTGCTTCAGCAGGAAGGTAACGCCGCTCCATGCAATCAAGTTGGCCACATGACCTTGGAGGTGTCTATGGACAATGCCTGCTCTTCAGCTTAGAAATGGAGATGAGCACCAACCCCCAGAGTCGGACACAACTGGACTTAATGTCAGGGGACAACTTTTACCTTTACCTACCTTCCCAAAATTAGGGTGTGCATTAGATTCATGTAATAACAATCATCTGAACGCTGAGTCAAAGCAAAAATGGAAGCAACTTCAAGAATAGCTAAAGTGCCTATTTTGAGGGATGCCGCCTCTAATTTAGCTGCCATGGCTCAATACTATGCAATGCTGGGATTTGCAGTTTGGTGAGGCATCAGCATTCTTTGGCAGCCCCCATGATCCCAAACTATGACTCCATAATATTGAACCAAGGTGGTTAAAGTGGATTAATTCTACAGCATCGATGCACCCCCAAGATTTTTCTTTCCATTGAAGAAATTATAAGCAAGCAACCACTGTAATGCACACTTATTTGGCCACATTACAAAGAGCACACTTTTTGCCTCTGCGCATGTTGCACCGCAGGCCTGGAAACACCTATGACTGTGACACCACACAAGAGTCCAGAGTATAAGTAAACAGTTTATTGTAAAAGCACATAAAATATATGAAAAAGCTAGAATAAAGAGAGAAAAGGTATAATCCAAAAAGGTTTAGCAATAGGTGATCACCAAACAGAAATCCAAAAGTAACACAGTCCAGGAATAGTCCCAAAATCACAAGTACAACATAAATCCAGAAGCAAAAGATATACTTAGTAAAACCTGAGCAGGAATATAAAAACAAGAACATAGAACACTTCCAGGATACTTAAATCCAAAACTGAGGCTTGATTTGACACAAGGATCATAAAACTCAGGCCTAACTTCTCATTCAAATGCTACATTGCCTGAACTAACCCTTAGGTAAACAATCTGCTAATTAATAGGCACCCATGAAGTCGTGTTGTTTCCCACGAAATCTCTCTCCAACTTTCCCACGCAATCACTCTGAGCTACGATGCCTATTTTCAGCTCTGATCTGTAAACAAAGACCTTTGTTCATCTCCATAGCTCCAGGTGTTTTCCCCCTGAGAGCCTTCTGTATCATGTAATTCCTCATCCAACTCCTTATCTAATGTTGCAGTTTCTGGATCCTCTGATGGACCTTGAAGGCCTGCACTTTCCGAGTCAGATTTCTCATCATTCTCCTGACTTGAATCTAGCTGACTTTGAACCCTAGGCAATCCCACAGGCAATCCCACAATCCTCTCTAAATCAGTGAACCTACAACAGCGCATTACATTAGTCGGCAAATACTTTTTCTGGTTTCAGGGTTTTGAAAGCTGAGATGCGTATTAAATTCAACAGCGCATTAGACTCGAATCCTATGGCTAACAATGATCTATATAAATAAAAATATAATGTTCGTTTGTGGGATTAACATAACTCAAAAACCACTGGACAAATTGACCCAAATTTGGCCACAAGACACCTACTAACCCGAGAAGTGACCATCACTCAAGAAAATTGATTTTGTCATTGGGGAGTTGTAGTTGCTGGGATTTATAGTTCACCTACAATCAAAGAGCATTCTGAAACTCCACCAATGATGGAACTGAACCAAACATGGCACACAGGACTCACATGACCAAAAAAACAAACAAACAAAAAACACTAGAAAAGTTTGATGGGCATTGACCTTGAGAGTTGTAGTTCACCTACATCCAGAGAGCCCTGTAGACTCAAACAATGACCAAACATGGCACGAATATTCCATATGTCCCAAATATGAACACAGATGGAGGTTGGGGGAAATAGACCTTGACATTTGGGAGTTGTAGTTACTGGGATTTATAGTTCACCTACAATCAAAGAGCCCCCAGTGGCACAGTGGGTTAAAGGCATTGACCTTGAGTTTGGGAGTTGTAGTTCACCTACATCCAGAGAGCACTTTGGACACAAACAATGATGGATCTGGACCAAACTTAGCATGAATACTCCATATGCCCAAATTTGAACACTGGTGGAGTTTGGGGGGGGATAGACCTTGACATTTGGGAGTTTTAGTTACTGGGATTTATAGTTCATCTACAATCAAAGAGCACTCTGAACCCCACCAACAACAGAATTGGACCAAACTTCCCACACAGAACCCCCATGAGCAACGGAAAATACTTAAGGCCACCCAGTCCACCAGGGCAAGAAAACGTAATCAAAGCCCTCCTGACAAAGAGCCATCAGGAATAGATATAGATAGATATGATTCACACACACAGATATAGTATCATAGATTTGAAAGGGACCCCTAAAGAAGGACAATTATATGTTGCATATTCCAGAGTAGGCCAACCAGACACTCTCCACATCAACACTGACAAAGAAACAGCAAGAAATACTGTTTACCCACAAGCAGAAAGACATTACATATTATTTTTATTTGTCGTGTCAGGACAACCAGTCAAATTATATTACATTTCTAACAGAACAAAGCAAACAAACAGACAGAATACACAATTTGTGAGTTTGGTAGTTGATTAAATGTCCTTTGACCAGTATCTGGCCACTTGGAGTGCTTCTGGTGTTGCTGCAAGAAGGTCCTCCATTGTGCATGTGGCAGGGCTCAGGGTGCATTGCAGCAGGTGGTCAGTGGTTTGCTCTTCTCCACACTCGCATGTCGAGGATTCCACTTTGTAGCCCCATTTCTGAAGGTTGGCTCTGCATCTCGTGGTGCCAGAGCGCAGTCTGTTCAGCGCCTTCCAAGTCACCCAGTCCTCTGTGTGCCCAGGGGGGAGTCTCTCATTTGGTATCAGCCATTGGTTGAGGTTCTGGGTTTGAGCCTGCCACTTTTGGACTCTCGCTTGCTGAGGTGTTCCAGCGAGTGTCTCTGTAGATCTTAGAAAACTATTTCTAGATTTAAGTCATTGACGTGCTGGCTGATACCCAAACAGGGTATGGTTATTACATATATTAGAAACCAACACTTTCTCATTACTTCATTTTCCAGGTCACCATACTGGGCCACAGCAATGCGTGGCAGGGGATGGCTAGTAATAATAATAATATATTTTTTTCTTACTCGCCTCTCCTCATGGCTCGAGGTGGCTTACAACATATCTAAAATATATTATCATCAGAAACATTATATCAAATACACATATTAAAACATATTTATATAAAACATGTATATTAAAATGCACAAAACAAAGATTAAATACAGCGAACACAAGGCCCGTGTTTAATATAGAAGTGTATACAAAGAGAGGAAGACTCAAGAGTGCATCTACACTGTAGAATTCATGGAGACTGATACCACTTTAACAGATCAATGCTGTGGCAACAAGGTCTTCTTTGCCAAACAGTGCAGATGCCTCACCAAATGTCAACTCCCATCACCCCATAACATGGATTCATGGGATTTGCATATTTGCAAATAAGCAACTCATTGCAAAAATAGCACCAGCCTTCGCCCGCTTGAAGGAAACTCTCCCTGGAAAGACTGGTTTGAAATTCCCACCCTTTGGGGGAGTCTGGGAATGTGAATGAATATACGACCGCATCAAAGAAGCATTGTGGCTATTAGTAGCTCTCGAAAATCCACTAGGGAACTAGAAAAAAGTCTTTCTGCAGCTTTCTGCTCAAGCCATTAGGTTGTAAACTCTGCTACATGGGATAATATATGTTTGACATGGCCCATAATGGGCCAATATTTATGGAGTATTGAATAAATGTCAAGTAGGGATAGATGAGGGGAGCATTCCTGGCTTGTGGGGTTGGGGCCAGCCGCTTTGATTTCTTGCCTGGGTCTTGGTTGCAGAGGTATATAGGATCCCTCTAGGACAGTGTTTCTCAACGTGGGGGTCGGGACCCCCGAGGGGGTCATCAGGGGGTGTCAGAGGGGTCACCAAAGACCATAATAAAACACAGTATTTTCTAATGGTCATGGGGATTCCAAGTGGGAAGTTTGAGCCAATTCTATCATTGGTGGAGTTCAGAATGTTCTTTGATTGTAATGAACTATAAATCCCAGCAACTACAACTCCCAAATGTCAAGATCTATTTCCCCCAGAGTTAACATTTGGGCATATTGAGTATTTGTGCCAAGTTTGGTCCAGATCCACCATTGCATGAGTCCACAGTGCTCTCTGGATATAGGTGAACTACAACTCCCAAACTCAAGGTCAATGCCCATCAAACCCTTCCAGTGTTTTCCACTGATCATGGGAGCCAAGTTTGGTTCAAATCCATTGCTGGTGGAGTTCAGAATGCTCTTTGATTATAAGTGAACTATAAATCCCAGTAACTGCAACTCTCAAATTACAAAATCAGTCCTCCCCCAACCCCACTACCATTCACATTTGGGTGTATTGGGTATTTATGCCCAGTTTGGTCCAGTGAATGAAAATGCACCCTGCATATCAGATATTTACATTATGATTTATAACAGTAGTAAAATAACTCTTATGAAGTAGCAATGAAAACAATATTAGGGTTGGGGGTCACCACAACATGAGGAACTGGATTAAGGGGTTACGACATTAGGAAGGTTGAGAACCACTGCTCTAGGATCAGAGGGCAAGTGAAATCGGGATGCGTGGATTGGCAAGCTTTTAATTGTGCTATAATTGTTCTACAAGCGTCAGAGGGGGAGAATCTGGGACATACCTCCAATATGAATTTAGCTGACCTAAATGAGTGTTTCTTTCCATTCTCAAATTTCTAGTATTGTCATAATTTCAACTATTTAGAAATATAGTTTAAGGCATCCAAAATAAATTGCTATGCAATATTCTTGCCAAATTGAACATAGCAAATACGTATTCTAAGTATGAATTGTTCTCCACAATACACACATAATTGTGCTGTCTTTGCACATATGTAGCATGACATAAAGGTATGTGTATATGTATATGTATCTATATAAATAAAAATGTAATGTTTGTTTGTGGGATTAACATAACTCAAAAACCACTGGACGAATTGACACCAAATTTGGACAGAATATGCCTAACAACCCAATGAGTGACCATCACTCAAAAATTTGATTTTGTTATTTGGGAGTTGCTGGGATTTATAGTTCACCGACAATCAAAGACATCCTGAACTCCACTAACAATGGAATTGAACCAAACTTGGCACACAGGACTTCCAAGACCAACAGAAACACTAGAAGGGTTTGTTGGGCAATTACCTTGAGTTTTGGAGTTTTCTTCTTTCTTTTTTTTTGTCGAGTCAGGAGCGACCTGAGAAACTGCAAGTCGCTTCTGGTGTGAGAGAATTGGCCGTCTGCAAGGACGTTGCCCAGGGGACGCCCGGATGATTTTGATGTTTTATCATCCTTGTGGGAGACTTCTCTCATGTCCCCTCATGAGGAGCTGGAGCTGATAGAGGGAGCTCATCCGCCTCTCCCCAGATTTGAACCTGCGACCTGTCGGTCTTCAGTACTGCCGGCACAGGGGTTTAACCCACTGCACCACCGGGGGCTCCTCGGTGTTTTGGAGTTATAGTTTACCTACACCCAGAGAGCACTGTGGACTCAAAGAATGATGGATCTGGACCAAACTTGGCACGAATACTCCATATGCCCAAATTTGAACGCAGATAGAGTTTGGGGGAAATAGACCTTGACATTTGGGAGTTGTAGTTGCTGGGATTTATAGTTCACCTACAATCAAAGAGCATTCTGAATCCCACCAACGATAGAATTGAACCAGACCTTTCACACAGAACCCCCATGACCTACAGAAAATACTGTATCTTCTGATGGTTTTGGTGACCCCTCTGACACCCCTTTATGACTTCCGCAGGGGTCCCCACCTCTAGGTTGAGAAGTGCTGCCTTAAGGCCATCCACTCCATCTCCCTTCACCAGGGAAAGAAAACATAACCAAAGCCCTCCTGACAAAGAGCCATCCAGCCATAAATATAGATAAATAGATATGATTCACACACACACAAACACACATATATGTATATGACAAATATAGTATCCTAGATTTGAAAGGGACCCCTAAAGAAGGACAATTCTATGTTGCATGTTCCAGAGTAGGCAAACCAGACACTCTCCACATCAACGGTGACAAAGAAACAAGAAGAAATAATGTTTATCCAGAAGCATAAAGAAATTACATATATTAGAAACCAACACTTTCTCATTACTTTATTTTCCAGATCACCAGACTGGGCCACAGGAATGCGTGGCAGGGGAGGGCTAGTATATACATATACATACACATGCCATTGTTCAATCAGAGACTTATTATGAACATGTGAGAACTAACTGGTATCTCCTGGGCTTTGGTTCCAGGACCCCAATGGATACTAAAATTTTTGTTGTTGTTGTTGTTGTTGTTGTTCATGTTTATGTTTATTTATACCCTGCTTTCTTTCTCTACAAAGAGATTCAAAGTAGCACATATCCTTTTATCTAATGGCATTGCAAAGTGTTGTCCGTTGTACAAATGGGCAAAATCAAGGGGTGCACCGAAACCGTAGAATTGATGCAGTTTGACACCACTTTAACTGTCACGGCTCAATACTATGAGATTGTGAGAGTTGTAGTGTGGTAAGACTCCAAAACTATTTGTCAGAAAAGGCTTGCAAAATTACAACTCCCATGATTCCATTGAGCACTGAGCCATGGAAGTTTAAGTGGTACCAAACTGCATTAATTCTACAGTGTAAATGTACCCAAGGTGTGAATACTGGATTTTCTTCCATTTGAAGATTACCATTTTAAAGCTGTGCATGTCTGAATCCATGGATGCAGAATCTGTGGAGGACTGCAAGTCATTCCTGGTGTGAGAGAATTGGCAGTCTGCAAGGACATTGCCCAGGGGATGCCCGGATGTTTTACCATCCTGTGGGTGGCTTCTCTCATGTCCCCGCACGAGAAGCTGGAGCTGACAGATGGGAGTTCACCCCGTTCCCCCGATTTGAACTGCAGACCTTTCGGTCAGCGGTACTGCTGGCACAAGGGTTTAATCATTGTGCCACTGGATGAATTCTGAATGTGTACATCTCTGCAGATATTTGTGCCACAGCTTGGAAAAGATCCTTTTTTGGAATGCCACTCCCTAGACATATAAGTAAAGTTAAAGTCTAGTTGTATCCGACTCCGGGGGGTTATGCTCATCTCATTTTCTAAGACAATGAGCTGGCATTGTCTGTAGACACCTTCAAGGTCATGTGGACGGCATGAACTTGAAGGTGTGTCGATACCGATACATAGAGTGCCGATACCTTCCCGCCAGAGTGGTACCTATTGATTAACTCACATTTTCATGTTTTTGAACTGCTAGGTTGGGAGAAGCTGGGGCTAACAGTGGGAGCTCACCTTGCTCTCCGGATTAGAACCATGAATCTTTCGGTCAGCAAGTTCAGTAGCTCAGCGGTTTAACCTGCTGCATCACCCATTAAAGTGGTACCAAACTGCATTAATTCTACAGTGTAAATGCACCCAAAGCATGCACATTGGATTTTCTTCTATTTGAGGAATACCATTCTAAGGCTGAATCCATGATAGCAGAATCTGTGGAGGCTTAGATTTAATATCTTGGCAATTTGGCTTATATGTATTTATTCTGTCTGTATTTTAACTTATTATGATTTTATGATGTTTTTAGTTGTATTTGTGCATTGAATTTCTGCTGTTAGCTGGTCTGAGTCCCTCCACAGAGGTAGAGGAGATCGGGATATAAAAGTTTTAAATAAATAAATAAAGATAAATAAATAATAACAATGAATTCTGAATGTGTACATCTCTGTAGATAGTTGAGTCACAGCTTGGAAAAGTACCTTCCTTGGAATGCCACTCCCTAGGCATATATTTAAATCCCCAAAGGGATTTTTCCCAAGCTCTCATCAGTTGAATGGCCTTTTTGTATGAGTTCCTTTCCATCTTCTTTTTTGGGAAATGTACAAGTGGACACTCCATGTCTCACACATAAGCATAGGCAGAGGCGGCCCTAGGTAATTTTCAACGGTAAGCAAACAGTATTTTGGCGCCCCCCCCCAACCAATCATTGATATATATTTTCTGTTTGTCGTGGGAGTTCTGTGTGCCATATTTGGTTCAATTCCATCATTGGTGGAGTTCAGAATGCTCTTTGATTGTAGGTGAACTATACATCCCAGTAACTACACTTGCCGCACTTGCTCCCTTGCCTGGCTCGCTTTGGGTCCAGAGGCGTGCCTGAAGACCCCGGCGTGTGCACCAAAAGTCACCTCTTCTCCTGACTTTCTCCTCAGCCATTGGGACCAAGAGAGAGAGAGGTGGAGATGCCCACCTTTCCTGAAGGTAGGCGCAAAAACAAAGGAGGGAGCGGAGGTGGGAGATACCTCCAGCCGGAGGGTCTCTCTCTCTCTCTCTCTCTCTCTTGGTCCCAGAAGAAGAGGCGACTTTTGGTGTGCACACTGGGATCTTCAGACACGCGTCCAGACTCGAAGCGGGCCAGGCGTGGCGGCTCCGCCCCTTGGCCCACTTGCAGATTGGGGAGAGGAGAGGAGGCGGGTGGAGCGCCGGGGGATCGGGAAAGGGAGACGGTCATGGGGAAGGGATCGAACGCGGAGAACGATTGAGCGCCGGCTCTGCTCGCGCACCCGGTGGCCGGGTGGAGCAGGAACGAGAGGGGCTGCTGCTTTCCCAGATCCACATCTGTTTCAATACATTGCAATGTTATTTATTATTTATTTATTTATTTACTTTATTTGTATACCGCACTCTCTCAGCCCGTAGGCGACTCAGTGCGGTTTACAACAGGTCAATATACAAAGTGCACAACATTAGCATTTAAAAACAGTAACTAAGGCAACTACATCAATATAACAATACATCAATACATCAATATAACGTCAATACATCCATATAACTAACCCATCACGTCTCATCAGTAAAGTCATAATCCGATTTCCTCGTCCATTATTCCAAGTTCCAAGATCAATCAGTTAATTGCACTGCTTAATTAAACGCCTGTTCAAAGAGCCAGGTCTTCAGTCTTCTTCTGAACGCCAGCAGGGAGGGGGCCGATCTAATGTCTGCGGGAAGGGCGTTCCACAGCCGAGGGGCCACCACTGAGAAGGCCCTGTCTCTCGTCCCCGCCAGCCGTGCCTGTGAGGCTGGCGGGATCGAGAGCAGGGCCTCCCCGGACGATCTTAATGTCCTAAGAAGATCGCCCGGCAGCGAGGCAAGAAAGCCGAGGCTCCCCCCAGACTGCTAGGGCTGTTGTGAGCTGAGGTAGCACTCCTCAAGTGGCGGTTGAGGGGCATTTACAGACGCGCCTCTGCGCCCCTGGCAAAAAAAAAGTGTTCTGCGACAGCTTACTTTGCATAATGGACGAGCCATCCCTGAGCATAAGTCTCTCTCCTGCATCCATCTAGAGAGGCATGGATTCGTGCAGGTCGGATGACAATGGGAAATATTATCGCACCTTGCGAGAGACAAGAGATCATAGAGAACAAGCAACACAGAGCAGATCTGGCTTCAGATAACTCTGGCGGTGTAGCCAAGCCCACGGCCCTGACTTCCTGTGGCCTCGGCCTCTGAGCCCTTGCCTTGCCTTGCCAGCTGTAACCCAACCTCCATCTCCTCCGGCTTCCCAGCCCTTTGGCTGCTGACTCAGGGCCTGCTAATTGAAACGGTAGAGCAGTGAGATTGGCAGGCCAGCGGAAGCCGGCCTGATGGGAACGAAATGTGCTGTTAAAACCCAATTAAATTAAGACATTTCCTCCGTCTAGCTTGCTTTCTCCCTCTCGGCTTGGGCTTGCGTGCATTTTAATGCTCGGAGGCATTTGGTGCCCAGGATAAAAGCTGTGGGCTATTCTTTTCGATGATGTTCATAGTGACTCAGGGATGCTTCACACTTTATGTAGCAGTTGTTTTCATGATGGCCGCAACAGGATTTCCTGCAGAATGCACCTGAAATGTGGACATCCTTCAACGCAACAGTATGGTGACATCAATAATCCAGACTTTTCTTTTCCACAATTGTGATGTCTGGTGTATTGTGTTCCAAAACTTTGTCAGTCTGGATTCGAAAGTCCCACAGTATTTTTGCATGTTCATTTTCACGACTTTTGCGGGTTTATGATCCCACCAATTCTTTGCTGCTGGCAGGTGGTACTTGTGACATACGTTCCAGTGAATCATTTGGGCCACGGAGTTGTGTCTTTGTTTGTAGTCCGTCTGTGCGATTTTCTTGCAACAGCTGCGGATATGATCCATGGTTTCATCAGCTTCCTTGCGCAGTCTGCATTTTGGGTCATCCGCTGATTTTTCGATCCTGGTCTTAATGGCATTGGTTCTGATGGCTTGCTCCTGGGCTTCAAAAATCAGGCCTTCTTCTGTCTCCTTCTTCAGGGTTCCATTCATGAGCCATCACCAGGTCTTCTCCTTGTCAACTTTTCCTTCAATCCTCTCAAGGAACTGCCCATGTAAGGCTTTGTTGTGCCAGCTGTCAGCTCTGGTTTGGAGTGCAGTTTTCTTGTACTGACTCTTTGTCTGCTGTGCTTTGAGAAGTTTCCATTTATTGACTTCAATTAAAGCAGGTTCTTGGCTTTCCTTGACATATTCTGCCATAATATTAAATTATTAATATTACCGGGATTGTGGCGCAGCTGGCTGAGTGTCAGCTGCATTAAGATCACTCTGATCAAAAGGTCATGAGTTCGAAGCCAGCCCGGGTTGGAGTGGGTTTCCAACCAATTGTGTGTAGCCTGTTGTCGACCTTTGCAACCCAAAAGACAGTTGCATCTGTCAAGTAGGAAAATAAGGTACCACCTTAAAGTGTGGGGAGGCTAAATTAACTGATTTATGAGGCCACTAGCGGTCCCCTGCCACGCGTTGCTGTGGCCCAGTCTGGTGATCTGGAAATTAAAGTAATGAGAAAGTGTTGGTTTCTAATATATGTAATGTCTTCATGCTTGCAGATAAACAGTATTTCTTGCTGTTTCTTTGCCAGTGTTGATGTGGAGATTGTCTGGTTTGCCTACTGTGGAACACACAACATATCATTGTCCTTCTTTAGGGATCCCTTTCAAATCTTTGATACTGCATCTGTAATATACATATATATGTGTGTGTGTGTGTGAATGGCTGGATGGCCCTTTTTGTCAGGAGGGCTTTGATTTCTTGTCCTGGTGAAGGAAGTTAGACTGGATGGCCTTAAGGCAGCATTTCTCAACCTGGGAAGTTAAGACCCCATGGGTGGGGGGGGGGGGTCACCAGGGGGGTGTCAGAAGGGTCGGCAAAGACCACCAGAAAACACAGAATTTTCTGTTGGTCATTGGGGTTCTGTGTGGGAAGTTTGCCCCAATTCTGTCGTTGGTGGGATTCAGAATGCTCCTTAATTGTAGGTGAACTATAAATCCCCGTAACTACAACTCCCAAATGTCAAGGTCTATTTCCCCCAAACTCCATCTGTGTTTATATTTGGGCATATTGAGTATTTGTGCCAAGCGTGGTCCAGACTCCACAGTGCTCTCTAGATGTAGGTGAACTACAACTCCAAAACCCAAGGTCAATGGCCACCAAATCCTTCTAGTGTTTTCTGTTTGTCAGGGGAGTCCTGTGTGCCAAGTTTGGTTCAATTCCATTGTTGGTGGAGTTCAGAATGCTCTTTGATTATAGGTGAACTATAAATCCCAGCAACTACAACTCCCAAATGACAAAATCATAATTTTTTGAGTGATGGTCACTCCTTGTGTAGGGAGACGTTTTGTTGCCAAATTTGGTGTGATTTCGTTCATTGGTTCTTTTGTTTTTAAGGTACTCATTATGCACAGAGCATTTTTGTATATATAGATAAAGAAGACTCCAGCAAAGCATTCCAGCGGGGAAGCATGCGGGGAATGCGGAAGTGCTTCATCAGCGTCGCAGATGGACGATGAAAGCGACAGCTCCCCTGGCGGCCAGAAAAAGTTAAATAGCCTCTGTGTATGTCTGTATATGTTTGTATGTCAAAATTGGCATTGAATGTTTGCCATATATGGGTACTAGGCTTGGGTAACCATGGAAAAATTTGGTTCTAAACTCGTTTCGTTTTTAGGGGGCCCTTGCGTTTCGTTTTTTTAAATAATTCCGAAATTTTCCTTTAAATTTTTTTGAAATTTACGAAATTTCGTAAAATTACGAATCGATTCGTTAATGGCGGACGAGATTGCGCAATATGCTAAAAAAAACACCTCCAAATGGGACAGGAGGAACTTCTGAAGCTTCCCTCTCCCTCTGTTGTTGACTGTTGGTGTGATAAAACAAACAACAACTATAAAACTTGCACCAGACATGCGAAAATAATTACGAAATAATTACGAAATAATTACAAAATAATTTTGAAATAATTACGAAATAAATAGAAAAAATTGTTTCGAATCTTTATTACTCCTCACACAATTCCTGCATGGCTCAATATTGGATCGTAAGCTAATTTAAATACGAATTAATAACGAATTACGAAATTAACGAACGAAACCGCCCAAGCCTAATGTGTACACTGTAATCCGCCCTGAGTCCCCTGCGGGGTGAGAAGGGCGGAATATAAAAGCCATAAATAAATAAATAATAAATAAAATAAATTATTATTATTATTATTATTATTATTATTATTATTATTATTATTATTATGGGGTCCGCAGTCCAATTGGGGTTTCACATGGAATGAAAGCTGGGGCCAGACAAGGCTTGAAAAAGTTGAGATTCTGGTAGTGATCATTCAAAAATGTACTTTTTTCAAGTGGAGGGTGGATGGATTAAACCTTCCTCACGGCAAAATCTTGTTCTTCATCTCAGGAAGTGAATCGCCTGGGTCTTTCTGCTCTAACCTAAGGCCTTTTACTTCTTCCGAGCTATTACCCTTCTGACTGAGAATGGGCTTAGGTTAAGTCTTGACATAAGGAGGGGGGCAAAGGAGTTTGTAGTTTGTAGTGTATGTGTTGTAGTGTATGTATACTGAAGAAGGAGGTCAACCCAGCCTGCTTTTACCATCCTGGAGTCTGCTCCCATCATCACGGTATAGCTAGAATGGAGAACACACACACACACACCTCTTGTGGGATGTCTTATAAATATTTGATAGGCCTAATGTAATCATATACAATCAATAAGGGCAGGAATATATCTCCCTCCCGTGCGCTTCTCCGTCCCCTTCTCTCCCCTGCACTGCCCATCCTTCCCTTTCCTCTCCTCCCTCTTGCTGTGCCTTTCATTAATGCATTCTCCATTTTACATTATTTATGAACTTCCTTCCTTTTCTCTCTCTCTCTTTTGAAAAAATAAATAAATTAAATAACATTGGTTATCTGTCGTCTCAGATGTTCCAGCTAAGCAGTTTGGGGCTGGGAAGAACTTTGCTGCTCTTATCGTTGCCTCTGCTGATTCTGGTAACTTCGGGGGGGGGGGGGGGGGGGGGGGGGGGGGGAGACCTCCAGAAAAAATACTCCTTGTTGCTTTTCTCACTGCCAACGCAACACCCCAAAACATCTCAAGCTCTTTTTGTTGTGATGATGGAAGAAGCAATGGCAAATCGACTTAAAGTGGAGTATGGCATGTGGTCAGATTTTATTAGAGGTTTCCAACTCTGTGCAGGCACTGCTTAGCAATCTGATCAGTTTATACATCCTGGAGGAATGTTTGGAGGAACCATTGACCATTGACTATTCATGGAGCAGGAGACAATATATATTGTCCTGAGTTTTTTTCAGTGCATCTACACTGCATACTAAATGCAGTTTGACACCACCTGAATCATGATAGTTGTAGTTTGGTGAGGCACCTGCACTCTTTGGCCAAGAAGGCTAAAGACCTTATTAAACTACATCTCCCATGATTCCATAGCACTGAGCCATGCCAGTTGAAGTGATGTCAAACTACATTCTGTGGTTCTGCCTTGTTTAGACCACATCTGGAATACTGTGTCCAATTCTGGGCACCACAATTGAAGGGAGATGTTGACAAGCTAGAATGTGTCCAGAGGAGGGCGACTAAAATGATCAAGGATCTGGAGAACAAGCTCTATGAGGAGCGGCTTAAAGAGCTGGGCATGTTTAGCCTGAAGAAGAGAAGGCTGAGAGGAGACATGATAGCCATGTATCAAGATGTGAGAGGAAGTCATAGGGAGGAGGGAGCAAGCTTGTTTTCTGCTGCCCTGGAAACTAGGATGCAGAATGATGGCTGCAAATTACAAGAAAGGAGATTCCATCTGAACATTAGGAAGAACTTCATGACTGTGAGAGCCATTCAGCAGTGGAACTCTCTGCCTTGGAGTGTGGTGGAGGCTCCTTCTTTGGAGACTTTTAAACAGAGGCTGGATGGCCATCTGCCAGGGTGCTTTGAATGCAATTTTCCTGCTTCTTGGCAAAAAGGGGTTGGACTGGATGGCCCACGAGGTCTCTTCCAACTTTATCATTCTATTATTCTTTCTACTCTAGTATCCATGCACTAGAAACCATAAAATGAGTAAGTGCTTCCCTTCAAAATAAGTTCATCCTTTCAAAGTTAGTAGCATCTACTCCTGTTCTGCCACTTTCTCACATTGTTATTAACTACGTAGTTAGATATGTAATTTTGTTTCTGCAAAAGTTTTGTTGAAAAACTCATCACATGAAGAAACAATCCTATTTTTCCTCCAATGAGCTCACATGCCTCTTTGAGGATTGGAAGACTAACCAAGTTGTACTTCTTGTCGTGTACGTTCAAGCTATTTCTGACTTAGGCTTCTACTGGCTAATAGGGCAACTCTGGAGATTTACCAGACCCATCATGGTCATTCTCTATCCTGGGTGCAAAGGGAAATGGCTGGCGAACTACATTTCTATCCTGCAAATGTTTGTTTGGGCAACTTTCCCCAACCCAGTTCCTTCTAGATATGCTGGATGATAACTCCTGTCCTCTTTGACTAGTGTGACCAATAGCCGTGTTGACTGGGGATGATGGGAATCATACTTCAACACTCCTTAGAGTAGTGTTTCTCAACCTGGGAGTCAGGACTCCTGGAGGGGGTCATGAGAGGGGTTTCAGAGGGGTTGCCAAAAACTACCATATATTTCTGATGGTCTTAGGAACCCCTTTGGCAGAGAAGGCTGAGGATCTCTTCGCCTATCCTTCTCTTCCTTTTTGGAAACAGACAGCAAATCCTTCCACCAAAAGCCCTACTCTGCTGTGATTGGGCAGCCTCTCAGCTGGCCTCTCAGCCAAGGGGAGGCTGCATCTGAGACTCTAAGCCGAGAGGGGCAAGCAGGCGTGCTCTCCCCTAAATAATTTTCAATTCCTCCCAAATCCCTCCAGTATTTTCTGTTGGTTGTGGGTACTCCGTGTGGGAAGTTTGGCCCAATTATATCATTGATGGGGTTCAGAATGCTCTTTGATTGTAGGCAAACTATAAATCCCAGCAACTACAACTCCCAAATGCCAAGGTCTATTTTCCCCAAACTCCACCACTGTTCACATTTGTGCATATTGAGTTTTTGTGCCAAGTTTGGTCCAGATCCATCATTGTTTGAGTCCACAGTGCTCTCTGAATGGAGGTGAACTACAATCCGAAAACTCAAGGTCAATGTCCACCAAAACCTTTCAGTATTTTCTGTTGGCATGGGAGTTCTGTGTGCCAAGTTTGGTTCACTGGTGGAATTCAGAAGGCTCTGATTATAGATGAACTTTAAATTCCAGCAACTACAACTCCCAAAAGACAAAATCAACCCCCCCCCCACCAACCCCACCAGTATTCAAATTTGGGCATATTGGGTATTTATGCCAAATTTGGTCCAGTGAATGAAAATGTATCCTGCATATCAGATATTTACAATATGATTCATAACAGTAGCAAAATTACAGTTATGAAATAGCAACAAAAATCATGTTATGGTTGGGGGTCACCACACCATGAGGACCTGTATTAAGGGGTCGCGGCATTAGGAAGGTTGAGAGCTACTGCCTTAGAGCTTGCTAGGTTAGGGAAGCCTATGTCAAAAGATCAGAGAACTGAGAGGTCTGCGCAGGTCTGCGCAGCACCTTGGATAGCTCCCAGGAACTGGTTTTTGACAAGGGAGTAGTTGCCAGTATTTGCTTCATCTCTGTTTTCTATCCTTGGCCCCTCATATGGTAAGACTACTATTCCCATCACAATTGATGTTGATGTTTAGGGATGATGGAAAAGCCAATAGATAATATTGTTTGAAAAACTAACCAACCAGCACTTGCTGAGTTTGTTGCTGTGTGCTTTCAAGGTTTTTCTGAATTACGGCAACCCTGTGCACCTTTCCTGTCAATATTTGTTCAGAGTGGGTTTTACCTTTCTTTGAGGCGGAGAGAGTGTGATTTCTCCAAGGCTATGCAATCCTGGGATTTGTAGTTTTGTGTACATTTATGTCAGAGAGATTTGGTGTTGCAGCAAGTTAGAAATCCCGGGATTCTATAGGATTGTGCCATGGAAAAGTAGTGTTGATCCAGTTATCCAATCCACTACTGAACAATGAAATTCACTGGTCCAGTCAGTCTTTCCCAGTTTGACTTATTTTGCAGGGTAGTTGTGAAAGTAAAATGGTGAGGTATCTATGTACTAAATTCATGAGAGGAAATATGGGGTGCAAATATATGTAAAAATCATGTAATAAATGCATATACATTGATACCCCCCCCCTCCCCAATCCTGTGCTTATTTCTAGACTGTATTTTGATGGAGAACATCTTGCTCTCATTTTTGCAAAACACCATATGCATAGAAGAAGCTATATTATTTCCTGTGAAAAATATCTGGGGGTCCTTGTGGACAACAAGTTAAACATGAGCCAACAATGTCATGTGGTAGCTAAAAAGCCAATGGGAGTTTGGCCTGCATCAACAGGAGTCTAGTGCCTAGATCCAGGGAAGTCATGCTACCCCTCTATTCTGCCTTGGTCACACCACACCTGGAATTGCACTGTGTCCAATTCTGGGCATCACAATTTAAGGGAGATGTTGACAAGCTGGAATGTATCGAGAGGAGGGCGACTAAAAAGGATCAAGGATCTGGAGAACAAACCCTATGAGGAGTGGCTTAAAGAGCTGGGCATGGTTAGCCTGAAGAAGAGAAGGCTGAAAGGAGACATGATGAGGGCCATGTATAAATATTTGAGGAAATGTCATAGGGAGGAGGGAGCAGGGTTGTTTTCTGGTGTCCTGGAGACTACGATGCAAAATAGTGGCTTCAAACTACAGGAAAGGAGGTTCTACCTGAACATGTGGAAGAACTTCCTAAATGTGAGAGCTGTTCAGCAGTGGAACTCTCTGCCCCGGAATGTGGTGGAGGCTCCTTCTTCAGAGGCTTTTAAGCAGAAGTTGGATGGCCATCTGTCAGGGGTGCTTTGAATGCAATTTTCTTGCTTCTTGGCAGAATGGCCCACTTGGTCTCTTCCGACTCTATGATTCTATTGAGATGTATATTATTGTGTCATATGTCAGATATGGCTTGGAAGAATGTTCTTGCCTACCCTTGTACTGATTGGAAGGGATAGGAACAGGAACTGCTTACATTGGTCTCTATGCTTGTCAAATAATATGTGGATTTTGATCTCATGACAGGATGGGGTTTGACCATTTTGGATTACAACTTGTGGTGGGGAAAAATGGGAAAACGTCCTGCTTAACATGAGCTTCCTTTCCTTCTCTTCTTTCCTCTTCCTCCTTCTCCTCCTCCTCATCTTCATCTCCTTCATCATCTTCTTCTGAGGATGGTCAAAACATCTGAACTATACAATGATCTATACCTAAATGAATTCTCAATGGGTATGTAAGTGAACTGGGCAAAACTGGTGCCACTATCATCTTCACTATAATTCCTGGCAGCACTAGGGCATGCACTGAAAAGGTGTGGTTAAGGGAGCGGGATCGGATTCTGCACATTAAGGATTGATCGCACAGTGATCTAGGACCAAGCCCCGTATAGTAAACCCCCCTCCCTAACTCAGTGCAACAACCCTGCAGTCAGCCTCGCCAGCTGCAAAAGGCCTCAATGCAACATCCCAGCTAGGGATGCATATTCTCCAGCCCTGTTACATAAATTATTGTTATTATTTTTCCAACAGCAGGCTGGCAGGAAATGCAGGGTGGCAGGAAATGCATTTTCAGTTCATCTGCAGCTATTAGATTACCAGGAAATGGCTGGCTGGCGAGGAGCCAGGCCTCTGGCTTGAAGGAGGCAGGAGGAAGGGAGGAGAGGGAGAGAAAGCAAGCTAATGGACACTCTGCAAGAGAAGCATCTCTCTCTTGCAGTGAAGGGAGAAGGGTGCAGGAGACCGGGGTGAAGGCCCCCATGCAATGTCCCCCCATAAAACTTGGCTAAGTTATTGTGTTGAATGACACCTTCCAGAACTCATAGAGTTGGAAGAGACCTCATGGGCCATCCAGTCCAACCCCATTCTGCCAAGAAGCAGGAAAATTGTATTCAAAGCACTCCTGACAGATGGCCATCCAGCCTCTGTTTAAAAGCTTCCAAAGAAGGAGCCTCTCCTCTTCTAACTGGGAATGGTAGTCCAAAGAACTTACTTTCCCAAGTGTTGTCGAAAGCTTTTATGACCAGAGTGGAGCCCCTGTGCCGGCAGGACTGAAGACCGACAGGTCGCAGGTTTGAATCCGGGTAGAGGCGGATGAGCTCCCTCTATCAGCTCCAGCTCCTCATGCGGGGACATGAGAGAAGCCTCCCACAAGGATGATAAAACATCAAAATCATCCAGGCGTCCCCTGGGCAACGTCCTTGCAGACAGCCAATTCTCTCACAACAGGATGCTCCTGACACGACAAAAAAAAATGACCAGAGTCATTGGGTTGCTGTGAGTTTTCCGGGCTGTGTGGCCAGATTCCAGAAACATTCTCTCTTGATGTTTTGCCCACGTCTATGGCAGATATCCTCAGAGATTGTGAGGTCTCTAAAATCAGGATAGCAAATAATGAGGAACACTCAAACAACAGGGGAATTCTTGACATGAAAAAATCAGGGCCACCTAATACCTCCCAACAAAGGATTCCCCCAGGCAAGAATCAGCCAGTCTTTGAAGCTACAAGGCCATTCAATGCTAATCAAGCCAGCTAATTGCAACATTCTTGGCGGAGCACGGCAGGGAGCCCATGCATGAGTATCCTTTCCTGCAGTTGAATTGCCGGTGGTGGCGTGTTGCAAGACACTGTTGTATTTTCATTGAATTGTTTCATTGATGGTTTAATTGATATGTCATCAGCCCACTTTGGTTGGAATTGAATGTTTACTTTTAAGCTTTTATTGTATTTATATTTGAATTGTTCAGTGGAATGTCATAGAATCATAGAATCAAAGAGTTGGAAGAGACCTCATGGGCCATCCAGTCCAACCCCTGCCAAGAAGCAGGAATATTGCATTCAAATCACCCCTGACAGATGGCCATCCAGCCTCTGTTTAAAAGCTTCCAAAGAAGGAGCCTCCACCACACTCCGGGGCAGAGAGTTCCACTGCTGAACGGCTCTCACAGTCAGGAAGTTCTTCCTCATGTTCAGATGGAATCTCCTCTCTTGAGTTTGAAGCCATTGTTCCGCGTCCTAGTCTCCAAGGAAGCAGAAAACAAGCTTGCTCCCTCTCCCTGTGGCTTCCTCTCACATATTTATACATGGCTATCATATCTCCTCTCAGCCTTCTCTTCTTCAGGCTAAACATGCCCAGCTCCTTAAGCCGCTCCTCATAGGGCTTGTTCTCCAGACCCTTTATCATTTTAGTCGTCCTCTGGACACATTCCAGCTTGTCAATATCTCTCTTGAATTGTGGTGCCCAGAATTGGACACAATATTCCAGATGTGGTCTAACCAAAGCAGAATAGAGGGGTAGAATTACTTCCTTAGATCTAGACACTATGCTCCTATTGATGCAGGCCAAAATCCCATTGGCTTTTTTTGCCGCCACATCACATTGTTGGCTCATGTTTAACTTGTTGTCCACGAGGACTCCAAGATCTTTTTCACACGTACTGCTCTCGAGCCAGGCATTGTCCCCCATTCTGTATCTTTGCATTTCGCTTTTCCTGCCAAAGTGGAGTATCTTGCATTTGTCACTGTTGAACTTCATTTTGTTAGTTTTGGCCCATCTCTCTAATCTGTCAAGATCGTTTTGAATCCTGCATCCTGTCCTCTGGAGTATTGGCTATCCCTCCCAATTTGGTGTCGTCTGCAAACTTGATGATCCTGCCTTCTAACCCTTCATTTAAGTCATTAATAAAGATGTTGAACAGGACATGTTTGTTACTGTATGATTAAACTGATATGCTAATTGTTTACATTGATATGCCATGTTTATTATTACATGTGTAATGCGGAATTGTATGCCATGGTCTGTAAGTTGCCCTGAGTGCCACGTTGGGGTGAGAAGGGTGGGGTATAACTGAGGTCAGCTGTGACCAGCAGTGCTGCAGAATTTGAAGAGGCATGAATGGAGGGTGAAAAAGAGAAATGTGCCAAGAGGAAGGCGCATCAAGCCAACCCCGACTGAGACCGCCTTCCACCTGGAAACCAATGCCTTCACTGCGGGAGAAGATGCAGGTCAAGAATAGGGCTCCACAGTCACCTACGGACCTACAAGAATACTGATCCTGGAAGACTATCCTACTCGGCCAACGAGGGATTGCCTAAGTAAGTAAAGTAAGTATAAATGTAGTATGATGATGATAGTGATGATGATGATGATGATGATTTCTAACAGACCTCACAACCTCTGAGGATGCCTGCAAAACATCAGGAGAGAATGCTTGTGGAACATGGCCATACAGCCCAGAAACCCAACTTTCCCAAGCTAGAGGAGTCCTCTGTTTGGAAGCATCCTCTCCTTGAAGAGCTATCTGGTCTAATTTTGACTTACAGACCATCAACCATAAACTGGAGGTGCATCTACACTGTGGAATTAATGCTGTTTGACCCCACTAGAACTGTGTGGCTCAGTATTATGAAACAATGGGAACTCTGTTGTCTGAGAGTTGTGGCTCAAAAAGAAACTTTCTCAAACTTGGCCCAGAAGCATATTTGAAAGATTCCCTTAGATCCGAACAGGGAGGGCTTCAGGTGAGGCTGTTCTATTAATACCTTCAAGGTAATTCTTAATGAGGGCTGGGAATTGTACCTCCATCGCAGGTACCTTGGAGAGCCTAGAGGGGAACGTTTCGCTTTTTTCAGGCTCTTAGAGGTGACCGTGGTAGGAATGGACTACATAGACCCAGTCCTCAATCACAGCAGCTTTCTTTTTCTGTGATAAGGATTTGCAAATCTCCCAACCCCAACGAAACCAAGTTGTGAAACTTTCAGGTCATAAGCATCCATTAGAGCAGTGTTTTTCTCAACCTTCCTAATGTGGCGGACCCCTTAATCCAGTCCCTCATGTTGTGGTGACCCCCAACCATAACATTATTTTCGTTGCTACTTCATAACTGTAATTTTGCTACTGTTATGAATCGTCATGTAAATATCTGATATGCAGAATGTATTTTCATTCACTTGATGAAATTTGGCAGAAATACCCGACACGCCTAAATTTGAATACTGGTGAGGTTGAAGGGTATTTATTTTGTCATTTGGGAGTTGTAGTACCTGGGATTTATAGCTCACTTACAATCAAATAACATACTCCACGAACGATGAAATTGAACCAAACTTGGCACACAGAAGTCCCATGACCAACAGAAAATACTGAAAGGGTTTGGTGGGCATTGACCTTGAGTTTTGGAGTTCTAGTTCACCTACATCCAGAGAGCACTGTGGACTCAAACAATGATGGATCTGGACCAAACTTGGCACAAATGCTTAATATGCTCAAATGTGAACACTGGTGGAGTTTGGGGAAGATAGATCTTGACATTTGGGAGTTGTGGTTTCTGGGATTTATAGTTCACCTACAATCAAAGAGCATTCTGAACTCCACCAATGATAGAATTGGGCCAAACTTCCCACACAGAACCCCCATGACCAACAGAAAATACTGTCGAAGGCTTTCATGGCCGGAATCACTGGGTTGTTGTAGGTTTTTTTGGGCTATATGGCCATGGTCTAGGGGCATTTTCTCCTGACGTTTTGCCTGCATCTATGGCAAGCATCACTACCTCTGAGGATGCTTGCCATAGATGCAGGCGAAATGTCAGGAAAAAATGCCTCTAGACCATGGCCATATAGCCCGAAAAAACCTACAACAACCCAGAAAATACTGTGTTTTATTATGGTCTTTGGTGACCCCTCTGACACCCCCTCACAACCCCCTCAGGGGTCCTGACCCCCAGGTTGAGAAACACTGCATTAGAGCCTAGCAGTTCAAAAACATGCAAATGTGGGTAGACCAATAGGTACCACTCTGGCAGGAAGGTAACAGCACTCTATTCAGTCATGTCAGCCACATGACCTTGGAAGTGTCTATGGACAACGCCGGCTCTTCAGCTTAGAAATGGAGATGAGCACCAACCGCCAGATTTGGACACTACTGGACTTAATGTCAGGGGAAAACCTTTACCTTTACCTATTTATTTTATTTATTATTATTTATTTCCGGTATTTCTACTCCGTCTCTTCTCTACCCTTGAAGGGGGATTCAGGACGGCTTACATTAGGCAACGATTCGATGCCGCTTCATATAAACCATTACAATAATACAACACAATTAAAATACATGTGCCTGTTTGTTTCCCCTCTGTTGTTTTGCTGTTGTAATTTTTGAGTTTTTTAATACTGGTAGCCAGATTTTGTTCAAACATGCACATAAAATCACTCTCAACGAAAGATTCCCCCCAGGCACTTCCAAGCCATTGAATGCTAATCAAGGTGATCAGCTGAAACATTCACACCTAGCCCCAGCAGACAAAAGTCCTTTGTCTCACCCTGGTCATTCCACAGATATATAAACCCATTTTTCCTACTTCCAACAGACCTCACTACCTCTGAGGGTGCTTGCCATAGATGCAGGCGAAACGTCAGGAGAAAAATTGCCTCCAGAACATGGCCATATAGCCCAGAAAAACCTACAACAACCCAAAATAATAATAACAGAGTAAAATATTAAATAACATTGACCCGAGTATAAGCCGAGAGGAACTTTTTCAGCCTATTAAAAATGGCTGAAAAACTAGGCTGATACAGTAAAATCATGAGAAACTCAATTGACAGCCAATGGGATCTTCATGAAAGACTACTGACCATCTTAGAGAAAAGGTGTAATATCAAAAGAATAAAGGAATAAAGAAGAAGCAGTCTTCAATGCCTTCCACATCATGAGGACCCGATCCAGCATGTCGGATGTTGAGGCTCAACAGCCAGAGGAAACAAGCTTGCAAATCTTTGCTTCTGGCTCCTTCACCCACGACCTGGAGGAATGTTTTGGCCACTGGCCATCCCACCACCGCTTCCTTGATTTCCGTTCGGGCTGTGCTCATCTCCTCAGCACATTTTGGGTTTGGCAAAGGCTTCTGAAGCTTACTCGGCCATTGTCTGTCAGATGACACTGAGTTGCCTCTTCACTGCCCCCTTTCTCTTCTCCTGCACCTGTTTTCTTAATCCTGGGAAACTTTTCAGAAACAAATAGAAGCAAAAACCATCCACACTGGGAAGAAGTTAAGAGGTATCCCTGTTCCCAGCATGGAGTCTGTTTTTGTTGTTTATTCGTTCAGACACTTCCACCTCTTTGTGACATCCAGGACCAGCCCAGGTCAGAGTTCCCTGTTGGCCATGGCCATCCCCAGCTCCTTCATGGTCAAGCCAGTCACTTCCACCCATCTTGCCCTTGGTCGGCCCCTCTTCCTTTTTCCTTCCATTTTCCCTAGCATCATTGTCTTCTCTAAGCTTTCCTGTCTTCTCATGATGTGGCTAAAGTACTTCATCTTTGCCTCTACTATTCTTCCCTCCAATGAGCAGTCGGGCTTTATTTCCTGGAGGATGGACTGATTGGTTGTAGTCCAAAGCACTCTCAAATTTTTCCTCCAATACCACAGTTCAACACCACAGTTAGCTCAGCCTTCCTTATGGTCCAACTCTCTTATCCATGGGTTACTACATGGAATACCATTGCTTTGACTATGTGGATCTTTGTTGCCAGTGTGATGTCTCCACTCTTCACTATTTTATCAAGATTGCTCTCTTCCCAAGAAGGAAATGTCTTCTAATTTCCTGGCTGCAGTCTGTGTCTGCACTCATTTTCGCACCTAGAAATACAAAGTCTGTCACTGTTTTCTCCCTCTATTTGCCAGTTAGCAATCAGTCTGGTTGCCATCATCTTGGTTTTTGTGATGTTTAACTGCAACCTAGTTTTTGCACTTTCTTCTTTCACCTTGGTTAGAAGGCTTCTCAGCTCCTCCTCACTTTCAGCCATCAAAGTGGTATCATCTGCATATCTAAGGTTGTTAATGTTTCGTCCAGCCATTTTACCTCCAGACTTGGATTCATTAATCCACGCATGTCACATGATGTGCTCTGCATACAATTTGAATAGGTTGGGTGAGAATGGACAGCCCTGCCATACTCTTTTCCCAATCTTGAACCAGTCTGTGTCCATTTCTGGGCACCACAATTGAAATCACACTGTCTCCAATTCTGGGCACCACAATTAAAAGGAGATGTTGACAAGCTGGAATGTGTCCAGAGAAGGGCAATGATCAAGGGTCTGGAGAACAAGCCCTATGAGGAGCGGCTTGAAGAGCAGGGCATGTTTAGCCTTCAGAAGAGAAGGCTGAGAGGAAACATGATGAGGGCCATAGATCAAGATGTGAGGGGAAGTCATAGGGAGGAGGGAGCAGCCTTATTTTCTGCTGCCCTGGAGACTAGGTGGAGGATTTGTTTGGTCACGTTAGATAAGCTAAATGGCTACCGTAGTTTCATACGAGTCTTCCAATCAGCCATTGCCACTAGTAAATTGCTTACAGACAGGCCTTTGTTCATGGCAAGTCTCACTTTGTAAGTAATCATTCTTTGCATGGCTAGTGGCCACTAGAATTGCTCACAACGGAACATTTCATGACTGTCTCAGACCAGGAGGTGACAAAGCCTTCTCGATTGTGGTCAAAATATATATCCTGAGATCTTATAAAATCTTCTCTGAACATTCAGAGAAGAACCCCTTAATGCAGGGGTCTCCAAACGAAAGTTCACAGGCCAGATGCATCCCTCCAAGGTCATTAAAGCATCTCCAGCCTAAACTTTAGACTTGGATTCACCCTAAGTCTGAAATGACTTGAAGACACACCACAACAACAGTCCTAATTAATGTATTGTTGGGCTTTCATGGCCAGAATCACTGGGCTGTTGTAGGTTTTTTGGGCTGTATGGCCATATTCTAGAAGCATTCTTTCCTGACGTTTTGCCTGCATCTATGACAGGCATCCTCAGAGGTTGTGAGGACTTCACAACCTCTGAGGATGCCTGCCATAGATGCAGGTGAAACATCAGGAGAGAATGCTTCTGGAACATGGCCATACAGCATGAAAAACCTACAACAATCTAATCCTTATTAACTTACAAATGGCTCCTAGTTAAGAAGAGGGAAGAGACAACAAGAAGTGAAAGAAACCCACCCCCAGAAGGGAATTCATTCCTGAAAGAGTTATTATCATGGGGTGAGCACCAGAGGGTGATTCTCCCCATTACTTCCTCTTCATCCTGGAAAGAAGTGATGAGTGAAGTGCCATAAGCAGGGTTCCATCCTGGGCCCAGTTCTTAGACTTAGAGGAAGGGTTAGAAGGTATGATCATCGAATTTGCAGATGACACCAAATTGGGTGGGATAGCTAATATTCCAGAAGACAGGAGCAGAATTCAAAATGATCTTAACAGATTAGAGAGATAAATGGCCAAAACTAACCAAAGGAAGTTCAACAGGGATGAATGCAAGATACTCCACTTAGGCAGAAAAAAATGAACCCCAAAGATACAGACAGAGGGAACGATGCCTGCCTTGATAGCAGCACATTTGAAAAAGATCTTGGAGTGCTTGTGGACAGGAAGGTGAACATGAGTCAACAATCTCATGCGTCAGCTCAAAAAGCCAATGGGATTTTGGCTTGCATCAATAGGAGTCTAGTGTCTAGATCCAGGGAAGTCCTGCTACCCATGCTCTATTCTGCCTTGGTCAGACCAAACCTGAAATCACACTGTGAAAAATTCTGGGCACCGCAATTGAAGGGAGATGTTGACAAGCTGGGGTGTGTTCAGAAGCAGGTGACTGAAATGATCAAGGGTCTGGAGAACAAGCCCTATGAGAAATGACTTAAAGAGCTGGGCATGTTTAGCCTTCAGTAGAGAAGGCTGAGAGGAAACATGATGTACAAATATCTGAAGGGAAATCATGGAGAAGAGTGAGCAAGCTTGTTTTCTGCTGCTTGGAGACTAGGACATGGAACAATGGCTTCAAACTACAGGAAAGAAAGGAGACGCCACCTGAACATTAGGAAGAACTTCCTATCTGTGAGAGCGAGCTGTTCAGCAGTGGAACTCTCTGTCCTAGAGTGTGGTGGAGGCTCTTTCTTTAGAATCTTTTAAGCAGAAGCTAGATGGTCATCTGTCGGGGGTGCTTTGAATGCAATTTTCCTGCTTCTTGCCCGGGGGTTGGACTGGATGGCCCACGAGGTCTCTTCCAACTCTTTGATTCTATTTATTTATTTATTTATTTATTTATTTATTTATTTATTTATTTATTTATTTATTTATATTTCTTTCCTGCCTTTCTCGAGCCCGAAGACGACTCAAGGCGGTTTCTATGATTCTTTTTTTAAAATAATTTTTATTGAACATTTTAAACACCAACACAAGGAAAGAGGGAGAACAATAGTAAAGAAGATAGAAAAGTAGGAAACCCAATCACCCCCAAAGAAAAAAAGAAGGCCAAAAAGGCCAAAAATGAAAAAGATAAAAAATGAAATATCAAAAAAAAAATCCAAAAAAAACAAAAACACACACCATTCTAAAATGACTTCTACTCCAGCCTCAAGATCTTCTCTAGATACTTCTTAAACCAACTTATATATTCTTATTCTCTAATACTTTTCTGTTTTTTTTCATGATCATGAAAAAGGGTCCAATCTGTCCTCTTTAGCGATTTTCCGGTATTTTTCCTCATCAAAAAAGTTAATTCATCCATATCCCTTATTTCTTTAACCTTATCCATCCATTCATCCATACTAGTAACCTGTTCATTTTTCCAATGTTTGGCAAAAATAATCCTTGCTGCTGTTGTGAAATATGTCAGTAATTTGTCTTCGTTTTCTTCAAGTTTTAAGTCTGAGTCTGTAAAACCTAGTAAGTAATACTCTGGCTTCTTCTTAAACTTCCTTTTCAATATTTTTTGTATTTCCTCGTGTATTAGTGACCAATACTTAGACGTTTCTTTGCATGTCCACCACATGTGGTAGAATGTACCAGTTTGTTCACTGCACTTCCAACATTTGTCTGAGACATTTTTATACATATGACTTAATTTATTGGGAGTCAGATACCATCTATAGAACATTTTATACCAATTTTCCTTTAAGTCCATGGCATATGTATACCTCAACTTTTTATTCCATATTTGTTCCCATTCTCTAAATTAAATGGGCCTTCTTAAATTTTCTGCCCATTTAATCATACATGTTTTCACCTGTTCTGTTTCCGTTAACCATTGTAACAATTTGTTATAAAGTATTGTAACTATTTTCTTTTCCGTTTTTAAAACTTTGTCCCATGTGTTTTCCTTCCAGTCAAAACCAATTTTCTTATCTTGTTTAAAATATTCTTTGATTTGTATATAGTGTAACCATGTTATATTTTCATAAGTGCTCTTCGGTTTCTATGATTCTATCATTCTAAGTATCTCCACTGAATCCTTGTTTCCACAACAAGTTTTTCAAAATCCAATTCTCACAGAGATGGAAAGTGAGGTGAAGCAGGGGCACAGACCGCAAAACAAACCCCACAGGGGTGTTAACCCTATGCGATCCAAAGCTAAAATAGCTATACTTTTTGTGGAGTTACACTGAAAAATGTACCTGTTCTGACTTATACACAAATTCGACTTAAGGACAAATCTACAGAACCCATTATGTTAATTATTTGGGTACTGCCTGTACTGGTGACATTGTGTGGCTCTTTGTTTTTGAAATACCGAGCGGAAGGACATTCATTGACACAGGTCACAGAGGGCCAAGCTGACATCTATCAGAGCAAACTGGGCACATCTTGTGCCAAATGGGTTCAGGATGACTTTTTGTTGTTGTTGCAAGGAGCCATCTCTTGCTCCACCTCAGTACAAGCAACTCTTTGGGAGCTCAATCTCAGTTTAATGCAAAACCAAACCAAATAATTTTTTTTCATGTCAGGAGCAACTTGAGAAACCATTGGCCATTTGCAAGGACATTGCCCAGGCATGTAGCCGGGGTGGGGGGGTGGGGTGGGGGGCTCGAGGGGCTTCAGCCCCTCCCGAAATTCTCATGGTGGTTTGCGAAAAGGCCTTACTGGTGCATTATTTAGGCTGTTATGTTTATTCATATCATAATCACAATGCTCAATATATCCCATATGCATGGGGGTATTGGGGTAATGATACAAAAGGTTTGCTAGGCTAGACCCTCTTTCACTCAGACAGCCCCCCCCCCCCTGAAACCCCCCCTGAAAATTCACCCCCCCCCCCCCCGAAACGAAATCCTGGCTACAGGCCTGACATTGCCCATAGGATGCCTGGATGTTTTACCATCCTTTGGGAGGCATCTCTCATGTCTCCACATGAAAAGTTGGAGCTGACAGACGGGAGCTCAACACGCTCCCCGAATTTGAACCGCTGACCTTTCAGTCAACAGTCCTGCTGGCACAAGAGTTTAACCCATTGCTCCACTGGCTGCTCCGTCAACTGGTTTGAGAGATAGCTTTGGAACAGTGTTGCTGTGGGGTGAATGAAGTTATTTTATTACACTCACAGATCAGGAGTTTGCAACGTTGAAACATTAAAATCAGAGGTTTTTGAAACATTAAAAGCTGAAGTTTGACACATTAAAAGTCTAAGATATACAACCATATTTGCAAACTTCTGGTCTGTGACAGCAATAAATAAATTCAGTGTTGCTGCCCTTACAAATGGTTTGGCAACCATTATTGGTCCAAAATAGGGTAGGTAGAGAACTGTTTGCTCTGAGCAGATGTGATATACTTTATCAGCTATCCATTTCTGCCTCCAGATTTAAAATGCAGGCATGGCCTTTAAGGGATGCCCTCGCCAGTCTGTACTTACGTGAACCTTGAAGTCCTCTTCTTGACTGCCTTGGCTGCCAGACAGTTAGCTTTGGGCTGATATAGCCAGGAAAGAGTATTCTGGGCTGTCTATTCCTTAGACATCAATCTCTAAGTGGCCTTCTATGCCAAATGAAGTGAGATGAGACCAAGCATACCTGGCTTTTGAACAATAGTCTGCAACTATAAAATGATAAAATAATAGAGTTGGAAGACACCACATGGGTCAATCCCTTTCTGCCTTGCAGGAAAAGCACAATCAAAGCACAACCAACAGATGGCCATTCAGCCTCTGTTTAAAAGCCTCCAAGGAAGGAGTTTCCACCAGACTTTGAGGCAGAGAGTTCCACTGCTGAACAGATCTTATGCTCAGGAAGGTCTTCCTAATGTTCAGGTGGAATCTCCTTTCCTGTTGTTTGAACCCATTGATCTGAGTCCAACCTGGGGGTTGGGACCCCCGTGGGGAGTTGTGACAGAGTGTCAGAGAGGTTGACAAAGACCATCAGAATACAAAGTATTTTCTGTTGGTCATGGGGGTTCTGTGTGGGAAGTTTGGGCCAATCCTATCATTTGTGAGGTTTAGAATGCTCTTTGATTGTAGGTGAACTATAAATCCCAGCAACTCCCAAATGTCAAGGTCTATTTTTCCCAAACTTCACCAGTGTTCACATTTGGGCTTACTGAGTATTCATTCATGCCAAGTTTGGTCCAGATCCATCATTGTCTGAGTCCACATTACTCTATGGATGTAGGTGAACTACAACTCCAAACTCAAGATCAATGCCCACTAAACCCTTCCAGTATTTTCTGTTGGTCGTGGGAGTTCTGTGTGCCAAGTTTGGTTTAATTCAATTGTTTGTGGAGTTCAGAATCCTCTTCGATTGTAGGTGAACTATACATCCCAGCAACTACAACTCCCAAATGACAAAATCAATCCCTCCCCCCAACCAATATTCAAATTTGGGCTTATTGGGTATTTGTTCCAAATTTGATCCAGTGAATGAAAATACACCCTACATATCAGATATTTACATTATTTATTTATTTATGACATTTATATGCCCCCCTTCTCACCCCGAAGGGGACTCAGAGCGGCTTACAAGATATATACACATACAATATATTATATAATTAGCATAGTACAATATCAGTATTAAATATAACTATATTGTATTATACCATTATATTGTAATATTATTAGTAACATTACATGTCATATAAAATATATAATATTGTATTATTATTAGTAGTATTATATTGTATTACATTATAATATTATAAATATTTTATGCATATAAAATATATTATATATATTATATTATATTATATTATATTATTAGCTTATTATTATAGTAAGGTAAAGGTTTTCCCCTGATATGAAGTCCAGTTGTGTCTGACTCTGGGGTGTGGTGCTCATCTCCATTTCAAAGCCGAAGAGCTAGCATTGTCCGTAGACACCTCCAAGGTCATGTGGCTGGCATGACTGCATGGAGCACCGCTACCTTCCCACCGGAGCAGTACCTATTGATCTACTCACATTTGTATGTTTTCGAACTGCTAGGTTGGCAGAAGCTGGGGCTAACTGCAGAAGCTCACGCCGCTCCCTGGATTCAAACATGCGACCTTTTGGTCAACAAGCTCAACAGCTTAGCGCTTTAACCCACTGCGCCACTGGGGACCCCTCTATTATATTATTATTATACTTCGTATAATAATTATTATTATACTTATAATAATAATAATAATAATAATAATAATATTATTATACTTAGTAAAATTACATGTAATATAAATATATAATTATAATATAATTTTATTAGTAGTAGTATTATATTCCATTACATTATAATATTACAAATATTATATGTATATACAATAAATTATATTATATTATATTATATTATGATTCATAACAGTAGCAAAATTACAGTTATGAAGTAGCAACAAATATAATGTTACTAGCGGTCCCCTGCCACGCGTTGCTGTGGCCGAGTCTGGTGATCTGGAAAATAAAGTAATTAGAAAGTGCTGGTTTCTAATATATGTAATGTCTTTATGCTTATGAGCAAATGGTATTTCTTTATATTTCTTTGACAGTGTTGACATAGAGATTGTCTGGTTTGCCTACTCTGGAACATGCAACATTTAATTGTCCATCTTTAGGAGTCCCTTTCAAACCTATAATACTTTATCTGTATGTGTGTGAATCATATTTATCTATCTATATCTATGGCTTGATGGCTCTCTGTTAGGAGGGCTTTGATTACGTTTTCTTGCCTTGGTGAAGGGAGCTGGACTGGATGGCCTTAAGTATTTTCTGTTGGTCATGGGGGTTCTGTGTGGGAAGTTTGCTCCGATTCTGTCGTTCATGGGGTTCATTCAGAATGGTCTTTGATTATAGGTGAACTATAAATCCCAGTAACTGCAACTCTCAAATGCCAAGGTCTATTTCCTCCAAACTCCATCTGTGTTCATATTTGGGCATATGGAATATTCATGCCAAGTTTGGTCCAGATCCATCATTGTTTGAGTCTCTGGATGTAGGTGAACTATAACTCCCAAACTCAAGGTCAATGCCCACCAAACCCTTCTAGTGTTTTATGCTAGTCATGGGGGTTTTGTGTGGGAAGTTTGTGTGGGAAGTATTCTCCCCTACGAACCATCAAGATTACTAAGATCATCTGGAGAGGCCCTGCTCTCGGTCCCACCAGCCTCGCAAGCGTGGCTGGTGGGGACGAGGGACAGGGCCTTCTCGGTGGTGGCCCCATGACTCTGGAACTCTCTCCCTCTGGAGGCCAGAACCGCCCCATCCATCCTAACATTTAGGAAACGGGTGAAGACGTGGCTGCGGAGTCAGGCCTTCGAGGAATGAGACAACACCATAGGACTCTGGATGGAAGTGGATATAGATCCATCTTATTAGGACGACTGACCACTGTAGTTATATTTAGTGATTTTAAAGTTGTTTTGTAATTTGTGATATATGATATTTTAATGAATGTATATGTTTTTATGGCTGTAAACCGGGCTGAGTCCCTCGACGAGGTTGAGAAGCTCGGTATACAAAACTGTGAAATAAATAAATAAATAAATAAATAAATAAATAAATAAAATTTGCCCCAATTCTGTCATTGGGGGGGTTCAGAACATTCTTTGATTATAGATGAACTATAAAACCCAGCAACTACAACTGCCAAATGTCAAGGTCTATTTCCCCCAAACTCCGTGTTCATATTTGGGCATATGGAATATTTGTGCCAAGTTTGGTCCAGACCCATCATTGTTTGAGTCCACAGTGCTCTCTGGATGGAGGTGAACTACAACTCCCAAACTCAAGGTCAATGCCCACAAAACACTGCTAATATTTTCTGTTGGTCATGGAAGGCCTGTGTGCCAAGTTTGGTTCAATTCCATCGTTGGTGGAGTTCAGAATGCTCTTTGATTGTAGGTGAACTATAAATCCCAGCAATTACAACTCCCAAATGACAAAATCATTATTTCTGCAGTGATGGTCACTCCTTATGTAGTGAGATGTTTTGTTGCCAAATTTGGTGTGATTCCGTTCATTGGTTCTTTTGTTTTTAAGGAACTCATTATGCGCAGAGCATTTTTTTATATATAAGATGGTTGGGGGTCACCACAACATGAGGAACTGTATGAAGGGGTCATGGCATTAGGAAGGCTGAGAAACATTGGTAAAGACTCTATTTTTTCCCCTCTTTTTCAGAACTCCATTCGCAGCAAGCTGAGGACAAAAAGGGGGAAAGTTTACACTTTCTGGGACAGTTGAAAAGAATGGAGAAAATTGGGTTGTTGTAGGTTTTTTGGACTGTATGGCTATGTTCTAGAAGCAGGCATGTAGCCGGGGGGGGGGGCTTGAGGGGCTTCAGCCCCCTCCCCCCCCCCGAAATTCTCATGGTGGTTCACGAAAAGGCCTTACTGGTGCATTATTTAAACTGTTATGTTTATTCATATCATGATCTGATCACCATACTCAATATATCCCATATGCATGGGGGTATTGGGGTAATGATACAAAAGGTTTGCTAGGCTAGACCCTCTTTCACTCAGACTCAGCCTCCCCCCCCCGAAACTCAGCCCCCCCGAAACCCCCCCTGAAAAAAATTCAGCCCCCCCCCGAAACGAAATCCTGGCTATGGGCCAGTCTAGAAGCATTCTCTCCTGACGTTTCTCCTGCATCTATGGCAAGCATCCTCAGAGATTGTGAGGTTGGAGAAAATTAATCAAAGTAGCACAATTGTAGGCTATGTAAAAGAGGGTCCATATCCTTGTTCCAGACCTTTTCCCCAGTCTCTTGCAAATTGTCCTGCAATTTTTGCCCACCTTGAAGGCAGGCTTTGCTCCTAATTAATTGCAAATTAAGAGGCCTGTTCTCCTTTGCCCAAAGTGGAAGTGATACTCAAAAATACACCCCACCCCACACTCCCTCCCTGGATCTCAGGACCTTTGGGCTGCTTCATGGCAGTTCATTATTGGATTGCAAAGGCAGGACTAGAGCTGGGAGGGAAATGGAGAGGAGGGGAAGGCAGGCCAGCGAAAGACAGAGCCCAGCGCTAATGGATCTCGGAAATAGCTCCAAGCTCTCCCTTCCCTTTGTTAGCTTGACAAGGAAGCTTGGAACCAAGGAGGATTCTTGGCTCCAAAATTAGCTGCTTTGCCTCGAAAATAAAACGAAAACAGCGCAAAGGAGATCGCTCAGATCCAGAGGTCAAAAACCAAATGAAAAAAAAAAACTAGGGGAAATTTGAACTTTCCAAGAAAAAAAAACCTTGCAGGACAAGGATGAAAATAACATTATTGTATTGTCGAGGGCTTTCATGGCTGGAATCACTAGGTTCTTGTAGGTTTTTTCGGGCTATAGGGCCATGTTCTAGAGGCATTTCTCCTGACGTTTCGCCTGCATCTATGGCAAGCATCCTCAGAGGTAGTGAGGTCTTGCCATAGATGCAGACGAAACATCAGGAGAAATGCCTCTAGAACATGGCCCTATAGCCCGAAAAACCTACAAGAACCTAATAACATTATTGTTTTTGGGCCACTTCCACTGACTATATTATCACAAGAGTCGAAAGCGCATAGCTGCCTTTCGGCCCAGCTGAACTTCTGCAAGACATAATATTCTGCCATGTGTTGAGAAGCAGAAGTGATGTTTGGGCCATTCCCAGATTTCTGTTGTTCCTCTCTGTTTCAGAACTGCAGCTGCAAACAACTTGGACATTAGGTTGCTGTGAGTTTTCCAGGCTGTATTGCCATGTTCCAGAAGCATTCTCTCCTGATGTTTCACCCACATCTATGGCAGGCATCCTCAGAGATTGTAAACCCTGTTGGAAACTAGGCCTCAGCTGCCCTGAGTCCCTTTTGGGAGAGGTAGAGGGGTATAAATAAAGTTATTATTATTATTATTATTATTATTATTTAATTAAGTGGGATTTGTATATCTGTGGAATGTCTAGGGTGGGGGAAAGAACTCTTGTCTGTTGGAGGCTTGTGTGAATACTGCCATTGGCCACCTTGATTATCATTGAATGGTCTTGCAGCTTTAAAGCCTGGCTGATTGCTGCTTAGGGGGTCCTTTCTTGGGAGGTGTTAGCTGGCTCTGATAGCTGGCATTGTCCATAGACACCTCCAAGGTCATGTGGCCGGCATGACTGCATGGAGTGCTGTTACCTTGCCACAGAACGAGTACCTATTGATCTACTCACATTTGCATGTTTTCGAACTGTTAGATTGGGAGAAGCTGGGCCTAACAGCGGGAGCTCACCCCGCTCCTCGGATTTGAACTGCCGACCTTTCGGTCAGCAAGTTCTGCAGCTTAGCAGTCTAATCCACTTTGCTACTGGGGGCTCCAAAACTGTTTTATTACATTAGTATTACTCTATTACAATATTGAGAAGCCTCTCACAGGATGGTAAAATATCCAGGCATCCCCTGGGCACCGTCCTTGAAGACGGCCAATTCTCTCACACCAAAGAGTCACCAAACTGCAAGATGAGCTCCTGTCTGTCAGCTCCAGCATCTCATGCGGGGGCATGAGAGAAGCTTTCCATAGGATGGTGCAACATCCCGGCCTCACCTGGGCAACGTCCTTGCAGATGGCCTATTCTCTCACACCAAGTCACCAAACTGCAGAGTGAGCTCCTGTCTGTCAGCTCCAGCTTCCCATACGGGGGTATGAGAGAAGCCTCCCACAGGATGGTGCAACATCCGGGCCTCCCCTGAGCAACGTCCTTGCAGACAGCCAATTCTCTCACACCAAAGAGTCACCAAACTGCAGGGTGATGAGCTCCCGTCTGTCAGCACCAGCTTCCCATGCGGGGACATGAGAGAAGCCTCCCAAAGGTTGATAACACATCTGGGTCTCTCCTGGGCAACCTCCCTGCAGATGACCAATTCTCTCACACCAAAGAGTCACCAGCATCCCATGCAGGGACATCCCATGCAGAGACAGTCCATGCAGAGAAGCCTCCCACAGGACAGTACAACATCCAGACTTCCCCTGGGCAACGTCCTTGCAGACAGCCAATTCTCTCACACCAAAGAGTCACCAAACTGCAGGGAGATGAGCTCCCGTCTGTCAGCTCTAGCATCCCATACGGGGGTATGAGAGAAGCCTCCCACAGGATGGTACAACATCTGGGCCTCCCCTGGGCAACGTCCTTGCAGACAGTCAATTCTCTCACACCAAAGAGTCACCAGCATCCCATGCAGGGACATGAGAGAAGCCTCCCACAGGACAGTACAACATCCAGGCTTCCACTGGGCAGCGTCCTTGCAGACAGCCAATTCTCTCACACCAAAGAGTCACCAAACTGCAGGGCGATGAGCTCTCATCTGTCAGCTCTAGCTTCCCATGCGAGGGCATAAGGAAAGCCTCCCACAGGATGGTACAACATCCAGGCATCCCCTGGGCAACGTCCTTGCAGACGGCCAATTCTCTCACACCAAAGAGTCACCAAACTGCAGAGTGATGAGCTCCCATCTGTCAGCACCAGGTTCCCATGCGGGGACATGAGAGAAGCCTCCCACAGGTTGATAACACATCTGGGCTTCTCCTGGGCAACCTCCCTGCAGACGGCCTATTCTCTCACACCAAAGAGTCACCAGCATCCCATGCCGGGACATGAGAGAAGCCTCCCACAGGACAGTAGAACATCCAGGCTTCCCCTGGGCAACCTCCCTGCAGACGGCCAATTCTCACATCAGTTTCTCAAGTCGCTGTTGCCCCACACACACACACACCAAACCGCAACTCGCAGGACCCCATAGCCTTGAGTGGGACCAAACCGCATTAATTCCACAGTGTGGGAGCCTCACTTTTCACCCCCTCCCCCCTTCCCCATGTCTTGTGTTGTGGGGTCCCTTTGGGGCCGTCTAATGGGCCGACTCTGTTTCAGCCAAGTGACGCCACTTGGGCAGCATTAAGAGCTCCGGGAAGGGGAAGGGAAAGGGAGGAGGGAAGAGAAGAGTCAAGTCAAGCGGTGGGCGTGGCTACCAGGGTTCTGTCCCCGCCCACTCCGGCGCTTCCTCCATTCACAAGCCGGCTCCATTCACAAAAAAATAGCAAAAGAGAAAGCCGTCCCCAGGAGGCGGGTTCGAGGCTGGCTTGGTGCTCAAGCTTTGGCTTTCTCTGTCTGTCGGAGGAGCAGCTCTGGGATGGATGGATAGATGGATGGATGGAGCCCATAGCCGAGCAGCCCCATTGATGGCCAGCCTGGAAGGGACATCCAGGTGAGTGAGTGAGTGAGTGGGAAAGATCTGGAGAAAAGGAGATCTCTGCTTTGGTTGCTCCATTCTTCACCCTCTCCTCTTTCCTTGGAGTCTTGGGATTTGTAGTGTGGCCAGGAAGAGGGATAGAAGGCTTCCCTTTTGGGGGGAATGGCTCAGTTCTCTTCCTTCCAAGGAAAGAATGAGAGGCGCGTCTGCACTTTAGAATTGACACACTTCTGCACCACTTTGACGCTCCTAACTCCTGGTTTTTGCATTTCCACGAGGTCTTTTTCCCCCTTCCTGCCAAATGAGTGGCTCTTCCAGGATTCAGTTGCCTTGGGTGTCCCGGCAATTCAAAGCGGTGCCAAACTGCATTAATTCCCCAATGTGGACGCAACCCTGGGAGCCCAACCAGGGGCAACACTTTCCCAAACGCTCAGCAAGGACCTGAAAATAGACTTGAGCCTTTGTGGAACCGGATTTCAAATAAGCCGACTTGTAGTTTTTGCAAGGTTTCCTCGATTGTGTTCTTTCCTCCATCCTCTTCTTGTTAGATAGATAAAATTTATTTTTATTATATTATATTATTATATTATAGATAGATAAATTTTATTATTATTTTATTATATTATTATATTATAGATAAATACATTTTTTATTATTTTATTATTTTGTAGATAGATACATTTTATTATTATTATATTATTATATTGTAGATAGATACATTTTATTATTATTTTATTGTATTGTTATATTATAGATAAATAAAATTTATTATTTTATTATTTTATTATATTTTATTATATTATTAAATTATAGATAGATACATTTTATTATTATTTTATTATTTTATTATAGATAGATACATTTTTATTATTTTATTATATTATAGATTGAAACATTTTATTATTATTTTATTACATTATTATATTATAGATACATTTTATTATTTTTTATTATATTATATTATAGATAGATACATTTTATTATTATATTATATTATTATATTATAGATAGATACATTTATTATTATTATATTATTTTATTATAATATTATAGATAGATACATTTGGGTTGGACTGGATGGCCCATGAGGTCTCTTCCAACTGTATGATTATATGATTTCATTATTATTTTATTATTTTATTATATTATAGGTAGATAAATAGGCCTCACTACCTCTGAGGATGCTTGCCAAAGTGCAGGCGAAATGTCAGGAGAGAATGCCTCCAGACCATGGCCCGAAAAAACCTACAACAACCCAAATTTTATTATTATTTTATTATTATTTCATTATTAAAGACCATAATACACTGTAGCATACAAGTTATACAGGCAACTTGCAATGGTTGACTAGCAGGGCATCCGAAATTTTTGCTGATCTCTTGGCCACTGATCCAGACCTTCCTTCTCTCCTCCACATGGCTGTGTGGCAAGCCAGGAGAAGGCTTTCCCTTCTCAATCAGTCTATATGCCAGCTTCTTCTCTTCTCTCTCTTCTCCCTTTGTGCAACTAAATGGAGTCCTTGTGTGGGTTTCTTGAAAGAGTGGACACTACAGCCTCGTGGATCATAGTTATCGAAAGAGCAGACAGTATTGCTAGCTAATGGAAATCATCTTGAAAGGTTGTGTAGTATATAATACTAATAGTCTAATATATTGGCGGTATATTATATGTATTGTAGTATCATAATATAGTACAATATAGTTATTTATAATAATGTAATAATAGTATATTAGTATAGTATAATATGATAATATATAATAATATAAGAATAGTATAATAATATAGTACAATATAATAATATAATATAATAATATAAGAATAGTATAATAATTTAGGACAATATAATAATATATAATAAAATAATGAAATAATATAATAATATACTGGTGGTATATTATGTGTATTGTAGTATAATATAGTACAATGTAATAATTTATAATATAATAATCGTATATTAGTATAGTATAGTATGATAATATATAATAATATAATAATTTCGGACAATATAATAATATATAATAAAATAATGAAATAATATAATAATATATTGGTGGTATATTATGTGTATTGCAGTATAATATAGTACAATATAATAATTTATAATATAATAATTGTATATTAGTATAGCATAGTATGATAATATATAATAATATAATAATTTAGGACAATATAATAATATATAATAAAATAATGAAATAATATAATAATATACTGGTGGTATATTATGTGTATTGTAGTATAATATAGTACAATGTAATAATTTATAATATAATAATCGTATATTAGTATAGCATAGTATGATAATATATAATAATATAATAATTTAGGACAATATAATAATATATAATAAAATAATGAAATAATATAATAATATATTGGTGGTATATTATGTGTATTGCAGTATAATATAGTACAATGTAATAATTTATAATATAATAATCGTATATTAGTATAGTATAGTATGATAATATATAATAATATAATAATTTCGGACAATATAATAATATATAATGAAATAATGAAATAATATAATAATATATTGGTGGTATATTATGTGTATTGCAGTATAATATAGTACAATATAATAATTTATAATATAATAATTGTATATTAGTATAGTATAGCATGATAATATATAATAATATAATAATATAAGAATAGTATAATAATTTAGGACAATATAATAATATATAATATTAGAATAATATATTAGTATAGTACAATATAATAATATATATAATATAATATAAGAATATAAGAATAATATAATAATATAACACAATATAGTAATATATAATAAAATAATGAAATAATATAATAATAACACAATAAAATAGGACAATATAATAATATATAATAATATAATATCATAACAAGGAGTAGACAATACAGCCTTGTGGATCATAGTTATTGAAAGAGCGGACAGTATTGGAGATAATAGGTGTTATGGTATTATTGGCTAATGGAAATCATGTTGAAAGGCTATATATTACAAAATACTAATAGTCTAATATACTGATGGTATATTATATATGTTGTGATATAATAATATAGTACAATATAATAATAGTATAATAGTATAATCATATAGTACAATATAATATATAATAATATAATATTGATAGTATAATAATATATAATAGTATAATCATATAGTACATTACAATAATAGTATAATCATATAATGTTGTTGTTCACTCGTTCATTCCCTTCTAACTCTTTGTGACCTCATGGACCAGCCACGCTAGAGTACAATATAATATATAATAATATTATATTATATAATAATAATATAATTATATGCCCCCCCTTTTCTGGCACAGCGGATTAAACCGCTGAGCTGCTGAACTTCTGAATAAGTTCAGAATATTTTCCAACTTTTCCTCTTCTCTCTCTTCCCCCTTTTGCACAATTAAATGGAGTCCTTGTGTGTGGTTCTTGAAGGAGTGGATACTACAGCCTGGTGGATCATAGTTATCGAAAGAGCAGACAGTATTGGGGATAATAGGTGTTGTGGTATTATTGGCTAATGGAAACCAAACCGTAATGAAAGGCTGTATATTGTATAATACTAATAGGCTAGTATAATAATAATAATAAAGGTGGTATATTATATGTGTAGTGGTATAATAATATAGTACAATATATTAATATAATAATTATATGTTATATATTATATATAATATGACTAATAATATTGCAGTATAGTAGTATAGTACAATATAATAATATATAATACTAATATTATGCTATGCTAGTAATATAAAATATATTATATATGCATACTAGCTTGGGTACCCAGCATTGCTCAAGTTAGGTGAAAAAGTCAATTTTTTCATTGTACAAAATGCATAAGGTTGTGGGTGAACTACAGCTCACATCATGCCAGGTTAACCCTGAAAAACTCAATCAATACCTAAAGTTTGTTATGTTGTGCAAGTTTGCTCTAGATGCATCACTGGTGGGATTCAGTGTGCTCTCTGACTGAAGCATAAACTACAACTCCCACTATGGTGAGTCAGTCCCCTCAAACCCCTCCAATAGGTTGAGTTAGTCATTAGGGTTCTGTGTGCCAAGTTTGGTCCAGGTCCAGCATCACTAGAGGTCACTGTTTCTCTGGTTGTGGGTGAACTACAACTCCCAGAAAGGAAGGTCAGTTCCTTCCAAACCCCTCAGGTAATCAAATTTTGCCGTATTAGGTATGTGTGCCAAGTTTGGTCCAGGTCCACCAGTGTTTGGGTTTACAGTGCTCTGTGGATGCAGGTGAACTACAACTCCCCCATGTCAAAGTGAATTTTCCCCAAAGACCTCCAGTATTTTTATCGGTCATGGGGGTTTTGTGTGCCAAGTTAGTTCCAGGTCCATCACTGGTGGGTTTCAGAGTGCTCTTAGACTGCAGGTGAACTATACATCCCAGTATCTACAACTCCTATACATCATGGTGAATTCTCCCCAAACTTCTCTAGTATGTTCCATTGCTGATCAATTCCTCTGTTTGCTGTGTGCCATAGAAAAGAATAGGAAAGGGTTAAGGGAGAGGCAGTGGGCAGGGTCATGCAAATCCCACACCAATGGAGAGAGTCAGAAACACTGGGATGTCTGTGGTGGAGGAAACACATATGAGAAAGCCTGTATGAAAGCCTTCCCTTGGTTGGTGGACAGGATTGTGTTTGTAGAGGACATTGGCAAGGCTCTTGGACATGTTCATGGCACTCGCTATAACCTGCAATGTCATTGGAGGGAGGGCCATTGGTGTCTCCTGAGTAGTGGGAGATATAGCTGTTTGTGGAGGCAAGAGCTTGTCTGTGTAAGTAGACACCCAAGCCAAATACAGTACATAATTTCACTTTTATTATGTGTATAGAAAGAAGATAATATTAATAATAATATTGTAATGTAATACAATACAATACTAACAATAATACAATATAATAATATAAATATAATATAATAAAATAATAATATTGTCATATAATAATACTAATATATTAATTATAATTACTCCTGGTAATCTCTATATAAAAATGTAATGTTCGCTTGTGGGATTAACAGAACTCAAAAACCAGTGGGCGAATTGACACCAAATTTGGACAGCATACACCTAACAACCCAATGTATGTCCTTCACTCAGATTTTTTTGATTTTGTCATTTGGGAGTTGTAGTTCTTGGGATTTATAGTTCACCTACAATCAAAGCATTCTGAACTCCACCAATGATGGAATTGAACCAAAGGTGACACACAGGACTCCCATGACCAACAGAAAACACTAGAAGGGTTTGGTGGGCATTGATCTTGAGTATGGGAGTTGTAGTTCACCTACATCCAGAGAGCACTGTGGACTCAAACAGTGATGGATCTGGACCAAGCTCTACACGAATACTCAATATGCCCAAATGTGAACACTGGTAGACTTTGGGGAAAATAGAATCTTGACATTCGGGAGTTGTAGTTGCTGGGATTTATAGTTCACCTACAATTACAGAACATTCTGAGCCCCACTAACGATAGAATTGGGCCAAATCTCCCACACAGAATCCCCATGTGGGCCATAGCAACCCGTGGCAGGGGATGGCTATTATATAATAATATATAATGATATTTCTGTTTTATTCTTGTATGTTTGAAGTTGTAGTTGTGAGCCACTTTGAGTCTTTTTATGGAGAGATAAAGCGGGATATATAAATAACTAAATAAATAATGTTTCTGGATATGAGGGAAAACAGTAGCTGGAAGGCACCTCTTGGCTTGCAGTGTTGAATATTAATTAGTATTAATAATATTGGAACCAGACAACTAGTGGCCTTTGTTGGACTTCAGCGCCTGAGTCCTTATTATTATTATTATTATTATTATTATTATTAGCCCTTAGCTGTACTTGGATATATAATCCAATTGTATCTGAAGGGCCTTGAATTGCATTCCCTATGGACCTGATTATGCAATAGTCTCTTTTACAGTATTGTTGAAGGCTTTCATGGCTGGAATCACTGGGTTGTTGTAGGTTTTTTCAGGCTATATGGCCATGGTCTAGAGGCATTCTCTCCTGACGTTTCGCCTGCATCTATGGCAAGCATCCTCACAACCTCTGAAGACATCTAATCACCTCTCAACAAAAGATTGCTCAAGGCACTTCCAAGCTATCAAGGTGGTCAGTTGAAACATTCACACCTAGCTCCAGCAGACAAGAGTCCTTTGTCCCACCCTGGTCTCTCCACAGATATATAAACCCATTTTCCTAGTTCCAAGAGACCTCACTACCCCTGAGAATGCTTACCATAGATGCAGGTGAAACGTCAGGAGAGAATGCCACTAGACCATGGCCATATAGCCCGAAAAAACCTACAACAACCCATTCTCTTTTACTATTTTCCCCATGAATTAAGGGCCTCTATTTTTCTGGACCGGCAAATGTGACCTTGGCAAGTGTTGGATGCCCTGGAAAAAGGAAGAACTAATTGGTGAACTCTGTTTGGGTATGGATTTGGGATAAATTGGGATAGAAATAAGAACACTATGTAACAAAATTCGAAACACAATATCTGTTCCTGGCTTCAAAGTGTTATTTCCTGTTTAGTTGCGCGGTCCTGACTTTGAAAGTATGGTAGTTGTTCTACTCCAGAAACTTTGTTTTTGTGCCTGCCACAAACTAGGTTGGATTGGTTGAGATGTTCACTGACAAGATAGAGCAAAATGTGCTTCAGGGTTTCCCTCCTGCAAAAGCAAAGTTTTTGCAATTTAATAAACTTTCCTCATGTTTTGTGACAGAACCAGTTAGGAAATAGCCCAGGAACAAAAATTGTGTTACATGGTATAATTAAATAATAATAATAATAATAATAATAATAATAATAATAATAGTGACTTCAATCATAGAATCATAGAATCAAAGAGTTGGAAGAGACCTCATGGGCCATCCAGTCCAACCCCATTCTGCCAAGAAGCAGGAATATTGCATTCAAATCACCCCTGACAGATGGCCATCCAGCCTCTGTTTAAAAGCTTCCAAAGAAGGAGCCTCCACCACACTCCGGGGCAGAGAGTTCCACTGCTGAACGGCTCTCACAGTCAGGAAGTTCTTCCTAATGTTCAAATGGAATCTCCTTTCTTGTAGTTTGAAGCCATTGTTCCACGTCCTAGTCTCCAGGGAAACAGAAAACAAGCTTGCTCCCTCCTCCCTGTGACTTCCTCTCACATATTTATACATGGCTATCATGTCTCCTCTCAGCCATCTCTTCTTCAGGCTAAACATGCCCAGCTCCTTAAGCCGCTCCTCATAGGGCTTGTTCTCCAGACCCTAGATCATTTTAGTCGCCCTCCTCTGGACACATTCAATCTGAGCATCAGAGTAGGTGATCACTTTTCAGCGTTTGCTTTGCTGGCCAGAGCCTCCAGCAATCTGGATGCAACATTTGAGGCAAGAAAAGGGTTTTCCGTAAATTTTTAAAAAATGAGATTGAGTTGACAGGCTCTTGAGGCATCTGGAAAAAGGCTGCTACAATCTCCTTCAAAGCCTGAAGTGGTGGATGGAGAAATGACCAATGGATAGACTTGCTGTGAAGTCAGGTTGCAAACAGTTAAGACCCTTCCACACAGCCGTATAACTCAAGGAAGAAAATCCCACAATATCTGCTTTGAACTGGATTATTATTATTATTATTATTATTATTATTATTATTTATTTTATTATTTTTATTTATTTATTTAAAACATTTATATTCCGCCCTTCTCACCCCGAAGGGGGCTCAGGGTGGAGCACAGCATATACACGGCAAACATTATCTGAGTCCACACTGCCATATATTCCAGATCAAAGCAGAAAATCTGGGATTTTATTAATCTGTGTGGAAGGGGCCTTAGTGGGGTGGGAGGATAATATTCTGGAGAATTTAGATTCCATACCCCTTGCTGTCTATTTTGAGAAGGATAAAGTAATAAGGCCAGGAAGTGTGCCTTAAGAAGAGTGAGACCGGTTATACTTTAAGTTGAAATTGACTGAAAGACTGGGTTGCTGTGAGCTTTCTGGGCTGTCTGGCCATGTTCCAGAAGCATTCTCTCCTGACGTTTCACCCAAATCTGTGGCAGGCAATGTGGGCGAAATGCCAGAAGCGAATGCTTCTGCACTATGGCCATACAGTCCAGAAAACTCACAGCAACTCAGTGATTCCAGCCTTCCACAACATTTTGACCAAAATACATTTCTTTCTCAGCAGAGTGCAAAGCATCGTCAAATTGTTATGTGTACTAACACTACATGTAGAAATTTTTAATATGTAATTTTTATTCAAGGAAATAATAATAATAATAATAATAATAATAATAATAATTTTTCACTTCTCACTTCTCAAGGCAGAGCACAACAAAGTTAAAATGCATGCACATAAAGCCATGAAAATGAATATGCTGTAAGAATAGAGATTAAAACACATTAAAATCAGACATATCAACACAATATAATAGAACAACCAAGCGGATTATACACACACACACACACACACACACACTAGCCATCCCCTGCCACGTGTTGCTGTGGGCCCAGTCTGTGTATATGTGCTTTGTGTGTGTATGTGTGTGTATATATTTTTGTATATGTGGTTTTGCGCATATGTTGTAATGTAGTTTTTGTTTTTTTTAAGTCTCTTCTGCTGTGCTTTACAGTGTTTTTATGAGTGATGGTCACTCATTGGCCTGATAGGTGTATTGTATCCAAATTTGGTGTCAATTCGTCCAGTGGTTTTTGAGTTATATTAATCCCACAAATGAACATTACATTTATATACATATGCATATTCATATACATACATACACACACACACACATGGGTTTCTGTGAGTTTTTCAAGCTGTATGGCCATGTTCCAGAAGCATTTTCTCCTGATGTTTCACCCACATCCATGGCAGTCATCCTCAAACCTCACCTCTGAGGATGCCTGCCATAGATGTGGATGAAACATCAGGAGAGAATGCTTCTGGAACATGGCCAGGGAAACTCACAGCAGCACAGTGATTCCAGGCATGAAAGCCTTCTACAACACACATATATGTATATGCACTCCTGTACTACATTCCACGTACTACATGTGGCTAATTGCCTTCTGGAAATAGCAGAACATCAATGCAAAGACAAAACACAACAGCACGCACAAATGCACAGAAAAACAAAATGTAACAAAAAGGCCAGTCACTCACGATCTAGTGGACTTTTATCTCTTGTTAGTCCAGTACTTGTTTTTAATGATATGATATAGTTACACTTTGGTTTTTGGTAACCTGCTAATTCAGTGGTTCTCAACCTTCCTAATGCTGCGACCCCTTAATGCAGTTCCTCATGTTGTGGTGACCCCCAAACATAACAGTATTTTCGTTACTACTTCATAACTGTCATTTTGCTCCTGAAATGAATCATCATGTAAATACCTGATATTTATGATGTTTTTTCATTCATTGGACCAAATTTGACACAAATACCCAATATGGCCAAATCTGAATACTGATGGGATCGGGGAAGGGGGAGTCATTTTGTCATTTGGGAGTTGTAGTTCACCTACATCCAGAGAGCACTGTGGACTAACAATGATGGATCTGGACCAACTTGCCATGAATACTCAATATGCCCAAATGTGAATATTGCTTGGGAAAATTAGACCTTGACATTTGGGAGTTGTAGTTACTGGGATTTATAGTTCACCTACAATCAAAGAGCAATCTGAACTCCACTAATGATGGATTTGATCCAAACTTGGTACACAGAGCTCCCACAACCAACAGAAAATACTGGAAGGGTGTGGTGGGCATTGACCTTGAGTTTGGGAGTTATAGTTCACCTACCTCTAGAGAGCACTGCAGGCTCAAACTGATGGATCTGGACCAAACTTGACACAAGTACTCAATATGCCAAAATGTGAACATAGGCCTTGACTTTTGGGAGTTATAGTTGTTGTAATTTATAGTTCACGTACAATCAAAAAGCCTTCTGTACCCCACCAACGATAGAATTGGGCCAAACTTCCCAAACAGAACTTCCATAACCAACAGAAAATACTGGAGGGATTTGGGATGAATTGACAGTGATTTAGGGATGCAGTTCACATACATCCGGAGAAGACTGTGAACCCAAACAACTATGCCAAAGGGGTTCCTAAGACCATCAGAAATATGTGTTTTCTGATGGTCTTCAGTGACCCCTCTGAAGCCCCCTCACGACCCTCCCAGGGGTCCCGACCCCCAGGTTGAGAAACACTGTACTAATTCATTAATCCTACAATTGACAAATGCTGTAGAATTAATGCAGAATTAATGCAGTTTAGCACCACTTTAATTGCAGTGGCTCCGTGCTATGTAGCTCTGGGAGTTGCAGTTTAGTGAGGCATCAGCACTGTTTTGCAGAGAAGTCTGAAGGCTTTGCAAAGCTAGAGCTCCCGTGATTCCATACTATAAACCCATGGAAGTTCAAGTGGTGTTAAACTGCATTAATTCCGCAGTGTAGATGCACCTTTCTTATATGAAAGCAATAAACAAACCCCAGTCTTTCTACATGTAGGGTTTTTAACCTGTATTACCAACATTAGTAGTGCTAGGTTCTTCCAACCGCCCTGCGAGGTAGGCAAGAGGCATGACCTCATGTTGCAGAGGACTGTTGAGACAAAGGAAAGGTTTGCCTTGAATGCTTGCAAAGGGGGCCTGTTTACTCGGAAGAAAGTCCGGCCGCCTTCTTTGGAGCTCGCTCCTATTAAATATGCATGGGCTTATAGCACCGGAGAGATGGTGACTGAGACAAGATTTGATTGAGAGCTTTTCAGCGTGTAGTTAGTGCTCTTAGCTGGGGCTACACCGACATTCATTGATCCGGAGCTGCAAATGCAATCGAGATCAAAAGTATCCCAATTCTTTTTTTTTCTCCCACTGGGCCACACCCTTTTAGATGGAACCAAGATGGGAGGCGAAAGGTGTTCTCAAGAAAGAAAAATGCTTATCTTGTTGACTCTGGAAGGCCGTAGGATTTGTGAAAACCATTCAATATATTAGGAAGGGGAAAATATGTTGTTCTATTTATTCCTGCCTCCTATCCAGGGATGCATCTACACTACGGTTGGAGAATTGGCTGTGAACACCTTTACTGTTCTATTCTGACATTTTGAAAGTGTGAGCTGGTTTAGAGTGCATTTACACTGTTAAATTAATGCAGTTTGATACCACTTCAATTCTCTGGAGTCACTGAAGTTGTAGTCGTCTGGGGGAGGCCCTGCTCTCGATCCCACCTGTGTCACAAATACATTTGGCGGGGACGAGAGACAGGGCCTTCTCAGTGGTGGCCCCTCAGCTATGGAACGCCCTTCCCAGAGATATTAGATCGGCCCCTTCTCCGTTAGCATTTTGTAGGAAGGTTAAAACCTGGTTGTTCGAGCAGGCATTCGAAAAGGCAGTGTCACAAATATTGGAACATGGAACAACTGGATGACGAGATTGGGTCTTGATTTTAACTAAGAGACACCATGAGTTATGTAGTATTGACTTTGTATTGTTTGTATATTGATGTCATTGTTTTAATCTGTTTTATGATGTTCAAGCATCGAATTTTGCGACTGTAAACCGCTTTGAGTCGCCTGAGGGCTGAGAAAAGTGGTATATAAATGGAGTAAATAAATAAATAGTTTCACAAGACTCAGCTGCCCAAGAATACTGGTACCTCACTGAACTACAATTCCCATGCTTCCATGGCAGTCAATGTGGTTTCAAACGACATTAATTCGACAGTGTAGATCAGCATTTCTTAACCTGGAGTTCGGGACTCCAGGGGGCTGCAAAGGGATGTCAAAGGATTCACCAAAGAAAATCAGAAAACACAGTATTTTCTGGGTTGTTGTACGTTTTTTAGGTTGTATGGCCATGTTCTAGAAGCCCCATGATCAACAGAAAATACTGTATTGTTGAAGGTTTTCATGGCTGAAATTACTGGGTTGTTGTGAGTTTTCCAGGCTGTGTTGGCCATGTTTCAGAAGCATTCTCTCCTGAAGTTTTGCCTGCATCTATGGCAGGCATCCTCAGAGGTTGCGAGGTCTGTTGGAAACTAGAAAATAGGGTTTATATATCTGTGGAATGTCCAGAGTGGGAGAAAGAACTCTTGTCTGTTTGAGGTGGATGTGACTGTTAAAAAACTCTAAAATCATAACAGTAAATAAAGAACAACACTCAAAAACAGGGGACTTCCAGGCAAGAAACAATCAGGGCCAGCTAATCACCTCCCAACAAATGATTCCCCCAGGCCGTAAGAAGCCAGACGTTGAAACTGCTGGGCCTTTAAATGCTAATCAAGATGGCCAGTTGCAACATTCACACCTACCTCAAACAGACAAGAGTTCTTTCTCCCACCCTGGACATTCCACAGATATATAAACCCTATTTTCCTAGTTTCCAACAGAACTCACAACCTCTGAGGATGCCTGCCATAGATGCAGGCGAAACGTCAGGACAAAATGCTTCTAGAACATGACTATACAACCTGAAAAACCTACAACAACCCAGTGATTCTGGCCATGAAAGCCTTCAACAATACAGTATTTTCTGTTGATCGTGGGGGTTCTCTGTGGGAAGTTTGGCCCAATTCTATCATTGGTGGAGTTCAGAATGCTCTTTGATTGAAGGTGAACTATAAATCCCAGCAACTACAACTCCCAAATGTCAAGTCTATTTTACCCAAATTCCACCAGTGTTCATATTTGGGCATATTGAGTGTTCATGCCAGGTTTGGTCCAGATCTATCATTGTTTGAGTCCACAGTGCTCTGTGGATGTAGGTGAACTACAACTCCAAAACTCAAGTTCAATGCCCACCAAACTCTTCCAGTATTTTCTGTTCATCATGGGAGTTCTGTGTGCCAAGTTTGGGTCAGCTCCATCCATAGTGGAGTTCAGAATGCTCTTTGATTGTAGGTGAACTATAAATCCCAGCAACCACAACTCCCAAATGACAAAATCAATCCCTTCCCAACCTCACCAGTATTCAAATTTGGGTGTATCGGGTATTTGTGTCAAATTTGGTCCAGTGAATGAAAATACATCCTGTATATCAAATATTTACATGATGATTCACAACAAGAGCAAAATTACAGTTATGAAGTAGCAACAAAAATAATGTTATGGTTGGGGGTCACCACAACATGAGGAACTGTATTAAGGGGTCACGGCATGAGGAAGGTTGAGAAAAACTGAGATATATTGTAGCAGTATGAGAATTGGCTGTGAACCCCTTTACTGTCCTATTCTGACATTTTGAAAGTGGAAGCTGTGTCAGAGTGCATTTACACTGTTAAATTAATGCAGTTTGATACCGCTTTGCCATGGCTCAATGCTATAGAATCACTGGAGTTGTAGTTTCACAAGCCTCCGCTGCCCAAGAGTACTGGTGCCTCACTAAACTACAGTTCCCATGCTTCCATAGTATTGCACCATGGTAATCAATGTGGTTTCAAACTACATTAATTCGACAGTGTAGATATTATACCTTTCCTGTGAATCAGGCTAGCCTTGTGGCACATTGTCTGCTTGCATACTGCCATATAATCAATTCAGATTGCATTATATGGCAGTGTAGATCCATCTTTTCAAAATGGATTGATTTATGTCAGCAGGCGCTTGGGTGGATTGCAACTAACTTCTGCAGATATGTACAGTGATAGGCCCCAAGTATAATAATAATACTAATAATAATAATAATAATAATAATTGTAATAAGTATAATAATAATTATACCAAGTATAATAATAATATAATAGAGGAGCCCCCGGTGGCACAGTGGGTTAAACCGCTGAGCTGCTGAGCTTGTTGACCGAAAGGTCGTAGGTTCGAATCTGGGGAGCGGTGTGAGCTTCTGCTGTCAGCCCCAGCTTCTGCCAACCTAGCAGTTCAAAAACATGCAAATGTGAATAGATCAATAGGTACTGCTCCAGTGGGAAGGTAACAGCGCTACATGCAGCCATGCTGGCCACATGACTTTGGAGGTGTCTCTGGACAATGCCGGCTCTTCAGCTTAGAAATGGAGATGAGCACCAACCCCAGAGTTGGACATGACTGGACGTCATGTCATGGGAAAACCTTTACCTTACTATAACAATAAGCTAATAATATAATATAATATAATATATTTTATATAAATATAATATTTATAATATTATATTGTAATACAATATAATACTACTAATAATAATACAATATTATAATTATATATTTTATATTACATGTAATATTACTAATAATATTACAATATAATGGTATAGTACAATATAGTAATATATAATACTGATATTGTACTATGTTAATAATATAATACATTGTATGTATATATATCTTGTAAGCCGCTCTGAGTCCCCTTCGGGGTTAGAAAGGCGGCATATAAATGCCGTAAACAAACAAACAAATAAATAAATATATACATGCATGTGGTTCATATGGAGCCCCCAGTGGTGCAGTGAATTAAAGCGCTGAGCTGCTGGGCTTGTTGACCGAAAGGTCGCAGGTTTGATTCCAGGGAGCAGCGTGAGCTTCCACTGTCAGCCCTAGCTTCTGCCAACCTAGCAGTTTGAAAACATGCAAATGTGAGTACATCAATAGGTACCGCTCCAGCAGGAAGATAATGGCACTCCATGCAGTCACGCCAGCCACATGACCTTGGAGGTGTCTATGGACAATGGCGGCTCTTTGGCTTAGCAATGGAGATGAGCACCACACCCCAGAGTCAGACATGACTGGACTTAATGTCAGGGGACTACCTTTACCTATGTGGTACATAGGAGATACTCAACATAGGATTTGGGAAATGATAATTATGTTATTCATATAGTCCAGGAGCAATTGCCATGAACATTTTGACATCATTGATAGCATATTTGGGTCTTGAAGGCCATCTTTTGCAACTGACTATTGGCTCAAATCAAGTCCTTTCTTAGCTGGGAGACCTGCCTTATTGTGTGTCCCCACGTCTAGTTTTAGGATCGTGGTTAGTATAGGTTTGCTTGCCACTTCAGTGGTGTTTTGTCACCACTGGTCTGCTTCTCAGGTCTGCTTCTCAATGGTTCACTCTGTCGTGGCTTCCATTCCCAGCCGGCGTCGCGGCTGCCAACTCCCTTCTTTCTATTCACCCTCTTGCTTCTTCCCCCTTTGCCTTTACTGCAGTATCTATTTCAGTCCCTCTTGCTGGCTTCATCGCATCCGGAATGGCGAACAATTTATTGTCATTCAATCCTCTCTCTTTCGCTTACTCTCCCCCTCCAACCCCAGTTCTCTTTGGTGCCGGAGAATCTTGCGGGGTCCTAAAAGCCGTCTGGCAGAAGTTGGCTTCCTGGGATAAGATATTATTATTATTATTATTATTATTATTATTATTATTATTATTATTTTAAATGGAGTTTTATGTAGTTGGAACATTGGAAGCTGACTTCAGCTGCTGGTGCATGGGATCCATCTAGTTCACTGTTGTCTACAACCTCCTTGCCTTCCGGATGTGGCCTTCTGCAACTTGGCATCACTCCCATTGGCCTTTGGTTGGTCTGCATGGCTTGGCTGCAGTTCTATGGAGATGGCCAAATGTCTTCATCTTCCCATCTTGAAGAAGGCAAAGGTTCTTTTTGTGGGTCTGGGATCTTCTGTATGCAAAGGTGCATTTTTGGTAACCCCTTCCTCACAAGCAACTGAACATCTATGAGAAGAGCACCTAGAGATGCCCATCTATGCATCCATCCCTCCACATTTGCAGGGATTAGGGGCACACGATCTTTCTGAATTATTTTAAGATCAGCATCTTATTTTGACCCAGGTCTTTAAAAACATAAAGTAAAGGTAAAGGTTTTCCCTGGCATTAAGTCTAGTCATGTCCAACTCTGGGAGGTTGGTGCTCATCTCCATTTCTAAGCCAAAGAGCCGGCATTGTCCAGAGACATCTCCAAGGTCATGTAGCTGGAATGATTGCATGGAGTGCCATTACTTTCCAGTAGAAGCAGTATCTATTGATCTACTCATTTGAACAGCTAGGTTGGCAGAAGCTGGGGCTAACAGCGGGAGCTCACCCCACTCCCCGAATTTGAACTGCTGACCTTTCGGCCAGAAAAGTTAAATAGCCTCTGACTGTCTGTCAATATCTGTTGTGTGTCTAATTGGCATTGAATGTTTCCCATATATGTGTACATTGTAATCCGCCCTGTGGGGTGAGAAGGGCAGAATATAAATACTGTAAATGAATAAATAAATAAACAAGTTCAGCAGCTCTGCAGTTTAACCAACTGTGCCTCCGGGGGCACTTTTTTTTTGTTGTGTCGTGTCAGAAGCGACCTGAGAAACTGCAAGTTGCTTCTGGTGTGAAAGAATTGGCTGTCTGCAAGGATGTTGCCCAGGGGACGCCTGGATGATATGATGTTTTATCATCCTTGTGAAAGGCTTCTCTCATGTCCCCTCATGAGGAGCTGGAGTTGATAGAGGGAGCTCATCCTCCTCTCCCCAGATTCGAACCTTCGACCTGTCAATCTTCAGTCCTGCCAGCACAGGGGTTGACTCTACTTAATAGAATAATAGAGTTGGAAGAGACCACATGGGTCATCTAGTCCAAGGAAAAGCACAATCAAAGTACCCCTAACAGATAGCCATCCAGCCTCTGTTTAAAAGCCTCCAAGGAAGTACTTCCTGCTGGTCTTTTTAAAATGCCTGAGCAGTTCAGCAGCTCAGTGGTTTAACCTGCTGTGTTACTGGGGACTTCTTTAAAACTTAATTTATGTATTTATTTCCTTTAAAAGACTTTGACCCATCAATAGTGCCATATAATTCAGGTTCACTGATTGCAGCTCTGATTTCGATTGAAAACTCACAGCTCAGGTGGCCATAATCTCAGACTTTCTCCGCTGCAATTCTGAGCTTGAGTGCGGAAATTTGCCGGAGACAGGCTTTAGTTATCAGTTGCTTGCAGCTTTCTCCCAACTGTGTCTAGCTGTTGGTTTAATCTCACACAAACAGCACCATCTTAGAAGTCTCCACTCGGAAATGCACCCCAATGAGTTCAATGTGCTCCCACCTTCTTATAAACAGACTGAGGATTGCAGATAAATATTCCTTTCCCTTGAAAATTCAAAGTCACCGCATCTTCCAGGTAGCTCTGGTGAAACGTGGCACACCAACAAGGGATGAAAAGCAGAGAGGAATTGGTCCATATCAAACATAGAGGTTGATTTAACTTGTCAGCTTATTCTGTGACAGTGGCTCACATCTCCAAGTAGAGCAGTGGTTCCAAACCTGTTTTTGACCAAGGACCACTTAATCAAGGACTACTTTGACTAGGGACCATTCTCCAACATTAGTACCATAAGGGTTACCAATCAGTTTTTCGTCATCTTTAGATTCGGCATGGCTGTTTGGAGTGCTGATTCAGAAAACTGCATTGGATACACCACATCAGCTCCAGTTTCTGATACAGAACATATGCCACCCAGTAGTCGCCATCTGCAAACCCACAGAAAACCATAGTTAATAAGCCTTGGAACTATAATAATAAATAATAAAACTTTATTTATATACCACTCTATCTCCCTGAGGGGGACTCAGGGTGGTTTCCAAGCAACATCACCAAAACATACGGAGTAAACAGCATAACATAAAATTAACAAAACAATATAAGCATGCAATTATCGAAATAAAAATAATCCTGCCTGTTCAGAGCAATTAAAAGGCTGAGCAAACTCAAAATATGAGGGGACCAGGAATTAAGTTCAGTCCTATAACAGGCTAACAGCAATAGCAGGTATGGGTCTGTGGCTGCTCATTTCCAGGAAGGACCGGGGTAATAGGTAAGAAGTGCAAGGCCATAATCAACAATGTTTAGGGCTGGACTAGAACTGGTCATTCTCAAAGGCTTGTTGAAACCACCAGGTCTTTAAGCTCTTACGAAAGGAGGGGAGGGATGGGACCTGCCTTATTTCCCTTGGGAGGATGTTCCAGAGGTGGGGGGGCCAGCACTGAGAAGGCCCTCTCTCTCGTCCCTACCAACCGTATTTGTGACAGTGGTGGAAGCAAAAGGAGGGCCTCTATGGAAGATTTTAGAGTTCATAGAAGGAGATGCGAACTATAAGAGGGTTTTGTGACAACAGTTGCTCTCGTTGCAACATTGTTGTAATGGTGAGGCTGCGAACCATAATTTAGTCCTTGCGGACCACTGGTGGTCCCCAGACCACAGGTTGGGAACCACTGCAGTAGTCTTGAGAATATATATATATATATATATATATATATATATATATATATACTAGCTGTCCCCTGGCACACATTGCTGTGGCCCACATGGGGATTCTGTGTGGGAGGTTTGGCCCAATTCTCTGGTTGGTGCGGTTCAGAATGCTCTGTGATTGTAGGTGAACTATAAATCCCAGCAACTACAACTCCCAAATGACAAGATTCTATTTTCCCCAAACTCCACCAGTGTTAACATTTGGGCATACTGAGTATTTGGGTAGAGTTTGGTCCAGATCCATCACTGTTTGAGTCCATAATGCTGCCTGGATGTAGGTGAACTACAACTCCAAAACCAAAGGACACTGCCCACCAAACCCTTCCAGTCTTTTCTGTTGGTCTTGGAAGTCCTATGCGCCAAGTTTGGTTCAATTCCATCAGTGATGAGGTTCAGAATGCTCTTTGATTATAGGTGAACTATAAATCCCAGCAACTACAACTCCCAAATGACAAAATCATATTTTTTTGAGTGAAGGACATACATTGGGTTGTTAGGTGCCTTGTGTCCAAATTTCGTGTCAATTCATCCTGTGGTTTTTGAGTTATGTTAATCCCACAAATGAACATTACATTTTCATTTATATAGATAACCATCTGTAGAAGTGTAATGTAGAACACCTCCCTAGGAATCTCTGAAGTCTTCCGGTGTGATTCTAAGGTTACCTTCTCTTGGAAATTGCCCATGGGATCATGCTGGAAGACCTAGAAATTCCTGGAGAGGTCCTCCCTCAGGCCAGAAAATGGGGTTTTCACTTTCACTGGGGAGCAGGAGCTAAATCTGAATCCAGGACAAATGCTAGAATCTTATTCTCACTATTTGAGCCCAAGGGGACTGACTTGTCTTCACCCCAATTGCTGCAGAAACCCTTCGGAATGGAGGAAATGCCTTGGTAGTTCTCTCTCTGGTGGATTCTGAGTTGTAAAACTTTGAGGCCACTGAGTGCAATTCCAGAAAGTTATTTTTTGAATAACTGAGTGGCCTGAGTTAAAGGCCACTGTGGGACATTGGATCTTATTGTTGGAACAATTCCTTCTTAGCCCATTCTCTTACACAGCTAGGGTGGAAATTTCCAAGTAATTGCAACATCCACTACCCAGTTTTGATTGTCTTCACTGTAGTCAAAATCGATTGCCCTTCCCTCTCTCTCTGAGAGTGAACAGAAAGAAAACCAAGACAAGGAACATTGATTGTTACTTCCTTCCATCCATCATTATCAAAATATCTGGGAAATGAAAAGGATTAGGACCAAATCATAGAATCAAAGAGTTGGAAGAGACCTCGTGGGCCACCCAGGCCAACCCCATTCTGCCAAGAAGCAGGAAAATTGCCTTCCAATCACCCCTGACAGATGGCCATCCAGCCTCTGTTTAAAAGATTCCAAAGAAGGAGCCTCTACCACACTCCGGGGCAGAGAGTTCCACTGCTGAACGGCTCTCACAGTTAGGAAGTTCTTCCTCATGTTCAGGTGGAATCTCCTTTCCTGTAGTATGAAGCCATTGTTCCATTGCATCCTAGTCTCCAGGACAGCATAAAATAAGCTTGCTCCCTCCTCCCTACGACTTCCCCTCACATATTTATACATGGCTATCATGTCTCCTCTCAGCCTTCTTTTCTTCAGGCTAAACATACCCAACTCTTTAAGCCACTCCTCATAGGGCTTGTTCTCCAGACCCTTGTTAATTTTAGTCGCCCTCCTCTGGACACTTTCTAGCTTGTCAATATCTCTCTTGAATTGTGGTGCCCAGAATTGGGCACAATATTCCAGGTGTGGTCTAACCAAGGCAGAATAGAGCATGGGTAGCATGATTTCCCTGGATGTAGAAACTATAGAGTTGGAAGAGACCTCGTGGGCCATCCAGGCCAACCCCATTCTGCCAAGAAACAGGAAAATTACATTCAGAGAACCCTCGACAGATGGCCATCCAGCCTCTGCTTAAAAGCCACCAAAGGAGGAACTTTCCCCACACTCTGGGGCAGAGAGTTCCACAGCTGAACAGCTCTCACAAATAGGAAGTTCTTCCTCATGCTCAGGTGGAATCTCCTTTCCTGTAGTTTGAAGCCATTGTTTGGATACCGTCATCAATAGTAAGGTGGAAACATGCAGAGACAACCCACACCATAAAAGAATATGGTTGCCCATCAAACCCTTCCAGTATTTTCTGTTCATCATGGGAGTTCTGTGTCCCAAGATTGGTTCAATTCCATCATTGGTGGAGTTCTGACTGCTCTCTGATTGTAGGTGAACTATAAATCCCAGCAACTACAAAGCCCAAATGAGAAAATCAACCCCAACCCCACCGATATTCAAATTTGAGTATATTGGGTATTAGTGCCCACTTTGGTCCAGTGAATGAAAATACATCCTGCATATCAGATATTGACATGGTGGTGAAAGTTCTGATGGTCAGGGAGTTCTGGAAATTATTATCCAATACAGGAACTTTCCAAAGCTTTACATCTATCCTTTCCTCCTGGGCCACAGCTCTTAAGAGTGTCATCTTCTCCTCTTACAGTTCCAGGACTTTTGCTGTGATAATATGGATATGTTTAAGGAGTCGTGGATGAATGGTTCCCAGGCTGCATCAGATCTGAACTCTTTCCAGAAACCAAGATGACTCAATGGAGGCTACTGTACTTTAGACATATCATGTGACCCAATGGGAAAAAGCTATGTGGAAGGCAATGGGAAAAGAAAAAGACTGCGTTACAGATTGATTCAGTCAAGGATGCTGCAGACTGAGGCCCCATCTGCACTGCCATATGATCCATTTTCTGAATCCACTTTATCTGCTTTGAACTGGATTATGTGGCAGTGTAGACTCATATAATCCAGTTCAAAGCAGATAATCTGGATTCATAAACTAGATCATATGGGAGTCTCTTCCAACTCAAGGATTCTGTGATCCCACGTTCTCCTCTCTTCAATGCTTTTTTAATGAAGTGCAAACTACTAAATTGAGAGCCAGTATTGTGTAACAGTTTGAGTGTTGGTTTCTGAGACACCAGGGTTCAAAGCCATGTTCAGCTGAGGAAACCCACTGCATCACTTTGGTCACATCACATTCTCTCAACCTTAGAAGAAGGCAAGGATGATGCGGATTGGAGGTGGGAGGCATGTATGCCACAAGAGACATGCACAGTGTGCATTGTGTATCCCACATGCAGTGGTGCATTTCACACTGGAGTAGTGCCATACGCTTTGGTTCGTACATGGGAGGCTTTTGAGCAGAGGTTGAATGGCCATCTGTCAGGTGTGCTTTGAATGCAATTTTCCTTCTTCTTGGCAGGGGGTTGGACTGGACGGCCCACAAGGTCTCTTGATTCTGTGTTCAGCTCCACACTATTACAAGTCACAAATGTAAACTTGACAGGCAACCCTACCAGTGTAAAGTTAGTTTTAGGTTCTCCGCCATTGGGATAATGGCTGAGAAGTGCGATTTGTGAGGACGAGAGAGGGCCTTCTCTGTGGTGGCCCCCCGGCTCTGGAACTCACTCCCCAGAGATATTAGACAAGCCCCTTCACTGGCAATCTTCAGGAGGAACTTGAAAACCTGGTTATTCCAATGCGCTTTCAATGATTGAATGTAGGATTCCTCCCAACCAAAATGACCTCAGAAGCACCTTATTTTATGGTACGTGCAATTAAATCCTTCCTCATCCCAGTTTCCCCTTCACGACAATTTTACATTGCCTATCTCCCAGTGTTTTTAAAATTTAAAATTTAATTCTTGAAGTGGCCCTGCCCAGTAAAATTCTTTGTGTTGGACGTTTGATTTTATATTGTTGTGTTGTTTATTACATTGGTTTTTGCATTTTATGTTTTTGTGTAATATTGTGTTTATTGTGTTGATGGGCGTGGCCTCATGTAAGCCGCCCTGAGTCCCCCTGGGGGAGATGGAGCGGGGTATAAATAAAGTATTATTATTATTATTATTATTATTATTATTATTATTATTATAAAATTGCATTCAAAGCACACCTGACAGGTGGCCATCCAACCTCTGCTTAAATGCCTCCCATGTACGAACCAATGTGTACGGCACTACTCCAGTGTGCAATGCACCACTGCATGTGGGATACCTGTCCGAATGCATCTCCCCCTATGTACCATCACGGAGATTAAGATCCTCCGGGGAGTCCCAGTTTTTCGTCCCGCCATTGTCACAGGCGTGATTGGTGGGGACGAGAGACAGGGCCTTCTCGGTGATTGCTCCCCGGTTATGGAACTTCCTTCCTGGTGAGATCAGGTCAGCCCCCTCCCTCCTGTCCTTTAGAAGGATAGTCAAAACTTGGCTGTGGGACCAAGCTTCTGGGACAGGGCAATAAAGCGGCAATAGGAAAGATGTCCAGGCCAATTAGATTTGACGCGGATGACTAGGACAGTTTTAAATTATTTATTTATTTATTTATTTACTGTGCTTATATACCGCTGTTCTCAGCCCGGGGGTGACTCACAGCGGTGTACAACAGAGAGAGGACAGGGTGCAAATTACAAGACACAATCTAAAATCAATCTAGCAATAACAAAAGCATCGTCATCAACAACATCAACAATATCAATATCAATAATACAAAAAGCCATTTCGCATCGTCTCATCGTTAAACCACAATCCAGTATCATTTTCCGTTGTTCCATTCCTGTCGTCATTACCAATTATTGCACTTCTTGTTCGAACGCCTTCTTGAACAGCCACATCTTTAATTTCCTGCGGAATATCATCAAGGAAGGAGCCAGTCTGATGTCCACGGGAAGGGTGTTCCACAGTTGCTGGTTTTGGCCTATAAAGCCCTAAACGGTTCCTGCCCAAGATACCTAACTGACCGCCTCTCGGCCTATGAGCCCACGAGGACTTTGAGATCTTCCGGGGAGGCCCTGCTCTCGATCCCGCCTGCGTCACAGGCACGGCTGGCGGGGACGAGAGATAGGGCCTTCTCGGTGGTGGCTCCTCGGCTGTGGAACACCTTTCCCGTAGACATCAGGCTAGCCCCCTCCCTGTTGATATTCCGCACCGAGAAGGCCCTATCTCTCGTCCCCGCCAGGCGTGCCTGTGAAGCAGGCGGGATCGAGAGCAGGGCCTCCCCGGACGATCTCAAAGTCCTCGTGGGCTCATAGGCCGAGATGCGGTCAGATAGGTATTTTGGGCCGGAAACGTTTAGGGCTTTATAGGCCAACACCAGCACCTTGAATTGAGCCCGGTAGCAAATCGGCAGCCAATGGAGCTGGTACAACAAGGGCGTTGTATGCTCCCTGCGTCCCGCTCCTGTTAGTAACATGGCTGCCGCACGCTGGACCAGTTGAAGCTTCCGGGCCGTCTTCAAGGGCAACCCCACGTAGAGAGCGTTGCAGTAGTCTAAGCGGGATGTAACCAGAGCGTGTATTTTAATATTTTGATAATGTTTAAAAAAATGTTTATGTATGTGTATGTGAATTTGTGTCCCGGCATTTAATGTTTGCTGTGTATATGCTGTGCTCCGCCCTGAGTCCCCTTCGGGGTGAGAAGGGCGGAATATAAATGTTTTAAATAAAATAAAATAAATAATATGCAAATATGCCTCATGCGCCTGGGCTTCTCAGCCTTTCATGTGCCTCACAGCATCCTCCTCCCTTCCCGTTCTCATCCTGGAGACTCAAGACCTTTTCAAGAAACCTGGCTGCTTTTCCTTGGAGGGAGGAGCACCAAATTTAGCCCTGGCTTTTAGCCGCCAAGGGCACGGAGTTCTTGATCTCTGCGCTTCTTCAAGGTCAAACTGGCGAACAGAAATCAATCATCCCACGGCCTCCCTTCTCCCTCCCCTCCAATTGCTCAGACAGCTTTGGTTACTAGCTGCGCCCTGCCTTCATTGACTCCAGCCTCGCTTTTCTATGGAGACATTCGTTGGCTGACCTTAAAAGGGTGGCGGAGGAGAGCAGCCATGCTGGGCACGTTGCATTTTGTGTATTAGCTGTATTTATTTTTAAATGCAAGTTGTCTTGAGTCCTTCTTTGGGAGGGAAAAGGCTGGAACATAAACACATCTTAGAATGATGTTAATGAAAGCAGAAAGTCTATTCCACCAAATTGGTCATTTCACCAACACAGTATGTTATCCGCTCCCTGAAAGCCTAGTTCTTTGGTACTCTAAAGCCTTTCATGAGAGGTATGAGCTCTTATATGTGCATGTGTTTGTAGCCTGGCATCCTCTGAATAGTTGTGTTCATCTACACCAGGCATGGGCAAACTTCAGCCTTTTAGGTGTTTTGGACTTCAACTCCCACAATTCCTGGCCTCAGGCCCCTTCCTTTTCCTATCTCCAGAAAGCACTGTGGACTCAAACAATGATAGATCTAGACTAAACTTGGCACGAATACTCAATATGCCCAAATGTGAACACTGGTGGAGTTTGGGGAAAATAGACCTTGACATTTGGAAGTTGTAGTTGCTGGGATTTATAGTTCACCTACAATCAGAGAGCATTCTGAACCCCACTGATGATAGAATTGGGCCAGATTTCCCACACAGAACTCCCATGATCAGCAGAAAATACTGCATATCCTGATGGTCTTTGGTGACCCCTCCAACACCCCCTCACGACCCCCCCAGGGGTCCCGACCCCCAGGTTGAGAAACACTGTCCTAGGACTTGATATTATTGATCCATCGCGGTTGTGAAGATGGAAAATAGAGCAATTGGGCCATGAAGGAAGAGACTACCATAATCTGTGCAAGAGAGATGGGGAGATGATACATAGGGGGGAGGGGGAGATAGTTTGTAACAGAGTTAGTAGCAACAGTGTCTAGGTTGTAGAAGAGCCACTTATGCATTGGCAAGAAAGGGAAAAAGTGTCACAAGCAAACTGGAGGGGAGAAATGGACAAGATAGCATTTGGCCTGCATCAATAGGAGTAGTATCTAGATCCAGGGAAGTCATGCTACCCATGCTCTATTCTGCCTTGGTTAGACCACACCTGGAATATTGTGTCCAATTCTGGGCACCACAATTGAAGAGAGATATTGACAAGCCGGAATGTGTCCAGAGGAGGGCGACTGAAATGATCAAGGGTCTGGATAACAAGCCCTATGAGGAGCTACTTAAAGAGCTGGCCATGTTTAACTTGAAGAAGAGAAGGCTGAGAGGAGACAAGATAGCCATGTATATATAAGTGGGAGGAAATCATAGGGAGGAGGGAGCAAGCTTGTTTTCTGCTGCCCTGGAGACTAGGACGCAATGGAACAATGGCTTCAAACTACAAGAAAGGAGATTCCATCTGAACATTAGGAAGGTCTTCCTGACTGTGAGAGCCGTTCAGCAGTGGAACTCTCTGCCCCAGAGTGTGGTGGAGGCTCCTTCTTTGGAAGCTTTTAAACAGAGGCTGGATGGCCATCTGTCAGGGGTGATTTGAATGCAATTTTCCTGCTTCTTGGCAGGAGTTTGGACTGGATGGCCCATGATTCTTCCAACTCTATGATTCTATGATTCTCCCTGGTCAAATTTGACTTGGACTGGCAGTGACTGTTTACATCATATTCCAGGGCAACAGGCTAGTCTATATGGTGCAGGATGTGTTATGAGAAGTCCTCACCTTTGTCCCTATTCCATATGGGATTGCTGGAAGCAGATTTCAGGATGAATGGTTGTGAGGCTTGTGATGCTTAACTCTCCTCATCTGGGAAGCAAAAGGTTCTTCTGTTTTGCCTTAATTATGCGGGCAAGTCATGTGAAGGGTTGCTCATCACAGAGAAAGGAGTGACTGGATTCAGGAGATTGCAGTGTGTGCTTGGTGCACATCTGCATTGGTGCATATTTCCAATGTATGTATACTCTGTCCTTCTGTGTGTACCTTTCAGTGCATGCATTCCGGCTCCTACTAGCTACTAGGCCGTCCTGCTAAAGCATTCACGGTGTGGAACCTGATCCACATTTCATCTGGGAGTTGAATCAGGCTCTCTTTTAAATTGCTTCGGGTTTTCCCATAGAAATATGACCTAAATTACTCAAGCCAGAGCATTTCGCTCTTGTTTTCTCTACAGCAACCTTTGGTTTCCCAAAGATTAGCCAACTGTCGGTAATACTGGGAGGTGAAGTCTTAGCCAACTGTCAGGAATTCTGGGAGATGAAGTCTAAAACACTTGCAGACCATTGCTCTACGACAAGGCTATTGTTGTTGGCTCTTTGCTGGGCAACATTCCCAACTTGACATGCACCTATCACTCCACCCACTTGTGGGGGGTTGATGGATATTGTGATGGTTGAGGGAAGAGTGTGGAATCCATTGTGAGGCCTGTGGCTGTTCTTTTTGGGAAAAAGTGGAAAAACTGACAATCTTAACCTTTTTGAAAAAGAACATGATGTCATATCCATTTGGCAAATGTGAATCTCCAAGAACATCTGGAGACCACCTTTTGAAAACCACTAGTCAAGGAAAAGCATGACCTTGTTAGAATTCAACCCTTTGAACAAGTGATGTTCACAAACATTCATGTAATGGCACACAGGTAACTCAGCTGTGAAACTGATAAACCACGTCTTTGAACTGCCAGGAACAAAGACATGCCACTGCACAAAAAAACATATACTTAGCTAACAGAGTTTTGAAAATGTTTCTTTGAAGTTGAAATTGCAGTTGCTCAAAACATATACTCTCCCTCAAAACCTCTTAGTTTAAAAATATGCACTCAGAGACCAAAATCAAAGTCTTCTTTAAAAAGTTACATATCTTGTTTACTTACAAACATCTTATATTAATTCACTATACAGGCACATTTCTTATTAAAGTTCAGTTATAGATAGGGTATAGTTTCTCTGTGTTGAGAACACAGGGCATTGTTCTTAATCAATCGTTCTTCCTACCTTCCAATTCATGTCCATGGTTCAGTTCTATCTAGGGCAAAGATATGTGCCAATATGTCTAAGAGTTCAACTATAAATCTCTGGCAATCCAGAGTTTCCCATGATTCTGGGCTATTTTATGTCTTATAAATGCTGCTATAGATATCAGTAAGAATAATTGATTTTGCTACTGCCACTGGTATTTCTTCAAGACACCAGCTAGAGGTTAACTGCAAGGCATCATGTGATGTCATGGAAATTTTCCCCCTTTCCTAAAACTTCCTGATTTGAGGATATCCATCTGAATGTAGAATTCTTTTCTGAGCTCTTGAGCAGACTTTTCCAATGCAATCTCCACTACTAATTGTGCTGGACTACAATCCCCAGTGAACCAATCCCATCATATTCTGGAGGATGTAGTCCAACACTTATGGAGGACACAAACTTGGGATCGACTGTTCTTTCCTTTTCTTCCTTTCCTGCCCCATCAATGATTGGATCATGATTATAATTAACGGATGGTTGTCTCTTTTTCTGGCTTCTTGTTTCTTCTGTAGGTTCTTCTAATGTTCCCTGTTGAGCAGAGAGTTCCTCCTCCCCCAGAATGCCCCTTGCAACTGGCATCACTGAGCACAGCCCCGAAGAGGTCATGGACTCTGTACCAGAGGAGTTCCAGCAGGTCCTCTCCATCGACCAGATCCACGCCATCCGTGCCACCAATGACTATGTGGAGAGACCAACCTGCTTCAAGCAAGCACCCTCCAGCCTTTCTTTATCCCAACCACAGGCGATCCATAAACAGGAGGTGACTCAGGATCACCTGATGACCTCCATCCTCCAGGACCTTGGCCCTGGCCAACCGCACCAGATGCAGCCCCTGAGCCATTCCAGCACCGCTAGCTCTATCTCCCACAGCACCACGGCCTCAGAGCAGCGGCTGCTCGGTAGCATCACGCCACCGCACTCCGGGCACTCACTTATCCGGACGCAGCCCCAGGCAGGCGACCTGAAACCTGAGGAGCTGCTGAAGGGGATGTCTGGGAAAACCCCTGCTTTCCACGCAGGCCACCTCTTCATCTGCGAGGAGTGCGGGCACTGCAAGTGTGCCCACTGTGCGGCCGCCCGGAGCTTGCCCTCTTGCTGGATTTGCAACCAGCGCTGCCTCTGCTCCCCGGAGAATCTCATAGACTATGGGACTTGCCTCTGCTGCGTCAAGGGCATCTTCTACCACTGTTCCTCGGATGACGAGGACACCTGCGCAGATGACCCGTGCTCCTGCGGCCCGGGATCCTGCTGCGTCCGTTGGGCCGCCATGACCTTCCTCTCTGTGCTCATGCCCTGCCTATGCTGCTACTTTCCCACCTTGGGGTGCCTCAAACTGTGCCAGCGGGGCTACGATGCTGTGAAACGGCCAGGCTGTCGCTGCCGGAACCACACCAACACTGTGTGTCGGAAGATTTCCTCCTCGAGTGGAGCCACTTTACCCAAGACTTTGGACAAACCAGTATGACTTCCTCGGGAATAGGGGGAGATGATAATGGCTGTTCCTTGTCCTCCCCCTCTTCTTCGTCTTCTTCATCTTCACCATGCTCTTCTTTCCACTCCCCCAGCCAAAATCCGTCAACTGGGGATGGAGCAAAGACAGCATATTGCCAAAACTGGCCAGACCCTGAAGCTCACTCTGGTTGTTGATGCTTCTGCCATGGTGAAGGAGACACTTGGTCTCCGTGTCCAAAATGGGTTCTCAACGCTTTGCACATTTCAACAATGGCTTATGGATGGGTGGAAATGGGAAATGGGTACATGTTATTGCAAAGGGGAAGATGCAGTTTGCTACGGGATGGCTCAGTACTCTGACCTCCAGAATGCCTTATTTGTCTGTGGTGGGTTCCAAAAATAAGTATTGCACTCTAGCACTATAGTATCTGGGAGGTTAGGCCCTTGTGTAGTCCAGAGTTGATTTAGTTGAAGATCAGATGAGCTTGGTTCAAGAAAGTAGGTGAGAAGGTTGGCCTATGTGTGGGAAATCCAGGTTAGATTCCTTATTTGTGAAGCTTGCTATGGGACATTCGCACAATCTCTCATTCAGCCTCCCCTACTTCACAGGGCTGCTGTGGAGACAGAAGTGAGCAGGAATCATGTCTACTCTGAGCTACCCTGAACCATGCCTGTCTTTGAGAGAAGGCAGAATCACAGAGAGCTCTATTATATTCAAATGATTCCTCCTGGATCCCTTACTTGGTTTCTATGGGTAGATAGAGCTGAGAATGCCACACAAACTGGTATAGATTGCAATGAATCATTACATCAAGTGGGGAAGGGTGCCATCTTGCTTCAGGCAGCAAACTATGTCAGGCTGGCCCTGGGCAGAATAGAAATTTAAGCCTCAGGAATCGCTGTCTCCTAAATTGATGGGATACCAGATAGCACAGATCTCATACTTTTTGGTAGATTCCTTAGAAAGCTCGTTCTGATGACTTAATGACAGAAGTTACTTCTTTTACTAATGTTTCGTTGCCCTACCTTGGGACTAAAGGAAGGTCACCTCCCTGTTTTAGACATTCATAAGGTCAGAGATCACAAAGTTACTTTTTATTAGAGTGACACCTCTAGAATTTCTCTGGCTCACATACCTGATTGACATATTTGGCTGGAGGATTCTGGGAGTTTTAGTTTTTTAAAAAAGTAACTTAAAGGTTCTGCTGGATGTATCATGCAAAGCCATACCCTGTTCGACAAACAAACAGTGCCCAGGACAACAGCTTTGAAATTAGAAGTCATGATACTTCTTGTCTTCATGGGAAAATTGGGAGAAATGCTCCAAGGAAAGACTCTTAGCACAAACTTTCCTGGGAATGGATATTTGGCTTTCCCTTTTGCTATAGCTCTCAATTTCAAGGTTCTGGGGTGAAGGAGACATTTCTTTGCAATGGGTTGTGTGTGTACTTTCAGTTTGCCCCTGCCTAAATAAAGCACCTTGGACACCTTTGATTATAGAGGGAGATGTTCGCACAGCTTTTCCTCTTAATTTTGTATTACGGTTTACAGCAGTGGTTCCCAACCTTTGGGCCTCCAGGTGTTTTGGACTTCAACTCCCAGAAATCCCAGCCAGCTTACCAGCTGTTAGGAACGGTGGGAGCTGAAGTCCAAAACACCTGGAAGCCCGAAAGTTGGGAACCACTGGTTTACAGGGAGATGGAAAAGATCTTTGCTTGATGTCCTGGAGATCGACTGCCACTCAGTGTAGACATTGTTAGATAGTTCAGCAACAGAGGAAAGCTTCCTTTATGGCATTTTCCTTACTATGGAGAGCAGGATAACAGGTCTGAATTATGACCTGTGTCCTTCCAAGTGCAAGAAAGTCTGCATATTCATTAGAGTTTGGAGAATTTGGCTTTTTGGGGGACTATAACTCCCAGAAACTTTCAAGCAGAGCGGCTGCTGCTGGCTGGGAATTCTCAAGAGTTGTAGTATAGAAACACTTCTTCTCTGCCATTCAATAATGTCTCCTAACTGGTTATTGGTCTAAAGCAGTTGTTCTCAACTTGTGGGTCCCCAGATGTTTTGGCCTTCAACTCCCAGGAATCCTAACCGCTGGTAAACTGGTTGGGATTTCTGGGAGTTGTAGGCCAAAACACCTGGGGACCTACAGGTTGAGAACCACTAGTCTACAGCTTCCAACATTCTTCTTGGCAGTGGTGGTTAGGAATGAAGGGAGTTGCAGTCCCAATTGCATCGAAAGAACCACAAATAGCTGTGGTTGTGAAAGTAGGTGAAGGCGGTGAAGTGTCTGAGTGAGATCCTGATTCCTGTAGTGCAGTGATTCCCAACATTTTTTTGACCAGGACCACTTTGACCACTCTCCAACATTAGTACAAAGAAGGTTATGAATCAGTTTTGGTCAACTTTAGATTTGGTTTGGTGATTTGGGATGCTGATTCAGAAAAATTGCATTGGATTGACCACATCAGAAGTAGTTTCTGATACAGAACATATGCCATCCAGTAGTCGCTATCTGCTCGCCCACAGAAAACCATACTTAATAAGCCTGAGCACTATAAGAAGGTTTCATAAGACCAGTTGCTCTCATTGCAATGGTGTAGGCCACATACCATATTTTAGTTCTTGCGGACCACTGGTGGTCTATGGACCACAAGTTGGGAACCATTGCTGGAGTGCGTGTTGACTAGGTTCATTGGTTCTTGTCACATAGAATCATAGAGTTGGAGGAGACCTTATGGACACAGTATTCCAGGTGTGGTCTAACCAAGGCACCCCAAACAGATGGCTATGAAATGAAGGCATGGAAGTTGAATGAAAACTACACAAATTGCCACCCCAGGTTCTTGAACTTAACAGACAAGGGGTCATAAAAACTGATCTAGTAGAGGCGGAGAACACCTGAAATGGTTGGACTACAACTCCCATTGCTATTGGTGGAAGCTGTAGTCCACTATGATCTGTGGGGCCACGGGTCATTCACCCTTGAGCTAGAAGAATAATTCCTACTGAATACTGGAGTCCCTTTCAGAAAAGTGTTTCATTTCCAATCTCGTGTCTCTTTCACATCGGCAGGGTTTCTGAGTGATGTCCCCTGGTTTCTCTTGTTGTCCTTGACTTTCTTCTGTTATTTTCAGCTTGCTTCCGAAGATCCTCCTTCCCATTTCTGGGTAATTTTGGCTCCGAGCACATTGATTCTTCTTTGCAAAGGCCCTGTCCTGTCCCTTGAAAGGACTTGGAGAGCCCAGGTCAAATGGGACAGAGCTTTCCTAGATACAAAAGGCGTTCTGTATGGTGCATCCGCTGCAATTGTGTTCTCCCCCTCAATTTATATACAGCATAATATCCGCTCACCATATACCTTCTTTGTTGTATATATATATTTTCACCACACTCTACCATTTTAAGAAGAAAAAACCATATTTATTTCAGAAATTTATTTGAAAAGTTTTTTTTTAAAAAAGAATGCATCTGGATCTATTTATTATAACCTTATTTGTGCATCTGTTTCTTTCACCCTCCTTTCCTCTGGCAAATCTAATGAAATTGTTACTGAACCACTGCTGAAATGAAAGAAATAATTCTATGGGTGGTGAAGTGAACCACCTCAAAGCAACTATTCAATAAAGTATATATATATATGTATACATTTGGAACTTTTCTCTCCTGTTCTGTTTTGTGGCTAGGGATGTAGCAAGCATCATGCCTGGCCTTCCCAAGACCGCATCTCCGTTTATGAACCCATGCGCACACTTCGTTCATCTGGAGAGGCCCTGCTTGTGATTCCGCCTGCATCGCAGGCGCATTTGGTGGGGACGCGAGACAGGGCCTTTTCTGTGGTGGCCCCCTGACTCTGGAACACCCTCCCCAAAGATCTTAGACAGGCCCCTACATTGGCAGTCTTTAGAAAGAACTTGAAGACCTGGCTGTTCCGATGTGCCTTCCCAGAATCGGAAAACTCCAATAACAAGTTCCAGAAGCACTTTATTAGAATTAAGACTACTGCACACTGCACTTACCCTATAATCCTTACATATCACCTGTCACATCAGCACTTTTAATTCTGTACCCATTACTCTGGCCCGGCCCAGTTTTATTGTGTCTTGGTGTATTGTTTATTGCTTGTTGTTTTAATATTGCTTTAATTGTTTTTAATTTGCTTTAGGTGTTGTATTGTTATGTTGTGTTTTGAGGCCTTGGCCTTTGTATGCCGCATCGAGTCCTTCGGGAGATGCTAGCAGGGTACAAATAAAGTTAATAATAATAATAATAATAATAATAATAATAATAATAATATAATTCCCATCATCCCAAGCCAGCATGAACAGTGGAAGATTGGGGAAACACTACCAGCATGTACAGTATTTGGGGCAGATTAGAGTTGTAGCCTAACAGGGGAATGTTGCACCATACAATCCCATTATACTTGGGCCAGCTCAAATTGTGGATGACAGGGAGGGAACTCTATATTTTGGCTCTCCTTGGATTGGAAGCAAACCATATGGAAACACCGAACTAGAGAGGCTGGCAAACAGTGTTGCACATAGCGTGTTTCAGTCAGGTCCAATGCAGAAGACATAACAACATTGCACACAGGCAAGAGGAAAAAGAACAGAAAAACTTTACTCTTATCAGCAGAGTTAAAACATAAACTTGCAATATTACAAACAGTGCAATAAACTTACATAGTCCTTGTAAGCAATACAGAACAAGGTTTCTTCATCTTCATCCAAATGAGAGAGCTGTAGAAATGGTTGAGCAAAATGCCTGAGTAAAGGCTCCTCAGAGCAAAGGTGAACTGTATTCTAAAACCCATACAGTTATACCCCACCAGGTGTGGTCCAAACTTACTAGTTGACCTACATTAGCAGCTGCACATAATAATTAACACACACACACACACACACACACACACACACACACACACTTGATCCTGTTATGACTTACTGTAACAAACTAATATTTTGAGGAATATGGGTAATTGAAACCATGGATATTGAATCCTCGGATAACGGGGTTGCAGTGTCATAAGGTAAAGGTAAAGATTTCCCCTCAACATTAAGACTACTTATGTCCGACTCTGTGGGGTGCTTCTCATCTCTGTTTCTAAGCTGAAGAGCCAGCGTTGTCCGTAGATGCCTCCAAGGTCATGTGGCCGGCATGACTGCATGGAACGGCGTTACCTTCCCGCCAAAGTGGTATCTAATGATCTAATGAGCTGGGGCTAGCAATGGAAGTTCACCCCGTCCCACAGATTCGAACCACTGACCTTCCGATCAGCAAGTTCTGCAGCTTAGCGGTTTAACCCACTGTTCCACTGTGGCCCTTATCATAATGATTACGAATTGTTCTGTGGGAAGAAGTAGAATCAAAAGCTATTCACCGAACAAAAGAGAAGCCCTAGAGGCCAGATAGTTTGATATGGGAGATGCTGGAGACTCATTGGTCAGTAACCGGAGAAGACCATTTGTTTTGAATGTTGGGAGACATACACACTGGAATATTGGGAATATTCCAGTCACTTTGTATTTCAGAAAGGTCTTGAGATTAGAGTTCCAGCCGTGGGTGGGGGTCAGATGTCCTTGCTACCAGTTAAGTCAGTTTTTCACTAGGCATAGAATTATTATTATTATTATTATTATTATTATTATTATTATTATTTGATACACAACAAGATTAGTACACAGCAAACAAGATCACTATGCTGCCTTTTGTATTCAATCACACGCCGAACTTTTCCCAAGTGTCTAGGACTGTGTGATGTATCAGCAAATAATGCATGCGGGTCTGAGTAGGGTGGCCTTTTGCAGCTGACAGATGGTAATTTTGTCAGCGCTGATTGTGTTTAAGTCCAGGCCAAGGTTTAGGCACTGCACCCAGTGTGCCGATCACCACTGGGACCACCTTGACTGGCTTGTGCCAGAGTCTTTGCAGTTCGATCTATAAATCCTCATATTGTGTCAGTTTTTCCAGTTGTTTCACATCAATCCTGCTGTCACCTGCAATTGCAACATTGACAATCCACACTTTGTTTTTTAACACGATCATGAGGTCAGGAATATTGTGCTCCAAAACTCTGTCTTTCTGAATCCAGAAGTTCCAGAGTAGCTTGACGTGTTCATTCTCTGTAACTTTTTCAGGCTTGTGATCCCACCAGTTCTTTGTCGCTGGCAGATGGTATTATTATTATTATTATTATTATTATTATTATTATTATTATTATATTTATTTATTTATACCCCACTTTATCTCTCCCGAAGGAGACTCACAGCGGCTTAACATAAAAGCATTAACATACAATTTCAAATATACAAATTTTCATACATTAAACAGAATTAAATAAAAACAATATTTTCAAAAAATCACAGTTAAAATCCATGCAGAGTAGTGCAATCAGGTTTACTACAACAGCTTCCTAGATTGTAATGCAGTTCCATGCAACTACTTCCTTGATTTTAATGTATCTGACCAGAAATTACATCTGAAGAATTACTAAATGGCCCAATAGCTCAATAGGCCAGAGAGTCTTGCAGTTTCACTGTTAACTGGCTTCATCTATGAACGGTAAGTTGAGATAATGGGCTTCAGCATCCCTTCAAGCAGACCTGGGAAAGTTGCCCTGACTACAAAGCCAAAAGAGGAAGACCTTGTGACTTTTCCTCTGTCCGATACTTGATTGATCCTACACTACTAAGGCATAACAGGAAACCGAGTTGTAGGTTTTTCGGGCTATATGGCCATGTTCTAGAAGCATTCTCTCCTGACGTTGCACCTGCATCTATGGCAAGCAGCCTAAGAGGTTGTGACCTCACAACCTCTGAGGATGCTTGCCACAGATGCAGGCGAAACGTCAGGAGAGAATGCTTCTAGAACATGGCCATATAGCCTGAAAAACGTATAACTCAGTGGTTCTAGCCATGAAAGCCTTCGACAATGCATAACAGGCAAGCTATGCATAATACGCAACATGCAATGAGACACACAACAATGCATGGGGCTCCACTTTCTTCAAAGGACTGCAGACAACATGCTTCAGCCCCTGCTTGTATGAGGGAAACTACTCTTGCATGAGCACCAAAAAAGGAGGCCAACAATGAACTTCCAGAAACTTAACCCAACATGGCAACTGGTATGGAATCATGGTGTTGCAATCCAAATTCTTTGAATAAGTTGAAGGCCACAAGGTTGGAATAAAAAACCCAGGAACTTTTATTTACATTTATATATAGCCTTGACTTTATTTAAGACTTGAGTTGGGATAGATTTTGGATCCCATCTAGTAGGACACCTTGCTCAGCCGTGAAATCGTGTCATAGAATCATAGATCAAAGAGTTGGAGGAGACCTCGTGGGCCATCCAGTCCAACCCCCTGCCAAGAAGCAGGAATATTGCATTCAAATCACCCCTGACAGATGGCCATCTAGCTTCTGTTTAAAAGCTTCCAAAGAAGGAGCCTCCACCACACTCCGGGCAGAGAGTTCCACTGCTGAACGGCTCTCACAGTCAGGAAGTTCTTCCTCATGTTCAGATGGAATCTCCTTTCTTGTAGTTTGAAGCCATTGTTCCACGACCTAGTCTCCAAGGAAGCAGAAAACAAGCTTGCTCCCTCCTCCCTATGGCTTCCTCTCACATATTTATACATGGCTATCACGTCTCCTCTCAGCCTTCTCTTCTTCAGGCTAAACATGCCCAGCTCTTTAATCCTCATAGGGTTTGTTCTCCAGACCTTTGATCATTTTCATCACCCTTTTCTGGACACATTCCAGCTTGTTAATTTCTCCCTTCAATTGAGATGCCCAGAATTGTGGTGCCCAGAATTCCAGGTGTGGTCTAACCAAAGCAGAATAGAGGGGTAGCATGACTTCCCTGGATCTTTGTCTATATCAGTGTTTCTCAATCTGGGGGTCGGGACCCTGGAGGGGTCGCCAGGAGGTGCCTGAGCGGTCACCAAAGACCACCAGAAAACACAGTATTTTCTGTTGGTCATGGGGGTTCTGTGTGGGAGGTTTGGCCCAATTCTATCATTGGTGGGGTTCAGAATGCTCTTTGATTGTAGGTGAACTATAAATCCCAGCAACTACAACTCCCAAATGTCAAGGTCTATTTTCCCCAAACTCCACCAGTGTTCACATTTGGGCATATTGAGTATTTGTGCCAAGTTTGGTCCAAATCCATCATTGTTTGAGTCCACAGTGCTCTCTGGATGTCGGTGAACTACAACTCCCAAACTCAAGGTCAATGCCCACCAAACCCTTCCAGTATTTTCTGTTGGTCATGGAGGTTCTGTGTGCCAAGTTTGATTCAATTCCATCATTGGTGGAGTTCAGAATGCTCTTTGATTGTAGGTGAACTATAAATCCCAGTAACTACAACTCCCAAAAGACAAAATCAATCCCCAACTCCAACAGTATTCAAATTTGGGCTTTTTGGGTATTTGTGGCAAATTTGGTCCAGTGAATGAAAATACATCCTGCATATCAGATATTTACATTATGATTCATAACAGTAACAAAATTACAGTTATGAAGTAGCAATGAAAATAATTTTATGATTGGAGGTCACCACAACATGAGAAGCTGTATTAAGGGGTCGTGGCATTAGGAAGGTTGAGAACCACTGATCTAGACACTATGCTCCTACTGATGCAGGCCAAAATCCCACTGGCTTTTTTTGCCGCCACATCACATTGTTGGCTCATGTTTAACTTGTTGTCCACGAGGACTCCAAGATCTTATTTAAGCCTTCTACTTAAATACCACTGACAAAGGCCACATTTGTCAGGTTCATATTTTCAAATTGCCACATTTTCAAAATAGCTATAAGAATGAGTCAAAATTCCAGGATGACAATCAGGAGGAGTTATGAGCGCAAGTGTGTTTCCTCAAAATCCCAAATGAAAATATTGGTTTCATTTAACTTAGCCATGTGTTTCTTTGTAAAAGCTACATTAATAAATTGCAGGGTACAGATGCACTGCCTTTACAAAGGTCTCACACCCCAAAGTATAACAGGTTCATATCTGATGAGTCTATACGAAAGGGAAAGCTTTCCCAGCCTCAGATATGAGACATCCTGTTGAATGGGTTGCTGTGAGTTTTCCGGCATGCATGGCCATGTTCCAGAAGCATTCTCTCCTAATGTTTTGCCCACATCTATGACATCTATAGGGTTCTGTGTGGGAAGTCTGGCCCAATTCTATCATTGGTAGGGTTCAGAATGCTCTTTGATTGTAGATGAACTATAAATCCCAGCAATTACCACTCCCAAATGGCAAGGTCTTTTTTTCCCAAACTGCACTCATGTTCACATTTGGGAATATTGAATTTTCATGCCAAGTTTGGCCCAATTATCTCATTGGTGGGGTTCAGAATGCTCTTTGATTGTAGGTTAACTATAAATCCCAGAAATTACAACTCCCAGATGTCACGATCTGTTTTCTCCAAACTCCACCGGTGTTCACATTTGGGCAGATTGAGTATTTGTGCCAAGTTTGGTCCAGATCCACCATTGTTTGAGTCTACAGTGCTCTCTGGATGTAGATGAACTGCAACTCCAAAACTCTGGGTCAATTCCCACCAAACCCTCCCAGTATTTTTTGTTGGTCATGAAAGTTCTGGGTGCCAAGTTTGGTTCAGTTCCATTATTGGTGGAGTTTAGAATGGTCTTTGATTGTAGGTGAACTATAAATCCCAGTAACTACAACTCCCAAATGTCAAGGTCTATCTTCTCCAAACTTCACCAGTGTTCACATTTGGGCATATTAAGTATTTGTGCCAAGTTTGGTCCAGAATTATCACTGTTTGAGTCCAAAGTGCTCTCTGAATGTAAGTGAACTACAATTCCAAAACTCAAGCTCAATACCCACCAAACTCTTCCAGTATTGTCTGTTGGTCATGGGAGTTCTGTGTGCCAAGTTTGGTTCAATTCCATTATTGGTGGAGTTTAGAATGCTCTTTGATTGTAGGTGAACTATAAATCCCAGTAACTACAACTCCCAAATTAGATAATCAATCTCCCCAAGACGGTGGTGGGAGCGAGAGGAGGGCCTCCCCTGTGGATCTTAGTGTCTGTGCTGGTTCATAGAGGGAGATGCGATTGTGGAGATAGGTGGGGCCCGAACCATTTAGGGCCGTGTTTCTCAATCTTCCTGATGCCGCGATCCCATAATCCAGTTCCTCATGTAGTGGTGACACCTAATCATAACATTATTTTAGTTGCTACTTCATAACTGTCATTTTGCTACAGATGTGAATCGTCATGTAAAAACCTCATATGCTGAATGTATTTTCTTTCACTGGACCAAACTTGAACTCTCATGACCAACAGAAAATACTGGGAGGGTTCGGTGAGCATTGACCTTGAGTTGTAGTTCACCTACATCTAGCGAGCACTGTAGACTCAAACAATAGTGAATCTGGACCAAACTTGGCACAAATCCTCAATCTGCCCAAATGTGAACACCAGTGGCGTTTGGGGAAAACAGACCTTGACATTTGGGAGTTGTAGTTGCTGGGATTTATAGTTCACCTACAATCAAAGAGCATTCTGAACTCCACCAACGATGGAATTGAACCAAACTTGGCACACAGAACTCCCATGACCAATAGAAAATACTGGGAGGGTTCGGTGGGCATTGTCTTTGAGTTCTGGAGTTGTAGTTCACCTACATCCAGAGAGCACTGTGGACTCAAACAATGATGGATCTGGACCAAACTTGGCATGAATACTCAATATGCCCAAATGTGAACACTGGTGGAGTTTGGGGAAAATAGACCTTGACATTTGGGAGTTGTAGTTGCTGGGATTTATGGTTCACCTACAATCAAAGAGCATTCTGTGAAGAAGTTGTTAAACTGCTGCCACCAATTGTAAAGAAGACCGTATTAATGCCACCGAATGCCACCAAATGTGAAGGTGCGAGTGGTAAAACACCCACTGCCACCTAATTTATGAGGGAAGCCGGGCAACGATCAATATCAGCCTAGGAACTATTTTATAAAGGGACTGTTTCTGGCTGACTTTATTATTGCAGGCTGTTCAACTTAGAAGAAACTGTATCAGGCAAGACTTGAGGAGAACAGTTACAAGTTTATTTTAACAGCAGTATAATAAGTTTAACTGTTTCTTCAAAAGAGGCACAAATCTTGATGGTTACAATAGTAATGTTTCATGAGTAATCTCAGGCACAGTCTTCAAGAAGTTTCTTTAAGCAGATGTAACCCTTCTGGACAACTGCCCTAATATAACAACTAAGCTAAAAGGCTTATTTTCACAGAATTCCCCATAGCACACTGGCTACAGACACATTCCCTGAATCTCCACCTAGAGACTCAGTGTTCTCTCAGTAGCTCTCCGGCCACTGACTAACTCCCTGTTTCTCCCACTAGAGAAATCAGGCCCTTCCTGTAGCTCACCGGCTTACAACTACATTCCCTGAATCTCCACCCTGAGATTCAGTGTTTTCTCAGTAGCTCTCCGGCCACTGACTGACTTTTTAAAACACAGCTGCCTCTGAAGAGGCAGTTGGCTCCGCCCCTGTTGCTATGGCAACTTAGCTAACATCAAGCCACTCCCACAAAACATAACCTCCCATACTTACCATCCCTAAACCATTGTCCAAACTACACATAACCAAAGGAATAAAATTTACACATCGTCACACTCTCCTCACCAATGATAGAATTAGGTCAAACTTCCCACACAGAACTCCCATGACCAACAGAAAATACTGTGTTTTCTGATGGTCTTTGGCGACCCCTCTGACACCCCCTCATGACACCCCCTCAGCCCCCCCCCCCGCCACTTGTGATGGGCTTTGGCGACCCCCTCTGACACCCCCTCATGACACCCCCAAATGTCCCGAACCCCAGGTTGAGAAATGCTGGTTTAGGTCATCATCTGCACCTTGAATTTGGCTCGGCAACTTATCGGCAGCCAGTGGAGCTGTTTCAATAGGGGCAGTGAAGTCACACAACAGCAACTTATAATAAAAGACACATAACAACCCTACTTCCTCACATGGTTGTCTGTTTTGGCATCTGATAGTTGCCATCACTAGCATCTTCGTCCGGAAAGGATCAATGTATACCCATTATTTTAGATTCTGATCAGAGACAAGAGAGAGCAAGGCTGTTCCATCTTCTGTTTGCTTATTTGAAGTTTGCCATCCTGAAAGTGATGCCCACCTAGCTTTTTCAATAACCTCTTGGGAGAAATGACTTCCTGGCTTGTCTCATCCTTTCCTCCCTCCACTTGAGAACATAAATCAAATAACTTTGAGTGGGTACAACCAATTTTATGCATTACTTCTGAACCAGAGGACAAGAGAGCAGGTCTCTATGCCCAAGGAGCCCAGAATCCAAACTTTGATCTGGAAAGACAAGAGGAAGGAGGCAAATGGAGAAAGGATATGATGCCATTATTTCCGTTACACAACTCCACTTCACTTTGATTCTTCCATAACCATTACGGTGCAATCTTGTGCATCCTTCCTTGCAAGGTTGAGTTCAATGAGATTTACTCTCAGCGACATACATATACTTTATTACAGGAGGGAATGGAATTGTGTATGTCTGTGCTTTTGAGTACAAGCACTTATGATTCATTTCAGATGTTTCAAATCCATAGCAGGCATTAAAGTAATGGCAGCGAGAAACACGAACATGAGTCAACCAGGAGCAAGGAAGCACTCTGTTGCTTTTTGTAGTTGTTGTTTGGAGAAAACACAACAAAAAGTTTCTGTGTGTCTCTTTCTGGGTTCAATGCAATATCTGGGAATATTGCAAAGACAGAATGTTGCTAGGTGACCTTGGGTAAGTCAACTCTCTCAGTTGATTCACTGGGGTCACATTTGCACAAAGTCTACACAAAGAAATTTCACCTAAACATTAAGAAGAATGTCCTAATAGTGGGAGTTGATGCCTGGGAATCATGTGGAGCTCCCTTCTCTGGAAGTTTTTAAGCATAGGCTAAATGACCATCTATTGGGGGTGTTTCTATTGTGTATTCCTGCAGGGAAGAAGGGTGTTGGACTGGATGGTCTTTGAGGTCTCTTCGAAATTTATGATCCTGTGCTTCCCATGTCATAGAAGCAACCTTGGATTCTTAGAATTATAGAACTGGAAAGATCCACAATGGTCACCTAACCAGGTTGCTGTGAATTTTCCGGGCTGTATGGCCATGTTCCAGAAGCATTCTCTCCTGACGTTTCACCCAGATCTATGGCAGGCATCCTCAGAGGGAGCCCCCGGTAGCGCAGTGGGTTAAACCCCTGTGCCAGCAGGACTGAAGACCAACAGGTCGCAGGTTCGAATCCGGGGAGAGGAGGATGAGCTCCCTCTATCAGCTCCAGCTCCTCATGCGGGTACATGAGATTAGCCTCCCATAAGGATGATAAAAACATCAAATCATCCAGGCATCCCCTGGGCAACGTCCTTGCAGACGGCCAATTCTCTCACACCAGAAGTGACTTGCAGTTTCTCAAGTCGCTCCTGACACGACAAAAAAAAAAATCCTCAGAGGTTGAGGGATCTGTTGGAAACTAGGAAAGTGGGTTTATATATCTGTGGAATAATGTCCAGGGTGGGAGAAAGAATGCTTGTCTGCTTGAGGCAAGTGTGAATGTTGCCATTGGCCACCTTGATTAGCATTCACTGGCCTTACAGCTTCAAAGCCCGGCTGCTTCCTGCCTGGAGGGATCCTTTGTTTGGAGGTGTTAGCTGGTCCTGATTGTTTCCTGTCTAGAATTCCCCTGTTTTTTGAGCGTTGCTCTTTATTTACTGTCCTGATTGTAGAGGTTTTTTTAATACCAGTAGCCAGATTTTGTTCATTTTCATGGTTTCCTCCTTTCTGTTGAAATTGTCCTCATGTTTGTGGATTTCAATGGCTTCCCTGTGTAGTCATCTAACCTGTCATGCAAGAATGCACACATTAATATACAATTAAGATAAATAAATAAAAAAAATCAAAACCAATTTCCTAATCTAAAGTGGGACCCACTGAAGTCTTTAAAAATGTAATGTGTTAAAGGCCCACCTGAATAAAAAGGTTTTAGCTGGACAACGGAGAAGGGGTTTTATAAGGGCTTTACCCTTCTCTGCCAAAGTGTGCTACAGCTTCACCAAGCTACAACTCCCAGATATTGTGGCTCAGCCAGGGGCTGATGAGTTCACGGATGATTCAGAAGGAACTGTGGGATTTTCTGGGGTTCAAAGTGATGAAGATTCAGGCCAGGGAAATGAAACTGGTTCAGACAGTGCAGAGCTCCAAGGTCAGTCAGTGGAGCCAGAAACAACAACATTAGATAAGGGGTCAAGCGAAGAGTTAAGTAAAATGAAAAGTTCTGCACCTGGTGATACAGAGAATAGCAAAAGTCTTCGTTAACAGATCAGAGCTGAAAACATTGCCCCAATTCTTTTGTTGGTGGGTTTCAGAATGTTCTTTGTAGGTGAACTATAAATCCCAGTAACCACAACTTCCAAAAGCCAAGGTCTATTTCCCCCAAACACCATCTGTGTTCATATTTGGGCATATTGAGTATTCATGCCAAGTTTGGTCAAGATCCATCATTGTTTGAGTCCACAGTGCTCTCTGGATGTAGGTGAACTACAACTCCCAAACTCAAGGTCAATGCCCACCAAACCCTTCTAGTGTTTTCTGTGGGTCATGGCAGTCCTGTGTGCCATGTTTGGTTCAATGCCATAATTGGTAGAGTTCAGAATGCTCTTTGATTGTAGGTGAATTATAAATCTCAGCAACTACAACTCCCAAATGACAAAATCAAAATTTTTTTGAGTGAAGAACATACATTGGGTTGTTAGGTGTATGCTGCCCAAATTTGGTGTCAATTCACCTACTGGTTTTTGAGTTCTGTTAATCCCACAAACGAACATTACATTTTTATTTATATAGATTTTGATTACTGTGCGGTTAGCACTATTTGCAAAACCTTTTTGGATTATTCCTCTTCTTTCTTTCTTTCTTTCTTTCTTTCTTTCTTTCTTTCTTTCTTTCTTTCTGCTTTTTCCATATATTCTATGTGCTTTTACAATAAGCCGTTTGCTTATATTGTGTGGTGCTGTGGTCATAGGTGACCCCAGGCCTGAGGTGCAACACTAGGAGCCTATAGTATTGAACCATGATCATTAAAGTGGGGTCAAAGTGCATTAATTCTACAGTGTAGATGCACCCATTGTGGCATATTCCTCTCTACGAATGCTTTTGCAAATTCAGAACAGAGCTGCAGGTAACCTAGAGGAAGGTACATTGCTGTGAATTCAGAAGGGGCCTGTTTTGTAACCAGCCTGGCTTGGGAACTGACCACGTTTTTTGTTCTCTGTGATTTGCCATCCTTCACAGAGGAGGTTCTGACCGAAGGAGATAAGAACAGGGTGTTTTCACCTGAGCTAATTCACTAACTAATTGAAAGAAGACGGCACCTTATTGCAGTTCAGTTATCTATAGCATACCTGGCTTGAAATAGCTGCCATACATCATGTGCCAAGGTGAGAGTACTATTGAATGTATGAGGGGAAAAAATTAAACAAAATGGGCCACTTCAACAGGGACCTGAAAAACCCTTTATTTTTAAACAGGGGTTCCAGAAGGGTTAATTAGCAAGAGGTCATGTTAGTTTCAAGATCAACTCCGTCTCTCTTAATTTGACATAATGACATCCACCGCATATTATTGCTGTATTTCAGTCCTCCAATGCATTGCCCCACTTTGAGGCACGGTCCGATTGCCACTCTCTTCAAGGAAGGATGCGGAGCTGCCATGTCTTTGGGGCATCATTGTGTCCCTTGTTTCGCTGGACACCTAAATGTGGCTTTTAACGCAAACGTCTCGCTAAGCCTGAAATCCCTCTAATCGCTTTTGGTACGGTTGGCAGCCTGTCCCTTTGAAAGTTAAGTTCTTAACATCTCAGTTAAGGATTTTGCAGGGTGTCGCATAAACCTTCAACATTTTGCAGGTTTTTGCAGTCGCCAAAATAGAAAAGGAAGCAAACACAAGCTCGGAAAGGCTGCCGAAGTTTGTTTTTGCCCAAGTGAACTGGGAAGGATAAAATTCGCTCTGTCCTCTTCCCCTCTGAAGAATTAATTGATTGCAAATTGCTTTTGAGTTTTGAATTTGCAGCTTGTCAAATTTGCAGCTCGACAGGTGGCAGGTACGAATCTGGGGAGAGGCGAATGAGCTCCCTCTATCAGCTCTAGCTCCTCATGTGGGGACATGAGAGAAGCCTTCTACAAGGATGATAAAGCATCAAAGCATTCAGACGTCCCCTGGGGAACGTCCTTGCAGACAGCAAATTCTCTCACACCAGAAGCGACTTGCAGTTTCTCAGGTCACTCCTGACACAACAACAACAAAAAAGTTCGTCAAATAAACTGAGGGTCCCAGGGGGGGGGGGGGGTTATGAGGGCGTCTCAGAGGGGTCACCAAAGACCATCAAAAACATATATTTCTGATGGTCTTAAGAATACCTTTGGCAGAGAAAGCTGAAGATCTCTCCACCTCTCCTTTTTCTTTCTTTTTGGAAACAGCAAATCCTCCCACCAAAAGCCCTCCTTCGCTGTGATTGGCCAGCCTCTCATTTGAGGGGAGGGCTGTTTCTGAGACTCTAAGCGGGGAGGGAAGAGCAGGCATGCTCAGCGCATGGCAGCATGGTGTGCCTGTGTGGGCGAAGGAGAACGTACGAGGCTGGAGGGAGGCTCACACCAGTGAGTCCCTTCTAGGTTCTGTGTGGGAAGTTTGGCCCAATTCTATTGTTGGTGGGGTTCAAAATTATGTTTCATTGTTGGTGAACTATAAATCCTAGCAACTGCAACTCCCAAATGTCAAGGTCTATCTTCTCCAAACTTCACCAGTGTTCACATTTGGGCATATTAAGTATTTGTGCCAAGTTTGGTCCAGAACTATCATTGTTTGAGTCTACAGGGTTCTCTCGATGTAAGTAAACTACAATTCCAAAACTCAAGATCAATGCCCACCAAACCCTTCCAGTATTTTCTGTTGGTCATAAGAGTTCTGTGTGCCAAGTTTTGTTCAATTCCACCACTGGTAGAGTTCAGAATGCTCTTTGATTGTAAGTGAACTATAAATTCCAGCAACTACAACTCCCAAATGACAAAATCACCCCCCCCCCCAAACCCTACCAGTAGTCAAATTTATTTATTTATTTATTTATTTCATATTCTTCTATCCCGCCCTTCTCCCCATAAGGGGGACTCAGGGCAGCCTCACATGATGCTTGCAATGTATACATCATAAAAATACAATTAAAACAGTAAAACAGTGAAAATATCTTAAAAAACATCATAAAAATCAGCCAATAAATTCATTTAACAATAATATTAGAGTGCCAGTAAAACCAAAAATCAAGCCAGGAAATCCAATGTCGCAAACCCAAATTCCTTTCCTATTGTTACTTCATCTAATCAAATGCCTGGCCACAGAGCCAGGTCTTCAGCGTCTTCTAAAGGACAGGAGGGAAGTAGCCAACCTGATGTCCTTAGGGAGAGAGTTCTACAGACGGGGGGCCACTGCCAAGAAGGCCCTGTCTCTCGTCCCCACCAATTGTGTTTGCGAGAGTGGTGGGATTGAGAGCAGGGCCTCTCCTGATGATCTTAAGCTTCGTGATGGTTCATAGTTGGAGATACGTTCGGACAAGTTTGGGCGTATTGGGTATTTGTGCAAAATTTGGTCCAGTGAATGCATCCTGCATATCAGATATTTACATTACAATTCATAACAGTAGCAAAATTACAGTTATGGAGTAGCAATAAAAATAATTTATGGTTGAGGTTCGTCACAACATGAGGGACTATATTAAGGGGCTGCGGCATTAGGAAGATTGAGAAACACTGCCATAAAGTCTTTTTTATTTGCCTGATTCTAAGCATCCTTTGCTGTTTCAGGAAAATAAGAAATGTGCTACCCTAAAAGAGACAAAGGAGGCATAGTGTGCAGGTACAGCTATACCAGGAGCTCCAGTTTTGTTTGCTTTGCATTGAATATTTGTTGTAGTCCTAAGTTTCAGGGACTCTGCAGATAGGTGGCTTCTTTTGGCTGCAATCATAGGGCAAGCCACCTGTCAATTATAGTTAGGTTCCCTGGTCCCGCCCCCTTTTTGGGTTTTAGAGGGAATAGGAGCCATTTTGGGTTCAGTCCACACAGAGAAGCCTTTCATGCAGGACATAATACCAAGAGCTCCTGTAGAAAGTTTCGTCTTCTACGGCTTGGCCGGGGAGATACAGCCCCACGGCTTGGCCGGGGAGATATACAGCCCACAGCTTGGCCGGGGTTATACAGCCCTACAGTTCCTTTGCTGAAAGACTTCAATCAGCCATCACAGAAACCTGAGTTCTTTTCCCCCTGGAAGTCTACAAAGCTCTGCTTGGTAAGGGTCACTCCCGGAAGCCAGAAGCAGTTGGTACCGGGTGCAGGGGCTCCACGCCAACAGAGGCAAAGACAAACTGCCCAGATTAGAAGTTAAGGATTTCCCAATTAGCTAAAATACAGTTTATGAAGATAGTGCCTGTTCCCTGTGGACAAGGGGTCACGGGGGAGTGTCAGAGGGGGTCACTAAAGACCATCAGAAAACACACTATTTTCTGTTCTATGTGGGAAGTTTGGCCCAATTCTGTCGTTGGTGAGGTTCAGAATGCTCTTTGATTGTAGGTGAACTATAAATTCCAGCAACTACAACTCCCAAAATATCAAGGTCTATTTTCCCCAAACTCCACCAGTGTTCACGTTTGGGCATATTGACTATTTGTGCCAAGTTTGGTCCAGACCCATCATTGTTTGAGTCCACAGTGCTATCTGGATGTAGGTGAACTACAACTCCAAAACTCAAGGTCAATGCCCACCAAACCCTTCCAGTTCTTTGTGCCAAGTTTGGTTCAATTCCATCGTTGGTATAGTTCAGAATGCTCTTTGATTGCAGGTGAACTACAAATCCCAGCAACCACAACTCCCAAATGACAAAATGAACCCCCCCCCCCACCAACCCCACCAGTATTCAAATTTGGGTGTATCGGGTATTTGTGCCAAATTTGGTCCAGTGAATGAAAATACATCCTGCATATCGGATATTTACATTACGATTCATAACAGGAGCAAAATGACAGTTATGAAGTAGGAAGGAAAATAATTTTATGGTTGGGGGTCACTACAATATGACGAACTGTATTAAGGGGTCGCAGCATGAGGAAGGTTGAGAACCCCTGCATTACACTGTTAAGAAAGCTTTAAAGTACCTGTTCGTTTTCATTAATAAAGAACTTTGTTGAACCTTTAAGCAATCTAAAGACTCTGTTTTAAGGAAATCCAAAGGTCTTTAATCTGAGGCAGCCCCAGCGTCCCGTTGGGCACACAGAATTTATGTCCTGTCTACAGTCTTATGCAGAGACCCAGCGTGCGACAGCACACTTAGATTTGACCAAAATGTGTAAACATTTAGAAATAACTTTTCTAATGTAAACAGATCTAACAGCAACATGCTCATAAACTTCCATATGGCCAGACTGTGATTCTGATTATCCTTCCTAGTAGCCATGTGTATAGGGGATGGTGGGAGATGCCATCAAAACATCCAAAGGGCATATGACGTTGCATTCCCCTCTTGTACATCATAGCCTCACAGCTCAAACGGTGCATCCCAGTGTTTACTTTTCATAAGTGGTCCCAAAGCAAGCATCCTCTGATTCATATCCTTTTCCCATTCAGAATTTTAAAAAAGATGAGAGTTAGAACAGGCAAGATATAGAAATGGAAGGAGAAGAGCAATGCAAAACGTGGGCGAAACATTTCGTTTTGCTCTTTGACCTCCTGCAGGGTCTGAAGCCTTGGTTGTGCTGTATTCATTGGAACTCTTTTCTTTGCCCAGTATATGGTGCTAAGGGCTGAAAGAAGGAAAGAGGGAAAAGAATTAAGAAAGGGAGGGGAAAAAGTGGAATGTGCCAGTTGATCTCTTGGCCTCGGAAAGGGCAAAGGTCATAGGGCACAAACCTGGGTAAGCAACCCCCTTGCAATGTCTCAAAATAAATAAATCAATATACACACAGAGTTTGGAAGAGAGGTTGGTACTGGAGAGTATAAAGTACTAACAAATCTACTAACAAACTACAAGAGAGGAAATTTCATCTGAACATTAGGAAGAACTTCCTGACTGTGAGAGCCGTTCAGCAGTGGAACTCTCTGCCCCAGAGTGTGGTGGAGGCTCCTTCTTTGGGGGCTTTTAAGCAGAGGCTGGATGGCCATCTGTCAGGGGTGCTTTGAATGCAATATTCCTGCTTCTTGGCAGGGGGTTGGACTGGATGGCCCATGAGGTCTCTTCCAACTCTTTGATTCTATGATTCTAAATCCATTTGAGCTGGATTGAGAAAGTGATGTAAATTTGCTTACATTGTGCCTTCCTTTGTCTTCCTCTGAGGCTGAGAGAGTATGACTTTCCCAAGATCATACAATAGACTTCCATGGCTGAGTGGAGATTTGAATCCTGCTCTTCAGAGTCATAGCCAACCCACAAACCACCACAACATGCTGGCTTAGGTAAAGGTTTACCCCTGACATTAAGTCCAGTCGTATCCGACTCCGGGGATTGTTAATCATCTCCATTTCTAAGTTAAAGAGCTGGCGCTGTCCATAGACACCTCCAAGGTCATGTGGCCGGCATGATTGCATGGAGTGCCACTACTCACATTTGCATGTTTTCGAACTGCTAGGTTGGTAGAAGCTGGGGCTAACAGCGGGAGCTCATGCCGCTCCCCGTGTTCGAACCTGTGACTTTTCGATCAACAAGTTCAACAATTCAGTGGTTTAACCCACTGCACCACTGGTGGCCCCACATGATGGCTTAAGCCAGCATTTCACAACCTGGGGGTCAGGACCCCTGGGGGGGGGTCGTGAGGGGGTGTCAGAGCATTTGCTGAAGACCATCAGAAAACAGTACTTTCTGTTGGTCATGGGATTCTGTGTGGGAAGTTTGTCCCCATTCTATCATTGGTGGGGTTCAGAATGCTCTTTGATTGTAGGTGACCTATAAATTCCAGCAACTACAATTCCCAAATGTCAAGGTCTACTTTCCCCAAACTTCACCAGTGCTCACATTTGGGCATGTTGAGTATTGGTGCCAAGTTTGGTCCAGATCACAGTTTGAGTCCACAGTGCTCTCTGGATGTAGGTGAATTACAACTCTCAAACTCAAAGTCAATGCCCACCAAACCCTTCTAGTATTTTGTGTTGATCACGGGAGTTCTGTGTGCCAAGTTTGGCCCAATTCTATCATTGGTGGGGTTCAGAATGCTCTTTGATTTTAGTTGAACTATAAATCCCAGCAACTACAACTCCCAAATGTCAAGGTCTCTTTCCCCCAAACTCCACGAGTGTTCACCTTTGGGCATATTGAGTATCGGTGCCAAGTTTGGTCCAGATTAATCATGGTTTGAGTCCACAATGCTCTCTGGATGTAGGTGAACTACAACTCTCAAACTCAAGGTCAGTGCCCACCAAACCCTTCCAGTATTTTCTGTTGGTCATGGGAGTTCTGTGAGTCAAGTTTGGTTTAATTCCATCATTGCTGGAGTGCAAAATGGTCTTTGATTATAGGTTAACTATAAACCCCAGCAACTACAACTCCCAAATTACAAACTCAATCACCCCAATCCCACCAATATTCAAATCTGGGCGTATTGGGTATTTGTGCCAAATTTGGTCCAGTGAATGAAAATACATCCTGCATATCAGATATTTCCCTTACAATTCATAAGAGTAGCAAAATTACATTTATGAAGTAGCAATGAAAATAATGTTATGGTTGGGGGTCACCACAATATGAGGAACTGCATTAAGGGGTTGTGGCATTAGGAAGGTTGAGACACACTGGCTTAAACCAATTCTATGCAAATGTGTCACCTCCTGGCTACCGAGTTTTCCAGATATGCTTAAAAGGCCAACCAAAATATCTCATTCGCCTCCAATAGTTTTGACCACCTGATTACAATCAAAATAGATGCTTCCTGGAATGGATCCCATTGTGCGTTTTACCAGCTTTGGGTTTCATCACCCACCTTCCCCCAGTTTGCTTTGACAAGCAATTGCCAGCGAAGAAGAAATGCATAGAAGTAAAATGATCCTGGAGTTGGTGCAATAAGGAATATCACCTTTCCTCATCTGCTTCATGTTCACTGCATCCAACATGGCCATTTAGACATTCTAGGAGAGGAGGGGGAGGACACTGATATCATAGGAAGGAATACAATAAGCTGACACTACCTCCCCTCCGTCCAAGTATTATACCCCAAAGCTCTGGGTGGTCCTGGATTTCCTATTGGTCAATCATTGCTTAGTTAGTTAGGTAGGTGATCCCTCATACTCCGAGGATGGTGGTCCTCCAAGTGTAGTATCCAGGCAGTGGGTCCGTAGGTGACTGTGGAGCTCTATTCTTGATCTGCATCTTTTCCCGCAGTAAGGGCATCGGTTTCCAGGTGGAAGGTGGTCCTGGTCGGGGTTGGCTTGACATGCCTTCCTCTTGCCACATTTCTCTCTTTCGCTCTCCATCCGTGCCTCTTCAAATTCTACAGCATTGCTGGTCACAGCTGACCTCCAACAGAAGCGCTCAAGGGCCAGGGCTTCCCAGTTCTCAGTGTCTCTGCCAGAGTTTTTAAGGTTGGCTTTGAACCCATCTTTGAATCTCTTTTCCTGTCCTCCAACATTCCATTTTACATTCTTAAATTTGGAGTAGAGCAACTGCTTTGGGAGACGGTGGTCAGGCATCCGGACAACGTGGCCGGTCCAGCAGAATTGATGGCAGAGGAGCATCGCTTCAATGCTGGTGGTCTTTGCTTCTTCCAGCATGCTGACATTTGTCCGCTTGTCTTCCCAAGAGATCTGCAGGATTTTCTGGAGGCAACGCTGCTGGAATAGATCCAGGAGTAGCATGTGACGTCTGTAGACAGTCCATGTCTCACAGGCATACAGCAGGGTTGGGAGGACAATAGCTTTATAAACAAGCACCTTGGTATCCCTACAGATGTCCCGGTCCTCAAACACTCTGCTTCATTCGGAAAAATGAACAGACTGCCAGGGCCACATCAGGTGGAATCTGAAAAACCAGGGAGCATTTGTATGGCAAAGGAATCTTAAAATAAAGATGAATGTATCATATCAGAGACTGGCTATCTCCCCTCCAGCTGTTATAATGTATTGTCAAAGGCTTTCGTGGCCAGAATCACTGGGTTGCTGTGAGTTGTTTGGGCTGTATGGCCATGTTCCAGTAGCATTCTCTCCTGACATTTTGCTTGCATCTGTAGCTGGCATCATAGATCATAGAGTTGGAAGAGACCTCACGGGCCATCCAGTCCAACCCCCTGCCAAGAAGCAGGAAAATCTCATTCAAAGCACCCCCGACAGACGATCATCCAGCCTGTTTAAAAGCTTCCAAAGAAGGAGCCTCTACCACATTCCAGGGCAGAGGGTTCCCCTGGTGAACAGCTCTCACAGTCAGGAAGTTCCTCCTAATGTTCAGATGGAATCTCCTTTCTTGTAGTTTGAAGCCATTGCTCCATTGCGTCCGAGTCTCCAGGGCAGCAGAAAACAAGTACGTTCCCTCCTCCCTGTGACTTCCTCTCACATATTTATACATGGCTATCATGTCTCCTCTCAGCCTTCTCTTCTTTAGGCTAAACATGCCCAGCTTTTTAAGCCGCTCCTCATAGGGCTTGTTCCCCAGACCCTTGCAGCCATTTATTAACATCACAACCATGAATAGTCAGTAGTTCAAATACAACTTAGCATATTCAGATATCTTGCAGAGATGGGCAAGATGCCTTTCTCATCTTCAGAGGTCTGTTGGAAGTGAGGCGAGCGGAGTTTGTGTGTGTGCATATCTGTCTATTTGTCTGTCTGTCTGTCTGTCTGTCTGTCTCTCTCTCTCTCTCTCTCTCTATATATATATATATATATCTGTGGAATGTCCAGGGTGGGAGAAAGAACTCTTTTCTGTTTCAAGCAAGTGTGAATGTTGCAATTAGCAAGCTTGATTAGCATTTAGTAGCCTTGCAGCTACAAAGTCAATCAGTGAGAGTATTTGCATAGAGGTAGCCTGGCTGATGTGCCTGGAGGCATCCTTTGTTTTGAAAGGTGTTAACCGGCACTTGATTGCTTGCTGTCTGGAGTGGTGTTTTTTTATTTACTGCCTTGATTCTAGTGTTTTTTTTAATACTAGTAACCAAATATTGTTCATTTTCTTGGTTTCCTCCATTCTGTTGAACGAATCCACATGCTTGTGGATTTCAATGGCTTCTCTGTGTAGCTTGACATGATGGTTGTCAGAGTGGTCCAGCATGTCTGTGTTCTCCAATAATATGCTGTGTCGAGGTTGGTACGTCAGGTGCTCTGCTATGGCTGAGTTAGTCTGCAGTGCCTTTCATGTTCTTTGATTCTTGTTTGGGCAATGCTACATTTGGTGGTCCCTATGTAACCTTGTCCAGAACTACATGGTATACAGTAGACTCCTGTAGAAGTGAGAGGATCCCTCTTGTCCTTTGCTGAACGTAGCATTTGTTGGATTTTCTTGGTGTGTCTGTAGATAGTTTGTATGTGGTGTTTCCTCATCAGCTTCCCTATGCGGTCAGTGGTTCCCTTGATGTATGGCAAGAACACTTTTCCTCTGGGTGACTCTCGTGGCTTCTTCTCAGTCTTGCAGCTCTTCTGATGTCTGAGGTGGAGTCTCCATTGGCCTCTAGAGCCCAGTTGAGGTGGTTCAGTTCAGCTTGGAGGAGGTGGGGTTCGCAGATTCTTTTTGCACGGTCTGCCAGGCCTTTAATCATGCTTCTTTTTTTAAAAAAATTGGGTGATGGTTGGAGTTTTTATGTAGGTATCTATCCATGTGTGTAGGTTTTCTGTGAACTGAATGGCCCAATTGTTGATTTGGTTTGTGGATGACTAGGACATCTAGAAATGGCAGTTTTATTGCGTTTTCTTTTCCCATAGTACATTGGATGTTTGGATGGATGTTGATGATTTTATTGGATATATGTTGTTGATTTTATTTCCCCTGTCAGGAGTGACTTGAGAAACTGCAAGTCGAGTGACTTGAGAAACTACAAGTCGCTTCATGTGTGAGAGAATTAGTCGTCTGTAAGGACATTGCCCAGGGGACACCTGGATGTTTTTGATGTTTTACCATCCTTGTGGGAGGCTTCTCTCATGTCCCCGCATAGGAAACTAGAGCTGACAGAGGGAGCTCACCCATGCTCTCCCTGTATTCGAACCTGTGACCTGTTGGTCTTCAGTCTTGCTGGCACAAGGGTTTAACCCACTGTGCCACTGGGTGCTGTTGTTGATGTGATCCAGAAACTTGTTTAGTTCTTATCCATGGCTCCAAATGGTGAAGGTGTCATCCACAAATCTGAACCATATAGTGGGCTTTTTTGTTGCTGTTTCCAGGGCTTGTTTCTCAAAGCGTTCCATGTAGTAATTTGCTATGACCAGGCTGAGAGGGCTCCGAATGTCTACTCCATCTTTCTGTTCATAGAATTCATTGTCCCACTGGAAGTAGCTGGTGGTGAGGCAATGGTGAAACAGTTATTATAATGGGTTGTTGTGAGTTTTCCAGGCTGTCTGGCCAAATTTCAGAAGCATTCTCTCCTGGCATTTCACCTACATCCTCAGATATTGTGAGGTTTGTTGGAAACTAGACAAGTGAGGTTTATATATCTGTGGAATGTCCAGGGTGGTAGACAGAGTGGGTTTATATATCTTTCCACAGATATATAAATCTCACTCACCTAATTTGCAAAAGACGTCACAGCCTCTGAAGATTTTATTTGTCGTGTCAGGCAACCAGTCAATTATATTACATTTCTAACAGAACAAAGCAAACAAACAGACAAAATACAAAATTTGTGAGTTTGGTAGTTGATTAAATGTCCTTTGACCAGTAGCTGGCCACTTGGAGTGCTTCTGGTGTTGCTGCAAGAAGGTCCTCCCTTGTGCATGTGGCAGGGCTCAGGTTGCATTGCAGCAGCTGGTCAGTGGTTTGCTCTTCTCCACACTCGCATGTAGAGGATTCCACTTTGTAGCCCCATTTCTTAAGGTTGGCTCTGCATCTCGTGATGCCAGAGTGTGGTCTGTTCAGCGCCTTCCAAGTCGCTCAGTCCTTTGTGTGCCCAGGGGAGAGTTTCTCATTTGGTATCAGCCATTGGTTGAGGTTCTGGGTTTGAGCCTGCCACTTTTGGACTCTCGCTTGCTGAGGTGTTCCAGCAAGTGTCTCTGTAGATCTTACAAAACTATTTCTAGATTTAAGTCGTTGACGTGCTGGCTGATACCCAAACAGGGGATGAGCTGGAGATGTCTCTGCCTTGGTCCTTTCACTATTGGCTGCTACTTCCCGGCGGATGTCAGGTGGTGCAATACCGGCTAGGTATTGCAAGACATCTGGGCGTCCCCTGGCAACGTCTTCGTAGATGGCTGATTCTCTCGCCACAGAAGCGACCAACATGCAAGCAAGCAAGCCTAGCCTCTGAAGATGCCTGCCATAGACATGGGTTAAATGTCAGGAGAGAATGCTTCTGGGGCATGTCTATACAGCCTGGAAGACTCGCAGCAACCCAGTGATTCTAGCCATAAAAGCTTTCAACAACACAGTCGTCATAATGCTCTCTAAGTCTGAAGGTCAGGGATGAGCTAGCAGCCAATGAGTCACTCTTAACGCAAGAGATATCCACAATTTCTGGCTGGGGGCACATTTTGCAGAAGAACCCCCTTTTCTTCTAATATGCAACCCCTTACTCCAATCCTGACCAAAAACAACTCTAGCCGAGTTGAGACTGAGCAATGAATGTTGATAAGACTACAGAATATTAGCTCCTGGAGATGGGGGAAATAGATGATGTGCATGTATGAAGTGGACCATGCCACACTGCTGCTTTGTGTTGCAGATCCCACTTGGGGACTGACAATTCCCAGGCACAGAAAGCGCCACTCTATTATACACCTTCCTGCTTGCCCTTCCACCCTCTTCATGTTGTCCTGGAAACAGGGGCCGTGACACCTTTTGGAGAGTGACAGGGCTGCAACAAAGCCTCCTGTCATGGTACCAATTGGATTGAAATGTCCCGTGTCCCCTTCCCCCTCTTTCTGAGGATGCCGTTGGAGAAACAAGAGTGCTGCGGGTGGCCTGGCCCGGCGGGGGGACTCCGAACACCGGTCGACCATGGAGAGTCCCAACTTTCTTCTCCCTGGGACCGCCTTGTTCCTCTCACTTTCTTTGGGTCAGGAGGACAAGGTTCACTGACTCCTCTTCGTTGTGAAGAGAAGGTGGATTAAAGAGCGGGTGATGGCCTTTTCTTGTCACTCTTGCCCAGCGGAGGCCAAGTCAGCCGTCCTCAAAACCTGTCGCACACAAAGTTGGGGCTGCAAGTGTCATTCAGTGTGACGGCAGCTGTCCATCAAACCCATGGGAGCCTTTAGGGACCAGCAGTGCACAGATCGGGAGACACTGGGTGTTTTAAGAGTCAATTCTTGCCGTTTAGATTTATTTGGGGGTAGATAACTGGAGTTTGGAAAAGCTCCAGTTTTGGACTCCAAGTCCCAGAATCCCCTATCCATTATGACCCCAGAATGCTAGCTGGGTGGCATAATCTTTCCTAAGCCAATATTTCTAAGCTCTAATAAACAATCCATTCCTTTAAAGTGGATATGGGCAAACTTTGGCCTTCCAACTGTTATGGGCTTCAATTCCCACAATTCTTAACAGCCTACCGCTCTTAGGAAATGTAGGAATTGGCATCCAAAACACCTGGAGGGCCAAAGTTTGCCCATGTCTGTTTTAAAGAGTTCTTGATTCAGGAAGTGACAACATAGAAGCTACTCATAATCCCCAGATAAAAACTGTTGGGTAAAATAGCTTTTGAGTACTTGCAGGCAAAGGCAAATCCCAAATATTCCTATCCCAAGAAAACATTACAAAATCCATGCTGTAAGTTGGCAGGTGACTTGAAGGTAGATGTACACACACCTCAGTTTCTCTTGTGTGTGTTGAGACAGTTGGCAGGTGACTTGCAGGTAGATGTACACACACCTCAGTTTCTCTTGTGTGTGTTGAGACAGTGTCTTCTACTAATCTTTTTCTTCCCAAGCCATGGACTCACACAGGGTTTATTCTAGTGGTTCCCATGGACCACTATCAGTCTGCAAGAACAAAAATATGGTCCATGGCCTCATTATTGCTGCACTGTTGCCTCAAAATTATGCTGCAACGAGAGCGACTGGTCTCGTGAAACTCTCTTCTACTGCCCGGGCAATGGCGATGTCAGGAGGAGAGAGGCTGAATATCCACAAAGATGACTACTACCAGATCAGCTTTAAATTATTAAATACTAGTTATCCCCTGCCACGCGTTGCTGTGGCCCAGTCTGGTGATATGGAAAAATAAAGTAATGAGAAAGTGTTGATTTCTAATCTATGTAATGTCTTTCTGCTTGTGGGTAAACAGTATTTCTTGCTGTTTCTTTGTCAGTGTTGATGTGGAGATTGTCTGGTTTGCCTACTCTGCAATATACAATTGGCCTTCTTTAGGGGTCCCTTTCAAATCTATGATACTATATCTCTCTCTGTGTGAATCATATATATCTATCTATATCTATAGTTGGATGTCTCTTTATCAGGAGGGCTTTGATTGCGTTTTCTTGCCCTGGTGAAGGGAGTCGGACTGGATGGCCTTAAGTATTTTCTGTTGGTCATGGGGGTTCTGTGTGGGAAGTTTGGCCCAATTCTTTAGTTGGTGGGGTTCAGAATGCTCTTCGATTGTAGGTGAACTATAAATCCCAGCAACTACAACTCCCAAATGTCAAGGTCTATTCCCCCCAAACTCCATCTGTGTTCATATTTGGGCATATGGAATATTTGTGCCAAGTTTGGTCCAGATCCATCATTGTTTGGGTCCACAGTATTCTCTGGATGTAGGTGAACTACAGCTCCCAAACTGAAGGTCAGTGCCCATCAAACCCTTCAAGTGTTTTCTGTTGGTCATGGGAGTCCTGTATGCCACGTTTGGTTCAATTCCATCGTTGGTGGAGTTCAGAATGCTTTTTGATTGTAAGTAAGCTATAAAACCCAGCAACTACAACTCCCAAATGACAAAATTAATATTTTTGAGTGATGGTCACTTGTTGGCCTGATAGGTGTCTTGTGTCCAAATTTGGTGTCAATTTGTCCAGTGGTTTTTGAGTTATGTTAATCCCACAAACGAACATTACATTTTTATTTACATAGATGGTTTTCTGTGAGTGAGCAGATGGCGACTACTGGATGGCATATGTTCTGTATCAGAGAAAAAGTGGTGTATAAATAAACATAATAAGAATAAGTAGACATGCAGTTTTTCTAAGGAGAGCTTTATTTTTGTAGTAGGGCAGCCTTACAAAAAATGTAACTCCTTGAAAGACAAGCAAACCTGCCTGGGCACGAGAGCTTTTTTGCCCTCTCTTTGAGAAGCTGTTTATAGGGATTTTGCAGAGGAAGGAGCCACCGCGGCTGCAAGTCTGGGAGGTCGGTCTTTTGTTTCCATATTTCAGCGCCTTCTGTGATGGTGCTGAGAACTCTGCTTTTCCGGTGGATAAACCCATCCACCCCAATGTTCTTCTTCTTCCTCCTGGCCTTTCTCCCCTTGTATCCAGCTCCTAGGCCTAATAATAGCTTGACAACCCAGAGACACTTCAGGAGCTGTTTTCAGTGTAACTGAGATAAACTGACATGTGGAGCCATGTCCCTTGCATGCATACGCATCTAGAGCCACATAGGAGCACATTCTCAGACAAGGGTGCAACTATGCTGTAGAATTAATGCATCAACACTATTTTAACTGCCATGTCTCAGTTAAGTTTGAAAAGGTTTACAAAATTAAAAAGAAATATTATTTTATTGTCATTATAACACTGCTGAATGGCATGTGGACAAATTGCAGTGTGGTTGTTTTCAGTCTGGCAGGCATGAAGCTTAATTTGGAGGAATGTAAAGCTATATAAACAGTATTTCTTTTTGGGGTCACACAGATTCATCCTGGGGATTGAAACATGACTCCAATGATGCTCTGTTCCCCCCCAAATAAGACAGGGTTTTATATTAATGTTTGCTCGAAAAGACACACTAGGGCTTATTTTCAGGAAATGTCTTATTTTTCCAAATTTACTTCTTTGGAAACTATAAGTAGGACTTATTTTTGAATTTAGTACATCCTTAAAAAATAGGAAATCTGCTACAAAACAGGAGCTTTTTTGTTGAGTTTCAGGACCAGAGAAGCAGATAGTGAAAACAGAAGAATGGCCTGCCTGAGGGGAGTGTATTTGCTCCACCAATGTTTAACATTTACACAAATGACCAGCCACAGCCAGAAGGGACAGTTTCATATATGCTGATGATCGTGCCATCACCGCTCAAGCAGGGAGCTTTGAAATGGTTGAACAGAAGCTCTCTGAAGCTTTATGTGCTCTTACTGTCTATCAGTAAGGGAATCAGGGAAAACCAGCTAATTCCTAATCCATCTAATATGCGGATGTGTGCTTTTCACCTTAATAACAGACAAGCATCTTGAGTTCTGAGGATTACTTACTTACTTACTTAGGCAATCCCTTGTTGTCCGAGTAGGATAATCTTCCAGGGTGGGTCCGTAGGTGTCTATGGAGCCATATTCTTGATTTGCATCTTCACCCAAAAGGAATCCCATTGGAGCATTGCAGCACAACAAAATACCTGGGAGTTATCCTGGTCCGTACTCTGACTTACAAGATGCACACCGTGACTATCAAGAAAAAAGTGGGTACTAGAAATAATATCATACAAAAACTGACTGGCACAACCTGGGGATCACAACCAGACCCAGTGAAGACATCTGCCCTTGCACTTTGCTATTCTGCTGCTGAGTATGTATGCCCAGTGTGGAATACATCTCACCTTGTTAAAGCAGTGGATATGGCTCTTAATGAGACATACCGCATTTTCACAGGATGTCTACGCCCCACGTCACTGGAGAATTTATATTGTTTAGCCGGTATTGCACCATCTGACATCCGCCGGGAAGTAGCAGCTAATAATGAAAGGACCAAGGCAGTGACATCTCCAGCCAGGCCCTAGGATCGGGGGTGGGGGGGGGGGCTGAGTCTGAGTGAAAGAGGGTCTACCCTAGCAAACCTTTTGTATCGTTACCCCAATACCCCCATGCATATGGGATATATTGAGTATGGTGATCAGATCATGATATGAATAAACATAACAGTTTAAATAATGTACCAGTAAGGCCTTTTCGCAGACCACCATGAGAATTTGGGGGGGGGGGCTGAAGCCCCCCAAGCCCCCCCCCCCGGCCTACATACCTGTCTCCAGCCCATCCCCTGTTCGAATATAATCCAGCACGCTAATGTCTTAAATCAAGAAATAGCTTCTTAAGCTCTATAGAGATACTCACAGGAACAGCTCAACAAGCAAGAGTCCAAAAGTGGCAGGCTAAAACCTGGAACCTCAATCAATGGCTGAAACCAAATGAGAGACTCCCTCCTGGGAACACAGAAGATTGGGCAACTTGGAAGGCACTGAACAGACTGTGCTCTGGCACCACGAGGTGCAGGGCCAATCTTCAGAAATGGGGCTACAAAGTGGAGTCCATGACATGCGAGCATGGAGAAGAGCAAACTACAGACCACCTACTACAATGCAGTCTGAGCCCTGCCACATGCACAATGGAGGACCTTCTTATAGCGACACCAGAGGTAGTCCAAGTGGCCAGCTTCTGGTCAAAGGAAATTTAGTACAATGCCAAGTTTTAAACTTAGTTTGTATGTTTAAATACATTACAACTGTACCCTCAATTTGCTTCTGGCATGATAAATAAATAAATCCTGAAACAGCATGCTAGGGATTATTTTCGGGGTAGGCCTTATTTTCAGGGAAACAGAGTGTGTCCGAGTCACCTTACAATGATGTACAGACATTGTGCTCCATCTTGGACTGAGCTCATGGGATGCCAAACTTATTCCAAATCATCCATCTATCGCGGAAACCCTTTGGGAAGCAAGTTTCACATTTGATTGAACAACGGCTGAAAAATCGACCGCTTAAAAAAGAAAAAGAAAAAAGCCTGACTGATAATAGCCTGGCATTTGCATTATTTAAACCTTGGTTGACTATCCTTGTGACTACAGACACTTTGGGTTGTGAAGCTGTACCCTTTCCAGCTGCAATACTTTGAGGATTCTTCTCCTTATTCTCCTCCTGCTTCCTCTATTTATACTTTATTTATGCATTTCCCTCAAAACTGGGGTTCAAAGCAAATCCAAGAAAAGCTAGAATTAAACCAAACAATGTATTAAATTCATAGAATCCTGCCTGAGCGACTTGCTGCATCTCCCTTGCAGCTGCTGGCTTGCATTATTTGACCGATTTCCAGGAACTGCGGGGCTCTTAATGGGCTTCTTAGGCAGAGGTTAGATTGGCTGTTTTATCCCTGAGCCAGCTTGATGGGAAAAGGATTGCAAGGCAAGGAGGAAAGAGAAAGAGGGAGAGCTGTTTCCCTGGCCATCCAGAGCGTTTGCTTCAACAATACGTCAACTACCTGTCAAGCTGTAGAAGATGGTAATGGTGATGATGATCTTTATGTATACCCCATTTTTTCTCTCCACAAAGAATACTCAAAGTGACTATGCTACTTCTTTCAGGGCTGTTATTTGAGGACTATGCATCTGGCCCATAATGCTTTCCCATTATGTGCCAACCGTTAGGCGTTATGAGGCGGTTGCCTCAGCTGGCAGATGCCATAGGGCGGATGCAGGCAGTATAGTGATGGGTGCCTGAAACTCCTTTGCAAGCCTCCTCCCCTTGGGTTTAGAGATCAGGGAATTTTTTTAATGTCAGGAGTGACCTGGTGTGCCGTCGCGCCTGGGGGCTATAATTCTTAGTGAAAGAGGCATGGACGTGACATCTTTCCCCAGGGGATTGCTTCTTGCCCTCCTTTAGGAAAACTGGAACTCGCAAGGACCAAAACACTGTAGATAACTCAAAATAGGTTTTATTGTTCACAAAGAGTTATCCCTTTAAGGCAATAAGCTGAAAGTTTCAAAGTGTTGCATCCCAGATCAGGAAACGAGACCATAAGATTCAATCCACCACACTGGACTGTAGGAAAAACAATCCTTTTTTATTGATGAAAAATTGGTTACAAAAGAAAAGTAAATGCAAAGTCAAAAAGCCACACTAAAAACACAGCAGTCAGGAAAATCTCTGAACTTGAGCAAAATTCCAAAAACCACAATACAAAAACCAGGAACCTGTCAGCATCTCGCTAACTATGTACTTGAAAACTAGAAGCCTCTGGGATTACTGGACATGGAACACAGGAACTCTGCCAAGGCACAGCCGCAGTCCAAAACGTTGCTTGATCTAACGAGACACCCGGAAGGAGGCCCCTTAAACCAAAGAAACTATTCCTTGAAACGCTCCTTGACTTTGAAGCCTGGGCCTGTCTCTCCTGTAATCTATTTGACCTTCGTAGAAACTGTGAATCACTCCTGTCTCTAGCTATCTGTTCCCTTCGGTACTCATTAAAAAACCCAGGTGGAGAGCTATCACGGTTGGATTCCAAAACATTTTCATCCGGCTGTTCAGTTTCACTTTCCCTGCCACTGACCTCAGCATCAACAACAGTTTCAACACTGTCAGGGAGAGATACATTTTCAGTGGCTTGCTCAGTTGGAAATACAATCAGAGAATCAGGTTCACACAGAGATTGGGGCTCAGGTTCACACAGATCAGGCTGAACCCCAACACAAAGGGGTAAAGGAAAATATACATTACAGTCTCTGGTTGTCTTGGGTCCAAGGAGCTTTGCAGCTGAGAAGCTTTTCCAGGTCCCTCTTTCTCAATGGCTGTGAATATCGGAATAATCACAACCCCAATTCCAATGGCCTATATTTTGAAGGCACAAAGCCTTCCTCAGGTGCCAAAGAACTGGTTTGAAGGAGCTTGAGACTTCTCAACGTCGTCCAGGTTGATCTGAACATGAAGCATAAGTCTCAAGGGTAAGAACCTCAGAATTGGTGCTGAGAGGTAACTTAATCAAGGGCTTCAGAGCCAAGTCTCTCTCTCACATCCATCTGATAGAAGGTTTGATGGTGGAATGGAAAAGGAAACACTGCCCTGCTCTCTAGGAAGAGGTGAAGTCAAACAATTGAGCAGGAGGAGCAATTCAACTGATTCAAACAACATTGATTGACAGCTATAAATAACCAATCAATCCAACTATACATTTACAGGGTAAAAAGGCAAAATCAGGCATGATACAACAGTTCAAATCCTGCAACTTACAGTTCTACGTATAGGTGGCGCCACTCGCGCCGTCACACTTGAGAAACTGCAAGTTGCTCCTGGTGTGAGAGAATTGTCCGTCTGCAAGGATGTTGCCCAGGGGACGCCTGGATGTTTTGATGTTTTAACACAGTGGTTCTCAACCTTCTTAATGTCACGACCCCTTAATACAGTTCCACAAGTTGTGGTGACCCCCAACCATAAAATTATTTTTGTTGCTACTTCATTACTGCAACTTTGCTACTGTTATGATGTAAATATCTGATATGCAGGATGTATTTTCCTTCACTGGACCAAACTTGACACAAATACTCTATATGCCCAAATGTGAATACTAGTGGGGTTGGCGGGATTGATTTTGTCATTTGGGAGTTGTAGTTGCTGAGATTTATAGTTCACCTACAATGAAACAGCATTCTGAACTCCACCAACAAAGGAATTGAATCAAACTTGGCACATAGAACTTCCACAACCAACAGAAAATACTGGAAGGGTTTGTGGGCATTGATCTTAAGTTTTGGAGTTGTAGTTCACCTACATCCAGAGAGCACTGTGGACTCAAACAATGATGGATCTGGACCAAACTTGGCATGAATACTCAATATGCCCAAATACGAACACTGGGGGACTTTGGGGAAAATATACCTTGACATTTGGGAATTGTAATTGCTGGAATTTATAGTTCACCTACAACCAAAGGGCATTCTGAACCCCACCAACGATAGAACTGGGCCAAACTTCCCACACAGAACCCCCATGACCAACAGAAAATACTGGTGGTCTTTAGCAACCCTTCTGACACCCCCTCGCGACCCTCCCAGGGGTCCTGACCCCCAGGTTGAGAAACACTGTGTTTGTATGAAACAGTGACTTTTATTTCCTGTGCTGGTCTATGACCAAAATTTATTTATTTATTTATTTATTTACTTATTTATTTATTTAGACCATTTCTGCCCCGCCCTTCTCACCCCGAGGGGGGGACTCAGGGCGTCTAACACAGGCAACTATTCAATTCCGACTGTATCAAAACAACAATATAAAACAGCAATATAAAATCCATTACATAACAATTACATAACAATTAAGCAGTGATATTAATTAAAATTACATAACCACATAGAACAGATCACATAATCACGGGCCATAAAGCCATTTGATTTGATGTTTTACCATCCTTGTGGGAGGCTTTTCTCTGCACGAGGAGCTGGAGCTGACAGAGGGAGCTCATCCATGCTCCCAACCTATGAGGATGCCTGGCATAGATGTTGGTGAAACGTCAGGAGAGAATGCTTCTGGAACATGGTCATACAGCCTGGAAAATTCACAGCCACCCAGTCTGAAGGTGATTTTATACAACATTTCAAATAACTTTGTACTTGAAACAAAGTTTGAAAACACTGAAATCACTGAAATCAAAACGGTTTTGGATTTGGAAGTATTTTGGATCTTGGAGAGCTCAACTTGAAGAGTTTGAGACAATGCCAAAGATTGGCTGTTGGGACCCAGAATTTGGGGAATTTGGAATGGACTTTCCCAAGAGAGGAAGGAAGCAGGATGCCCAAGTATGCATTCCTGGCATATTCTGCCCACATCCCAATTTAGCAGCACTGAGACAAAAAGCAAAGCTTGCACACTGAGGATTACCATGCAACTCCCTATATTCAAACCGCTTCTTCTCTCTAGATGCCTGAAACGCAACCTAAATGGTTAAAGGGAAGCCTTGATGGACTGGTTGTGGCACACATGGGGTTGCTCCACTGCTCCTAAGCCGTTGCTCTCCTGCTTCATTCCATTGCTGGATATACTTTTCAGACTTCGTTCATTATCCCTTCCATTCATAATGGTCACTTTCATTCACTCGTTCTTTTAAAACAGGCCATTCATGCAGTTGCCCTGGATGTTGTAATGGGATAAGAAAGGCCAGCTTTGAGTGCGTCTACACTCGGAAAGCAGATCAGCATCACTTTAACTGCCATTTATTTATTTGTCAGGGCAACCAGTCAATTGTATTACATTTCTAATAGAACAAAACAAACAAACAAAACACAAAAATTGCAAGTTGATTAAATGTCCTTTGACCAGTATCTGGCCACTTGGAGTGCCTCTGGTGTTGCCGCAAGAAGGTCCTCCATTGTGCATGTGGCAGGGCTCAAGTTGCATTGCAGCAGGTGGTCAGTGGTTTGCTCTTCTCCACACTCGCATGTGGATTCCACTTTGTAGCCCCATTTCTTAAGATTGGCTCTGCATCTCGTGGTGCCAGCGCGCAGTCTGTTCAGCGCCTTCCAAGTCGCCCAGTCTTCTGTGTGCCCAGGGGGGAGTCTCTCATTTGGTATCAGCCCTTGGTTGAGGTTCTGGGTTTGAGCCTGCCACTTTTGGACTCTCGCTTGCTGAGGTGTTCCAGCGAGTGTCTCTGTAGATCTTAGAAAACTATTTCTAGATTTAAGTCGTTGACGTGCTGGCTGATACCCAAACAGGGGATGAGCTGGAGATGTCTCTGCCTTGGTCCTTTCACTATTGGCTGCTACTTCCCGGTGGATGTCAGGTGGTGCAATACCGGCTAAGCAGTGTAATTTCTCCAGTGGTGTAGGGCACAGACACCCCGTGATAATGCGGCATGTCTCATTAAGAGCCACATCCACTGTTTTAGTGTGGTGATATGTGTTCCACACTGGGCATGCATACTCAGCAGCAGAGTAGCACAGCGCAAGGGCAGATGTCTTCACTGTATCTGGTTGTGATCCCCAGGTTGTGCCAGTCAGCTTTCGTATGATATTGTTTCTAGCACCCACTTTTTGCTTGATGTTCAGGCAGTGCTTCTTGTAGGTCAGAGCACGGTCCAGAGTGACTCCCAGGTATTTGGGTATGCTGCAATGCTCCAGTGGGATTCCTTCCCAGGTGTCCTCAGAGCTCGGGATGCTTCTCTGTTCTTGAGATGAAAGGCACATGTCTGTGTTTTAGATGGGTTAGGGATCAGCTGGTTTTCCCTGTAATAGGCAGTAAGAGCACCTAGAGCTTCGGAGAGCTTCTGTTCAACCATCTCAAAGCTCCCTGCTTGAGCAGTGATGGCACGATCATCAGCATAGATGAAACTCTCTGTCCCTTCTGGCAGTGGCTGGTCATTTGTGTAGATGTTGAACATGGATGGAGCAAGCACGCTCCCCTGAGGCAGGCCGTTCTTCTGTTTCTGCCATCTCCTTCTCTGGCCCTGGAACTCAACAAAAAAGCTCCTGTTTTGTAGCAGGTTTCCTATGAGGTGGGTGAGGTGGTAGTCCTTTGTGATATTATACACTTTTCTCAGGAGGAGGTGGTGGTTTACAGTATCATAGGCTGCTGACAGGTCTATGAAGACAGCTCCTGTGATCTCCTGCCTTTCAAAGCCATCTTCTATGTACTGAGTCAGGTTCAGCACTTGCGATGTGCATCTTTTGCCTTTCCTGAAGCCAGCTTGCTGTGGGATCAGACATGGGTCTATTTGTTCCATAATTCTATGCAAAATAAGTCTCTCCAGGACTTTGTAGAGGTGGCACAACAGGGAGATTGGTCTATAGCTTTTTGGGTCATTACGGTCTTTGCCTGGCTTCAAGATGGCGATGACTCTTGCTTTCCTCCAGATTTAACTACCATGATGAGATGCTATGGAATCAAGGGAACTGCAGTTTTACAAGCTTTCTCTGCCAAAGAATGTTGATGCCTTACCAAACTACAACTCCCAGGATTCCATAGCATTGAACTATGGTAGTTATAAAGTGGTGTCAAACAGCATTCGTTCTGCAGTGTAGATGCAGCCTATGTCTACATCTTCAGTTTAACAAGATATGTAGTATCTTTGAGACTGAGGGGAAGAAGTAAGCCACAGATGATCATGGTGCCTACAGATGATCATGGTGCCATTTAAGACTAAATAGGATTACTAAAGATGTGCTTCCATTTTTCTGGAGAAGGTACCAAGAGCTCAGAACTGTCTTTCCTATGTGGCTTGCCTGCTCAAAGGTGGCCGAGTTTTGGAATCAAACAATAGAACTCCTGGGTTGTAGGTTTTTTCGGGCTATATGGCCATGGTCTAGAGGCATTCTCTCCTGACGTTTCGCCTGCATCTACGGCAAGCTTCCTCAGGAGATAATGCCTCTAGACCATGGCCATATAGCCTGAAAAAACCTACAACACCCCCTGATGGGTAACTATCACCCATCAGACAATTCCTAAATGAGATTCATTGCTTCTACTTACAATGTTTCAGGATTACTATAGGATTATATACAATGAAAAGGTGCTGGGTTTGTGGTAGGACATCTTTTACAAATATAGGCATGCTGGAAATACTTTGAGGGACCCATCTTTGAGGATGGATAGGCTACAACCTTAGCTGAAAAATTGGCCAGAGTTGCAAGCCTCCAGAAAGGCATAAATAATACAGAAAGCTTTGAGCTGGCAAGGTGCAAGCTGAATCGATATGGCATGCATTCATGTTGACTTATTCAATCCCATTCATTGCAATGGTTCTAGGCTCTTTAATTGTAGGTGAACTATAAACCCCAGCAACTACAACTCCCAAATGTCAAGGTCTATTTTCCCCAAAATCCACCAGTGTTCACATTTGGGCATATCAAGTATCCATGCCAAATTTGGTCCAGATCTATCATTGTATGAATCCACAGTGCTCTCTGGATGTTGGTGAACTACAACTCCAGAACTCAAGGTCAATGTCCACCAAACTCTTACAGTATTTTCTGTTGGTCATGGGGGTTCTGTGTGGGAAGTTTGGTCCAAGTCTATCATTGGTGGGGTTCAGAATGCTCTTTGATTGTAGGTAAACTATACATCCCATCAACTACAACTCCCAAATGACAACATCAATCCCCTCCCAACCCCACCAGTATTCAAATATGGGCATATTGGGTATTTTTGCAAATTTGGCCCAGTCAATGAAAATACCTCCTGCATATCAGATGTTTACATGACGATTCATAACAGTATCAAAATGACAATCATGAAGTAGCAACGAAAATAATTTGATGGTTGGGGGTCACCTCAACACGAGGAACTGTATTGAGGGGCTGCGGCATCAGGAAGGTTGAGAACCACTGCTGTAGTGATTGTGTGTTGCATCTGTAAATGAATGTGTGCACAACTTTGGGCATGCCAATATCCTCCTTTTGGGTGATGCATTTCCTTTGACAATGATTAAATGACGAGTCCGCAGGTTGAATATCCGTGTGCAGATGAGGCATTGGTTTCTGTTTTTGGGATCCTATTTGAAGAGACCTCATCTTGTTTTCAGGAAAAGTAGTTCTTTTCCGAAGATACGTCATTCGCTTCCAATGAAGTTTAGTGTTGCTGTCCTAAAGGCATCCAGCTGGAAGCCAGGTGAGCAATGCCTGGGCCTTCCTTTGGAGGCTGATGCTCTCCAGCCAATTCCCAACATAGGGCCTTCAGAGGGGAAGGGGAAAGGAGCGCGTGCTTTATTTAGCTGGAGTTTCCTGTTTCCGATTTGAGCGTTTCCAAAGTACAGGGAGGCAGCTTTGGGGGGATTTTGTTTTGTTGTCGTTGCCGTTGTTCTGGGAAAGAAAAGGGGAGGGGGGGAAACCACCCGGCAGGATTTGTATTGTCAGGGCTTTGATGTCTTTCCTCTGCGCTGTTTCCTGTGCACTTGAGCAGAGGTTAAAAATATGCTTCTGCTGACATCATCATCCTTCTCCCGTCAGAGTCACACAAGTCCCTTGGCCCTTGAGTTCCCAGGGAACATCAGCGGAGGGGTTTCAAGGAGGCCCCAGCTGTGGCCAAAGAAACATTGGGAAGCTGTGGATCTATACAGGAGGAGAAAAGGGACACTGTGTTATTGTTACAAGCCGTTTCCTTTGCTCCAGGCTTGCATCATCTCCAACTCCTGTCTTCCTCTGCTACCAAGTTGATGCACGTAGAAGGAGATCTTGTAGCGCCAGTTGGTAGAATAAGCACTCATAAGCTAAAGGTGCATCTACACTGTAGAATTAATGCAGGTTGACACTACTTTAATTACCGTGGCTCCAGGCTACGAAATCCTGGGAGTTTGGTGAGACCCTGGTACAGTGGTTCTCAGCCTTCCTAATGCCGCAACCCCTTAAAACAAGTTCCTCATGTTGTGGTGACCCCCAACCATAACATTATTTTAGTTGCTATTTCATAACTGTAATTTTGCTACTGTTGTGAATTGTAATATAAATATCTGATATGTATTTTCATTCACTGGACCAAATTTGGCACAAATACCCAATACGCCCAAATCTGAATCTTGGTGGGGTTGGGGGTTGGGGGGGGGGGGGTTGATTTTGTCATTTTGGAGTTGGAGTTGCTGGAATGTATAGTTTGCCTACAATCAAAGGGCATTTTGCACTCCACCAACGATGGAATTGAACCAAACTTGGCACACAGAACTCTCATGACCAACAGAAAATACTGGAAGGATTTGTTGGGCATTGACCTTGAGTTTTGGAGTTGTAGTTCACCTACATCCAGAGAGCACGGTGCACTCAAACAATGATGGCTCTGGATGAAACTTAGCACAAATTCTCAATATGCCCAAATGTGAACACTAGTGGAGTCTGGGAAAATGGACCTTGACATTTGGGAGTTGTCATTGCTGGGCTTTATAGTTCATCTACAGTCAAATTGCATTCTGAACCGCACCAACCATAGAATTGGGCCAAACTTCCCACACAGAACCTTGAAGAGACTCACTTGTGCGAGCCTCTCTCCAGCCTTGCACATTCTCCCTCGCCCACACAGGCACACCACACTGCCATGCGGTGAGCATGCCTGCTCTTCCCTCCCTGCTTGGAGTCTCAGAAACAGCTCTCCCCTTGGCTGAGAGGCTGGCAAACCACAGCGGAGGAGAGTTTTTGGAGGATTCACTGTCCTGTTTCCAAAAAGGATGGGAAGAACAGGCAGAGAGATCTTCAGCCTTCTCTACCAAAGGGGTTCCTAAGACCATCAGAAATATATGTTTTGTGATGGTCTTTGGTGACCCCTCTGAAACCCCCTCAGAACCCCCAGGTTGAGAAATGCTGCCTTACCAAAGTTGCAATCTTTGGTAGCCAAAGCTAAAAACAGTATAAAACTACAACACCCATGACTCCATAAGCATAGCGCTATGACTGAAAAAGTTGTCTACTTGCATTAATTCCGCAGTGTTGATGTATTGTAAACTTTCATAGAGTAAGTTGCATCTAACCTCAGCAGATTTGAGCAGCTGACCATACCAATATAACAGAATACGTTAGCACCTTCCTCATATCTGTGTAACTCTAGAAAGTCATTATGTCGATCGGACTTCATTTTTCCACTCTACTTTTTTGGTCCAATAAATATTTATGCGACTCCAGGTATATAGATATATAAAAGAAGTATAAGAATCAAGCATTTACTGATAAATAAACAGCATTTCAAGGCTCATTTAACAGGCTGATTTTCCTTTTAATGAAGTATAGTTGAAGCATCTTCTGCAGAGTCCACTGTAAATAGGGTAAAAATAAAGGTTTTCCCCTGATGTTAAGTCCAGTCATGTCCCACTCTGGGGGTTGGTGCTCATTTCCATTTCTAAGCCAAAGAGCCGGCATTGTCTGTAGACACCTCCAAGGTCATATGGCCAGCATGACTGCATGCAGCGCTGTTACCTTCCTGCTGGAGCAGTGCCTATTGATTTTCTCACATTTGCATGTTTTAGAACTGCTAGGTTGGCAGAAGCTGGGGCTGACAGCAGAAGCTCATGCCGCTCCCCGGATTTGAACCTGCAACTTTTCAGTCAACAAGTTCAGCAGCTCAGCGGTTTAACCCACTGCGCCAAAAGGCTCTCCCCACTGTAAATACTGCACAACATATTTGTGTCAATCTCTAAAACAGCCACTAGGTGGCATTCAGAAAGGTTTTATGGTTGCCAAATATTTTGCGACTCCAAAGCTGAGCTCAGAGGACCCAATTTAAGAAGCAGTGGTGTAGCTTCGTGGATGCTATAAAGATGTTGTTATGTTTTTCTCTTCATTCTCTATTTTTAAAGATAAAATCGTATCAGAAGTTGAGGACTAATGGCATCCCTAGTGTTGGTGCCACTTGGTGCAGCAACTCATGGTGTCATCCCCTCTTGTACCAGACCAGACCACCATATTATTAGAAAACATACAAAATCCAGCAGCAATAAATACAGCGCATGCAGATGAAACCACATCATTCAAAGTGGCACATGCACATTATAAAATTCAAAATGCAAATCAGCATAAGATTTCTCCCTAGCAATTACATTGGATCTACCATATCCACAAGGTTTTGTCCTGGGACATGATATGGATACCAAAAAATACAGGCAATGGTAGCAGCATGAATGTGCATGCTTCAGCATGTCCATGTTCACATTGCCACCATTTATTACCATTATAGTCTGTGTTAATGATAGTAAATCTGGAGTGTCGGTTGTATATCATACTGCAATGATATTATTTTTTATATTAAATGTATTTCTGTTGAAATACTGCACACCCTTTTGAAGATGTTCACTTTGGTGGTGTTACTGATGCAATCCTCTCTCCACAATGCTCCTAGCAATGACACTGCCAAAGAGGTCCTATTATCTTGGGTTTCAAGCTGAGTTGGGTCTTATCCAGGATCCATCAAAGACAAACACAACAAATGGCAAGGAAGTGGCTCCCTCTTCCGGTACAAAAGCTAACGAACAGTCTGAGAGAATACTTCCTTCTCCAGAAATCTCTAGATCCTCCAGAGCAACCCTATGGTCAACTTCTGGTAGCAGTTGGCCTCAAAATCATGCTGGAGGATCTACAGATATCTAGACAAATGTTCTCTCTAACAATCTCTAGATCATCCTGCATAACTAGAAGTTGACTATACAATCATGTTGAAGGACCTAGAGCCGGCATAGGCAAACTTTCTAACTTAGGGTGTCGCATGGTGGGCCAGAGCAAGGTGGGTGGGCCATCTCTGCTCTTTCCTTACCTTCCTCTTCTCTTTTGGAGGCAGAAAGTGAAGGAAAGACAGGAAACATTTGGATCCCAAAAGGGTTAGCCTTCATCAGGATTGAGATGGTGGATAGGAGATAAAAAGTGTATCTATGAGACCCTGTATTGCCTACTCCTGGTATAGAATCCTAGGAGCCTAGAGCTGGAAGAGACCCCCAAGGGCCATCCAGTCTAACCCCCTGCCATGCAAGAATGCACAATCAAAGCACTCCTCAAAGACAGCCTATGCGGAAAAGCCTCCAAAGAAGAAGACTCCACCAGATTCCCAGGCAGTCTATGCTACTCTCCAACAGCTCTTACGGAAGTTCTTTCTCAACTTTTCAGTCAAATCTTTTCCCCTGCCATTTGAACCCATTCCTTTCTGGTGTCCTGGTCTCTAGAGCAGCAAAAAGTCAGTTCTCCCCTCCTCCTCAATGGGACACCTTTTTACATCTTGAAACATGGTTCTCATGTTCCCTCTCTCTACGTTCTCTTCTCCCAAGTAAACATCCCTGAGGAGGAAAGGGGGAAGGGAAAAGAGAAGGAAGGAAGGGTGGAAGGGAATTGAGGGAGGGAGGGAGGATAGAGAGAAGAAAGGAAAGACAAAAGGGAAAAGTGGGAGGAAGAGAAGGAAGGAAGGAAGGAAGGAAGGAAGGAAGGAAGTGAAGAGGGAGGGAGAGAGGGAAGAGAGAAAGGAAGGAAAGACAAAGGGGAAGGGAGGGAGGAGAAGAGAAGGAAGGGAAGGAAGAGGAAGAAAGAGGAAGGAAGGAAGGAAGGAAGAGGAAGGAGGAGGAAGGAAGGAAAGAGGAAGGGAAGAGAGGGGAAGGGAGGACAGAGAAAAGAACGAAAGACAAAAAGGAAGGAAGGGAGGAAGAGAAGGGAAGGTTGGTGGAAGGGAATTGAGGGAGGGAAGGGAGGATAGAAAGAAGAAAGGAAAGACAAAAGGGAAGGGAAGAAGGAAGGAAGGAAGGAAGGAAGGAGAAAGAGAGAGGGGAAAGGAGGAAGGAATGAGTCCATACTGCCATGTAATCCAGTTCAAGCAGATCATCTGGATTCAGAAATTGGTCTATGTAGATGCAGTGTAGATGGAATCTAAGTTTCATACACAAAATTATTTAAAATATTGTGCACACAATTACCCTTCAGGCTATGTGTATATAAGGTGCATAGGAAGTATACATATGTGTCCTTTTTTTACTTTGGTTCAATCTTCATTAGATCTCATTATGTACTTATGTGCAGGTATTTCAAAATTTGGGGGGGGGGGGCATCCAAAACATTTCTGGTCCCCATAATTTTGGATCAGTGATACTCTCAACTTGTACAAGTAACATGGGACCAGCAGAGGGCAGCCAATTCCACTAGAAAAACAGGAAGATAGTACACTTGGAAAAACTAGCTGGTCCCCAATGTCTTTCCACTCTTCTACTTTTGCAATGAATGCAAGCAAATATGTTTTGGATTAGGACTCTTGGAGAAGTTGCCTGAATACCCACTCAGCCATGGAAACCTCCAAGATGAGCTTGGGCAAGTCACACTCTCCCAGCCTCAGGGGAATGTAAGTGGCAAAGCTTTTATGAAGAAACCTTGCCAAGACAACCTGAGCAGAAGATCTTCAAAAGCCAAAGTGGACTTGAATGATAATATAACAACAACAGTGAGATTAATCTGTTGTCACTATATTTATGTGTGTGTTTATGTGTGTATATCAAATGTATATACACTTTGTAAAATGCATCTTTTTTAGAATATGTTTGTTATGCAATCAGCAAGTAATCTATATGTATATAGATAAAGGTAAAGGTTTTTCCCTGACATTAAGTCCAGTCGTGTCCGACTCTGGGGGTTGATGCTCATCTCCATTTCTAAGCCGAATAGCGGGCGTTGTCCGTAGACACCTCCAAGATCATGTAGTCGGCATTACTGCATGGAGTGCTGTTACCTTCCCGCCGTTGATCTACTCACATTTGCATGTTTTCGAACTGCTAGGTTGACAGAAGCTATATGTATATATGTACTGTGAAATGTGTGCGTGTGTAATATGTATGTGTGTGTGTGTGTGTGTGTATGAGAGATGTAAATACACTTTATACAATGTGCTTTTTTGGAATATATTTGTTATTCTTTTTTAAAAAAAAACATGGCAAGGTTAATCTGTTGCCATGAAAGAAAAAAAATAGTCTTGAGAGAACTTAAAAGATTCACACAGCTTTCATGGACTCGGCAAATATGAAGTGGGGTGCTGTTGTCATTGACATCCCTGGCTCATCCTCTGTTCATACATTAGCCAGCATGCCATTGTCTTAAATCAAGAAATAGTTTTGTGAGATTTACAGAGATACTCGTAGGAACACCTCAGCAAGCAAGAGTCCAAAAGTGGCAGGCTAAAACCTGGAACCTTAATTGGTAGCTAATACCGGTTGAGGACCTCCCTCCTGGGCACACAAAGACTGGGTGACTTGGAAGGCGCTGAACAGACTGTGCTCTGGCACCACGAGGTGCAGAGCCAATCTTCAGAAATGGGGCCAAATGCGTGTGTGGAGAAGAGCAAACCACAGACCACCTAATACAATGCAGTCTAAGGTCCACCACATGCACAATGGAGGATCTTCTTACAGCGACACCAGAGGCACTCCAAGTGGCCAGCTTCTGCTCAAAGACAATTTAGTATAATTCCAAGTTTTTAAACTTTGTTTATGATGTTTATGCATTATAACTGTATTCTCAATTCGCTCCTGACATGATAAATACAAAATAAATGGGGCCAAATAAATTGGATTCTGGGTTGCCATGAGTTTTCTGGGCTGTATGGCCATGTAGCATTCTCTCCTGATGTTTCCCCCACATCTCTGGCAGGCATCTGCAGAGGTTGAGACCTCTGTTGGAAACTAGGCAAGTGAGATTTCTATATCTGTGGAATAATGTCCAAGGTGGGAGAAAGAATTCTTAGAATCATAGAATCAAAGAGTTGGAAGAAACCTCATGGGCCATCCAGTCCAACCCCCTGCCAAGAAGCAGGAATGCTGCATTCAAATCACCCCTGACAGATGGCCATCCAGCCTCTGTTTAAAAGCTTCCAAAGAAGGAGCCTCCACCACACTCTGAGGCAGAGAGTTCCACTGCTGAACGGCTCTCACAGTCAGGAAGTTCTTCCTAGTGTTCAGATGGAATCTCCTTTCTTGTAGTTTGAAGCCATTGTTCCGCGTCCTAGTCTCCAAGGAAGCAGAAAACAAGCTTGCTCCCTCCTCCCTGTGGCTTCCTCTCACATATTTATACATGGCTATCATATCTCCTCTCAGCCTTCTCTTCTTCAGGCTAAACATGCCCAGCTCCTTAAGCCGCTCCTCATAGGGCTTGTTCTCCAGAGGGCTTGTTCTCTTGTCTGCTTGAGGCAAGTGTGAATGTTGCAATTGGCCACCTTGATTAGTACTTAATGACCTTGCAGCTTCAAAACCTGGGGGAATCCTTTGTTGGAAGGTGCTAGCTGGCCTTGATTGATTCTTGTTTGGAATTCCCCTGTTTTTTGACTATTGCACTTTATTTACTGTCCTGATTTGGGTTCTTTTTTAAAATGCCATAAGTTTTGTTGGTTTTTTAGTGTGCTGCCTAGAGCATACAAGGGGGCTTTAAAAAAATAAGTTAATCCATGTCTGAAAATAAATCAAAACGAGGTGTGACCGCCCCAGATTTGCACCCACCGAGGAGCATCTCCTCCTTGGCTTGGCTTTCAAGCAGCCCATTAATGGGGAAGGAAAGCATGGGGGGAGCCCTTAGCACATCTCTGGGAAAATGGACAGCCGTCTCGGTGCTATAGATCACTGGGAGACACCCTCCCCCGAAGAGAGGCAAAATGGAAACCATTTACGAGAAAACTCTGCTTGGGATGATTTATGGCCCTTGGCTCTCTGGAGCCACGACTCGGAGAAGGTCAGCACTGCAGCCGGCAGGCGCTCCCTCCTTCCACGCTTTGTTTCTGAAGCTCTCAACTTCAAGGCTTTGCAATGCTCCTCTGGCAATCTTATCCTCATGGAAGTGGACTGGGACAGCATGTCCAACAAGCAAGGACAAGAGTAGCACTTTGCAGATGCACAGGAGTTCTGCAAAGAGGGCTCTTAGGACCTCAACCTATGTTACTGTGGCCTTTAGTCCTGTTATATTAAAAAGCAAATCATATCATGTATCAGTACCATTCACACAGTGTTGTTTTTTATCTTTTCTTGTGAAATTATCCATTTTCAGATTCATCACACAAGCATGTGCAGTTAAAGCAAACACCATTTCTCGCCATGGACTCTTATGTTCCTCCTCTCAATGGATTTTTAATGGATCGCGAACTCTTTTTTTTTTAGCTCCCGGTGGCACCGTAGGTTAAACCGCTGAGCTGCTGAACTTCCCGAACGTATCTCGGCCTATCAGCCCACCAGGACCCTAAGATCTTCTGGGGAGGCCCTGCTCTCTATCCCACCTGCTTCACAGGTGCGGCTGGCGGGACGAGAGACAGGGCCTTTTCTGTGGTGGCCCCTCGGCTTTGGAACACCCTCCCCATAGAGGTACGATCAGCCCCCTCGCTGATGGTGTTTCGAAAAAGATTGAAGACATGGATGTTTAAACAAGCATTCGATTAATCTGGTGCAACGAAACTGATGAACAAGGATTGGTTAATCACAGACGACGAAATTGGATTGCGACTACAATTAAGAGATGCATTGGATTATTATTGGTGGCCCAATAATATTGTGTATTGTGTATGTGTTTTTATGCTTTTTAATGGAATATTGCTGCTTGTCGTTGTGTTGTAAACTGCGTTGAGTCGCCGATTTAGGCTGAGAAACGGCGGTATATAAGCACAGTAATAAATAAATAAATAAATAAATAAATAAATAAATAAATAAATTGCATG
>NW_026844478.1:13192451-13252451 GCF_025583915.1 Anolis sagrei ordinatus
GTTGAGTCGCCGATTTAGGCTGAGAAACGGCGGTATATAAGCACAGTAATAAATAAATAAATAAATAAACTTGCTGATCAAAAGGTCACAGGTTCGAATCCAGAGAGCAGCATGAGCTCCCGCTGTTTGCCCCAGCTTCTGCCAACCTAGCAGTTCGAAACATGCAAACGTGAGTAGATCAATAGGTACCACTCCGGCAGGAAGGTAATGGTGCTCCATGCAGTCATGCTGGCCACATAACCTTGGAGGTGTCTATGGGCAACGCTGGCTCTTTGGCTTAGAAATGGAGATGAGCACCAACCCACAGAGTCAGACATAACCTGACTTAATGTCAGGGGAAAACCTTTACCTTTGGGGCCTCCGGTGGTGCAGTGAGTTGAACCGCTGAGCTGCTGTACTTGCTGATAATAATAATAATATAATAATAATAATAATAATAATAATAATAATAAACCTTTATTTGTACCCCGCTACCATCTCCCGAAGGACTCGGTGCGGCTTACAAGAGGCCGAGCCCAAATACAATAGTAAAAACAACAGCAACAACAAACAGCAAAATAACTCAAAAAACAAAGCAATGACATTAACAACACACAATGACGCAATTAAAAACAGTGGCAGGGCCAAATGTAATAATTAAAATTAAAATTAAAAGTGCTGGGCATGACCAGGTGGAGTGTTTGGAGGAGGATGGGCATGCAGATATCCTGGATCACTGATAAAGTGTGTTGGGACATAATGCTAGGAGTTACCTTATTCTGGGAAGGCACACTGGAACAACCACGTTTTCAAGCTCCTCCTAAAGATTGCTAGCGATGGGCCTGCCTGATGTCCTTAGGGAGAGAGTTCCAGAGTCGAGGGGCCACCACCGAGAAAGCCCTATCCCTCGCCCCCACCAATCGCGCTTGCGATGCAGGTGGGATTGTGAGCAGGGCCTCTCCAGATGAATGAAGACATCGTGTGGGTTCGTACACAGACATGCGGTCACTAAGGTAGGTGGGTCCCAAACCATTTAGGACTTTGTAGGTAAGCACCTGCACCTTGAATTGGGACCAGAAAATGAATGGCAACCAGTGGAGCTCCTTAAACAGGAGGGTTGACCTCTCCCTGTAAGGAGCACCAGTTAACAACCTGGCCGCCGTCCGTTGGACCAATTGAAATTTCCGGGCCGTTTTTAAGGGCAGCCCCACGTAGAGTGCATTACAGTAGTCCAATGTGGAGGTGACTAAGGCGTGGACCACCCTGGCCAGATCCGCCTTCACGAAGTACGGGCTGTTGGTGCACAAGTGCAAAGGCCCAATTAATGTTATTGGTAATTTGTAACACAATTAGTTTGAAAAAAATAATTGTTTTTGCATTTGATGAATGGGCCCATGGGGGAAATACATAAGGGTGTGGGTGGACTACAATTCACATCATGCCAGGTTAACCCCCCTCTAACTCCACCAGTTTTTTAAGTTGGTCAAGTTGGGTATGTGTGCTAAGTTTGCTTCAGATCCCACATTGGTGAGGTTCAGAGCGGTCTCTGGATGCAGGGTGAACCACCATCATCCTATTGCATTTTCTCATTTAAAAAAGAAAGAAAGGAACAGTGTTGGGTATCGATTCTCTTCTGTTATGGGATGGGGAAATGTGACTTGTTTTAAGTGATGTGAGCCATGGGGGCTCTACGGATGAAGAGGCACTGAGGCAGAAAACACACCCGTGTCAACAAAGAGGACAGCATGGCACCGCTCATGAATCACAACCCAGAATGTCACCCCTCTTATTGAGATAAATGGGGCAACGGACCCAGGGGAGTGGGGGATGTCACATTTGCTTAAGAACTCAGTGCCAAAGCCAAAGTTCAGTGGACAGGAACCCATCATCATTGTGCCGGCCAGGAGGATGCCATTTGAGATGGAATAACCCAATTCCAAAGATCATCAACAAAGTGTTGTTGAAGGATTTCATGGCTGAACTCACTGGGTTGTTGTGTGTTTTCTGGACTGTATGGCCATGTTCCAGGAACATTTTCTCCTGACATTTTGCCTGCATCTATGGCAGGCATCCTCAGAGGTTGTGAGGTTTGTTGGAGACTACGCAAGTGGGGTTTATATATCTGTGGAATGCCCAGGGTGGGAGAAAGAACTATTGTCTCTTTGCGGTACATCCCGAGAGCACCGTGGCCCCAAACAATGATGGATCTGGACCAAACTTGGCACGAATACTCAATATGCCCAAATGTGAACATTGGTGGAGTTTGGGGAAAATAGAGCTTGACATTTGGGAGTTGTAGTTGCTGGGATTTATCGTTCACCTATAGTTCACCTACAATCAAAGAGCATTCTGAACCTCACCAATGACAGAATTGGGCTAAACTTCCCACACAGAAACTGCATGACCAACAGAAAGTACTGTGTTTTCTGATTGTCTTTTGCAATCCCACTGACACCCCCTTGTGACCCACCCAGGGGTCCTGACCCCCAGGTTGAGAAATGCTGCCTTGGTTAGCATTGTATAGCCTTGAAGCTTCAAGGCTTGGCTGCTTCCTGCCTGGAGAAATCCTTTGTTGGGAGGTGAACAAAATCTTGCTACCAATATTTTAAAAAAATCTAAAATCAGGACAGTAAAGAAAGAACAACACTAAAAAACAGGGAAATTCCAGACAAGAAACAACCAGGGCCAGCTAATTATCTGATAACCCAGCAGGAAGCAGCTAAGCCTTGAAGCTGCAAGACTATTCAATCCTAATCAAGATGATCAAATGCAGCAGTCATGCCTGCCTCAAACAAGTGTGAATGCTGCATGTCTTGGTGATCAGACTAGGAAGGAAAGAACATTTCAAGTTTTCTAACTTTTTTTCCGTGTCAGAAGTGATTTGAGAAACTGCAAGTTGCTTCTGGTGTGAGAGAATTGGCCGTCTGCAAGGACATTGACCAGGGGATGCCCAGATGTTTTGATGTTTTATCACCCTTGTGGGAGGCTTCTCTCATGTCCCTGTGATGGGGAGCTGGAGCTGATAGAGGGAGCTCATCCACGCTCTCCCCGGATTTGGACCTGCGACCTAACGGTCTTTCAGTCCTGACAGCACAAGGATTTAACCCACTGTGCCATCAGGGCATCCTAGTTTTCTAGCTGCTTAAACACATTGAAGGTTCTGATATCCATCTGGTCTTTGATGCTAAGCATAGACAGACCTGGTTACTACTTGGATGAAGGCCACCAAGAAATACCAATTGTTAGGATCAGAAGAAGCAAAGGAGCCCCCGGGGGCGCAATGGGTTAAACCCTTGTACCAGCAGGACTGAAGACCGACAGGTCACAGGTTCGAATCCAGGGAGAGCGCGGATGAGCTCCCTCTGTCAGCTCCGGCTCCTCACGCGGGGACATGGGAGAAGCCTCCCACAAGGATGGTAAAACGTCAAAACATCCGGGTGTCCCCTGGGCAACGTCCTTGCAGACGGCCAATTCTCTCACACCAGAAGCGACTTGCAGTTTCTCAAGTCACTTCTGACATGGAAAAAAAAGAGAGGAAGCAAACTATATCACTGTAGAATTAATGCACTTCAACACCACTTTAACTACCATGGCTCAATGAAGCGGAATCCTGGCTGTTGTAGTTTGATGCAGCACCAGCATTCTTGGGCAAGGAAGGCCAAATACCTTGCAAAACTGCAATTCCTGTGAGTCCATAACACTAAGCCATGGCCATTAAAGTGGTGTCAAACTGCATTAACTCTACAGTGCAGACAGGGCCAGAGAAAGAGAGAGTTCTGAGAATATGATTATTAAGTTTTGCAAACAAAATTGGTCTAGAGAAACTGTTGAGAAGCCCAACCTCTGTTTGCAGTTGTGTTTTGGCTCAGGTTGCTGCCTACATTTTTGATCACGCTCTAATTCCATCTCTTTGGAGGTGAGAAGAAGAGTCTTTGAACAATTCCACTGATGGGAGTCTCTAATGAGGATATATGGTCAGCCAGCAAGACCATCTATATTTAATGATCTCTGTTAAGAAAGTTTTAGAAGGGCTGTCCCCATGGGCTGTGTGATGACTTCTTTGTTTATGTGCATAATCCACTTTTCCTGACACTGCCAGTGACAAATCCTTGATTCCCTAGTGCTGCTGTTGAGCAATTATGGTGATGAGATGGTTGGTTGGTTGATTTGGCACTGGGCATCTTGCCATCTCTAATGATTCCCAAACTCCAGATCTGCAGGTATTTTAGACTTCAGGTTCCAGAGTCTCTCATCATTGGCCAAAGTGGCTGAGGCTGCTGGGAGTTGTAGTCCCAAATGCCTGGAAGTTTTGAATCATTGAACAGGAATGGATGAAATGAGCTGAGAAGACAAGAAAGTGGACTGAAAGAAGAAGTGAGTGTGCTGGGGAATCTGAGCTGTTAGACTCAAAATAACCCTCAGTGTCATACACCAGAGCAAGAACACCTCTGACCTAAAACACACACCAGCTTGGTAGAATCAGCAAGCAATTTATTTTCAAGTTTATATTGTAGACAAAACAGTAAAAATAGCAAAAATTGTAAAGATCCAATACAAGTACAATAGTTCCAAACCTCAAAGGAAAACAATATCCCAAAGTACATAAAAATCCATGGAACTAGGTACTTGAAACTTGTAAACAGTGAAACTAGACAGCAGGAAAAATCTCATGGACAAAATGGGAGCTTGGCCACAACTTGGTACATGAAACTAAGAGCACTTGAAAACAAGACAATGATCAATTTCCAACATTGACCCAAATGAAGCAACCCTTTCCCATGCATCAATATAAGGATTTTCCAGGTTCCAAAACTGAAAGTGTTTCTCTTGAGCTTGCTACCAGGTAATGGTTTGGTATCTTTTTTCGGCTGTAAACAAATGGACCACCTGAGTCTTTGAAGACTCTCTCTGTTTAAAGAAACTTTGCTTTCGGTCTAGGACACTAAGATCATCTGGGGAGGCCCTGCTCTCTGTCCCACCTGCATCACAGGCGCGCTTGGCGGGGATGAGAGACGGCCTTCTCAGTGGTGGCCCCTCAGCTGTGGAATGCCCTACCTGCAGATATCAGATCGCTCCCCTCCCTCCTGGTGTTTCGGAGGAAAGTGAAGGCCTGGCTGTTCGAACAAGCAATTCATTAAACAGTGTAATTGAACATAGGGATATGGAATAATGGATGATGAGACTGGATTCTGATTTTACTGTTGAGGCGCTAATGATTGTTATACTGATGTTTAATGATTTATGTTACAATTGTTTTAATTGCCCTATACTTGTCTCGTGATGTTTTGTATCGATGTTGTTCACCGCTTTGAGTCGCCTGAGGGATGAGAAAAGCAGTATATAAATAAAATAAATAAATAATAAATAAATAAATAAAATAAGCTCTCATTATCAGCTCTCTCTGAGTGCTCGTTTTCTGCACTTGACAGATTCTCTTTGGCCAGTTGCTCTGAGAAAGGCTCTGAAGGGCCCTTCTCAAGAATGTGGCCTTGGGAACCTCTTTCTGAAACAGCTCAGGCCTCCCATCTGAGCTTAACTCAGGGCCAAGCAGACTCTCATCCTCAGAGTCGCCATCAGGAACATCATTCCCAGCTCCATCATGAACATCAGCATTAATATGAACATCAGACACAATCACAGGCTGAACAGGCTGACATACAACACTCAATTGGGGTAATTCCCCCATAAATATAGCAGAATACAAGAAGTAAACTTCAAAACCAGAACGAAACTTAAATGTGGCGAACTAGGATAGTCTTCTATATCTTAGGATGGATCAGGATTGCGGAGTCAGAACTTTAGGTTCAAAAATATTTATTGAAATAAAATAAATACATTCTTGATAGAAAAAGTCTTGTAGCTAACTAGCTTATTAAATCTCATCTTCTAAAAGAGACAAAAGATAAAAAGATCCATGCAGCTACATTTTGCCTAGAGAGAGGCAAAATGCGTCCCTACTGGAAGGAAGAAAAGGCAGAAGAGATCGGAATATGGCGGAGAGACCAAACGGTCAACCCAAGAGAAATAAAACTTGAAGAGGAAGTTCCCTCACAGAATTCCATTCTTACATCATCAAAGGGGGAAGAGACAGTGGCAAGGTGGAAGAGTAAACACAAAACCCTTTTTAGGAAAACATGCATAGGAATGTGAGGGGAGGAAGCCCTCAGCCGAATTCTATCTCTAGTCTAGCTACTCATTGAGGTCTGGGAATGTGATGACAAAACAATCCAGGGATGAAACCCAACAGAGAGCAACGCTAAAAACTAGTTTCTACCAACCTGATGCCTTTTGCAAGATCATTAGCACTAGGCTTTGGGATTGGATGCATATTTGGAGCAGGGATGAATCAGTGCAACCTAAATCCCTGTAGCTGAACACAAGCTAATGCTATGCTTTACATAGCTATTAAATAGCAAGTATTGAAATATTTTTAAATGATCCATTCCTTGACTAGTTAAAAGCCAATGCTAATAGCTAATATTCCAGGGGGATAGCTAATAGGGAGAGCTAATACTCCAGAAGACAGGAGCAGAATTCAAAAAGATCTTCACAGATTAGAGAGATGATTGGCCAAAACCAACACAATGAAGTTCAACAGGGACAAATGCAAGATACTCCACCTAGGCAGAAACAAATGAAATGTAAAGAAACAGAATGGAGGATGATGCCTGGCTCAACAGCAGGAGATGTGAAAAAGATCTTGGAGTCCTCGTGTCCAGGAAGGTGAACATGAGCCAACTATGTCATGTGGTGGCTAAAAAATCCAATGGGATTTTGGCCTGAATAAAAAGAAGTCTAGTGTCTAGGCCCAGGGAAGTCATGCTACCCATGCTCTTTTCTGCCTTGGTCAGACCACACCTGGAATCACACTGGGTCCAATTCTGGGCACTGGGAGATGTTGCCAAGCTGCAATGTGTCCAGAGGAGGGTGACTCAAAGGTTCAAGGGTCTGGAGAACAAGCCATATGAGGAGCAGCTTAAAGAGCTGGGCATGTTTAGCCTGCAGAATAAAAGACTGAGAGGAGACATGATAGCCATATATAAATATGTGAGGGAGGAGGAAGCAAGCTTGTTTTCTGCTGCCCTGGAGACTAGGATGCAGAACAATGGCTTCAAGCAACAGGAAAGGAGATTCCACCTAAACTTCATAATAGTGAGAGTTGTTCAGCAGTGGAACTCTCTGCCCTGGAGTGTGGTGGAGGCGCCTTCTTTGGAGGCTTTTAAGCAGAGGCTGGATGGCCATCTATTGGGATGCTTTGAATGTGATTTTCACATTCAAAGCACCCCCAATGTGGCAGGGGGTTGGATGCCCCATGAGGTCTCTTTCAACTCTAGGATTCTATGATTCAATACTTAAAACTAGGTTTGAAGAAGACAAGACACAGGGGATGCTGTAACTCTAAATGTGCACTCATGCCACAATAGGTTAGTATCCTATTTCCAAAGTGCAGGTTCTGTGTGGAGATTTTGGGAACTATAGTCCCAAAATCTTTGCATGCTGTCTGCTGAGATGCTCCCAACTAGTGGTTATTTATTTATTTATCATGTCAGCAGTGAACCAAACCAGTAATATTGCATTAAAAACAGACGAACAAACAAACAAAACACAAAATTTGCAGACTTGGTATTCTATTAAATGTCCTTTACCAGTAGCTGGCCACCTGGAGTGCCTCTGGTGTTGCTGTGAGAAGGTCCTCAATGATGTATGTGGCAGGGCTCAGGTAGCATAGCAGTAGGTGGCCTGTGGTTTGCTCTTCTCCACACTTGCATGTCGTGGATTCCACTTTGTAGCCCCATTTCTTAAGGTTGGCTCTGCATCTCGTGGTGCCAGAGCGCAGTCTGTTCAGCACCTTCCAAGTTGCCCTGTTTTCTGTGTGCCCAGGAGGGAGTCTTCCATTTGGTATCAGTCATTGATTGAGGTTCTTGGTTTGAGCCTGCCACTTTTGGACTTTCGCTTGCTGAGGTGTTCCAGAAAGTGTCTCTATAGATCTTAGAAAACTATTTCTTGATTTAAGTCTTCATAGACAGCTGAGTCTCTCACTCCAGAAGCAACCAGAAGTGACTTGCAACATGCAGCCAACTAGTGATGATTCTACATTGTAGAATTAATGCAGTTTGACCCCCATTTTAATCGAAATGGCTCAATGCTGTGGAATCCTGAGAGATGGAGTTATGGTGAGGCAACAGCACACTTTGGCAGAGAAGGTTCAAGACCATGCAAAACTACAAGTTCCATGACTCCATAGCATTGAGCCATGGCAGTTAAAGTGGGTTTGAACTGCATTAGGTGCATCCTTAGTTCCAAAGGTGTTTTAGCATCTAGAACAGAAGTCCTCAAACTATGGCCCGCGGGCCGAATACTGCCCTCCAAGGTCATTTACCCGGCCCTCGCTCAGGCTCAACCTCAGGCTGAAATGACATAAAAGCTCACAACAACATCAACAACAATCCTATCTCATCAGCCAAAAGCAGGCCCACACTTCCCATTGAAATACTAATAAGTTTATATTTATTGACCTACAACAACCCAAGTTTATATTTGTTAAAGCTGTTCTTCATTTTAATTATTGTATTGTTTTTAAGTGGTTTTTTGCACTACAAATAAGATATGTGCAGTGTGCATAGGAATTCATTCATGCTTTTTTCAAATTATAATCCGGCCCTCTAACAGTTTGTGGGACTGTGACCTGGCCCTCTGTTCAAAAAGTTTGTGAATCTCTGATCTAGAACATTATTAAATGTTAAATGCTGCTGGAAAATGAACAAATGCTTTCTTTTTCTCTTGCATAGCCCAGTTCAGGACCAGGAGGAAACTATGCCTTCCTCCTCCTCCTCTTCTCTCCTGCCCCCCCCCCCCTTGCCAGCCATGCTTTCGAATGAAAGTGTGCCATTCATAGTCAGGGGGAAGTTGTGCATTGAGGCTAATGGCGCAGGGAAAAGCCATTAAAGGAGGAAGAGTTGAGGTTACAGAAAACTTTATTGCTGCCTGTAGAGACATCAGGTCTGTGATTCCAGGATTAGTCAGTGCTTTAATGGCGAGCCACTGGCCCATTAGTTGTGCCGGGAAGCCCATTTGGGGTCCTTCCAAAATGTAAAGGGAAAAAAAATTAGACAAAACGGAGCAGGAGTAGAAAGGGCTATCCTAACACTGTTAAAAAAGCTCAACACCCAGAAGCCTACCTTAGAGTTCTTAGGATCAGACTTTGTGAAGGTGCACCTAAGCTGTAGGATGAAGGCAGTTGGACACCACTCGAACTGCATTGGGATCGTGAGTGTTGTAGTTTGGTGAGACACCAGCATTCTTGTGTACAGAAGGCTGAGGACTTTCTAAAACTACAACTCCCACAGCACTGAGATGTGGCAGTTCAACTAGGGTCAAACTGCATTCAATCTGCAGTGTAGATGCCCTCCAAAATTTCATAAAGTGAACCAGTTCATTAAGGACTTCATCACACGAGCATCTATCCACTTTTAATCCGGTTGCTGCCTCCTGCAGAATTCTGGGGTTTGTAGTATAGTGAGGGTCGAAACCTCTCTGGCTGAGCAGTTTAAAAGATCTTCCCTAAACTACAAACACCAGAATTCTGCAGGAGGCAGATACCATATTTAAAGGGGATAGATGCTCTAGTGCAGACATGGGCAAACTTTGGCCCTCCAGGTGTTTTGGATGTCAACTCCCACAATTCCTAACAGCCTATCGGTTGTTAGGAATTGTGGGAGTTAACGTCCAAAACACCTGGAGGGCTGGAGTTTGCCCATGCCTGCTCTAGTGTGATGAAGTCCTAATAAATTAGAGTGTCCAGGATCTAGGCCCCATTATTCCTAAACTCTAGTCTAAAACTCTTACTACAATTATCTGCCCATTGTCAACTGGTACTTCATTTGCAGTTTGGCAAGTGGCAGCTTGGACCATATGCACCACCTCTGATCTTTCTCAGCCTTACTGGGGCTGCTGCTTTGCTTGTCCTTCTCCATCTTGAGAATATTCCTCCTTCTTGGAAACGTGGTCAGTGAGCCCTCTTGCCTTTGAGGCCCTGGAGGTTTGAACCAACTTGGACACAGCATATTATTTGAGAACGCAGAAATGCTGGATCACTCTCACAACCACCATGTCAGGCTACACAGAGAAGCTATTGTAATCCACAAGCATGTGGACAATGTCAACAGAAAGGAGGAAACCATAAAAATGAACAAAATTTGGCTACCTCTAAAATCATAACAGTAAATAAAGATCAAGATTCAGAAAACAGACAAGAATCAATCAGGGTCAGTGAACACCTCCCAACAAAGGATTCCCCAGGCAGGAAGCAACCAGACCTTGGAGCTGAGAGGCTAATCAATGCTAATCAAGGTGGCCAATTGCAACATTCACACCTGCAAGAGTTCTTTCTCCGATCCTGAACATTTCACAGATATATAAACCCCATTTGATTAGTTTCCAACACACCTCACAACTTCTGAGGAAGCCTGCCATAGATTTGGGTGAAACGTCAGGAGAGAATGCTTCTGGAACATGGCCATACAGCCCGGAAAACTTACAGCAACCCAGTGTTTGTTGTGCTTTCAAAAATGAAGTTTGCTGTTTCCCAAGTAGCCTTAAAGCCACAGATGCAAAAACTAAATTGCACCTAATGTTAACGACAAGATTTATTTCTCAAATGCTATATACTTACATTTGGTTATTATTATTGTTGTTGTTGTTGTTGTCGTTGTCATTATAGGTTGAGTCTCCAAAATGCTTAGGACTGAAAGCATTTTGGATTCTGGATTGTTGTTGCTGTTTTGATTTTGGAATACCTGTGTTTGCCCCCAATCCTGCACTATCTCAAATATATAGAAATATTGGGACTTCTGTAACTTTCATAACTTTTATAAACCCTGCCATTTTCTCCATACACACACCAAACACCTGTTGCCCGCTATTACCAGACCTGAGAATGAAGACTCAAAGTCCAAGCTGATTCAATCCGTCCCACCCGCTCCATCCCTTCTTTCAATTCCAATCAATGCAGGTTAATTGAGAGCAGCTTATTTTTACTTCTGCAGGCCTCTTGTCTGCCAGAATCGATGCCAGTCACTTCCACTTAAACCATTGTGCCTTTACTGGAACTGTGATAGCATCCTGTCCTCCAAACCAACATATTACTGTTTGTTGTGATGGGTTGTATGTGGTTCCTGTTGCAAAAGGAGGGCTTTAAAACCCCACTGCACCGCCTTTCCTTGCTTGGCATACAGTGCCATGGAATAAAGCAAAGAAGCCCAGAAAACACACTATAGAGAGGCAGCTACCCACACGCTTTGCTCTTTTAATGGGACCCTAGAGAGAGAGGTGATTGTTGCCACGCTTTGCCACAAGATGGGGCAGTAGTCGCAGCAAGTGATAGAGCCGTGGCTTGGCATGTCATAATAAAAGAGGGGAATCGCTTACTTAAGGCACTTTCCCTTTATTCCAGAAGGCTCATCATTCAGGCCTGGATGGATGGCCAGCTCCAGCCTTTTGTGCCAGAGTTGTACATTTCGTCTGTTGGGCTGTCTCAAATACGCTCATTCGAATGCATTTGGAAATGGCTCTAAAGCATTATTGTCGATTGATTAAGGAATTTGAGGTCAATTTATGTGTCTACCTCTGAACAATTTGAAGAACGGATTCAAAGAGAAAAGGGAGCCTGACCATGTGGACATGGGGCTAGTTTGGCTTAGAGCAGTGATTCTCAACCTTCCTAATGCCACGACCCCTTAATACAGTTCCTCATGTTGTGGTGACCTCCAGCCATAAAATTATTTTTGATGTTATTTCATAACTGTAATTTTGCTACCGTTATTAATTGTAATGTAAATATCAGATATCCAGGATGTATTTTCATTCACTGGACCAAATTAGGCACAAATACCCAATACGCCAAAATTGGAATACTGATGGGATTTGGGGAGGGGTTGATTTTGTCATTTGGGAGTTGTAGTTGCTGGGATTTATAGTTCACCTACAATCAAAGAACATTCTGAACTCCACCAATGATGGAACTGAACCATACTTGGCACACAGAACTTCCATAACCAACAGAAATTACTGAAAGGGTTTGGTGGGTATTGTCCTTACGTTTGGGAGTTGTAGTTCACCTACATCCAGAGAGCACTGTGGACTCAAACAATGACGGATCTGGACCAAACTTGGCATGAATACTCAATATGCCCAAATGTGAACACTGGTGGAGTTTGGGAAGAATAGACTTTGACGTTTGGCTTTTAATTGTTATTAAAATTATTGTTTTAATTGATTGTTTTTAACTATTGTGGTTATTACTGTTGTGTAATTTATTAGTTGAATTGTTGGCATCGAATTGTGCCCTGAGTCTTCCCTTGGGGGTTGAGAAGGGTGGGGTAGAATAAAATAAAATTGGAAGTTGTAGCTGCTGGGATTTATAGTTCACCTACAATCAAAGAGCATTCTGAACCCCAGCAATGATAGAATTGAGCCAAACTTCCCACACAGAACCCCCATGATCAACAGAAAATACTGTATTTTCCGATGGCCTTCGGCGACCCCTCTGACACCCCCTCGCGACCCCCATAGGGGTCCCGACCCCCAGGTTGAGAAACACTGGCTTAGAGGCTGTCCATCTGTCCAAAGTGCTGAAACTCTAGAACATTCCCTAACTCCTCATAATGGTTTCACTGGTCTAGTCCTGTGTTATAGACAGGAAGTCTCCAGATGTTGTCAGGACATCCAGGTTTGGTCTGGTTGAAATTAATGTTTGGGGCCAATATAGACAAGCTCTTAAGTTCCATCTGGGGTATCTTCGGGCCTTGTTGAACCTCTTCTCTCCAAATGCTGAGAAAGTTTCAGAGTAATTGTGATTGAATGACATATTAAAGATTCCTATCCAGATTAGTGAAGTTTACTAATCCAATAGTTGCATAAAGACTTTGAACACAAGAGTCTCCATTTTCAACCTTTGGCATTTTCTGGAAGAAACCTGAAGAATGGCTGCCATTTGTAGACAACTCTAAACCCAAGAGACTCATGGAGCTCAAACTCCTTTTACACTGTTATGAATCCACTTTAACTGCCATGGCAAGATCCCATGGGATTCCAGAGTTTAGTGAAGCATGCATGCTGTCTGGCTTCATCCTAAACTCTATGGCAGTTAAAGTGGAATCGTAGCACTATAACTGTGTAGTGTGTGATGGTCTTGTGGGAAAAAACCCCAGAAATATTAGACTTAGATACATTGGATACTGGTAGTAGTAGTAGTAGTAGTAGTAGTAGTAATATACTTTATTTATATTCCACTCTATCTCCCCAAAGGGACTTAGGGCGGATTATAGAATACATATATGGCAAAAATTCAATGCCGTTATACAATTGACAAGGACAGACAAACAGAGGTAAAGGTTTTCCCATCTTTTTTCCCCATCTCCGGCATCTGGAGGCTGTGCTTGAGTCCGATCACTGGGAGCTGCTGTCGCTCCATCTTCCATGACAAGGAGCTCTCTTGTCCGTAGGCGACCTCCCAATCAAATCACTGGCATTTCCAAATGGGCACCTTTTATTACCTCCCTGTAATAACAAAGGTTAAACTCTTGTGCCAGCTAGACTGCAGAACTGAAGGTTGGTGGTTCGAATCTGGGGAGCAGGGTGAGCTCCTGTCTATCAGCTCCAGCTTCCCATGTTGGGACATGAGAGAAGCCTCCCACAGGATGGTAAAACATCCAGGTGTCCCCTGGGTAACGTCCCTGCAGACGGCCAATTCTCTCACAACAGAAGCAACTTGCAGTTTCTCAAGTCACTCCTGACACACACACAAAAATTACCTCCCTACTTAAAGTGATAACTATTTATCTACTCATATTGCTGTTTTCGATCTTCTAGGTGAGCAGAACCTGGGCTGATGGCGGGAGCTCACTCCCGACCTGGGCTTGAACTGTCAACCTTTCAATTGGCAAGATTTTCTGCAGCTGGCAGTTAACCCACTGTGCTAAAGTCTGGGTTTTATAGTAAATATGGTTAAGGTTAAATTGAAGACTCGGCTGGCATTTTATTTGTTGGGAATGTTTGATAGTTATTTAGAAAGAAAATTTTGGAAAATGCTACAATATATGACGTCACCTGCAAGAAGTATATGTGCTCAGAGGTGGAAGAATCCAATTCTCTCAATATGAGAAGAATGGCCGATGGAGATCTGTGAAAGAGAATAGAATAACTTTATTGTCATTGTACAATGAAATTAAATGCTTTCCCAGAACACATCATAAAAGTAACACACCCATCCTGCCACACTCCAGTCACCACTGCACAAGATAGACAAATTGACTGTGTCACTTCAAGAGAAATCTTTGACTAACTTTAAGAAAGTTTGTAACTTGTTTATTAACTTTTATCAACTGTACGGTTCAAGAAATTGTAGTGTTGCCAAAAGCAGATGGGACACTCTGTAATATCACTTATAGCAGTGGTTCCCAACCTTTTTTTGACCAGGGACCACTCTCCAACATTAGTACCAAAAGGATAACAAATCAGTTTTTGGTCAACTTTAGATTCGCTTTGGATATTTGTGGTGCTGATTCAGAAAATTACATTGGATAGACCACACCAGCTCTAGTTTCTGACACAGAACATATGCCATCCAGTAGTCACCATCTGCTTGCCTATAGAAAACCATATTTAATAAACTTTGGCACTATAAGAGGGTTTCGCAAGACCAGTTGCTCTCATTGCAATGGTGTAGGCCACATACCATATTTTAGTTCTTGTGGACCACTGGTGGTCCATGGACCACATGTTGGGAACCACTGCTGTAGTGCCTGTTGACCAGGTTCATTTGCTTCTTGTCACATAGAATCATTGAGTTGGAAGAGACCTCATGGGCCATCTAGTCCAACCTTCTGCCAATGAGACCAGTCGCTCTCATTGCAATGGTGTAGTAATGGTGAGGCCACGGACCAGTTTTTAGTTCTTGCGGACCACTTTGCAGCCATGGCGATTCTCCAGGTGTGGTTTCACTATGAAGTTCACAAACTTTCTGTCATCTGTTGAGTTAGCGTAAGACACATAGGCGTCGTAGAGCTTTCCATCATTAATTTCCAGTTCTCCATGGAGCACAAGTTGGGAACAACTGATTTATAGGAAGTAGACTAAAAAAAGAGATAATAACTATCAGAGAGTGGGAGGCCTGTATGGACTTTTTGTATAGTTGTTTAGTTCTTTAGATATGTTTGTGTGTTTTATTTTGTTTCTTGAATGAATAGAATATGGTTCATTCAAGAGTGTGGTCGGATTTGGAGTGACACACAAAATGACCTTTTATGTTATCTTCTTTCAAGGTAAAGGTAAAGGTAGTCCCCTGACAATAATGCCAGTCCTGTCTGACTCTGGGGTGTGGTGCTCATCTCCATTTCTAAGCCGAAGAGCCAGCGTTGTCCGTAGACACCTCCAAGGTCATGTGGCCAGCATGACTGCATGGAGCGCCGTTACCTTCCCGCCGAAGCGGTACCTATTAATCTACTCACATTTGCATGTTTTCGAACTGCTAGGTTGGCAGAAGCTAGGGCTGACAGCGGAAGCTCACGCCGCTCCCCGGAATCGAACCTGCGACCTTTCGATCAACAAGCTCAGCAGCTCAGTGCTTTAACCCACTGCGCCACCATCTTCTTTCAAAGCCTTGGGGAAAAGTACTTTTTGAGTTGCAGGGGAGATGATAGGAAGGAAAGTATTCCACGCTTTGTTGTTTCTGGAGCTTTCATAAAGGAACCCTTCCCCATCTCTCCCTCCACCTCCTCCCCACAAAAACTTTTTTCCAATAACAAAGCTGTTGCCTATTGAGGAGTTTCTGACAGAGTCTGGCTTTTGAAGCAAGGACAGCGCTATAGCAAGAGCAGGCAGGCCAGCAGCAGGAACAAGTAAGCCCTTGTAACTGATCTTTGGCTACACTGTATTGCACTTATCTTTTTCTTTTTATATTTGCCCTGAGGGTATAAACATTGAAAGCAGGTAATTGCAGAAGGATAACACCCCCACTCCCCAGCTAACAGACTGACACAGCTCTCTTTTGGAAAACTGCTCCACAGCTGACGCTGTCATATGGCCTCACAGGTTTAGGCATGAAGTGCTCACTGCTCAGCCCTTCCTTAGTTGCCTGGTTTGGCAACATGGAGGGCGACAGGGCCAGGGATGGAGTGTGACTTGTTTGCAGCTTAACTGGCGGAGGTGTGTTTTTCATCTCCTTCCCGAAAGCCCCGAGTGCCAGCTGGCAGGGTGTTGTCTCTCGTGAATACCTCAGTTTGGGCATCAACAATGGCAGCTAGGAAGGATCTGCCTGCAAGATGGTGGGCAAGTCAAGGCTTAGTTGTAGTATGCCTCACCCCAAGATCCATCCTCCTGGTAGTGCTACGGGTTAAACCCTTGCACCGGCAGGACTGAAGACCAACAGATCGGAGGTTCGAATCCAGGGAGAGCACAGATGAGCTCCCTCTGTCAGCTCCAGCTCCAATGCAGAGACATGAGAGAAGCCTCCCACAAGGATAGTAAAACATCAAAACATCTGGGCATCCCCTGGGCAACGTCCTTGCAGACGGTCAATTCTCTCACACCAGAAAAGACTTGCAGTTTCTCAAGTCACTCCTGACACACACACAAAACCCTAAGATCCAAGCATGCAAATAGATAAGATTCCAACCCCATCTACACTGCCATATAATCCAAACTCTGATCCCAGATTTGAACTGGGTTGTATGGCAGTGTAGACTCATGCAATACAGTTCAAAGCAGAACATCTGGGATCAGATACTGGGGCCCCTTCCACACAGCTGAATAATATCCCACATTTCCTTCTTTGGCCGTGTAGGCTCAGATAATCCAGTCCAAAACAGATATTATGGGTTTTTCTGCCTTAATATTCTGGGTTATATGGCTGTGTGGAAGGGTCCTAGATTATATGGCACTGTAGATCTAGCCTAAAGGTGCATCTACATTGTAGAATTAATGGAGTTGGATGACACTTGAACTGCCATGCCTCAATGTTATGGAATCCTGGGCAGTGTAGTTTTACACCAGGCATGGGCAAACTTTGGTGCTCTAGGTGTTTTAGGAATTGTGGGAGTTGAACTCCAAAACACCTGGAGAGCCTTTTTTTGGTGTCAGGAGAGACTTGAGAAACTACAAGTCACTTCTGGTGTGAGAGAATTAGCCGTCTGCAAGGACTTTGTCCAGGGGATGCCTGGATTTTTTGATGTTTTACCATCCTTATGGGAGGCTTCTCTCATGCCCCCCACATGGGAAGCTAGAGCTGACAGAGGGAGCTTGTCCACGCTGTACCCAGATTCGAACCTCCAACCTGTCAGTCTTTAGTCCTGCCAGCACAAGGGTTTAAGCCATTGTGCCACCGGGGGCTCAATACCTGGAGAGCTAAAGTTTGTCCATGCCTGTTTTAGAAGATCTTTAGCTGGAGTTTGCTGGAGTTTCGTCAAACTCCAGCTCCCATGATGCCAAAACATTGAGCCATGACAGTCCAAGTGTTGTCAAACTCCATTGATTCTACACCCATTGTGTATTTTTAGATTGTGAGCCTGAAGTTTGGAACTGTTTTGTCTTGTGTTTATCAATTTGTAAACCATTCTGAGTTGTGAACTCTGGAATGAGATCTAAACGTGCTAGATATTTCTTTTGGCGGAACAAGAATCCTGGCAAAGTGTCTCATTATTTGAGTGGCTCCTGCTTGAAGGAGGATGAGACGTCAGGCCTGGGACTGGAGCAACACACAGGATGACCCTCCCTGGGAAGAATGACCTTTGTGCTTAAAAGACCCTCAGGGTAGCTTCTGCCCACTTGGGACATGACCCTTTCTTTCCACTTTTGCGGCTGCTGCTGATTTTTATTCCAGGCTCACGGACACTCATCCCGCAGGATTCAGAAAAGGTGATCTCTAATGACGAGGTTTGCCTTCTTAAAGGCTGCCGTCTGTGACCCGCATATGATGGCCTAGTGGCAACCTATACATGCCATTCACAGTGGATGTACACGGAAGAGACAAGGACAATCTATCCCATTTTGGGGTTTTATATTAGAGATAAACCGGAACAAATTAGCGGTAGAAGCCAATGATGCTTGGATTGCCAAAGAGAAGAGAAAGGCTCTTCCATCATAGGTAGTACTTTCTATAATTTCTGATTATTGAGCAATAATGGCTAGACTAGGGGCCGAGCTTTAGCACAGTAGGTTAACCGCCAGCTGCAGTAAATCTTGCCAATTGAAAGGTTGACCATTGAAAGCCCGGATTGGGGTGAACTCCTGCCTACCTAGCAGTTCGAAAGCAAATCATAGAAACCTAGAGTTGGAAGAGACCTCGTGGGCCATCCAGTCCAACCCCTTGCCAACCCTTTATTTATTTATTTATTTATTTATTTATTTATTTATTTCGGTTTCTTCTACCCCACCCTTCTCACCCCGAAGGGGACTAGGGCGGCTTACAAAGGCACAATTCGATGCCAGCATCACATAACAGTAGTAAAAACAAAATAACATCAATTAACAATTAAACAGTTAAACAGTTAAACAACAACTCCTGCATTACGACCATAAAACCAATAAAACCAATAAAACAATACAAACCCAATTACTCCTCATAGACGGTCAGCGTTTGCTATCTCATAGTCCAAATTCCAATTCCACATTGTCAGTCCTGTCAGTCCTAATCGTCTGAATGTCCTTATCTAGTTGTCAGATTGCCCAAAGGCCTGGTCCCACAACCACGTCTTTACTTTCCTCCTGAAGGAGAGGAGGGATGTTGATGCCCTAATTTCTCCCGGGAGTGAGTTCCACAGGTGAGGGGCCACCACTGAGAAGGCCCTGCTCCTCGTCCCCACCAACCTCACTTGTGATAGAGGTGGGGAAGAGAGCAGGGCCTCCCCAGATGATCTCAAACTCCGGAGTAGGACGTAGAGGGAGATACGTTCGGACAGATACACTGGACCGGAACCGTACTGGGTTTTGTAGGTCAAAACCAGCACCTTGAATTCTGTGGGGTTTTTTTTTAGCCTTTTGCAATGTCTTTACATCCTACTTGATTTCTGTCTGGATTAATACTGTCTTGGATTGCCTGTATTTCTTGTGTGGACATTGCTTTGGGTTACTATTGTTTATGGACGAATACTTTTTGGAACCTTCTGATTTTCTTACAAGCATTTATTACTTCTGGCTCTTTACTAAGCTTCAATAAAAGAAGATTTGATTCTTCACTCTTTGTGTGGTGTGTTTTAAGTCAGAGGGCTTCTTCTGGACCTGGAGTGCAACAGAAGGAGACTCTACCACACCACACCAGAGAGTTCCGCTGCTGAACAGCTCTCACGGTCAGAAAATTCTTCCTAATGTTCAGGTGGAATCTCCTTTCCTGTAGTTTGAAGCCATTGTTCCGCATCCTAGTCTCCAGGACAGCAGAAAACAAGTTCGCTCCCTCCTCCCTATGACTTCCTCTCACATATTTATACATGGCTATCATGTCTCCTCTCAGCCTTCTTCGGGTTAAACATGCCCAGCTCTTTAAGCCACTGCTCATAGGGCTTGTTCTCCAGATCCTTGCAGCAATTTGTTAACATCACAACCTTGAATAGTCAGTACTTCAAATACAACTTAGCATATTCAGATATCTTGCAGAGATTGGCTCCATCACGGCGTGCTTTCCAGCTTTGGGTCCTCCTCCACCAGACTTTCTTTCCTTTTGCTAAACCAGGAAATACCTGCCCATGTGGCTCCCTTGTAAATTATTAGAGACGCTGGCCATTGGCCTGCATGAATCATGCATGGCTTTTTTGTTGTTGCTCGTGGGCTCTGATGTAACTAAGCGGTCCGATTAATATTTAAATATGAACTATTTTTAAAAGCCATTGGTCTCTTCCATGGCAAGAAAAGGGTGAATGAAATTCCAAAAAGGGAAGTCCCAGATTGCATCAACCCTGTTGCTTTGGCTTACCCCTTTTCTCTCTTCCCTTCTTTCTTTCCGTTGCTCTCTCCTCCTTTCTCCTTCAGGTTTTTCAGTGTGTGTTTTCTTCTTACAGGAGATGCCTGTGTTTTCTTTCCTTTTGTTGAACTCTAATTCTGATCCAAGCTAGCTTTCGGTTGCCCAAGTGATGTCAGATTGTGGTCAAGATGGGAAAAGATATTAATGGAGAGAAAAAACACACAAACTGGGCTGCATCTACAATAGGCATGGTCAAACTTCAGCCCTCCTTGTGTTTTGGATTCCAACTCCCACAATTCCTAACAGCCTTAGGCCTTTTCCTTTCCCCCCTCAGCCACTTAAGCAGAGGCTGTTAGGAATTATGGGAGCTGGAGTCCAAAACACCGGAAGGGCTGAAGTACTGTACTATTGTCCTCCCAACCCTGCTATACGCATGTGAGGTGTGGACAGTTTACAGACGTCACATGCAACTCCTGGAACGATTCCATCAGTGTTGCCTCCTAAAAATCCTGCAAATCTCTTGGGAAGACAAGTGGACAAATGTCAGCGTGCTGGAAGAAGCAAAGACTACTAGCATTGAAGCGATGGTCCTCTGCCATCAACTCTGCTGGACCTGCCACGTTGTCCAGATGCCCAACCACCATCTCCCAAAGCAATTGCTCTATTCCAAACTCAAGAACAGAAAACGGAATGTTGGAGGACAGGAAAAGAGATTTAACGATGGGCTCAAAGCCAACCTTAAAACTCTGGCATAGACACTGAGAACTGGGAAGCCCTGGCCCTTGAGCGCTCCAGTTGGAGGTCAGCTGTGACCAGCAGTGCTGCAGAATTTGAAGAGGCACAAATGGAGGGTGAAAGAGAGAAATGTGCCAAGAGGAAGGCGCGTCAAGCCAACCCCGACCAGGACCGCCTCCCACCTGGAAACCAATGCCCTCATTGCGGGAGAAGATGCAGATCAAGAATAGGGCTCCACAGTCATCTACGGACCCACCGCCAGAACACCGACCTTGGAAGACCATCATCCTCGGACTACGAGGGATCACCTAAGTAAGTAAGTAAATAGCCTTGAACCAAGGCTATGGGGTCATTCCATAGCATAGAAGCACCCCAAGGTTTTCTTTTCCATCACTGAAGCTTTGGTGTCCTAACATATGTTTTTAAAGAAGGGATTCTAGGCAGGTAGCAACTCTAATGGCCAAATGACAAAGAGTGCACTTTTGGCCGCTGCACATGACATTCAGCAGCAAATACTTTTTTTGGCTTCGTTGTTTTGAAAACGGGGGTGCGCATTAGATTCAAGAGCGCATTAGACTCGAGTAAATATGGTAAGACCCAGTGCTGTGGTTTGAGTGTTGGACCAGGGTTCGAATCCCCGCTTGGTCTTGGAAACGCACTGGGTGACTTGAAGGCCCACCAGGCCACTGCCTAAGTCTTCTGCCCGAGGTTTCCCCCTGCTTCTCTGCGTTTCGGGGAAAGACTCGGTTGCATAAGCCCTCCAGACTTCCTCTGACGGGAATTCATGCGGCTGGCTCTTTGCTGTCACTATATAAAGCATTACGGGAGTTGAGAGGGAGCCACGAAGTGGTTTCCGCTTGCATCCTGCCCAGATCCTAATGGTTCACCCAGAGTGATTTACGTGGCCTTGGCCTCTGAGAGATGCCCGCCGGCTCCAGGCCTGTCACCCAGCACCCACCTTCTCGGGCTCCTTCTCCCTGATCAGGTGCAACCCGTGCCCTGGGAAATAGAGTCGGGGAAGAAGCGCACAATGGCTGAATAATAGATGCAGGGCACTTTGTGAAAGCTGCGCAACATGATCCCTGGGCCGAGGGACCCATGGGCAGCAATGCCGGAGGGAGGGGGGGCAGCTTCAAGGGGGCCAGCCACCCGACAATGCCAGGCAGAGTCATCCGATATCGCCTCAGAAAGGCTGGCCCTTGAATGCAAGCTGGTGTGCGGCCAGAGGCCCTGGCGTGTGGAGGAAACGGAAAACCTTGCCTCTAGACAGTAGCACAAAAGCGGAGCGGCACACGCCTTTGCACATGGAGTTTGAACTATCCCAAATGGGGCAATGAGAATATTAACCTCTCTCTTTGTTTCCCCCTAAGCTTATTTAGGGGCAGGATATGTTTCCAGTTTGTAAAGAGGGCCAAAGGGATATGGAAGGGTATTGACTCTGTAGAAATATGCTAAAGGTAGTACAAATGAGGAGCTTGTAAGGTCAGGGGGGGGGGGGAAGTGTCTATCCTATTTTTAGCTTGAAGCTATGGTGCATCTTATAAAAATCTACTTATAATCCCATACCAAAAAAGGAAAAAGCTAAAGAGTGCTCAAACTTCCGTACAGTGGCCCTTATTTCTCATTCCAGTAAGGTAATGCTCAAGATCCTGCAAGGAAGACTCCAGCAATACATGGAGCGAGAGTTGCCAGATGTACTAGCTGGGTTTAGAAAAGGCAGAGGAATGAGAGACCCAATTGCCAATATCTGCTGGATAATGGAGAAAGGCAAGGAGTTCCAGAAAAATATCTATTTCTGTTTCATTGACTATTCTAAAGCCTTTGACTGTGTGGATCATAATAAATTGTGGCAAGTTCTTGGTGGTCTGGGCATACCAAATCACCTTGTCTCTCTCCTGAGGAATCTGTACAAGTAGCAACAGTAAGAACTGACCATGGAACAAGAGACTGGTTCAAGATTGGGAAAGGACTATGGCAGGTTGTATCCTGTCCCCCAACCTATTCAACTTGTATGCAGAACACATCATGCGATGTACAGGGCTTGACAAATGCAAGGCTGGAGTTAAAATTGCTGGAAGAAACATTAACAACCTTAGATATGCAGATGATACCACTTTGATGGCCGAAAATGAGGAGGAGCTGAGGAGCCTTCTAATCAAGGTGAAAGAAGAAAGCGCAAAAGCCGGGTTGTAGTTAAACATAAAAAAGCCAAGATTATGGCAACAAGAATGATTGACAACTGGGAAATAGAGGGAGAAAACGTGGAGGCCGTGACAAACTTTGTATTTCTAGGTGCAAAGATCACTGCAGACGCAGACTGCAGCCAGGAAATCAGGAGACACTTACTTCTTGGGAGGAGAGCAAGGACCAATCTTGATAAAATAGTGAAGAGTAGAGACATCACACTGGCAACAAAGATCCGCATAGTCAAAGCCATGGTATTCCCCGTAGTAACCTACGGATGTGAGAGCTGGACCATAGGGAAGGCTGAGAGAAGGAAGAGAGATGCTTTTGAATTGTGGTGCTGGAGGAAAGTTCTGAGAGTGCCTTGGACCGCAAGAAGATCCAACCAGTCCATATTTCAAGAAATAAAGCCCGACTGCTCATTGGAGGGAAGGATAGTAGAGGCCAAGATGAAGTACTTTGGCCACATCATGAGAAGACAGGAAAACTAAGAGAAGACAATGATGCTGGGGAAAATGGAAGGAAAAAGGAAGAGGGGCTGACCAAGGGCAAGATGGATGGATGGCATCCTTGAAGTGACTGGATTGACCTTGAAGGAGCTGGGGGTGATGACGGCCGACAGTGAGCTCTGGCGTGGGCTGGTCCATGAAGTCACAAAGAGTTGGAAACGACTGAACAAATGAACAACAACAGCATGGTGCATCTACACTGAACACTTCATGTAGATTGAAAACGCAATGCTTAAATGCCACACAGCACAAACACAGGCAGGAACACTTGATACAATGGAATCCTGGGAGTTGTCATTTCATAAAGTCTTTAGTCCTTTCTGCTAAATAGTGCTGGAGCCTAACTAAACTACAACTCCCATTCAGTTAAAGTGGGGTCAAACAACATTATTTATTTATTTATTTATTTATTTATTTATTTATTTATTTATTTATGTGCAGTCCTTATATTCTGCTCATCTCATTCCGAACAGGACTTAGAGCAGATCACAGAACACATATACAGCATTCAATGCCGTTATACACTGATAAGACAGACAACTGTACATAAGGTAAAGGTCTAGTCATGTCGGACTAGGATGTGGAGTAATGGCTTCAAACTACAAGAAAGGAGATTCTATCTGAACATTAGGAAGAACTTCCTGATTATGAGAGCTGTTCAGCAGTGGAACTCTCTGCCTCGGAGTGTGGTGGAGGCTCCTTCTTTGGAGGCTTTTAAGCAGAGGCTGGATGGCCATCTGTTGGGTGTGCTTTGAATGTGATTTTCCTGCTTCTTGGCTGGGGGTTGGACTGGATGGCCCATGAGCTCTCTTCCAACTCTAGGATTCTATGATTCTATAAGTACTTATCACTTTCAAGCAGCATTTGATCAGAATGATTTGCCATATGGAAACTCTATGGGTGCTGTAGAATTAATCCAGTTTGATACTACTTATTTATTATTTATTTAAAACTTTTCTATCCCGATCTTTTCACCTCCGTAGAGGGACTCAGACCGGCTTACAGCAAGGATTCAATGCTACTAATACAAGTGAAAACATCATACAACAATGCAAGATTAAAATACATATAGATAAAATACATATATACCAAATCGCCAAGGTAAAATCATGTTCAACTTAGTCCGCATATGTGGTCACTCACTTTGGTCTGTAACCAGTCTCAGCCATTATTCTGGGAATGCTTCCTTCCATAACCAGGATTTCACTAGCCTCCTAAAGGACAAGAGGGAGGGGGCAGATCTAATCTCGCTCGGGCGAGAGTTCCACAGCCGAGGGGCCACCACAGAGAAGGCCCTGTCTCTCATTCCCTCCAAATGCGCTTGCGAAGGTGGTGGGACCGAGAGCAGGGCCTCTCCGGAAGATTTTAACATCCTTGATGGTTCATAGGGGAAAATATGTACTTGAACTGTCATGGCTCAATGCTATGGAATCCAACGAGCTGTAGTTTTACAAGGTCTTTAGCCTTCCCTGTGTTGAAGCCTCTCCAAACTACAACTCCTAGGATTTTTGCACATCATGCCATGGCAGTTAAATTGGTGTCAAACTATACTAATTCTCTAGTGTGGATGCCACTGAGAGAGATGATAAGCTCTGATGCTGTCCTTCCTTCCTTCCTTCCTTCCTTCTCTCTCTCTCCCTCCCTTCCTCTTTCTTTCATAGAATCATAGAGTTGGAAGAAACCATATGGACCAACTAGTCCAACCCCCTGCTATGCAGGAAAAGCACAATCAAAGCAACCCCGACAGATGGCCAGAATCTAAAGTAATGGGCATAAATTGATCCCTTCCGGACGAAGGTGCTAGTGATAAGAGCTGAAACAGACAGCCTTGGGAGAAAGTAGGGTTGTTATGTGTCTTTTATTATAAGTTGTTGTTAGATCCATAGAGTTGGAAGAGACCTCGTGGGCCATCCAGTCCAACTCCATTCTGCCAAGAAGCAGGAAAATTGCATTCCAAGCACCCCTGACTGATGGCCATCCAGCCTCTGTTTAAAAGTTTCCAAAGAAGAAGCCTCCACCACACTTCGAGGCAGAGAGTTCCACTGCTGAACAGCTCTTATAGTCTGGAAGTTCTTCCTAATGTTCAGGTGGAGTCTCCTTTCCTGTAGTTTGAACCCATTGCTCCGAGTCTGAGTTTGCAGGGCAGCAGAAAACAAGCCGGCTCCCTCTTTCTTATGAAACCCTTTCACATATTTATATGTGGCTCTCATGCCTCATTTTGGCTTTTTCTCCCAAATGAGAGTAAGCTTGACCTCGCAATTCATGATTCAAAACATTGTTATTTCATCTTCAACACCCATTTATCCATTTCCCCACCGAACAATCAGAAAGCTCCCATTGTTGACAGAATAGTGTGCTTTGACACTCAAGCAGAAAAATATCCAGCCTTGCTTCTAATAATAAGCCATTTGGAGCACACAGGGTAAAATCTATTAAAAGCGAAGTGTGGCTTGGTCAACCCAATAGATTAAAAACCTCACTCACCGCAACGTTTTTCGTCATGCAAGAGAGCAAGAAATGCACTTACACACCAAGGCTGCCCCAGCAAATTTCAAAACAATCTTTCATCTTTCTGTTCCCGCTTCTTTTTCACCCGAAATTGGGATTTAAGATGCCTTGATGCAGTGTTTCTCAACCTTTCTAATGCTGTGACCCCTTAAGACAGTTCCTCATGTTGTGGTGACCCCCACCCCCAACCATAACATTATTTTTGTTGCAACTTCACAACTGTAATTTTGCTACTGTTATGAATCATTGTGTAAATATCCAATATGCAGGGTGTATTTTCATTCACTGGACCAAATTTGGCACAAATACCCGATACGTCCAAATTTGAATACTGGTGGGGTTGGGAGGGGATTGATTTTGTCATTTGGGAGTTGTAGTTGCTTGGATTTGTAGTTCACCTATAATCAAAGAGCTTTTTTGTGCCAGCAGGACTGAAGACCAACAGGTTGCAGGTTCAAATCTGGGGAGAGGTGGATGAGCTCCCTCTATCAGCTCCAGCTCCTCATACGGGGACATGAGAGAAGCCTCCCACAAGGATGATAAAAACATCAAATCATCCAGGCATCACCTGGACAACGTCCTTGCAGACGGCCAATTCTCTCACACCAGAAGTGACTTGCAGTTTCTCAAGTCACTCCTGACACGACAAAAAAAGAGAGCATTTTGAACCCCAACAATAATGGAATTGAACCAATATTGGCACACAGAACTCCCATGACCAAGAGAAAATACTGGAAGGGTCTGGTGGGCATTGACCTTGAGTTTGTGAGTTGTAGTTCACCTACATCCAGAGAGCACTCTGGACTCAAACAATGATGAATCTGGACCAAACTTGGCTCAAATACTCAATATGTCCAAATGTGTACACTGGTGGAGTTTGGGAGAAATAGATGTGACATTTGGAAGTTGTAGTTGTTGGGATTTATAGTTCACCTACAATCAAGGAGCATTCTGAACCCCAGTAATGAGAGAATTGGGCCAAACTTCTCACACAGAACCCCCATGACCAACAGAAAATACTGTATTTTCTGATGGTCTTTGGTGACCCCCTCTGACACCCCCTCAGGGCCCCCCCAAGGGTCCCCACCCCAAGATTGCAAAACACTGTCCTGATGGCATGAGTTAAACCTGGGCCAAACACCTTCTAAGGAGGAGCAAACATTAAAGATGGGTGATAATTTCATTAACAGCCTTCGACATTTGCGGGTTTCACTTTTGCAGATTTGAAGATTCACCAATTTGATTAATACATTCTCTCTAGGACTCATGTAAGTTAAGCATGGGCAAACTTTGGCCCTCCAGGTGTTTTGGACTACAACTCCCACAATTCCTAACAGCCGATAGGCTGTTAGAAATTATGGGAGTTGTAGTCCAAAACACCTGGAGGACTGAATTTTGCCCATGCCTGGTTTAAGTTAATGAGGCCCCAGCATTCTTTGGCAGAGATTACTACAACTCCCAAGATTCTATTGCATTGAGTCATTGCAATTAAAGGAGTGCCAAACTGCATTCCTTCCACAGTGTAGATCAGTGTTTTGCAACTTGGGTGTCGGGACCTCTGGGGGGGATCGTGAGGGGGGTGCCAGAAGGGTTGCCAAAGGCCATCAGAAAACACAGTATTTTCTGTTGGTCATGGAGGTTCTGTGTGGGAAGTTTGTGTTGCGCAGAAGCGAATTTTAGCCAGGTCCTATGCAAAAGACTCATAGGAAAGAGGAAAAAGGAACAGAAAAAACTTTACTCTTATCAGCAGAGGCAATAAACATAAACTTGCAGTGTTGCAGACAAAATCAAACAGTGCAACAAACTTACATAGTCCTTGTAAATAACAAAGAATAAGGCTTCTTCGTCTTCAAATGAAAGAGCAAAATATAAACCTTGAGTAAATAGCTATTCCACCACAGCAAAGAGGATCACTGTTAGAGCATAGCAGCATCACAGCATATTGCATCTCCTTCAGAGCAGCATAATGCTTCCTCTCCCAACTGTATTCTAAAATCCATACAGTTATACCCCACCATGCTGGCCGGCCTATATTACCAGCTGCACATAATAATTAACATCATAAGGTTTTTCTTTAACACATACACTTGATCCTGTTATGACTTACTGTAACAGTTTGGCCCAACTGCATCATTGGTGGAGTTCAGAATGCTCTTTGATTGTAGGTCAACTATAAATCCCAGCAACCACAACTTCCAAATGTCATTGTTGATTTCCCCCAAACTCCATCAGTGTTCACATTTGGGCATATTGAGTATTCATGCCAAGTTTGGTCTAGATCCATCATTGTTTGAGTCCACAGTGCTCTCTGGATGTAGGTGAACTACAAGTCCAAAACTCAAGGTCAATGCCTACCAAACCCTTCCAGTATTTTCTGTTGGTCATGGGAGTTCTGTGTGCCATGTTTGATTCCATTCCATCATTGGTGGAGTTCAGAATGCTCTTTGATTGTAGGTGAACTATAAATCCAAGCAACTACAACTCCCAAATAACAAAACCAATCCCCCCAACCCCACCAACATTCAAATGTGGGTGTATTGGGTATTTGTGCCAAATTTGGTCCAGTGAATGAAAATACATTTCAGATATTTACATGATGATTCATAACAATAGCAAAATTACAGTTATGAAATAGAAAGTAAAATAATTTTATGGTTGGGGGGGGGGGGATCACCATAACGCAAGAAACTGTTTTAAGCGCTCTCTGGATGTAGGTGAACTGCAACTCCAAAACTCCAGGTCAATGCCCATGAAACCTTTCCAGTATTTTTTGTTGGTTGTGGGAGTTTTGTGTACCAAGTTTGGTTCCATTCCATCATTGGTGGAGTTCAGAATGCTCTTTGATTGTAGGTGAACTATAAATCTCAGCAACCACAACTCCCAAATGTCAAGATCTATTTCCCCAAACCCAACCAGTGTTCACAATTGGGCATATTGAGTATTCGTGCCAAGTTTGGTTTATATCCATCCATCATTGTTTGAGTCCACAGTACTGTCTGGATGTAGGTGAACTACAACTCCAAAGCTCAAGGTCAATGCCCACCAAACCCTTCCAATATTTTCTGTTGGTCATGGGAATTCTGTGTGCCAAGTTTGGTTCCATTCCATCATTGGTGGAGTTCAGAATGCTCCTTGATTGTAGGTGAACTATAAATCCAAGCAACTAGAACCCTCAAATGACAAAATAAACACCCCACTCCGACCAGTATTCAGATTTGGGCATATCGGGTATTTGTGCCAAATTTGGTCCAGTGAATGAAAATACATTCACTTTTAGATATTTACATTATGATTCATAAAAGTAGCAAAATTACAGTTATGAAGTAGCAACAAAAATAATGTTATGGTTGGGGGGTCACCACAACATGAGGAACTGGATGAAGGGGTTGCAGCATCAGGAAGGTTGTTGTAGATGCACCAGAACCTAGAACTGATACTATAAGAGTGCAAAGAAGGAAGGATGCTGTATCCTTCCCTCCCCTTCTGTTTTCTCTCACTCCGAATCTCCTCCCAAGGGCTTAGCCAACGATGGCAGCCGTTTATACACCAGACTAATGTATGGTACATTTACAGGATGTGTAGACACATCCATTCTTGAACATCATGGTCGTACCACTTCCTAACCCAAAAACGTAGACACATGACCAATCTTTCCGAATTAGCTCCTGTATGGCATTTCTGAATTAACCAAAATGATGTAGATCCGCATAACTAGCTAGCTCGGCTCCTAATGCTTTCAATTTGTTCTAATAGACATTTAATGAATACTTTATAAAGCCTTGAATGGGGGAATCTCAAAATCAATGGTGCTATTTTATTGCCATTTGTATTATCTGTAAGGTGGAGAGTGTCTTGGCTCCCTTGTGCCCATTGATTGAAAGCGCCGATCAATGGGTCAAGGCCCAAAGATGCCGCTTCTGTTTAGATGGGTAGAGAAGAAGATCTTGACCCACTCAACGGGTGGACAATCAGGGCCTCCTTTTAAATACAAATAGTAGACAATGGAATTACTTCCAGCAGGTACAGAGGATAAAGATTGAAGTCAAAGGAAGGTTGACTGAGAAATTGGAAAAGCTAGTTTTGGGGTGACAACAGCCATGTTGGTTGGTAACTATAGTCTCAATGACTAAAGCTTTTTTTTTTTTTGCATGTGTGTGTGTCAGTAACAACTTGAGAAACTGCAAGTCGCTTCTGGTGTGAGTACCGAGTAATACTCTGGAGGCGGTGGGTAGGCTCTATTTATGGTTTTGCCCCTCCTTTTTCTCTTCCCTTCATACACCTTCTCCCTTTCCTTCCTTTCCTTTCTTTCCTTTCTTTCCTTCCTTCCTTCCCTTCCCTTCCCTCCTTCCCTTCCCTTCCCTTTCCATTCTTTCTTTTCTTCCCTTTCTTCCCTTCCTTCTCTTTCTTCTCTTTTCTTTTTTTTCCCTCTCCCTTTCTTTTTTCTTCCTTCTCTCTTCCTTTCTTTTCTTCCTTTCCATCCTCTTTTCCTCTCTTGCCCCCTTCCTTAATCCCTTCTTTTTCCCTTCCCTTCTCTTTTTTCTTTCTCTTTCTTTCCTTTCTTCTTACCTTTCCCCCTTTCCTTTCTCTTCCTTCCTTCAGTCCTTTTTCTTTCTTCCTTCTCTCCCTTTTTTCCTTTTTCTACCTTTCCTTTCCTTTCCACCCTTGCTTTTCTTCTCTTCCCCCTTCCTAAATCCTTCCTTCCTTCCTTTTCTTTTCTTCTTTTCTTTCTTTCTTTTTTCTTTCTTTCTTTTCTTTCTTTCTCTTTCTTTCTTTCCCTCTTGCCTTTGCCCTTCCTTCTCTTCTTCTCCTCCTTTCTTCTTCCCCTCCCTCCCTCTCTTACTTTCTCTCCCTTCCCTCCTTTTTCTTTCTTCCCCTCCCTCCCTTTCTTCCTTTTTCTTCCTTCCTGTCTTCATTCCTTCCTTCCTTTCCTTTCCATCCTTTCTCCCCTCTCTTCATCCCTTCCTTAATCCCTTCTTTTTCCCCTTCCTTTCTCTTTCCTTTCTCTTTCCTTCCTTCCCTTTTATCATTCCCCCTTTCCTTTCTTTTCCTTCCTTTTTAATTTCGTCCCTCTTCCGCCCTTTCTTTCCATTCTTTTTCTTTCTTTCTGTCTTTCCCTTCTCTTTCCTTCCTTCCTTCTTTCCTCCCTTTGCCTCATCCACATGGCACCTTCCTTTCCCCAGTGACATCACAGAGGGCCACTTCACCTAACTGCCATTGTGGTACAGACATACAGACAAACATACTTGGGTACTGTATTGCTCCTGTGTGCTGGCCTTGTGGAAGTTACTTTGGCCTTAATCACAGAATTAGCACACTTTCCTATAGCTGACCAAACCACTGATTCAACTGATGGTGTTCCTGTGCATTCTAATGAATAAATAACGTGGCATGGCCTCACTCTTCTGCATTGACAGGAGGGGAGAGAGTCTGCCCAAAGCTTCAAGTATTTTGGAAGTCAAAGGGCAACTTTCTCTGCCCCCTCCTCCCAGGACCCAGGGGTCAGACGGGAGGTTAATCTGCTGGCTGGTAATCTCCCAAGCGAGAGGGGAAATATAGAGAAGAAATTAGAGAAAGGTCTCTGGGTCAGTTCATGCCGAGGGTGCGCTTAACCCCTTCCTCGCTGCATCACTGGTGACCTAATGGGAAATATTCCAGAGTCTAGTGACCAATGCCTCCTCTTTTTTTCACTGTACCTTACATCTCAGGGTTGTGGAAATTATATATCGAAGACAATGCAGGAATCATGGAAATCATTGGCTTTCCGGCTATATAAAGTCATTCTTCCACGTTCATTGGGAAGAGAGATGAATGATCTCCTGCAAAAGTGGAAAATGTGCATTTAAAAGCCCACTTTTTTCTATTTAACACCTCTTTAGGAGTTGGAGATTTCTGAAATTGGTTAAATGGACGAACCCAGAGGGTGATTCTCCCCAATGCTTCCTCTTCATCCTGGAAAGAAGTGACGAGCGGAGTGCCATCAGCAGGGTTCCGTCCTGGGCCCGGTCCTGTCCAGGATCTTTATTAATGACTTAGATGAAGGGTTAGAAGGCATGATCATCAAGTTTGCAGACGACACCAAATTGGGAGGAATAGCCAACACTCCAGAAGACAGGAGCAGAATCCAAAACGATCTTGACAAATTGGAGAGATGGGCCAAAACTAACAAAATGAAGTTCACCAGGGACAAATGCAAGATACTCCACTTAGGCAAAAAAAAAAATGAAATGCAAAGATACAGAACGGGGGATGCCTGGCTCGAGAACAATATTTGTGAAAAAGATCCTCGTGGACAACAAGTTAAACATGAGCCAACAATGTGATGTGGTGGCAAAAAAAAAGCCAATGGGACTTTGGCCTGCATCAATAGGAGCATAGTGTCTAGATCTAGGGAAGTAATGCTACCCATGCTCTATTCTGCCTTGGTTAGACCACACCTGGAATATTGTGTCCAATTCTGGGCACCACAATTGAAAAGAGATATTGACAAGCTGGAATGTGTCCAGAGGAGGGCGACTAAAATGATCAAGGGTCTGGAGAACAAGCCCTATGAGGAGCGGCTTAAGGAGCTGGGCATGTTTAGCCTGAAGAAGAGAAGGCTGAGACGAGACATGATAGTCATGCATAAATATGTGACAGGAAGTCACAGGGAGGAGGGAGGAGGGAGCAAGCTTGTTTTCAGCTGCCCTGGAGACTAGGACACAGAACAATGGCTTCAAACTACAAGAAAGGAGATTCCATCTGAACATGAGGAAGAACTTCCTGATTGTGAGAGCTGGTCAGCAGTGGAACTCTCTGCCCTGGAGTGTGGAGTGAGGCTCCTTCTTTGGAAACTTTTAAACAGAGACTGGATGGCCATTTGTCGGGGATGCTTTGAATGCAATATTCCTGCTTCTTGGCAGAATGGGGTTAGACTGGATGGCCCATGAGGTCTCTTCCAACTCTATGATTCTATGATTTGGGGAGCCGAAGTCTAAAACAGCCGAAGGCTAGAGTTTGGGAACCAACGCCCATTATCCAAAGACAACTATTCCTTGCTCTGGATAAGAGGGAAGGCCAGAAAGGTGTGGATGAATCCAGAGTTATAGTACACCTGGGAGATAGGGCTAACCCTTGAGGGACCTAATGTAGACCAGATGTCTTCATTGCAGAAGAAGGGAACTGGATGGAAAACAGAGTGAGATAGAATGGACCAATCCTAGAAAAAGGTACGCAATCTTGGAGAGTACTGCACTGCAATATTTGGGTGGAGATCCCAGCTGTAAATATTCCATTGACTAAAACGCACAAGGATGCCTATATTTAGATCCCAGCTGCTGCGTACTGTTTCACACCAGAAGCTCGTAGGCCTTCTTCCCGCAACATTTAGAAAGAGCCTCCTATGATTGCTTGAAGAGATGGGAAATGATGGTCTCCAGGCATCGCAGCACAAAAGGCCGGGAGAAAGGAGATGTGTGTAATTTACAGCCCACTCTGAAGTTTACTCAGAGATGAATTGTGTGCTATGATACACCACTCTGCCTCTGAGGATGGAGAATGGCTTAAATATAGTCCCCGGGAGGTTTGCCATCCAGGCCTCTCACTAGGCCAGATCAGCTTACGCTCGGCAACAAAACTGCAGCCTTTGCTCAGACAGACCTCTTGAGTGCTGAACCAAATGGGACTCTTCCTCCCTTGTAAATACGCCGAAAATGGTTTTTGAGTCACTGGGGTGAGCTCCTCGGCTTCGCAAGGCATCATTCATAAAAGCTGGTGCCAAATACAACTTGCAACCTTTTGTGTGCTACTGACTGACAAAAGGGACATCTACGCTGTAGATTGAATGCAATTTAAGTTGTCATAGTTTTTTTTGGGCTATATGGCCATGTTCTAGAAGCATTCTCTCCTGACATTTCACCTATATCTATGGCCAGGGGTGGCTCAACCCATTATGCAAAGTAAGCATTTGCAGTATAGTTGATTTTGCCCAGGGGCATCTTGAGGTGCTCTTGGGGGAAAATAGACCTTGACATATGCGAGTTGTAGTTACTGGGATGTATAGTTCACCTACAATCAAAGAGCATTCTGAACTCCACCAATAATGAAATTGAACCAAATATGGCACACAGAACTCCCATGTTGAACAGAATATATATATATATTATATCAGTGATTGGTGGGGGGGGGGGTGCCAAAATACTGTTTGCTTACCGTTGAAAATTACCTAGGGCCGTCTCTATCTATGGCAGGCATCCTGAGAGGTTGTGAGGATGCCTGCCATAGATGCAGGCAAAATGTCAGGAGAGAATGCTTCTAGGACATGGCCATATAGCCCGAAAAACCGACAACAACCCAACTTCCATAGATCCTGTAATGTGATTCTACACTCAACTTATTTTGGAGAGCAACTCTCAAGGATTCTCTCGGTCCTCCGGTGCAGTTCTGTGTCCAACTTTCAACTGCTGCAGAATTTAGAGATTCCTAGAGAGTTTTCCTTTTAGGTTAAAAAAGGGCTGGGTTTTGAAAAATATGCATTCTTTTCACTTTTTCTGGATTCTGTGGTCCTAACTGCAGCAAATGTGGGAAGCTGACTGCATTCCCAGTCTTAGATCCACTTGCCGTGCTCTTTTCTGCTATGCTCCTTGCATCCATCACTTTGCATCTTTTGTGGTCCTCCCTTCCCTCCCTCCCTCTCCCCCTCCTCTGCTCCAATCTCCCCTCCTTTGCTTCCCCCCTCAAGCCTGGCTTCCTTCAGAGGGGTAATTGTAGCAGCACCAGCAGCATATGGCCAGGCAGGGCTACCTGCTGGCGCACCAGATGTGAACTGGGTGCCGTGGATCAAGCGCCGGCAGAAAAGCCTCGCCTCCCTGTCTGTCTCTCAGTGGTTCGCCCTCTGCCAAAGCAGGCCTTTGAATGACGGTGCTTAAAAGGGCCACTCAAGGCGGCCTCTCTCCCCAGGGAAGCCTGCGTGCCTTGCGGGGGAAAGGGTGGGCCGAGGGAGGAGGACTGTGAGGACTATGGAGAGCAAAGGAGAGGAGGAAAAGCAACCTTTGACTCTTCTCCCAGACACAAAGTCAGAGTTCTGGGGGCCCTCAAGCCCAGCAAACTTATACAGAATGATCTTGGGAGTTGGGGGGGGGGGGCAGTTCTATGATGAATGGAAGGTGACCCAAAAACTCAAGTGTATATGCTCATGCCCATATGGTGGCAGAGAAGGAGGTGGGAACTGAATGCACAAAGTATTGGAAGTGACAATGTTATGCCGCGGGCTTCCTTCCCACCCAGCCTTTTTCAGCTCTTTGTCTTAGAGCAGTGGTTCCCAAACAATTCTTGACCAGGGACCACTATGACCAGGGACCACTTTGACTTGGGACCACTTGACCAGGGACCACTTTGACCAGGGACCACTTGATCAGGGACTACTTTGGCCAGGGACCACTTTGATCAGGTACCACTTTGGCCAGGGACCACTTCGATCAGGGAATCCTTCATCAGGGACCACTTTGACCAGGGACCACTTTGACCTGGGACCACTTTGACCAGGGACCACTTTGACCAGGGACCACTTTGACCAGAGACTACTTTGACCAGGGACCACCTGAACCAGGAACCACTTGAACAAGGACCACTTTGACCAGGGACCACTTTGACAAGATACCACTTGACCAGGGAACACTCTGACTAGGGACCGCTTTGACCATGGACCACTCAACCAAGGACCACTTTGACCAGGGACCACTTGACCAAGGACCACTTGACCAGGGACCACTTGACCAGGAACTACTTTGACCAGGAACCACTTGACCAAAGACCACTTTGACCAGGAACCGCTTTGACCAGGGACCACTTGACCAAGGACCACTTTGACAGGGAACACTCTGACCAGGGACCGCTTTGACAAGGGACCACTTCACCAGGGACCACTTTGACCAGGGACCAGAGAGTCAAAAGTGGAGTCAAACTGCATTAATTCTACAATATAGATGCACCCCTTGGCAAATTTACCCATTTTGAGGATGCCATTTTCATGCCAAATCTCTCACTGGCTCTTGAATTTCAACAGGGATGTTGGCCGAATATACATTTTGAATGTATCCTTTGCAATGAAGCAACAGTGGCTGGATTATGAATGAAACCGTCTTCCAGGCCTCATAAAGTGAGGGTTTTCCGTTTTCCCCCCTCAAACTAGCCCCAAGGTAGATTGCAAGTTTACAGTTTCAGCAGCTTAATTATTCATTAATTGTTCGCCATAAATTGGAGACCACGGGCATCGAGGAGATTGTGCGGTTATTTGAACAAATAGATCTTTCCAAAAATAGTGCTGCTTTTAACTCTTTCTCCCCATTTTTCAGTAATCCTTGTAGCCTTTCTGTTGTCCCCCCCCCCCTTATAAAAAGTGCTGTAATGTTTGCATCTGTGTGATCCGAAGCTCAGGGGAACCCCAGGAGAAGCAGAGAAATTGACAATATTAATCCTTCTGTGATCCCTCCAGGGACAGAAAGATTTGGGATGGATCTTGTCTTTCTAAGAAACCCTTGAAGGGGAGGGAGGAGGCCAGCCTAAGGAGGGGGAGACTACATTACCCCACTTACAAAAGCCATGGGGAGCCACCACACAATCCGAGTAATGAGGCAGAAACAATCCATAATCTCCTGTTTGCTCAACGGAGACCACCCCCACCCCCCTTCCTTGCATGGAAATACACATAAAGCACTGCAAACAGTGTGATCCGCTGGTGGTGTTGGCTCAGTGTTTCTCAATTTTCCTAAAGCTGCAACCCCTTAATACAGTTCCTCATGTTGTGTTGACCCCCAACCATAAAATTATTTTTGTTGCTACTTCATAACTGTAATTTTGCTACTGTTATGAATCGTAATATAAATATCTGATATGCAGAATGTATTTTCATTTACTGGACCAAATTTGGCACAAATACCTGATACATCCAAATTCGAATACTGATGGGGTTGGGGGAGGGGATTTATTTTGTCATTTGGGAGTTGTAGTTGCAGGGATTTATAGTTCACTTACAATCAAAGAGCATTCTGAACTGCAACAATGATGGAATTGGGTCAAACTTGGCACACAGAACTCCCATGACCAACAGAAAAGAGTTTGGTGGGCATTGACCTTGAGTTTTTGGAGTTGTAGTTGAACAAGGAAAGTTGCTTTGAAAGTTGCTTTACAGCATTAGGTGTTGAATGATATTGGAAGTTGTATTGTCAAAGGCTTTCGTGGCCCGAATCATTGGGTTGTTCTGTGTTTTCTGGGGTGTATGACCATGTATTGTCGAAGGCTTTCATGGCTGGAATCATTGGATTGTTGTGCGTTTTCTGAGCTGCCTGGCCATGTTCCAGAAGCATTCTCTCCTGGTGTTTCACCTGCATCTATGGCAGGCATCCTCAGAGGTTGTGAGGTCTGTTGGAAACTAAGAAAATGGGGTTTATAGTTTTAACCTGTAATCAAAGAGCATTCTGAACTCCACCAACAAAGGAATTGAAGCAAACTTGGCACAGAGAACTCCCATGACCAACAGAAAATACTGGAAGAGTTTGGTGAGCATTGACCTTGAGTGTTGGAGTTGTAGTTTGCCTACATCCAGAGAGCACTGTGGACTCAAACAATGATGGATCTGGACTCTGGGGGTTGGTGCTCATCTCCATTTCTAAGCCGAAGAGCCAGCGTTGCCCGTAGACACCTCCAAAATCATGTGGTCAACATGACTTCATGGAGCACCATTACCTTCCCGCCAGAGCAGTACCTATTGATCTACTCACATTTGCATGTTTTTGAACTGCCAACCACTGTGTCACCGGGGGCTCCAAGTGTTAAGTTACTGTTCAGGAATAGATTAGAGGGCAGTGAGAGGAGGCTCCAGTGGCTCAATTGGTTAAACCCTTGTGCTGGCAGGACTGAAGACCGACAGGTTGCAGGTTCGAATCCGGGGAGAGCGCAGATGAGCTCTGTCTGTCAGCTCCAGCTCCCCATACAGGGAGAGAAACCTCCCACAAGGATGGTAAAACTTCAAAACACCTGTGCACCCCCTGGGCAATGTCCTTACAGATGGCCATTTCTTTCACACCAGAAGCAACTTGCAGTTTCTCAAGTTGCTCCTGACACAGAAAAAAGCTCCAATGAGCAACTGGATTTAGGTGAATATATCCTTTTATGATTGTTTAGATTGGAAGCAGCAATGTCATACTTCCTAAGAAAATGGGATGCTTCTTCGAATACTGTTGGCACCTCCAACCACACCAGTGATTGCGGATCTTCTTTGGGATCTTCTGTTCTCATCTTCTGAAGCTTGGACTTTTTGGGGCCATGTTTGGTCCGCAGGCCCATTGCCAGCTCCAACTTGCCTATTCCCACTTGAGTCAAAGTCAAGGTCTCCGAAGAGTGGCTTTGTTTTGCTTTGCCAGTGCCTGAAAGCGAGGAAGACCCGCTCCTTCTGACCCAAGAAGCATCCCCCACAATTCCCGGAAAGGTCCCCAAGGATGCACTTAGCATCTTAATTGGCCGTACAGCTGTTTTGTGTTGTATGGGGAGGGGATACAGGGGGAGGGAGACAAACTCTTTATTAAAGGGAAGGGGGGCATCATTTGTAGCAATTATTCTCAAATGGAGGTGGAGGAAGCTGTCATTCCTCCATTTACAGTTCTTTCCCCCTTGTACGGTTGTTGTGTTTTCTTTCTTTGCGTCGGCGATGGCGGAGTATCACACAAGCGCTCTGTCAAGAGAGATATTCAATAAACACTTGACACCCAAGTGCAAGAATACATGGCCTGTGGCAAATATGAATTATTCAGCCAGAAATCAAGATAATTTTGCTTCTGACTTCAGATAGCAAGTCTCTCTCTCTCTTTCTTCTCTTCCTTCCGTGTTGCCTCTCTTCCCTCCCTCTCTCTTTTTCATCTCCTTCCTTCTTTCTTGTCCTCGCTTGCACTAGTCGCAGTTCAATAAGTAACCATGGTTTCATTTTGCGTTCACTTTTGGGGAATCAGAAAGGAAGGAAACTTGTTTGATATCTTGACTTGCTTATGCTTCCTATTGCTCACAATACAAAAACCAGCTTCTTAACGCCATGGAAATTTGAGGACACTTGAGGAGTGTAAGGAGTGGATGTCTCACTCACTCGTCATTTATAGCAACGAAGTTTATATGTAAGGCGGAATCTCTCCCAGAAAAAGTTGGCAGGCTGGATCATAGTTCAAATGGCCAGCAACACAGCAGTACCTTGGACAGCTCCAAATACTACTACCAAAACATGTGTCCAAAATGCATGAGCCACTCTCCTCCCACAACTTTGAATTTAACGTGGATGTCCTACATTGCACCAAAATAGAATGATAGAGTTGGAAGAGACCTCATGGGCCATCCAGTCCAACCCCCTGCCAAGAAGCTGGAAAATGGCATTCAAAGCACCCCCGACAGATGGCCATCCAGCCTCTGTTTAAAAGCTTCCAAAGAAGGAGCCTCTACCACACTCCAGGGCAGAGAGTTCCATTGCTGAACAGCTCTCACAGAAAATTCTTCCTAATGTTCAGCTGGAATCTCCTTTCCTGTAGTTTGAAGCCATTCTTCTCCAGGGCAGCAGAAGACAAGCTTGCTCCCTCCTCCCTATGACTTCCCCTCACATATTTATATGTGGCCATCATGTCTCCATGCCTCTGAAATGGAGTATGTCTTTATGTGATCAGTTTAGAAACACCTTTTTCTTCCTTTTCAGCCTTTTTGGAAATGTCAGCATGACAGCATGACAGACTTCAAATGCTGGATGGGGAAAAAAATGACTGAGGATGCTTGCCATAGATGCAGGCGAAACGTCAGGAGGGAATGCCTCTAGATCATGGCCATATGGCCTGAAAAAACCTACAACAACCCAGATCGAAAATAAGCTTGCTCCCTCCTCCCTATGACTTCCCTTCACATCTTGATATGTGGCCTCTCATCTTGTCTCCTCTCATCCTTCTCTTCTGCAGGCTAAACATGCCCAGCTCTTTAAGCCGCTCCTCATAGGGCTTGTTCTCCAGATTCTTGATCGTTTTAATTACCCTCCTCTGGACACATTCCAGCTTGTCAATGTCTCCCTTCAATTGCAGTACCCAGAACTGAGCTAAAGAAGATGCACACTTCAGAAAATAAAACAACACATTATATACAAACATAACATTAAATAGAGGCGGCATGAGAAGGTTGTTACCTCCAACACACAGTACCCGTGTCTTGCATTCCATTAATCTAATTGACCTGAGTTGGACATCTGCAAGCAGGACCCACCTATGCTATATATAACATGCATGTAGGTGGGTCCTGCTTGGAGATGTCCAACTCTGTGACTTGGGTCATGTGTCCTATTTCATACATGACAGTTGTCTTTTGAGAGAGTTACCCATCTGTTCAACATCTTTATTAATGACTTAGATGTAGGGTTAGAAGGCATGATCATCAAGTTAGCAAATGACACCAAATTGGGAGGGATAGCCAATACTCCAGAAGACAAGAGCAGGATTCAAAATGATCTTGTCAGATTAGAGAGATGGGCCAAAACTAACAAAATGCAGTGCAAGATACTCCACTTAGGCAGAAAAAATGAAATGCAAAGATAAAGAATGGGGACGCGTGGCTCGAGAGCAGTACGTGTGAAAAAGATCTTGGGGTCCTCGTGGACAACAAGTTAAACATGAGCCAACAATGTGATGCAACCACAAAAAAATCCAATGGGATTTTGACCTGCATCAATAGGAGTCTAGTGTCTAGATTCAGGGAAGTAATGCCATCCCTCTATTCTGCCTTGGTTAGACCATACCTGGAATATTGTGTCCATTTCTGGGCACCACAATTGACGAGAGATATTGACAAGCTGGAATGTGTACAGAGGAGGGTGACTAAAATGATAAAGGTTCAGGAGAACAAGTCCTATGAGGAGCGGCTTAAGGAGCTGGGCGTGTTTAGCCTGAAGAAGAGAAGGCTGAGAGGAGACATGATAACCATGTATAAATATGTGAGAGGAAGTCATAGGGAGGAGGGAACAAGCTTGTTTTCTGCTGCCCTGGAGACTAGGGTGCAGAACAATGGGTTCAAACTATAAGAAAGGAGATTCCACCTGAACATTAGGAAGAACTTCCTGACTTTGAGAGCCGTTCAGCAGTGGAACTCTCTGCCCCGGTGGGGGCTCCTTCTTTGGAAGCTTTCAAACAGAGGCTGGATGGCCATCTGTCGGGGGTGCTTGAATGCAATTTTCCTGCTTCTTGGGAGGGGCTTGGACTGGATGATCCACATGGTCTCTTCCAACTCTATGATTCTATCTCAATGGCTTTCCAGTCAAGGTTTTGTTGTTAAAGAACAACAAAAAGTGATGGACCTTGTAGTTGTCCAGCAACACCATGTAGACAACAAAAAGAGCAGGCCCATAATTCATCCCATTTCTGTCCTCCTTCATTTCCTCTCTTTTACAATAATGCACAACACACACATATCCATCCAGACCAATACCCTCCTCTTAGGACTTCCCAAGACCACTGTCATGCTGATCTTCTCACCCTGAGCATCTCTACCTGGAGAGCAAGGCGCTCGGTTTCCATTGCACTTCGGCCTTTTATCTTGGCTGTGAAGTTCACTTCCAACTGGCTTTGTGTGGTTCCTAAACAGCTTCCTCCCATCCTTTTTCTCCTTGTCGTCTCCACCCTTCTTCCTGCTCTACTAGAGAAGGAAGTGCGGGAGCCAGAAGTAGAAAAGCCAACTGCTGTTTGCTGAATGAGATGGTTTAATAGCATCAATATGTATGAGACAAGGAGAAGGGGTGTTCTCCATATTAAATATTTAGCACTCAAAGCCTTTGCCTGTCTTCTAGGAATTCCAAAGGCCTGAAATTATTGCTGAAAGGGGATTCCAGGGACAGGGCAGGAAAATCCCTCAGCACGCCTTGCCTCTGCTTCTGGTTGGCTGCAAGACCACAAGGATGGCTCGAGAGATGAGGGAAGCCTGGTTCTGCCAAGTGGCCCTGTAGATGCTTTTTGAAAATCCACAATCAGCACATGATTCGCTATGTTTTGGGCTGGCACTCAGAGGAACGCTACCCTTTTATCCTCTACTAGCCATCCCCTGCCAGGTGTTGCTGTGGCCCAGTCTGGTGATCTGGAAAATAAAGTAATGCGAAAGTGTTGGTTTCTAATATATGTAATTTCTTTTTGCTTGTGAGTAAACTGTATTTCTTGCTGTTTCTTTGTCAGTGTTGATGTGGAGAGTGTCTGGTTTGCCTTCCCTGGAATATTCAACATATCATTGTCCTTCTTTAGGGATCCCTTTCAAAACTACGATAATATATCTCTCTGTGTGTGAATCATATCTATCTATCTATCTATCTATCTATCTATCTATCTATCTATCTATCTATCTATCTATCTATCTGCATCTATGGCTGGATGGCTCTTTATCAGGAGGGCTTTGATTATGTTTTCTTGCCCTGGTGAAGGGAGTTGGACTGGGTAGCCTTAAGTATTTTCTGTTGATCATGGGGGTTCTGTGTGGGAACTTTGCCCCAATGCTGTCATTGGTGGGGTTCAGAATGCTCTTTGATTGTAGGTGAACTATCAATCCCAGTAACTACAACTCCCAAATGTCATGGTTTCCCCCCCCCCCCCAAACTCAATCTGTGTTAATATTTGGTCATATGGAATATTCGTGCCAAGTTTGGTCCAGATCCATCATTGTTTGAGTCCAAAGTGCTCTCTGGATGTAGGTGAACTACAACTCCCAAACTCAATGCCCACCAAACCCTCCCAGAATTTTCTGTTAGTCATTGGAGTTCTGTGTACTAAGATTGGTTCAATTCCATCAGCTATCACAACTGTTGCTGTTCTTTGGCAATACTATCATAGAAATTAATGGAAAGTGGAGGGTTCGCCATGGCCTTCCTCTGGGGCTGAGAGGGTGAATTGCCTAAGAACTCAGCAGGAAGTTCTCCCAAGTGGATTCATTCTCTCACTCTAGAGAATGAATCCACTTTAAATCTGATTGCTCCCTTCTTCAGAATTCTGGTGTTTGCAGTTTAGGAAGGAGCCTTTAACAGCCTCACTAAACTACAAACCCCTGAATTCTACAGGAGGCAGAAACCAGATTTAAAGTGGATTCACTCTCTAATATAATGAAGTCACCAATATTCTCATCCAATGCTCAAACCACTCCACTACACTGGCACTATAGTTTGAGGCGTCCCATAATTCACTTCCCTATATTCCTTGGCTCTTGAGCCAAGAGCCAAGGAATATAGGGAAGTGAGCCCACTGTGTTTTATTTTCCATTATGTTATTTCTGTACTGTTTATTTTACTTGATCGGTTTATTTATTTTATTGTGATGTTATTTTGTTGTTTATATTTTATGTTGCTGAAATGTATCGCTGGCCTTGGCCTCATGTAAGCCGCTCCAAGTCCCCTTTGGGGAGATGGTGGTAGGGTATAAATAAAGATTATTATTATTATTATTTGAAACACAACAAGATGAGTCCACAGCAGACACTCTGCTGGCTGTTGAATTGGATCACACGTCTGACACTTCCCAAGTGTCTAGGACTGTGTGATGTAAGGGCGAATAATGTGTGCAGATCCCAGTAAGGTGGCTTTCTGCAGCTGGCAGATGGTAATTTTGTCAACGCCGATTGTGTTTAAGTGCAGGCCAAGGTTTTTAGGCACTGCACCCAGTGTGCTGATCACCACTGGGGCCACCTTTACTGGCTTGTACCAGAGTCTTTGCAGTTCGATTTTTAAATATTCATATTGTGTCAGCTTTTCCAGTTGTTTCTTTGCAATTCTGCTGTCACGTCACATTATTATTATTATTATTATTATTATTATTATTATTATTATTATTGAGTATTTTTCTGACCTGATGCCCTCCCAACTCTCTTCCAGGGCCAGCAAGTGGCTTAATTAGAATCCAAAGTGAAAACCCATCGGGAAGTTGTCACAACAGTGATTTGCTCTCCCTGGATCAATACAGTAAATGATTGCTGGCTGTGAGTGTCTTGTGTGATGACAAGCCACTTGTTCTGAAGGGCACCTCCCAGCCTCCAGCCCTGTCAGGTCAAATGGTGATAAATAACTCGATTTAGGGTTACAGCCAACTGAACATGTCTGGACCTTCCTGCTGCCTTGGTGCAAAGAGTCCTTAGAAATCTGCATGAACTCCACTTGCAGGCAGGGACCAATACTCAGGAGCTGCCATGAAGCCCCTTGATTGATTTTTCATCCTTTGAAAAGGGACTGTCTGGGAAGCCAATAAAAAATAGTACAGAAAAGGCACTACTAGCATTATGTTTGCAACGTCACGCAAGGATAGCAATCTAGTTTGAGACAATAATCTTCCCTTTAACCAGTTTATTTGCTGTTATCAATTACTGGTGGAGGCCCCGGTGGCACAGTGGGTTAAACCCCTGTGTCGTCAGTACCGAAGACCGATAGGTTGCAGATTCGAATCCAGGGAGAGCATGGATGAGTTCCCACTATCAGCTCCAGCTCCTCACGTGGGGACATGAGAGAAGCCTCCCACAAGGATGGTAAAAACATCAAAACATCCGGGCGTCCCCTGGGCAACGTCCTTGCAGACGGCCAATTCTCTCACAATTCTCTCAGTTTCTCAAGTCGTTCCTGACATGACAAAAAAAATCAATTATTGGTTTGTAACAGAATAGCAACATAAATGTAGCCCTGTTGGAGCATTCGTAGAGCCTTTTTTTTCTTAGAAAAAAAACTGTATCTACTTTGTCTAAAGCTCCCTTCAGTTGTTAAAAACCAATGCTTGCAAAAGAGTTCAAAACAGAGCTGGAAGAGTTTGCTTTTTGTGTGTTCAAAGCAGATCTACTTTTGGCCAAACTACAGTTCCCAAGAGGCCTTAAAGAGGCAAGCATTTCAAACTGGTGTCTGGTGTTTAATCTCTGTTCTGTGTATTTTAATATGTGTTTTATACAGATACATTTTAATATGCAGATTTATACTTTTATTTATTTATTTAATATATTTATATTCCACCCTTCTCGCCCCGAAGGGGACTCAGGGTGGAGCACAACATATAAATGGCAAACATTCAATGCATGGACATAATTAAACTATACACATACATCAGTTATCTCGATGTTAAAATCCATTGTTTAAAACCATTACAATGTTTATGTGTTTTGATGATACTGTAATTCACCTTGAGCCACAAGGAGGGGCTGGTAAGAATTATTATTATTATTATTATTATTATTATTATTATTATTGAGCATGCTTCCTCCATCAATGTTTAACATTTACACAAATGATCAGCCACTGATCTATGCTGATGAGCGTGCCATCACCACTCAACCAGGGAGCTTTGAAATGGTTGAACAGAAACTCTCCAAAGTTTTAGGAGCTCTTACTGCGTATTACAGGGAAAACCAGCTGATTCCTTACCCATCTGAAATGCAGATGTGTGCTTTTCATCTTAAGAACAGATAAGCATCTCAATGATGACCTGGGAAGGAATCCCCTGGAGCATTGCAGCACACCAAAGTACCTGGGAGTCACTCTGTACTGTCCTCTGACTTACAAGAAGCACTGCTTGGCTATCAAGCAAAACGTGGGTGTTAGAAATAATATCATATGACCCCTAGGTTGACTGACACAACCTGGGGATCGCAACCAGACACAGTGAAGACATCTACCCTTGCACTTTGCTACTCTGCTGCTGAATACCCATGTTCAGTGTGGAATGCATCTCATCACGTTATAACAGTGAATGAGCCTGTTAATGAGACATGCCACATGATCACAGGATGTCTATGCCCTACACCACTGGAAAAATTATACTATTTAGCCAGTATTGCACCACCCGATATCTGCCGGGAAGTAGCAGCCAATAATGAAAGGACCAAGGCAGTGACAAATCTGGCCCATCCTCTGTTCTGATATCAGCAAGCACGCCAATGCCTTAAATCAAGAAATAGCTTTCTAAGATCTACAGAGATACTCATAGGAATACCTCAGTAAGCGAGAGTCCAAAAGTGGCAGGCTAAAACCCGGAACCTCAATCCATGGCTGATACCTGATGAGAGACTCCTTTCTGGGCACACAGAAGACTGGGCACCTTGGAAGACGCTGAACAGACTGTGCTTTGGCAACACGATGTGTAGATCCAATCTTAAGAAATGGGGCTACAAAGAGGAGTCCATGACATGTGGGTGTGGAGAAGAGCAAACCACAGACAACTTACTACAATGCAGCCTGAGCCCTGCCATGTGCACAATGGAAAACCTTCTTACAGTGACACCAAAGGCACTCCAAGGGCCAGCTTCTGGTCAAAGGCCATTTAGTATAATACCAAGTTTTTAACTTTGTTTGTGTTTTGAAATACACAAAGTTAAAAATACCCTCAATTTGCTTCTGACATAACAAATCATTAATAATAATAATAATAATAATAATAATAATAATAATAATGTCGAAGGCTTTCATGGCCAGAATCACAGTGTTATATAATAATAATAATAATAATAATAATAATAATAATAATAATAATAATAAAAATCACACAGTCCTAGATGCTTGGGAAGTGTTTGACTTGTGATTTTGTGATATGAAATCCAGCATATAGATCTCGTTTGTTGTGACATACTGTGGTGTCAGTAAAATAATAATAATAATAATAATAATAATAATAATAATAAGCAGGTGTTAAAAGGCAGAACTGGGAAAGGTTTATACTTAACTAGCTGTCCCCTGCCAGGCGTTGTTGTGGCCCAGTCTGTGTATATGTGTCTTGTGTATGTATATATGTGTATATATTTCTATATGTGTGTATATATGTCATTATGCACATGTGTTTTTTTTAATTTTTGGCTTTTTAAGTCTCTTCCACTGTGTTTTCCAGTGTTTTTATGAGTGATGGTCACTTGTTGGCCTGATAGGTGTATTGTGTCCAAATTTGGCACAATTCATCCAGTGATTTTTTAGTTCTGTTAATCCCACAAACGAACATTACATTTTTATTTATATAGATGTTCAAGGCAGAGATTAAAAATCAAGAGTGTGTCTACATTGCAGAATGAATGTGGTTTGGCACCACTTTAACAGCCATGGCTCAATGCAATGGAATCATATGAGTTGTATTTTGGTGAGGCACCAGGTTAAACTATAACTTCCAGGATTCTGACAAGTGGAAAAGCCTATCAACCGAAAGGAGGCACATGTGGGCATAAGGTAGATTTATACCTGCAGATATGCCTTTGAAAGTATGGCAACCATAGATGTGGATATGACTGTCACAATCATGAAGGTAATAATGTCTGCCAAAGAAAAACAATGAGTATTTTCCAGGCCTCTCTGGAGACGTGGCCACTTCCAAGAGCCTTGGGTGGCTTTCCTCTTCCTCTTCTTCTTCTTCTTGAGTTTGGTTGAAAGCATTTTGTGTTTTGTTCTTCCTCTGATCCATTTTATACGCAGGACGGGCTGCAGTCGGAGATCAGATGAGGCGGCCTCACTTTTTGCACAGGCAGCCTATGAAATATTTAGCAGGCCGCCAAAGGCAATTACATTAGAAGAGCGAGTTAAACACCCCCTACCCGAGGGCGGCCCCCACCCTCCCTACACATACACACACACACACCATGTAAATCAAACAAATTGGACCCTTTTCACAATCGACATACAGGATTTTACTTACAGTAAATAATTTAGTATTAAAAAGTAGGCCCCTACTTCGCCCTGTCCGTAATCTTTTTTTCCCCTGTTCATTTTCTTGCACTCGTTTCCTCCTCTGCCAAGAGTTGAAATGGTTGGGATGCCAGCTCTTCCCTCTAATGCAGAAAGCATAGGCTGCGGGGGCATTTTGCTGCCTGGGCAAACCGTTCAAAGAGCCCAATTTCTTAATGGAAGCTGCCGTGCCGTCTCTGGAAAGGCATCACATTCCCCATTTAGGAGGTTATGCCAAGGAAAGAGGCAGCCCACCCTGGTTAATTCCCCCCTGGTGCCTTCAGTGGGCAAGGATGTGTGTTGGCATGCAGATAGTCAAAGGAAGAGCAAAAAGCTTGATGAGGAGATCTTTAATAAAGTTTTTTTTTATAGACCTGATTAATATATCCTTTCCATAATCAGCATCTCGAGGATTTCTTTGCTTGCCTTGGGGAGACGGGGAATGGAAACTCCATCTTGGCTCTCATTGAAACTCACAATTCTTGACTCTCCGTATCCAAGGATTCTGCATCTACAATCAACCATTCATGGCTTAAGCAGCTGAGAAAAGTAAAGGGCTTGAGGCTGTTTGGAATTGTGGGAGTTGAAGTCCAAAACACCTGGAAGGTCAAAGTTTGCCCATGCCTACACTGTAGAATTAATGTCAGTCACATGCCACTTTGATTGCCTCAGTGTTATAGGATCAGAAGAGTGGTTCTTGGGTGACCTGCCAGATTATTATTATTATTATTATTATTATTATTATTATTATTATTATTATCATCTATATATATATAAATGCTCTGTGCATAATGAGTACCTTAAAAACAAAAGAACCAATGAACGAAATCACACCAAATTTGGCAACAAAATGACTCACAACACAAGGAGTGACCATCACTCAAAAATTATGATTTTGTCATTTGGGAGTTGTAGTTGTTGGGACTGATAGTTTACCTACAATCAAAGAGCATTCTGAACTCCACCAACGATGGAATTGAACCAAACATGGCACAAAGGACTCCCATGACCAACAGAAAATACTGGAAGGGTTTGGTGGGCATTGACCCTGAGTTTGGGAGTTGTAGTTCACCTACATCCAGAGACCACCATGGACTCTAACAATGATGGATCTGGACCAAACTTGGCACAAACACTCAATATGCCCAAATATAAACACTGATGGAGTTTGGGGAAAATAGACTTTGACATTTGAGAGTTGTAGTTTCTGGGATTTATAGTTCACCTGCAATCAATGAGCATTCTGAAACCCCACCAACGACAGAATTGGGCCAAACTTCCCACACAGAACCCCCATGACCAACAGAAAAGACTTAAGGCCATCAAATCCAACTCCCTTCACCAGGGCAAGAAAACGTAATCAAAGCCCTCTGACAAAGAGTCATCCAGCCATAGATATGGACAGATATGATTCACACAGAGAGAGATATAGTATCATAGATTTGAAAGGGACCCCTAAAGAAGGACAATGATATGTTGCATGTCCCAGAGTAGGCAAACCAGAAAATCTCGACATCAACACTGACAAAGAAACAGCAAGAAATACTGTTTACCCACAAGCATCAAGACATTACATATATTTGAAACCAACACTTTCTCATTACTTTATTTTCCAGATCAACAGACTGGGCCACAGCAACGCGTGGCAGGGGACAGCTAGTTATTATTATTTTACTTATCAGCCTCTCCTTGAGGCAGGTTACATAAAAATTAAAATACATAAAATTGTCAAAATGCCACAAAAACACATAGTAAAATGTTATAATAATAAACTAATAATAAACTTTATTTATACCCCGCCACCATCTCTCCCAATGAGGACTTGGAGCGGCTTACATGGGGTCAAGCCTGAACAACAAGTTACAAAACAAAAATACAAATTGTAGTAAAAAGACAGTAATAAATCATTGATTGATTGTAGTAAAATAAACAACATAACAATAAAGTATAAAACATCAAAGTATATAAACAATATGCACAAAACATAGAAACCAAACATAATTATTATTACTAATAATATTGCAGTATAATAGTAAAGGTCTTAAAGCCAACCTTAGAAACTGTGGCATAGACACCAAGAACTGGTAAGACCTGGCTCTTGAGCGCTCTAACTGGAGGTCTGCTGTGACCAGCAGTGCTGCAGAATTCAAAGAGCAATGAATGGAGGGCGAAAGGGAGAAACGTGCCAAGAGGAAGGCGCGGCAAGCCAACCCTGACTGGGACCGCTTTCCACCTGGAAACTGATGTCCTCACTGAGGGAGAACATGAAGATCAAGAATAGGAGTCCCCAGCCATCTATGGACCCACCACCAAGACACTACACTCGGGCTCTGAGGGATCGCCTAAGTAAGTATAGTAGTATAGTACAATATAATACTAATAGTAGTATAGTGCAATATAATATTAATATTGTGCTATGCTAATAATATATTATATATACACATAATATTAATAATATTATGAAGTAATACAATATAATAATATAGAATAATATTGTAATATAATTATACCAATATATTAAATATTAAAGGTAACGGTTTCCCCTGACATTAAGTCTAGTTGTGTCCAACTCCGGCAGTGGTGCTCATCTCCATTTCTAAACCAAAGAGCCGGCGTTGTCCATAGACACCTCCAAGGTTATGTGGCTGGCATGACTGCATGAAGCGCTGTTACCTTCCCGCCGGAGCGGTACCTATTGATCTACTCACATTTGCATGTTTTCGAACTGCTAGGTTGGCAAAAGCTGGGACTAATAGTGGGGGCTCACCCCGCTCCCCAGATTTGAACAACCAACCTTTCAGTCTGCAAGTTCAGCAGCTCAGCGGTTTAACCTACTGCACCACTGGGGGCTCCATATTAAATATACTACTGATAATATATAATAATATATAATGATCTAGTGCAGTGGTTCTCAACCTTCCTATTGCCACGACGCCTTAATAGAGTTCCTCCTGATGTGGTGACCCCCCAACCATAAAATCATTTTCATTGCTACTTCATAACTGTCATTTTGCTACTGATATCAATTGTAATGTAAATATCTGATGTGTTTTCATTTACTGGACCTAATTTGGCACAAATACTCAATACACCCAAGTTTGAATACTTGTGGGGTTTGGGGGGGGGGGCGGATTTTGTCATTTGGGAGTTGTAGTTTCTGGGATTTATAGTTCACCTACAATCAAAGAGCCTTCTGAACTCCACCAATGATGGAATTGAACCAAACTTGGCACACAGAACTCCCATGACCAACAGAAAACACTTTGGTGGGACCTTGAGTTTGGGAGTTTGGGAGTTGTAGTTCACCTACATCCAGGTAGGGCACTGTGGACTTAAACAATGATGGATCTGAACCAAACTTGGCATGGGTACTCAATATGACCAAATGTGAATAGTGGTGGAGTTTGGGGAAAATAGACATTGACACTTGTGGGTTGTAGTTACTGGGATGTATAGTTCACCTACAATCAAAGAGCATTCTGAACCCCAGCAGTGACAGAACTGGGCCAAACTTTCCCACACAGAAACCCCAGAAAATACTGACCAACAGAAAATACTGTATTTTCTGATGATCTTTGGCGACCCCTCTGACACCCCCTCGCGACCCCTCCAGGGGTCCCGACCCCCAGATTGAGAAAAACTGATCTAGTGTTTTATTGCTGTATATTTGCATATTTTAAGTCGTAATGTTTTTGATTGTGAGCTGCTTTGAGTCTCTGTATGGAGAGATAAAACAGGATATAAATATAAATAAATAAATAAAATGTAGGTACTAGGTGTGTTAAAAAAAATTGGAAGTTTCGGAATTTGTAAGAAAATCGGAAGTTTTGTAAGTTGGAAGCCATATCCGAAGTGTTTCCAAATATTTTAGAATCGAAACTTACCCCATACTTTTTGTTTTAGTTTTGTAAATCTCGGAAGTCTCCCAAAAGTCAGTTTCAAGTTCAACGCAAGGCAAGAAAGCAAAGTCAAAGGCTGCCTTCATGCCTTGCCATTCCTCTGTGAAATTAATGCTGTCTAGGCATTAGCAGTGGACAAAAGAGGGAACAGTGCATTTTGGAAACAGCACAGAACTCTGGGAAATGTAGTTTGGGCAGAACCCTATGCCAGAGAATTCAAAATACCCTGCCCTAAACTACATTTCCCAGACTGCATCAGCATCAGAAAGCACCAATCAGGATGGCACAAAGAGAGACAGGTCTGTCCCTCCCTAAAACTTTGAAAATTCACCGAAAATCCATAGATATGTGAAACGTTCTGAAATTTGGTGGGCTATCACTGTAGCAAGTTTCGCCCCTATAGCTTTAAAAATGAGGGAGATAAGAGCCCCTGAAGTTTCCCCATGTCATACGCAATTACTGTAACGAAATAGTAATGAGTTATAGTGAGGAAATTTTCACTAGGTATTCTTTAGGCCAGGCATGGGCAAACTTGGCCCCTCTGGAAGTTTGACCATACCTGCTTTAGGCTGTTAGGAATGGTGGGAGTTGGAATCCGAAACACTTGGAGGGCCAAAGTTTTCCCATACTTGTTTTAGACAGTTAGAAATTGTGGGAGTTGGAGTCCAAAACACTTGGAAGGCCAAAGTTTACCCATACCTGCTTTAGGCTGTTAGTAGTTGTGGATGTGGAGTCCAAAACACTTGGAGGACCAAATTTTGCCCATACCTGTTTTAGACTGTTAGAAATTGTGGGAGTTGGAGTCCAAAACACTTGGAGGGCCAAATTTTGCCCATACCTGCTTTAGACTGTTGGGAATTGTGGGAGTTGGAGTCCAAAACACTTGGAGGGCCAAAGTTTGCCTATAGCTGCTTTAAGCTGTTAGGAATGGTGGGAGTTGGAGTCCAAAACACTTGGAGGGCCAAATTTTTTCCATATCTGCCTTAGGCTGTTAGGAATGGTGGGAGTTGGAGTCCAAAACATTTGGAGAGCCAAAGTTTGCCCATACCTGATTAGGAATTGTGGGGGTTGGAGTCCAAAACAACTGGAGGGCCAAAGTTTGCCCATACGTGCTTTAGACTGTTAGGAATGGTGGGAGTTGGAGTCCAAAACTCTTGGAGGGCCAAAGTCTGCCCATACCTGATTAGGAATTGTGGGAGTTGGAGTCCAAAACTCTTGGAGGGCCAAAGTTTGCCCATACCTGATTAGGAATGGTGGGGGTTGGAGTCCAAAACACTTGGAGGGCCAAAGTTTGCCCATACCTGCTTTAGGCTGTTAGGAATGGTGGGAGTTGGAGTCCAAAGCACTTGGATGCCCAAAGTTTGCCCATGCCTGATATAGATGCCATTTTTTCCTTTGGCTTCGTCCAATCAGAGGCCAGAGAACACAGCCTTGTTTAGAAGTCTTTCTAGAGAGGGAGGGGTGAGGATGGAGAGGGAGTGGGCGGGGCCTCTGACCGCGCGGCAGCCAATGGGCGCCCTGCCCGCCGTTCTGGGCGTGGCTTGGGCCTCCCTATAATGTCATTGATAGTGCCGGAGCGCCGGGCAGAGACAATAAGGCGCGCGGGGCTGGAGCTCGTGCTTGCTCCTCTTCCTCCTCCTCCTCCTCCTCCTCCTGCCCTCACCAACCATGATGTCCATGAACAGCAAGCAGGCCTTCAGCATGCACCCCATGCTGCATGAGCCCAAGTACACCCACCTGCACTCCAGCTCCGAGGCCCTCCGGAGGGCTTGCTTGCCCGCCCCGCAGGTAGGTCCCTGCCAAAGGGGAAGCGGGGGGGGGGGGCACTCACATCATCACTGACAGCATCAGTCCCTCAAGAGTTGTGGATGTTTCCCTTAGAGAACTTGGGGAGGCGTATGGAATGAATATGGGACAGGATGTCCCAAGGAAGAGGGAGAGGACTCAATGGAGAAATGGGTGGGAATTACAGGGAATTACAGGAAAGGAGATTCCACATCAAGACAGGAAGCGCCCGAGCTAGGAACTAGACCGATTCTGCAGGTTTGTTCGCAAGTCGGAACAGGGACAGTTCGTAAGTCGGAACAGAGACATTTCTTAAGTGTAGCTCCGTCTATCTATGTTCGTGTGTGTGTGTGTGCGTGCGCAAACATATAGGTACATAGTTGGATATATATGTGTGTGTATGTGTACACAGGCACACACACACAAACAGATAGATAGATGATAGATAGATAGATAGATGATAGATAGATAGATAGATGATAGATAGATAGATGATAGATAGATAGATAGATAGATAGATAGATAGATAGATAGATAGATGATAGATAGATAGACAGACAGATAGAAAGACAGATAAGCTAATAGTTGGATATATATGTGTGTGTGTGTGTGTGTGTTTGTGTGTGTTATATACACACACAAACATATAGATAGATAGATAAGTTGGAGTTAAATATATATATATGTTTGTGTGTGTACATGTGCACACATACACAAACATATAGATAGGATAGATAGATAAGCAGATACTTAGAGTTAAATATATATATGTATGTTTGTATGTGTATATGCGCGCACTCACAAACATATAGATAGATAAGCAGATAGTTGGAGTTAAATATATATATGTTTGCGTGTGTGTACACATACACAAACACATAGATAAATAGATAAGCAGATAGTTGAGTTATATGTATATATATATATGTTCGTGGGTGTGTATATACACACACATATAGATAGGTAGTTGGAATTATATGTATGTGTGTATATATTTTTGTTTGTGTGCATATATATACACACACATAAACAGATAGATAGATAGATAGATAGATAGATAGATAGATAGATATTAGATAGATAGATAGATGGAGTTATATATGCCTCTCTCTCTCTGTGTATATATATAGATAAATATATAAATGTTTGTGTGTGTATATATGTGCGTGTATATGTATACACACACACGCAGACAGATAGATAGATAGATAGATAGATAGATAGATAGATAGATAGATAGACGGACAGACAGAGTTATGTGTGTGTATACACACACAAACATAGATGATAGATAGATAGATAGATAGATAGATAGATAGATAGATAGATAGATAGATAGATAGATAGATAGATAGACAGAGTTATGTGTGTGTATACACACACAAACATAGATAGATAGATAGATAGATAGATAGATAGATAGATAGATAGATAGATAGAGCTATCTCTGTCTGCGCTTTGGGTAGCCTAGGGAAGGGTCAACACCTCTGTGGTGTTTGTCTTGCCCTCTGAGCCCCTGTTGTGGAGATTTCCCCTCACTTTCTGTCCCTCTGATAATAATTGGATTGTGAAAAACGTGTCTTGTTGTGGAAACAAGGATTGGAGCTAAACCTTTAGTGGAGACCCCTTTCCCACCCATGGAGCGGATTTCCCTTCCTTCTTTCCGAGGGTGGATGTCTCTCTCTTCCCCTTGCCTCAGCCCCAGTGTGATTAACTAGGAGTTGGGTTGTTGTAGGTTTTTCCGGGCTATATGGTCATGTTCTGGAGGCAATTTTTCTCCTGACGTTTCGCCTGCATCTATGGCAAGCATCCTCAGAGGTAGTGAGGTCTGTTGGAAGTAGGAAAAACGGGTTTATATATCTGTGGAATGACCAGGGTGAGACAAAGGACTTTTGTTTGCTGGGGCTAGCTGTGAATGTTTCAGCTGATCACCTTGATTTGCATTCAATGGCTTGGAAGTGCCTGGGGGGAATCTTTTGTTGAGAGTGATTTTATGTGCCTCTTTGTTTCCCCTCTTAACACCTCTCAACAAAAGGTTTTCCCAGGCCAGGTAGGCCTTCAAATGCTAATGAAGGTGATCAGCTGAAACATTCACACCTAGCTCTAGCAGGGAAGAGCTCCTTGCCCCACCCCAGCCATTCCACAGATATATAAACCCATTGTCCCATTTCCAACAGACCTCACTACCTCTGATGATGCTTGCCATAGATGCAGGCGAAACGTCAGGAGAGAATGCCTCTAGAACATGGCCCTATAGCCCGAAAAAACCCACAAGAACCTAGTGATTCCAGCCATGAAAGCCTTCGACCATACATTGTTTCCCCTCTGTTGTTTTGCTGTTGCAATTTTTGAGTTTTTAAATACTGGTAGCCAGATTTTGTTCAACTAGGAGATGTTTGCATGAGGAAGAAGGTCCCGACTGGGATTGTTGTTAGGCTGGATCTATAATCCAGTTCCAATGGGACAGTCTGGATGAGATGTGGCAGCGTAGAAGAGGCTCCTTTGGATGAGGAAGGGTTGGGACGGGATGGCCAACTTTCCTGACTCTTTTTCTCTCGGTGTGTGTGCCTTCCTTCCTCAGCTGCAGGGGAACTTCTTCGCGGGGCTGGACGAGAGCCTTCTGCGTGGGGCGGAGGCCTTGGCGGCGGTGGACATGCTTCCCCCGAAGAGCCACCCCTTCAAGCCGGATGCCACCTACCACACCATGAGTAGCGTCTCGGTGGCCTGCGCGCCCACCTCCTCCTCGGTGCACTTGCACCACCCTTCGGTGCTGAGCGGGCACGGGCACCACCCCCACGCCCACCACCCTCCTCCGCCGTCTTCTTCCACGTCGCAAGGCTTGGAGAGCGAGCTGCTGGAACACCTCAACGCCGCGTTGCCTCTGCCTGAAGTTGCTTCCGCGCCGGGGCACCCCCACGCGCATGCACACCTCCCGCCGGGTTTGAGCGCCTTGGGCCACGCGCAGCCCCCTCTGGGGTTGTCCCACAACCCGCACCAGCACCCCCCTCACCCGCACCCGCACCCTCTCCCTCCTCCGCCCGGCTTGGAAGCCGAGACGGACCCGCGCGAGTTGGAATCCTTCGCCGAGCGCTTCAAGCAGCGGCGCATCAAGCTCGGCGTGACTCAAGCCGACGTGGGCTCGGCGCTCGCCAACCTCAAGATCCCCGGCGTGGGTTGCCTCAGCCAGAGCACCATCTGCCGCTTCGAGTCGCTCACGCTCTCGCACAACAACATGGTGGCCCTCAAACCCATCCTGGAAGCCTGGCTGGAAGAGGCCGAGCGCGCGCAGAGGGAGAAGCTCTCCAAGCCCGAAGGCTACCCGTCCGGGGACAAGAAGCGGAAGCGGACCTCCATCGCGGCCCCGGAGAAGCGCTCCCTCGAGGCCTACTTCGCCGTCCAGCCGCGGCCCTCGTCGGAGAAGATCGCCGCCATCGCCGAGAAGCTGGACCTCAAGAAGAACGTGGTGCGGGTCTGGTTCTGCAACCAGAGACAGAAACAGAAGCGCATGAAATTCTCCGCCGCTTATTGAAAGGGAGGGAGGCACAGCGGGGACTTTCCAGCCTTTCCCCCCAAAGGATTCGCCTCTTTGGACTCACCGGAGGGCTCTTGGGGCAAAGGAAAGGACACCCCCCTTCAAACCTCTCCAAAATAAAAACACTTGCTTTCTTCAAGGCTTCGACGCGGCGTTTCCAGAACTATAAACAGGACAGGAGACCAAGGAAGGCCCAAAGGGGGACGTTTTGACATCATCAGACTCTCCCCCAAAGGACCCACTCCCTCGGACCTGGTTCTGACTCAATGGAAAGCTCTTGGGGACAAGAAAACAAGGTCCCCCCAAAACCTCTCCAGAAAGAAAAACCGTGTTTTCAGAACTATGGACAGGGCAGGAGATCTAAAAGGGAAGTACTATCGGACCTAAAGGGGTACTTTCCGACGTCATCAGACTCTCCCCCAAAGGACCCCCAGCTTTGGACCTGGTTCTGATTCATTGGAAGGCTGTTTGGGCCAAGAAAACGACGTCCCCCCCCCAAACCTCTCCAGAAAGAAGCACCGTGTTTTCTTCAAGCCGCGACGCCGTGTTTCCAGAACTATGGAGAGGAGTTCCCCCAAACCTCCAAAAAAGAAAACTTTTCTTCAAGGCGCGACGCGGCGTTTCCAGAACTGTTTAGACAGAAAGGGAGATCAAGGAGGGTTCAAATGGGTACTTTCTGACGTCATCAGACTCTCCCCCAAAGGCCGCACATCCTTGAACCCGGTTCTGACTCATTGGAAGGCTCTTGGGGCCAAGAAAACAAGGTCCCCTCAAACCTCTCCAAAATAAAAACACTTGTTTTCTTCAAAGCGCGACGCGGCGTTTCCAGAATTGTTTAGACAGGAAGGGAAATGAAGGAGGCTTCAAAGGGGGATTTTCTGACGTCATAAGCCTCTCCCCCAAAAGACCCACTCCCTTGGATCCGGTCCTGACTCACTGGAGGGGTCTTGGGGCAAAGGAAACGAGGTGCCCCCAAACCTATCCAAAAAGAAAACTTTTCTTCAAGGCGCGACGCGGCGTTTCCAGAGCTATTTCGATAGGTAAGGAGATCAAGGAGGATTCAAAGGGGGACTTTCTGACGTTATCAGCCTCTCCCCCAAAGGATCCACTCCTTTGGATTCGCCCCAGACTCACCGGAAATCCCCCGCGGCCCGGAACGCAAGGTGCCCCCAAACCTCTCCAAAAAGACTCACAAAACAAGGGTTTTCTTCAAGGCGCGACTCGTTTCCAGGACTATAGGCAGGACAGGAGATCAAGGAGGACCCAAAGGGGGACTTTCTGACGCCATCGGCCTCTTGCCCCAAAGGACCTACCCCCTTGGACCCAGTCTGGACTCATTGGAGAGCCTTCGGGGCCAAGAAAACGAGGATTCCCCCAAACCTCTGCAAGCCTCTTCAAGGCGCAACACTTAGAACGATTTAGACTTCCGGGAAAGGCTCCACTGTACCATAATCTAGTCCTCGACGAGTGAGAAAGACACACACACACCCCTCAAAGTTATTTTCCTGGATTGTTTGTTTCCTTTCCTTTTTTGGGGTGTTTCTTTTCTTGAAAGGGAGAAAAGGAGTCTCTCCGGTGAAGAGCAATGGGAATGATTTTAAAATAATAATAGCAGACAACACAGACAATGGGTTGCGGTGAGTTTCCCGGGCTGCCTGGCCATGTTCCAGAAGCATTCTCTCCTGACGTTTCACCTCCATCTATGGCAGGCATCCTCAGAGGTTGTGAGGTCTATTGAAAACTAGGAAAATTGGGTTTATATATCTGTGAATTAATGTCCAGAATGGGAGAAAGAACTCTTCTCTGTCTGAGGCAAGTATAAATGTTGCAATTGGCCACCTTGATTAGCATTGAATAGCTTTGCAGGTTCAAAGCCTGCCTGGTTGCTGCCTGGGGGAATCCTTTGTTGGGAGGTGTTAGCTGTCCCTGATTGTTTCTTGTTTGGAATTCCCCTGTTTTTAAGTTGCTCTTTATTTACTTCTCTGATTTTAGAGTTATTTGTTTATTTTCCTGGTTTCCTCCTTTCTGTTGACATTGTCCACATTCTTGTGGATTTCAGTGGCTTTTCTGTGTAGCCTGACATGGTGGTTGTTAGGGTGGTCCAGCATTTCTGTGTTCTCAAATAGCATTCTGTGTCCAGGTTGGTTCATCAGGTGCTCTGCAAACATTCAATGCCTTGAAACATTGAAATATACACAGTTCATAGAATCATTGAGTTGGAAGAGACCTCATGGGCCATCCAGTCCAACCCCCTGCCAAGAAGGAGGAATATTGCATTCAAATCACTCCTGACAGATGGCCATCCAGCCTCTGTTTAAATGCTTCCAAAGAAGGAGCCTCCACCACACTCTGGGGCAGAGAGTTCCACTGCTGAACGGCTCTCACAATCAGGAAGTTCTTCCTAATGTTCAGATGGAATCTCCTTTCTTGTAGTTTGAAACCATTGTTCTGAGTCCTAGTCTCCAGGGCAGCAGGCAGGAAGCAGCTAGGCTTTGAAGCTGCAAGGCCATTCAATGCTAATCAAGGTGGACAATGGCAACATTCACACTTGCTTCAAGCAGGCAAGAGTTTTTTCTCCCACCCTGGCAGGCATGTAGCGGGGGGGGGGGGGCTTGAGCAGCTCCCCCCCCCCCGAAATTCTCATGGTGGTTCGCGAAAAGGCCTTACTGGTGCATTATTTAAACTGTTATGTTTATTCATATCATGATCTGATCACCATACTCAATATATCCCATATGCATGGGGGTATTGGGGTAATGATACAAAAGGTTTGCTAGGCTAGACCCTCTTTCACTCAGACTCAGCCCCCCCCCCCGAAACTCAGCCCCCCTGAAACCCCCCTGAAAATTTTTTAGCCCCCCCCCGAAACGAAATCCTGGCTACGGGCCTGCACCCTGGACATTATTCCCCATATATATAAACCCTACTTGCTTTTTGTTGTTGTTTATTCGTTCAAGCTCTGTCGGCCGACACCACCCCCAGCTCCTTCAGAGTCAAGCTCTGTCAGCCGTCACCACCCCCAGCTCCTTCAGAGTCAAGCTCTGTCTGTCGGCCACCACCCCCAGCTCCTTCAGAGTCAAGCTCTGTCTGTCGGCCACCACCCCCAGCTCCTTCAGAGTCAAGCTCTGTCTGTCGGCCACCACCCCCAGCTCCTTCAGAGTCAAGCTCTGTCTGTCGGCCACCACCCCCAGCTCCTTCAGAGTCAAGCTCTGTCTGTCGGCCACCACCCCCAGCTC
>NW_026844478.1:13257451-13335536 GCF_025583915.1 Anolis sagrei ordinatus
TAGGATGTTTGAAAAGTTTCCTTTGGAGAATCAAACCACTGGCTTCAGAAGGAAAAGCTCAGGGTGCACCTACACTGTAGAATTAACGCGGTTCAACACCACTTTGGCAGCCATGGCTCAATGCTATGGCATCCTGGGAATCTGGCAAGGAGGCAGAACTCTTTGGAGAGGTGCCAAACTGTATTCATTTCACAGTGTAGATCAGGCCTGGGCAAACTTGGGCCCTCCAGGTGTTTTGGACTCCAACTCCCACAATTCCTAACAGCCGGAAGGCTGTTAGGAATTGTGGGAGTTGGAGTCCAAAACACCTGGAGGGCCCAAGTTTGCCCAGGCCTGGTCTATATGCATAATATAGGCATGGGTATAGATTGCCTATGCCCATGCCTGGTATAGATGCATAATAATAATAATAATAATAATAATAATAATGATAATGATAATAATAATAATAATACACCAGCTGTGTTCTTGAATAAGAAAGCTTCAGAACTACAACTCCCATGAGTCCATAATATAGTGCCATGGCAATTAAAGTGGTCCCAAACTGCATTCATTCCGCAATGACTTTGGGGTTTTATTACCTTGCAACTAACCTAAAGTATTATTATTATTATTATTATTATTATTATTATTATTATTATTATTATTTTGCTTTATCTCCACAGTTAAAATCCATCAAAACAGATAAAAGTATTCCAAGCATGAAGAATGTCAGTGGGAGAAAACCATACAAAAATCAAAGACAGGCTTTGATTATTATTATTATTATTATTATTATTATTATTATTATTATTATTATTACTATTATTATTATTATTATTATTATTATTATTATATCAGACCTCACAACCTCTTAGGATTTTTAAATATGTTTATATTATTATATTAATTTATTATTATTATTATTATTATTGGGTTGCTCTGAGTTCTCCAGCCTGTATGGCCATATTTCAGAAGCATTCCCTCCTGACGTTTCGCCTGTATCTATGGCAGGCATCCTCAGAGGTTGTGAGGTCTTTTTTATATGTTTATATTATTATATTAATTTATTATTATTATTATTATTATTATTATTATTATTATTATTATTATTAATATATTGGGTTGTAGTGAGTTCTCCAGACTCTGTGGCTATATTCCAGAAGCATTCTCTCCTGACTTTTCGCCTGTATCTATGGCAGGCATCCCCAGAGGTTGTGAGGTCTTTTATACATGTTTATATTATTATTATTATTATTATTATTATTATTATTATTATTATATCAGACCTCACAACCATTCTCCCCTGACGTTTCGCCTGCATCTATGGCAGGCATCCTAAGAGGTTTTGAGGTCTGATATAATAATCATAATATTAATATTAATACTAATACTAATACTAATAATAATAATAATAATAATATAAACTCCTAAGAGGTTGTGAGGTCTTTTATATATGTTTATATTATTATTATTATTATTATTATTATTATTATTATTATTATTATTATTATTATCAGACCTCAAAACCTCTCAGGATGCCTGCCAAAGATGCAGGTGAAACGTCAGGAGAGAATGCTTCTGGAACATGGCCAAACAGGCCGGAAAATACACAACAACCCAGTGATTCCGGCCATGAAAGCCTTCGACAATAAATATAATAATAATAATAATAATAATAATAATAATAATAATAATAATAATAATCTCTATGGAATTGATGGCAACCCGAAGGCATATCCCGACAATACACTGAAGGCTAGAGATGGGCATCTCCCAAAATACCAACCTCTTTTCCCTTCTTCCTTTCCTTAGGAGAACTTGAAGACTGCACCTTAATAAAAGCCAAGGACTCATAAGGCAATTTGGGGTGAAATCTCCTTAAAGGGGGGCCAACAAACCAGAGGAAACCCAGCCTTCTTCAGAGCCAGGCATTCAAGTTCTTTTTCCTCCATTAACTGGACTGAAAAGTGACCCAGTATTTAAATAATACTATTAAGTTCCCCTTTTCCTTAACGACCTTGTCAAAGGACGACTCTCATAATTCCAAAACAGAGCCAATGGAGTTAAAGTGGGGCTAATCTGCGTTAATTCGACTGTGTAGACGGAGCTCCCGCTCCAAAGCTTTTCAAATCGATTTCAGGAGAGTTACAAATCTTCATTCAAGAGGGAACTTCTGGCTTCACAAACTAAGCAAGTAAACACAAACAGATATTGCCTTGCTGTGAGATTTCCGGGCTGTATGGCTGTGTTCCAGAAGCATTATCTCCTGAGTTTTTGCCCACATCTATGGTTGGCATCCTCAGAGGGTTGTGAGGATGCCTGCCATATATGTGGGAGAAACGTCAGGAGAGAATGCTTCTGGAACATAGCCATACAGCCTGGAAAACTCCCAGCAACCCAGTGATTCCGGTCATGGAAGCCTTGCATATGTTGTTGTTGTTGTGATTGTTGTTGTTGTTATCATCATTAGAAATCCCCAAATGCCAGATGGAGAGTCTTGAGAGAGAGAGAGAAAGAAAGGAATGAGATAAAAAAGGAGAAGGAGGGAGGGAACCAATACCTAGGGACCAAAATAGGTTTGTAAGGGGAGAATAGGTATTATTATTATTATTACTATTATTATTACGATTATATTATACTTATTATTATATTGTGATTATTATTATATTTTACTTATTTATTATTCTTATATTTTACTTATTATCATATTATTTTATTTATAATATTTTACTTACTTATTATTGGTATACTATTATTATATTTTACTTAATATTATTGTTATATTTTACTTATTATATTTTACTTATTATCATATTGTTTTACTTATTATAATAACATTTACTTCCTTATTGTTGCTATATTATTATTATATTTCACTTATTATATTTTATTTATTATCATTCAATTTTACTTCCTTATTGTTATATTTTATTTATTATCATATTACTTCTTATTAATATAATATTTTACTTATTACTACTGTATTATTACAATATTTTACTTATTACATTTTACTTACTATTATTGTTATAGTTTACTTATTATTGTTATTATTATTGTATTTTACTTATTAATATTGTTATATATTTATTATTATTATCACATTATTTTACTTATATATATAGTAAGTAAAATAATATGGTAATAATAAGTAAAATATAACAACAATCATAGGTAAAATACAATAATAATATAGTAAAAATAAGTAAAATATTATATTAGTAATATATACACACATATATACATATATATTATTTTTCAAAAGAAATAAAGGATAATTTGTAGAAAAAAAGGGAGGGGAATATTATTTAAGCCTCTCATCGTTTCCACAAACTTTATAGATATATTATAATATTATTATGCGTTTATTATCATGCAATGCCATGAGGTCTCTAGCTGTGGTCGACTTTCCTCGCCTTTCTCCAAGACACATACTCTCTCTCTTAAGAGTCTACATTGTAGACTTAACGCAGTTCGATCCCGCATTCACTGCCTTGTCTCAAGGCGATGGAATCCTGGGCTTTGTAGTCACCGAACTCTGCTGAGCTTTGGTTCCAGAATGCTTGCAAAGAGCCAAACCAAGTCACATTACACTGGGAGATACAACAACAACAACACATGTATTTTGACATCCAAATCCAATGTGTTTTTGATGAGCTATGATTTTACCAAATGTTGCAAATGTGGAAGGAAGACTGTTTATGGGTTGTTGTGTAGGTTTTTTCGGGCTATATGGCCATAGTCTAGAGGCATTTTCTCCTGACGTTTCGCCTGCATCTATGGCAAGCATCCTCAGAGGTAGTGAGGTCTGTTGGAACTAGGAAAAAGGTTTTATATATCTGTGGAATGACCAGGGTGGGACAAAGGACTTTTGTCTGCTGGAGCTAGGTGTGAATGTTTCAACTGACCACCTTGATTAGTATTTAATGGCTTGGAAGTGTCTATTTCCCATTGTATGAGAAATAACAACAACACATGTATTGTGACATCCAAATCCAATGTGTTTTTGATGGGCTCTGATATTACCAAATGTCGCAAATGTGGAGGGAAGACTGTCTATTTCCCATTGTGTGAGAAATAATAATAATAATAATAATAATAATAATTTAATAATAATAATAATTTAATAATAATAATAATAATAATAATAATAATAATAATAATAATAATAATAATAATAATAATAATAATAATAATGTAACAGCACATGTATTACCCCCAGGAACAGGCCTGGCATCCAAATCCAATCTGTTTTAATAGGCTATGATAGAGGGCATTTATCACCAAATGTCGCAAATGTCGTAAATGAAGACTTCCTATTTCCCATTGTATGAGAAACAAAAACAACAACAACACATGTATTTTGACATCCAAATCCAATGTGTTTTTGCTGAGCTATGATTTTACCAAATGGTGCAAATGTGGAAGGAAGACTGTCTCTGGGTTGTTGTAGGTTTTTTCGGGCTATTTGGCCATGGTCTAGAGGCATTTTCTCCTGACGTTTCGCCTGCATCTATGGCAAGTATCCTCAGAGGTAGTGAGGTCTGTTGGAACTAGGAAAAAGGTTTTATATATCTGTGGAATGACCACATGGGACAAAGGACTCTTGCCTGCTGGAGCTAGGTGTGAATGTTTCAACTGACCACCTTGATTAGCATTTAATGGCTTGGAAGTGTCTATTTCACATTGTATGAGAAACAACAACAACAACAACAACACATGTATTTTGACATCCAAATCAAATGTGTTTTTGATGGGCTCTGATATTACCAAATGTCGCAAATTATTATTATTATTATTATTATTATTATTATTATTATTATTATTATTAACTTTATTTGTACCCCGCTAGCATCTCCCGAAGGACTCGATGCGGCTTACACAGGCCGAAGCCTCAGAACATAACACAACAATAAACAAAGCAAATCAAAATAATTAAGCAAAATAACAGCAACAGTGACAATACATCAAGACACTTTAAAACTGGGCCGGCCGGCGCAATGGGGTACAGGGTTAAAAGTGCTGAAATGGCAGGAGGAACATCGGATTAAAATAGTGCAGTGTGCAGCAATATTGATTATACTAAAGTGCTTCTAGGACTTGGGATGGGGGATTCCTAATCTGAGAAGGCACATCGGAACAGCCAAGTTTTTAGGTTCTTTCTGAAAACTGCTAAAGTAGGGGCCTGTCGAAGATTTTTTGGAAGGGCATTCCAGAGTTGGGGGGCCGCCACAGAGAAGGCCCTGTCCCGTGTCCCCGCCCTGTCCCGTGTCCCCACCAAGCGCGCTTGCGACGTGGGTGGGATCACGAGCAGGGCCTCCCCAGATGACCGGAGAGAGCGTGTGGGTTCGTAGATGGAGATGCGGTCACGCAGGTAGGGTGGTCCCAAACCGTTCAGGGCTTTGTAGGTGAGTACCTGCATCTTGAATTGGGCTCGGAAAATAAATGGCAGCCAGTGGAGCTCCTTAAACAGAGGGGTAGATCTCTCTTGATAATGAGCCCCGGTTAGCATCCTCCCGGATGTGGAGGGAAGACTGCCTATTTCCCATTGTATGAGAAACAACAACAACAACAATAACAACAACAACACCCTTTCAATGGTACCTAAGGGTGCTTCTACATTGTGGAATTAACGCACTTGAAAGAGAAGACTGTTAACAATGCCTAGGATTCCCATCACTTTGAGTCAGGGGAACCGAAGCGATATGGAACCGGGTTAATTCTGCCGTGTGGATGCACCCCAGGCCTCTCTCTGCCCGAAGCCCCTTGAAGCTCAGCCCCATACTCTTTGTTCTTTCCTCGGAGTCTGTATATATATTTTAATCTTTCTTTCTTTCTTCTTCTTCCTTGGCTTCCTTATGAAAAGCGCATTTTCATAAATAGACCTTGGCCAAGTGCTGGCGATGAAAATTTAATGACGTCTGGAAGCGCGGCGGCGGAGGGGGGGGGGCTGCTGCTTCTTCCTGGGGGCCCCCAAAGGACGGGGATTCTCCCGGGATGGACGCGGGTTAAGCCCCTCTCCCTGTAGAACCCTTTCCCCCACAGAGAGGGGAACAAGGACCCTTTCAAAGGGGAGGAGGAGGAGGAAAAGGAAGAATAAGAGGAAGTGAAAGGGGGCAGAATGACGAAATAGAAGAGGTGGAGGAGGGTGAAGAGAAAGAAGAGAAGGAGGAAAGTACGAAGGAAAGAGAAGAGAAGGGGAAAGGGAGGAAAGGAAGGAGAGAAGGGAAGAAGGAGGAAGAAGTGAAAGAGAAGAAAAGAAAAGGAGGAAAGAAGGGAGGAGGAGGAAAGAGGGAGGGAGAGAGAAAGGAAGGAGAGGGGAAAGGGAAGAAAAGAGAGGAAGAGGAGAAGGAGGGTGAGAAGGAGGAAGAGAGGAGAGGAAAGGGAGGAAGAGAAAAGAGGAAAGAAAAGGAGGGAAGGAGATGAGAAGGAAGAAGAAAGAGAGGAAAGAGGAAAAGTAGGAAGGGAGAAAAGGAGAAAGAAGAGAAGGAAAGAAGAGGGGGAAAGGGAAGAAAAAGAGAAAGAGGATGGGGAGTGGGAGAAAGAGGAAGAGAAGGAGGAAGACGAAAAGGAAGAGAGGGGAAAAGAGGGGGAGAAGGAGGGTGAGAAGGTGGTAGAAGAGGAGAGGGAGAAAGGGATGAAAAGGAGGAAGAGAAAAAAACTCTTAGCTTGTTTATAAAAGAGAGAAGGAGTGGGGGAGTAAGAGAGGAGGGAGGGAAGGCAGAGGGAGAGAAGGAGGAGGAAGAAAAAAACACGTTAAGTTGATCCCTCCCTATTCTTTCATCTTCCCCAGCCACTTTTGCATTTATTCACATAAGCAAGGATAGTCAAGATTGGTATGTTGGCGGGGCACAAGAGAGAAAGGAAAAGAAAAAGGGGAAAAGAAAAAAGGAGGAAGGAAGAAAAAGAGGAGAAAGGAAGGAGAGGGAAAGAGGGAGAGAAGGAAGAAGGGAAAGAGAAAAAGGGGAAAGGGAAGAAAAGAAGGAAGAGGAGGAAGAGGGTCTAGAGGAGGAGGAAAAGGAAGAGAAAGAGGGAGAAGCAACAGTCATGGAAAAGGAAGAAGAGGGAGAAAACAAACTTTCATGGAGCTCCCCCCAAATAATAATAATAATAATAATAATAATAATAATAATAATAATAATAATAAATACATCACACAGTCCTAGACGCTTGGGAAGTGTTCGACTTGTGATTTTGTGATACGAAATCCAGCATATAGATCTCGTTTGCTGTGACATACTGTGCTTTTATGTCAGAATAATAATAATAATAATAATAATAATAATAATAATAATAATAATTCTGGCAATAAAGGAGGGAAGGGGCAAGAGATCACTTTAACTATGTACTTACTTTATTTTTCTTCCTGCCTTTCCCCTTGATATAAGGATTCAATTCTTACCATAAGTATGGCACTATGCATATTAAAACAATGTAAAGGAATTAAGAAGGGACCCCTGGTGGTGCAGAGGATTAAACCGCTGAGCTGCTGAACTTGCTGACCATAAGGTTGGTGCTTCAAATCTGGGGAGTGGGGTGAGCTCCTGCTGTTAGCCCCAGCTTCTGCCAATCTAGCAGTTTGAAAACATGCGAATGCGAATAGATCAATAGTTCAAGGTACCACTTCTGCAGGAAGGTAATGGCACTCCATGTAGTCATGCCAGCCACATGACCTTGGAGATATCTATGGACAACACCGGCTCTTCAGCTTAGAAATGGAGATGAGCACCAACCCACAGAGCCCTGAGTCCTCTGTGGGGTGAGAAGGGCAGAATAAAAATACTGTAAATAAATGAATAAATAAATAGGTACCGTTCTGGTGGGAGGGTAACAACGCTTCATGCAGTCATGCTGGTCACATAACCTTGGAGGTGTCTATGGACAACACTGGCTCTTCGGCTTAGAAATGGAGATGAGCACCAACCCACAGAGTCAACCTAATGCCTAAAGGCATTAAAAGATCAGTATGTGTGTATATATATGTATGTGTGTGTATAATCATTTGTGTCCTTATACCATTGAACATAAAAAATATTAAAATGCATTGAAAACCACACAACATTCGATAGCATTCAGGTACAAAGATCAAGTGGCTGAACAGATTCAGTTTACTTGGCTTTTTGTTGAAACTCTGATCTGATGTTCATTGAGACAATTGGATGTGACACATCTGGACACATCTGGAGACTTGGAGACTATGCATGTGCTTCAGAAACATTCAAAATTCTGCAGCCAGAAAGGGAGTCATGTTAACTCTGCAATGGTCTATCTGTGTAAAATTGCATCCCAGAATGGAATTGAACTCAAGATCTGCATGCTGTTCGTGTTGCTTACCCATTGCATATATACAATTACTTACCTGCAATCCGATAGCATCCCTGAGCAGGGCAAAGGTGTGGGTAACATATGCATATTATTATATAATTGTGGACCTAAGATGTATTATGGATAATATATGCAATGGAAGGCTAGTGTATGCCTTGAAAGAGGTCAGCAATTCTTTCCCACCATTTCTACTTGAATAATCCAATATTCAAGTTGGGTTTTGAGCAATAAACTCATTGTTGATGCTTCAAGTTGTTTCCAACCCATAGCAACCCAGTATCAGACCTATCATGGGGTTTTCTTAGCAAGGTTTGTCTTTGCCTTCTTCTAAGGATTTTTTTTATCATGTCAGAAGCAAATTAAGAATATACTGCAAGTCACTTCTGGTGTGAGTGTATTGGCTGTCTACAAAGATGTTGCCCAGGGGATGCCCGGATGTGTTACCATATACCTCTTTTGTTGCTCCTCCCAAAATGTTGTCCTCATATTGTACTTCCTTTTGCCTGTGCAAAGGCCTGTCTCCACTACTCCCTTACAAACATTGCTCAGGGGAGGTCCAGATGTGTTACCATCTTGTGGGAGGCTTCTCTTATGTCCCCGCATTAGAAGCTGGAGTTGACAGATGGGAGCTCACACCATTACCCAGATTCATTTGGGGGAAGAGGGCACCAAAATACTGTTTGCTTACACTTGAAAATTACCTTGGGCCAGCCCTGCACATACGATTTTTTCCTTCAGAAAATGATGCGCTTTGTCACACCTTGGAAGACTAGCTCTTCCCAATCCATCCTGAATACTCCATAACATCATGATCTTTTAATATATATATATATACACAGTGATGTAGCCTCCAAGTCCTAATCTACCGCTCTCATGAGATTTGAGAACATACTCGCATCTGTGCGGCAAATGCATATGCTGATCGCTAGCTTTTGGTGCAAAATATGGATTTCTGAGGAACCTAATAAAGCATTTTGAGGCATCTAATCTTATTAGATTTCTAAATGATAGATTATTGATTAATTAAATATGGCTCTTTTGCTGCATCTGATGCTGTTGCTGCAATTACTACTTCAGTTTTATGAGGCTGAACTTGAGGCGATGCCGAAGTAACAGCAGCTTCTGACAACACTGCTTCTCCTTCTGAGGAGGTATAATAGTTATTGACTAAATAGGAAGAAATTGCACAGATTCCAGTTTTAAAAATTATATATATTTCCTTACTCTCGAAGATCTTTCCCCTTCAATGTCCGAAGCAGAAATGGTGGTTGCTTACATTATGGGTATTCTCAAAATGCTCTGCCCATCAGACATGCCCATTGATGACAAGTCATATTGTTGCTGATGGGATGTATTCTGAATTCCCAATCACATGCAAAAGCAATGGAAAACTCTGTAGTATTTCAAATACTATGATTAGAATCTCATCTGGGGACTTTATCACATTAGGAAACACACAGTTTATGAGACTGTTTCAGAATGATTTTGGACCGGCCCCATCCCATCAGTATTCTGTCAGAATCTGGCTGCAAAGCGTCACAGAAACGGATTATTTGCAGACAGAGTTCTAATTTATTTATTTATTTATTTGCTTTATTTCTATACCGCATTTTCAGCCCTTAACAGGCGACTCAATGCGGTTTACATGGTACAATTATCAAACAGTGTCAGTGCAATTAAAACATAACAATGCAACAAACATGATCAACAGCATCAATCCACAACAATTAACAATCGAAACAAGACAAGTCAACAAAACAAAACATAACATAACGCCTCAGTTGAAATCAGATCCATTCTCATAGTCCTTGTGCCATTCCTATGTTCCATTTACCGTCTTCCTTTTTTTGAACTGCTATGATTTTTTTTTCATGTCAGGAGCGACTTGAGAAATTGCAAGTTGCTTCTGGTGTGAGAGAATTGGCCGTCTGCAAGGATGTTGCCCAGGGGACGCCCGGATGAATTGATGTTTTATCATCCTTGTGGGAGGCTTCTCTCATGTCCCCACATAAGGAGCTGGAGCTGGTAGAGGGAGCTCATCCGCCTCTCCCTGGATTTGAACCTGCGACCTGTCGGTCTTCAGTCCTGCCAGCACAAGGGTTTAACTCACTGCACCACCGGGGCACGGCTATGATAATAATACACTTCATTTATATTTCACTTTATCGTCCCGGAGTAACTCAGAGCAGATTACAGTACATAAAAGGCAAACATTCAATGCTTTTTTTTACATAAACAATGACATACAATACACAAACAAAGGTAAAGGCCTTCTCCTTCCATCTCCGGTGACTGGAGGCAATGCTTAACTCTGGCCATGGGGAGGTGCTCTTGTTCCATTTTTTTTCATGCTGTTGTGCATAGACTTCTCTTATCATGTTGCTGGCATGTCTGCATGGAGCCCCCCTTTTACCTCCCTGCCAAGCTGGTACCTATTGATCTACTCGCATTACATGCTTTCAAACTGCTAGGTAGACAGTAGCTACGGCTGACAACTGGGAGCTCACCCTGACTCACAGCTTCAAACTGCTAACCCTCTAGTCAGCAGATTTCCTACAGTGAGCAGCTTAACTCACTGCACTAGCACAGCCACTATGTATTCTTCCATTGCTGTTTTTGTGTGTGATAGGAAAATCAGTATACATCCCATCAGCAATGATACTTTTTAAAAGGCCATAGAGTGATTACAGGGTGTTTTGAATGGATTGGGAGGAGCCAGCCATCATAAGAATCATAATAATCAGGTGTGATGAGGAGAGTATGCATCCTGTCTCAATACAGTGTACACTGAGTCCTAAAAAAAATATGGGATGCATACTGATATAAATGGATTATATCCCAATGTGACAAGGTCCTGGAGATACTCCGTCTCTGCAAAGTTTTGCAGATGGATTTCGATGGGATGGGGTAAACGTCATGTGATGGGAACAGTTCAAAATCATCCTCAAACAGTCATGGAATCATAGGATCCTTTAGTTGGAAGAGACCTTGTGGGTCATCCAGTCCAACCCCATTCTGCCAAGAAGCAGGAACATCCTATTCAAAGTACCCCCAACAGATGGCCATCCAACTTCTGTTTAAAAGCCTCCAAAGAAGGAGCCTCCACCACACTCTGGGGCAGAGAGTTCCACTGCTGAACAACTCTCACAGTCAGGAAGTTCTTTCTAATGTTCAGATGGAATCTCCTTCCTTTCCTGTAGTTTGAAGCCATTGCTCCGCATCCTAGTCTCCAGGGCAGCAGAAGACAAGCTTGTTCCCTCCTCCCTATGGCTTCCTCTCACATATTTATACATGGCCATCATGTCTCCATGTCTCTGAAATGGAGTATGTCTTCATGTGATGAGGTTAGAAACACCTTTTGCTTCATTTCTCAGCCTTTTTGGAAAGTGTCAGCATGACAGACCTCAAATGCACAGGCTGGATGAGGAAAACAAATATAATAATAATAATAATAATAATAATAATAATAATAATGCAAGTATTGTAAATAGTACTAAATAGTTGCAAAAAGCAATGGACAGATTCAGAAGAAGAATCCCATTGCGAGCTGGAGCAATGCAGGGAGGCACGAATCAAGCGGTGTTCCCTGGCCAGGTAATTTTCAGTACAAAGGCAAGAGAAGAAAATCCCAAAGGCCTTTCTGTTCAGAATTCTAGCCTGGCCCTTATTCTCTGCACACGCTCCTGACTCTCCAGGCTAGATTTCCGATTTGGAATTGCACCTTGCTTTCCAAACAGCCTTCCAGACATTGCAAAGAAGAAAGAAAGAAGGGGGGGGGGTGTCATGCAGTTTGGAAATCGAAGCAACAACTTCCAAATCTTGTGCAAATTACACAGTTTTGTACAATGTTATGCTATGTTTACTTTAGATGCAACGTCCATTGTGTCCAGTGGGTCTTCAGTGCATGTATTTAACTTTGTAACACAATCCAATATACATGTCAATGTCAATGGGTCTTACTCTGCTGTAACTCCATAGGATGGCAGACTTTAATAATTTTCCTGTTTGTAAACGCGTTACCTTTTGGATCCAAAGATGGGGATGGAGATGGAAATCTACCAATTGGGGCACAGGAGCTTGGATTACATCTACATCTACAAAAATACAAATTCCTAGCAATGGCATCACTAGGTGGATGCAGACCACACTCAGAGGTCCCAAAATCACCCATGATTTATGCGCTACTATCTGTCTTTTGCATTGTTATTTATACTTGATTATTTGGGGAATGCTGCACATTTGTTGCATATTTTTACATCTTCTATATTTATATCCCAATTGGTTCTATCTTTGGTTTCTTCAGTGAGTTTTGTCCTGAAAGACTAGTTGAGCTTTTGCCAACCTGGCCTCCTGCAGATACCATAAGTGTTTGTCAATAGCTCCCCTCATCCCCAGCCAACAGTGCAATGGGTTTGCTGTTGGTTGTAAGCCAATAGATTTGGAGAATGCTAGATTAAGGAAGGCTGATCAAAGGAGTAAGAGGCTATCCCTGTTTGTTACACATAGGTGGGTCTACCTGAGGCATGTGTGGGCATGTGACTTAGGCATATTTTGTGGAATGGGTGCTTTCATACAAGTTGTGGTTTTCCATATGTAGTTGCAGTCAATGCCTATCCCTGGTATGCATTTTTAGTCACCCCAATGAGCTTTCCTACAGCCAACTCAACTTTGGGGCAGAAATCATGCTATAACCCAATGAGCTTTCCTATAGCAAACTCATCTTTGGGACAGAAATCACTCTACCACCCAATGAGTTTTCCTACAGGCAACTCAACTTTGAGGGAAGAAATCACTGTACAACCCAATGAGTTTTCCTACAGGCAACTCAACTTTGGGACAGAAATCACCCTACAACCCAATGAGTTTTCCTACAGCCAACTCAACTTTGAGAGCAGAAATCACTATACAACCCGACGACTTTTCCTACAGCCATCACTCTACAACCCACTCTATGGCCAACTCAACTTTGAGAGCAGAAATCACTCTTCAGCCCAATGTGTTTTCCTACAGCCAACTCAACTTTGAGGGCAAAAATCATGCTACAACCCAATGAGTCTTCCTACAGCCATCACTCTACAACCCAATGAGTTTTCCTATGGACATCATTCTACAACCCAATGAGCTTTTCTACAGCCAACTCAACTTTGAGGGCAGAAATCACTCTACAACCCAATTAACTTTCCTACAGCCAACCCATCTTTGGGGCAGAAATCACTCTATGAACCGATGAGTTTTCCTACAGCCAACTCAACTTTTGAGTAGAAATCACTCTACAACCCAATTAGTTTTCCTACAGCCAACTCAACTCTGAGGGCAGAAATCACTTTACAACCCAATGAGTTTCCCTACAGCAAACTTGTCCTTGGGGCAAAAACACTCTCCAACCCAATGAGTATTCCTACAGCTAACTCATTTTGAGGGCAAAAACACTCTCCAATCCAATAGACTTTCCTTCATCATACTCAACTTTGAGGGCAGAAAACACTCTTCAATGAAGCAACTCAATTTTGAGGTCAGAAAACAATCCCCAACCCAATGATCCTACTCAACGTTGAGGGCCAAAACCCACTCTCCATCCTGTTTTCTGCTTTGTGGTGGGGGTGAGGCGGGGGAAATACTCCAACTCAATGAGCTTTCCAAAAAATTCTTCAGGATTTGGAGCAGAGGCTAACTGAGAACATTTGCCCTCCAGGCACCAAAAGAAGCCCCTGATTTGTGGACACTAATGGATTTCATTGAGTTCAAAAGATAAGACTCATCCATAAAAGTCAAGAACATCTGATGATAATGCTGAGTGTAACCATTTCACTGAAAGTTGAAACAACAGAAGGCAGAAAATATCCAAAGTTTTGGGCAAGCGATACTTCTCTTTGGGAAAAAAGGCATTCCATCCAAGAATATCTATCCTGCTGAAAGGCCTTCTTCTATTATTCTGTGTGTTTTTGCCCTAGCGCTGAGAAGATGCATTTTGAAGAAGGTGTGTGCTTGAAGTTGACACGGTTCCACTGCAGGGGAAAGAAAGGAATAAAGCAATCATTACAGGGCTGAATCGTACAGTCCAGCAGGAGACAAAGATGAGGCTCCGAGGGTGGGCAAGGAGTCCAATTAGCTGCCTGCAGAAAAGCACAGAGAAAGGAGCAAAGGTTGCCTTGTTTTAGGCGCAAAATCATGATTAATTGTTAGGGAGCAAAGAGGAAGTTTGGGCAGCCCGTTTTTGCCATTGCCTCCTATCCCTACAAAAATTTTCTTGTTGATATTGCAGTGGATTGTTTGACAGGACACCAAGACTTGCTCAACTCTTTTGAATTGAGGGTTATTTGGTTTGTTGTTTTACTTTGAACCTATACATTTGTATCATGCATCATACTCTGGTGCCGTTAAAGTGTTGGCGTCTAATTCTGGTTTAGAAGTCTAGAAAAACCCAGAGGTCAGAAGGAAAGTATATGTCTAACATGTTGAAAGTCCCTGGCTTCTCATCATGAGGGAGGAGAATTATTGACCATCAGAGTAGACAAAATGGAGCAAAACTGCCTAACCTGCTGGAAAACAAATCCTCATATTCCCAATATGGATTTGAACAAGGAAAGTTGCTTTACAGCATTAAGTGTTGTACGATATTGGAAGTTGTGTTGTCAAAGGCTTTCATGGCCCGAATCATTGGTTTTTTCTGTGTTTGCTGGGGTGTATGACCATGTATTGTCGAAGGCTTTCATGGCTGGAATCATTGCATTGTTGTGTGTTTTCTGGGCCATCTGGCCATGTTCCAGAAGCATTCTCTCCTGACATTTCACCTGCATCTATGGAAGGCATCCTCAGAGGTTGTGAGGTCTGCTGGAAACTAAGAAAATGAGGTTTATAGTTTTAATCTGCAATCAAAGAGCATTCTGAATTCCACCAACAAAGCAATTGAACCAAACTTGGCACAAAGAACTCCCATGACCAACAGAAAATACTGGAAGGGTTTGGTGGGTATTGACCTTGAGTTTTGGAGTTGTAGTTCACCTACATCCAGAGAGCACTGTGGACTCAGACAATGATGTATCTGGATTAAACTTGGCACGAATACGCTGTATGCCCAAATACAAATACTGGTGGAGTTTGGGGAAAATAGACCTTGACATTTGTGAGTTGCAATTGCTGGGATTTATAGTTCACCTACAATCAAAGAGCATTCTGAACCCCATCAACAATAAAATTGGGCCAAATTTCCCACACAGAACCTGCAGGACCAAAAGAAAATACTGTGTTTTCTGATGATCTTTGGTGACCCCTCTGACATCCTTTTGTGACCCCCCCCCCCAGGAGTCTCATCCCCCAGGTTGAGAAATGCTGCGTTAAATTAACAGGAGACTGAGGCTGGATCTAAAAAATCCATATTCTCTGCTTTGAATTGGATGATATGTGAGTGTAGACTCATACAATCCAGTTCAAAGCAGATAATGTGCATTATCTGCTTTGATAATCTGGATTCTATGGCAGTGTAGATCAAGTCACAGATATGACAGCCCAGCTTTATAACAAAAGAGCAAATATCTACAAATGGATTTGCAATTTCTCTCTCTTTTTCACTCCTCCACTGCCGAGCCTTGAGTTCCAAAGCATCCAGGTAGGTTTCAATCATTACAAGATTCACCAGTGGATTGAAGGGATTGATTGAAGGCATAAAACAGCAGCCTTTTGCTCTGTGACTCTGAGGTTGCCGCATGCAGCCTTATTATGTTGCTTAGGTCCCTGGAACTGGCTCTGGTGCACTCTTTTAAGCAACGTGGATGGAGATCCATGGCTGGTGAAAATCGATACCAGTGTCATCATCACCATCCAAATTGCACCACAGAGGAGACGCCACCGTCCACCCAGGGCCTTCTGTAGCTGTCAAAATACAACAAAGACACCAGAGCATCTGGGGAGGAATATATTAAGGCTCGCAATCCCTTTTGCTGGTCCCCAGTGAGCACATTAGCTCTGCTGGCCAGCAACATGCTGCCAAGACAACCAGCTGTTGTGTGTTGGGTTTGTGTTGTGCGGGAGAATTTGATTTCCAAAAACACCGTCCGGGATGAACAACTTCCCTACTCTAAATTGTTTGTTCGGCCACAAGGAAGCCAGGAGGCTGGCTTAGATCTCAACTCAGGAGCCAACTTGGATAGTTCTGCTTACAGAAATTGAGGCAGCCAGTTGGGACCGTTTAGGTTAGAAAAAGGCAGTGCTGCAAAAAATTTTGTAAGTAGAAAGACTGGATGAAAATGTCATAAATAAGCAAACTCACCTGCCGGGTTCAAAAGTAGTGAGTTATGTTGTCCTGCTGCCTATGCAGAAATAAAATTAAACTGTCAATCTGGTCCACTTCCATACTAAAATCAGAATGCAGGTATACTCATACTAGCAATGCCTGGGTTAAGTCTTTAGTAGGGATAAACATTAGAATTAGGTACAGGGAGCATACAACTCCTCTGTTACATCAGCTCCATTGGCTGCCAGTCTGCTACCAAGATAATTCAAAGTGTTGGCTTTAGTCTATAAAGCCCTAAATGGTTCTGTCCCAGTTTACCTGCCTGAACATATCTCCCTCTATGAGCCAGCTAGGAGGTTGAGATCATCTAGGGAAGCCCTGTTCTCGGTTCCATGTCTTTTGCAGAAGCAGTTGGTGGGAACGAGGGACTTCAGTGGTGGCTCCTCAGTTATGGAACTCCCTCCCTAATGAAATCAGATCAGCCCCCTCCCTCCTGACTTTCAGGAAAACGCTAAAGATGTGGATGTGGGATCATTTGTTCAGTTAGTAACCCACCAGAGAATTTTGGAATAGTGCAATGACAATTTGGAATGGCCATGGATTATTATTTTGGATAACGTGATTTTAATAAGTGTTTTAAGGTTTAAGATGTTTTAATGATTGTTGTAATATATATGTTAATTTCATTATGTATGTATGTTTACATAGCATTGCGTCTTTGCCTATATATGTAAACTGCTTTGAGTTCCCTATGGGGTTGGGAAAGGCGGGGCATAAATATGGTAAATAAATTAAATAATGATATAAGATTTGTTTGGAGAGGATTGGTTTTGGCCTTCCTCTGAAGTTGAGAGAGTATGACTTGCCCAAGGCCATCTAATGGGTTTCTATGGCTGCGTGGGAATTTGAACCCTGGTTTCCAATGCTCAGACAATGTTTTGCATTCACTGAGCTTCAGATTCAATTTCTCAAAGAAAATAATGTGCTTGCTATCCCAGAGAGCCATTCATGGCTCAATGGAGGGGAATCTAATCATTTGATCAGCAAATGCATGAACTCCGTTTGTTCATGGAGTGAGATGATGTCCCTACAATTTTAGTTTTTACTAGAAATGTGTGTTTCACCTTGTAGCAGTTGGTGGCTTCCACATCACTGGAAAAGTGAAGCAATCCTGGGTTTGAAGTGAAAGCTTTAAAGACCTATCCATGGTGCTGAACCTGTTTTAGGACTCTTTACATCAGTGGTTCTCAACCTGGGGTCCCCAAATGTTTTTGGCCTACAACTCCCAGAAATCCCAGCCAGTTTACTAGCTGTTAGAATTTCTGCTAGGGTGTCTCCCAATTAGCTCAGCATTTTTAGCAGCTATACTGGCTGAACACTGTGCTCGGTCTCTTTTTGTCTCTCTAGAAATGTGGGCACTTTCAAACCCTCATCGTCTGATTCTTCTTCTCCCTCCAATTCCTGAGCACTTCCCTGCTCCCCTTCCCCTTCCGAAGATAATGAATCTCTAACAACAGCATTGAATCATGGCAATTGTGGTAGTGTCAAACTGCATCACTTCTACTGTGTACAGGCACCCTCTACCTCAACTATCCTCTTTGGAAACTATCACAGACATTCTTTCTTACTCCTTCCTTTCTTCCTCCCTCCTCCCTCCTTTCCCTTCCTCTTTCTCTTCTTCCACATATAGCCAAAGGCAAAAGCTTCAAACCTAAGCAAATCCATCCAAACCAGGGCCTCCTCCCTTTTCTAAGGACCATCCCAAGCTTCAAAAATGGACACTTTTCCTTGTTGATTTTTGGAAGCCATTCAATCTTTTCCCATGAAACTTTGTTCAAATATAAAGAAAGAGGATGAACACATCAAATGTGGAGACACTTTGCGACAAGAAAGGACTCGGTTGTGCGGAGAGAAGGCTGGAGCGGGAAGAGAGTTCAGATGCAATTCTTGGATATGGACAGCTCCATATTTTGTAGCTCCCAGACAAAGTCGACAGCAACTGTCAGAATCTGTGTTTCAAGTCCGACCTTCTGCTTTTATCTATATTTTAAACCCCACACAAGGTATACAAGGCGAATGTTGCTGTTACAGTCAGAGAGTCCTAAATAATGGATGAAGTACAGAGGCTCAAAAGAGGGAGGGAAGCTAGAGGAGGTTTTTTAAAAAATGAAAGTAAGGCAAAGGAGGGGTGGAAATTGCTCCAAAGTAACAGCCCAGACCCTTTCACTGCTTTTTAGTCCAACCAAATCCCCACCATCATTCAGTTGGAATTGAATGCTGATCAACAGCAACAATATTAGAGTATTTTGTCTAACAAACAGAGCTCACTTGGATCAAGGGAAGCAAATGCCTTCAACAAACAAAAGCAGAGCTGGAATCAAACACAAGCCTCATAAGCAACAGTTTAGGAACCTGGATCAAAAGGGGCTTCTCTCTATCAATAAAATAGATTAAATTTTAGTCTGTCATGAATGTTAGGAGGATTGGCATTTGGCCAATGCTAATACGGGCACATCTACAGTGCAGAATTAACATAGTTTGGCATCTTGGCTGTTGCATCCCAAGCTTGGAGACACCTATGACCACAACACCACACAAGAGTCCAGAATATAAGCAAACACATAAAAATATATGAGGAAAAACAAGAATAATGAAAGAATAGGCATAATCCAAAAAGGTTTAGCAATAGGTGATAACCAAATGACCCATCAAAATCCAAAGGTAAAACAGTCCAGAAATAACCCAAAAATCACAAGTACAGCATAAATCCATAAGCAAAAGGTATACTTCATAAAACTTGAGCAGGAATCATAAAACAAAAATGTAGAAAACTTCCAGGATATTTGAATCCAAAAACCAAACTTGATTTGACACAGTGATCAGAAACTCAGGCCTAGCTTCTAACTTGAAAGCCAATGTTGACTGAACTAGCTTTAACTGGCTCTTAATAAGCACTCATGGCATCATGTCTTTTCCCACAAATTTTCTCTATCTCTTTCACACATAATCTCGCTGACTTATGAAGCCTGTTTTCTGCTCTGATCTGTAAACGAAGACTTTTCTTAATCTCCATAACGCCAGGTGGAGAGCTTTCTATTTCACTTAGCTCTTCACTCAACCCCTTATCTAATGATGTTATTTCTGGCTCCATTGACTGACCTTGGAGCTCTGCACTGTCTGAGCCAGTTTCATTTCCCTGACCTGAATCTTCTTCTCTTTGAACCTGGCCTGAATCTTCATCACTTTGAACCCCAGGAAATCCCACAATCCCTTCTGAATCATCAGTGAATCAATCAGCCCCTGGCTGAGCTACAATATTGGCTCAGTTCTATGGAATCCTGGGAGCTGTCATTTGAAATGGTCTTTAGCCAAAGAGTGTCAGTGCCTTGCCAAACTACAACTCCTATGTTTACATAGCATTGAAGCATGGCAGTTAAAGTGATGTCAAACTGCATTAATTCTGCAATACAGATGCACCCGGACTGGCCAACCAGATCCACAAGCAGGACATGAATGCCATCCCATAGTTTAACTCTCATTTCTATGTTATGGTGGGTCATCTTCAACCATTAATACATAACCACAAATATATGAAGATGCACAAATCCCTTACTTGGGTGTTTCTCCAATCAAGATTGTTTTGTGAACCAGCACATGCTCCTTTGTCTTTGAACTGGAATCCCTGCTATCCCAGACATAGAGTGAATCTACACTGTAGAATTAATGCAGTTTGATACCACTTTAACTGCTTTGGCTCAATACCATGGAATCCTAGGAGTTGTGGTTTAGTGAGGCACCAGCAGTCTTTGGTAGAGAAGGCTCAAGACCTTGTAAAACTCCATAGTGTTGAGCCATATAAGATTATTTGCAAGGTCTTTAACTATTCTTCCAAAGAATGCTAGAGCCTCACTAAACTTCAGCTCTCAGGATTCCATAGCTTTGCACTGTGGCTGACAGTTTGGTGCCAAACTGTATTCATTCTACAATGTAAATGCACTCTGTACCTGTCAATGTGGAGCCTATCATGGGCAGACGCTGCCTGATGGAGACTAGCTGCGGCAATGGGAATTCCTAGCGAAGGGGAAGAGAAGACTGAAATGGAGGGAAAGAGAGCACATGAATTTTGCAGCATACTAGCATGCGCATAAAAGGGAAAAAAAGGAAAGGAAAAGAAAAAGGAGCTGAGCAACAAGGTCACTTAATCTGCCTCAGGCAATCCGGGGGATGACAAAAGTCAAAGCGTGTCGCACAATCAGCCGAAGACAAAATACTCATCCCGGGAGGATGAGGGCGAGTGTGTCGCATGTAACAAAAGGGAAACGCGTACAATATGGAGCGCTCCTGCTTTGAAGCTATCTCTCGAAGGCTACAGCGCAAAGGAAGGGGTTGTCAGGACCTCCTGTTGATCCAATGCCTTCAAGATGGGGCTGTGTAAACTCCGATTGGGTTTCAAGTTTGGATTGAGTGATTCCTCAGCCAAGGCTGATCCAGAACGAATCCAATCCAGGACCCAAACCCAAATGAAGATCTGCCAGGTCTCCACTATCGGCTGTGCCAATGCCCTTTCTATTTCCCAAAAAGGCAACAGTTGTTTCAGTTTTTGACAACTGCAAAATATCTGAACAAAACCAGAAGTGAGATTAGTGCCGCCTGGTGGCGACAAGGGGCAGAACTTGCAAAAAACACCTGTTTTGATAATTGCACTTTTTGAGGCTTGCAGTGGATCATCATATCTCTATGCTTGTCCCCTCAAAAAGTTTTGGTACAGACTACAAAGGCCATCTCAGACAATGGAGTGCATCTACACCTGTGTTTCTCAACCTTCCTAACGCCACGACCCCTTAATACAATTCCTCATGTTGTGGTGACCTCCAACCATAACATTATTTTGGTTGCTACCACATAACTGTAATTTTGCTACTGTTATGAATCGTCATGTAAATATCTGATATGGAGGATGTATTTTCATTCACTGTACCAAATTTGGCACAAATACCCAATACGCCCACATTTGAATACTGGTGGCATCGGGGGCGGGATTGATTTTGTCATTTGGGAGTTGTAGTTGCTGGGATTTATAGTTCACCTACAATCAAAGAGCATTCTAAACTCCACCAACGATGGAATTGAACCAACTTAGCACACAGAACTCCCATGACCAACAGAAAATACTGGAATGGTTTGATGGGCATTGACCTTAAGTTTTATTTATTTACAAGGACTACGTAAGTTTGTTACACTGTTTATTTTGTATGCAACACTGCAAATTTATGTTTTGACTCTGCTGACAGTATTTTTGCACTTTTTTATTGTATTCTTATGTTTTATTTTCTTTATTGTGATGTTTGTTTTGTGTTTTTGGTTTTATTTTGTTGTAATGCACTACTGGGCTTGGCCTCATGTTAGCCTCCCAAGTCACCTTTGGGGAGATGGTGGTGAGGTATAAATAAAGTTATTATTATTATTATTATTAGCTTATTTTCTGCTGGGTCGACCTCAACCTCCCCGATGCACTTGAAGCGCCTCCTGGGATACAGAACAATGGCTTCAAATTGCAGGAAAAGAGATTCCATCTGAACATTAGGAAGAACTTCCTCACTGTGAGAGCTGTTCAGCAGTGGAACTCTCTGCCCTGGAGTGTGGTGGAAGCTGTTTCTTTGGAGGCTTTTTAACAGAGGCTGTATGGCCATCTGTCAGGGGTGCTATGAATGCTTTTTTCCTGCTTCTTGGCAGAATGAGGTTGGACTGGATGGCGTACGAGGTCTCCTCCAATTCTAGGAGTCTATGATTCTATGAAAGGTGGGATTCAATTCTGGGAGTGAGCATTCTTCAAACAGAGACAGCCACATCTGAGTCTTCCTTATTAAATTCCCTGTTTAGCCAAAGGGGAACAGCTGAATGCAACAAGAATAGGAATTGGTGCATTTAAAACCAGAGCTGGGAGTGTAAGCTAATTTGTGATAGACGGCCTTGCAAGATCATCCAACTAATTTTGACATCTGACTCTTTTAAAACTATATTTACATGCACCGATTCTCTTCTCTCTCTTTGCCAACATAACCCAGAGTCTGCAAAAATGGGCCAAGATCCAAAATCAAAAACAATTGGATACTTGCAGATTGATGTGAATTGCAGCATTGTACAACTAAAGGTACAACAATTGGAGGCTCGGCAGCTAAATGGAAATTGCAGCATTGTACAACTAAATGTGCAATCCCATATGCATTAGCATCTGCATGCACACTGCACTGTACATTCATATTCATCAGCGTGCAAATGTGTCATGCCCTTGTGCACAATGTGCATTCATCCACAATTCCACTTCTACCATTTTCAAGTGAGTGCAGCCATCGTGAACTGGATGGAAATCTTGCTTTTGTAGATTAACTTTATGCATGCATAAGGCCTCAATAGGAATCCAGCCATGCTGTCCTCAATGCGATAATATAGTTCTCCATTTACAGTTGTGATTTTGTCTTTTGCAGGTTTTGTCATTCACAAATTTGATTAAAACGTTTGTAGTTTGGTGAGGTGTAGTGCTCTCTGCTGAGAATTGCCAATGCCCTTCCCTAAGTGCCCAAACTCAGGAATCCATAAAACAAATTACCGTATATACTTGTGTATAAGCCAGCCCGAATATAAGCCGAGGCACCTAATTTTACCACAAAAAAATGAGAAAACGTACTGACTTGAGTATAAGCCTAGGGTGGGAAATGCAGCAGCTACTGAGAAATTTCAAAATAAAAGTAGATACCAATAAATTTACTTTAACTGAGGCATCAGTAGGTTAAATGTTTTTGAATATTTACATAAAACTGCAATTTAAGATAAGACTGTCCAACTCTGATTCAACCATTATTCTAATCTTCAATGTAAATGTGCTTATGTATCCTTCCAATAATAATTAAAAGAGTAAAATGATAAATGTGATACAAATAATAGTAATAGAGTAAAATAATGGAAATGTAATAATAACAGTAACAATAGAGCAAAATCATAAATGTAAAAAATAATAATAAAGTAAAATAATGTAGATGTAATAATAATAGAGTAAAATAATACATGTAATAAAAACAATACTAATAACAGAGTAAAATAATAAATAACCTTGACTCGAGTATAAGCCGAGGGGAGCTTTTTCATCCTAAAAAGGGGACTGAAAAACTAGGCTTATACTTGAGTATATACAGTATTGATGGGGAGATATTGGAAAAATAGATATTTATTTATACATATATTGTATGTACATTATAAGCATTGAAATGTAAGAAAAAATCAAGTTCTCTCTGTGCTAGAAAGCCAAGCTTACAGGAGAAAGAATACTGAAGGAAATCTGTGCTGAAAAGGTGGAAGAGGAGGGAGACCTGTTATCTATACATTCCAGAGACAACATAGCCCAGCATCTTCCTTCTAAGTAAGGAATCTCTCTCCCTCCTGACAGGTCAAAGTAGGCCCCTTGATTGATGGATGTAAGCTGTAAACTGCTCCTAGAAAAAAATACTGGGACATGCCTTTTGTATGTTGGAAGATAGAATTTGATATTTCTATGATGCTAAAGTGACATAGTGAATGATGTCAATGTATGTAGAAGCATGTTTCTTTGTTTGCCTGTATTTGTAGAGGTATAAAAGGCATAGTCAACGCCTTTATCCTCACTCTGGTTGCTTTTGGACACAGCTCCACTCCAGGGTCCCAGCTGGAAATAAAGCCATACCTTTCTTTCTCCAGAAAGGATTTCTCTTGATATTATCTCTCCTATCTGCTGCAACATTATGTTCAGGTGGAAACAAAGCTACTTATAGGTGTCGTGCCATGTTTGCAGTTTTGACTTTTGACAAATTCACAGATTTGATTAAAATTGTAATGGACTTTTGCTCAGTTTAACAACTATAGGCTAGTATCAAATCTCCCCTTCCTGGGCAAGTTTCTAGAGAAGATGGTGTCCTCACAACTTCGAAGTTTCTTGGATGAAACCAATTATCTAGATCCATTTCAATATGGTTTCAGGAACTGAGATAGCATTGGTTGCTTTGGTGGATGATCTACAAAGAGAGCTAGACAGGAGGAATGTGTGCAAACGTAGCACGACACCTATAAGTAGCTTTGTTTCCACCTGAACATAATGTTGCAGCAGATAGGAGAGATAATATCAAGAGAAATCCTTTCTGGAGAAAGAAAGGTATGGCTTTATTTCCAGCTGGGACCCTGGAGTGGAGCTGTGTCCAAAAGCAAACCAGAGTGAGGATAAAGGTGTTGATTTTGCCTTTTATACCTCTTCAAAAGCAGGAAAACAAAGAAACATGCTTCTACATATGTAACGTCATCACTACGTCACTTTAGCATCATAGAAATATCAAATTCTATGTTTCTCCTGGACATCTCAGCAGCTTTTGATACCACTAACTATGGTATCCTGGTCCTAAACCAGTGCATATCATTAGTAATGGACTGGATGAGGGCGAACAAGTTGAAATTAAATCCAGACAAGACAGAGGAAGGCAGAAAAAGGTATAAGGTTACAGCCTGTGTTGGATGGGGTTACACTCCCGCTGAAGATGCAGGTCTGAAGCTTAGGAGTGATCCTGGACCCGCAGTCAACTTTGGAACTCCAGGTGTCACAGCGGCCAGGAGTATCTTCGCACTGTTAAAACTTTGGGTTGTTGTAGGTTTTTTCGGGCTATATGGCCATGGTCTAGAGGCATTCTCTCCTGACGTTTTACCTGCATCTATGGTAAGCATATCCTCAGAGGTAGTGAGGTCTGTTGGAACTAGGAAATGGGTTTATATATCTGTGGAATGACCAGGGTGGGACAAAGGACTCTTGTCTCTGGAGCTAGGTGTGAATGTTTCAACTGACCACCTTGATTAGCATTTGATGGCCTGGCAGTGCCTGGAGCAAACTTTTGTTGAGAGGTGATTAGATGTCCTTGTTTGTTTCCTCTCTGTTGTTTTGCTGTTGTAATTTTAGAGTTTTTTTAATACTGGTAGCCAGATTTTGTTCATTTTCATGGTTTCCTCCTCTCTGTTGAAATTGTCCACATGCTTGTGTATTTCAGTGGCTTCTCTGTGTAGTCTGACATGGTGGTTGTGAGAGTGGTCCAGCATTTCTGTGTTCTCAAATAAAGTGCTGTTAAAACTTTGCCCGTACCTTGAGATGCCAGATCTGGCCATGTTAGTCCATGTGCTAGTTACATCCTGTTTGGACTACTGCAACTCTCTCTATGTGGGGATGCCTTTGAATATAGTTCAGAAGCTCCAAATAGTCCAAAGATTGGCAGCCAGGTTTCTAAATGGAGCGCTGTACAGGGAGCGAAGAACTCCCATGTTATGGCAGCTCCACTGGCTGCTGATCCACTTCTGGGCTAATACAACGTGATGATCATTACCTATAAATCCCTAAACTTCAGTCCAGACTACTTAACTAAAAGCATCTCGGCATATAAACCTACCCGGTCACTGTGGTCATCAGAGGGACCCTTGGAGAGGAGGATGATTAGCTTTTATTAAGTTGTTGTAGGTTTTCGGGCTGTATGGCCATGCTCTAGAACTATTATCTCCTGACGTTTTGCCTGCATCTATGGCAGGCATCCTCAGAGGTACCTGACAACCTCTGAGGATGCCTGCCATAGATTCTTCTGGAACATGGCCAGCAACAAATAGACTTATATTATTTATTTATTTATTTATTTATTTGGGGTTCTTTACCCCGCCCTTCTCACCCCGAAGGGGACTCAGGGCGGCTTACAAAGCAAAGGCCATTCGATGCCTGCATCATAAAACAATCATACACAAAATTACATCAATTCACAGACAAAAATTCATGCATTATTACGATAAAATCAATAAAAACCATACAAACCCAATTTCTCCTCTTACATGGTCAGCGTTCGCTATCTTCCTTCGCTCAGTCTTTCTTATTGTCCAGTTTTTGTTTTTCTTTTGTGTGTTTTTTTTTTTTTTTTCTTTTTGGTTTTTTTTTTTAGTGTGTTGTTTTTTTTTTTTTTGTTTGTTGTTTTTTTATTTTATTTCTTTAACTCATAGTTCTAATTTTCAGTTCCACTTCGTCAATCCTGTTGGTCTTACTCGCCTGATTGTCTTATTTAATTGCCAGATTGCCCAAAGGCCTGGTCCCATAAAGACGTCTTCACCCTCCTCCTGAAGCAGAGGAGGGATGATGATGCCCTAATTTCCCCCGGGAGTGAGTTCCACAGGTGAGGGGCCACCACTGAGAAGGCCCTGCTCCTCGTCCCCACCAGCCTCACTTGTGAGTGGTGGGGTCGAGAGCAGGGCCTCCCCAGATGATCTCAGACTCTGGGGTGGGACGTAGAGGGAGATACGTTCGGACAGATACACTGGACCGGAACCGTACAGGTTTTTGTAGGCCACACAGCCCAAAAAACCTACAACAACCCAGTGATTCCAGCCATGAAAGCCTTCGACAACACAGCTTTTATTAACCTCTTATGCTTATATTGTCTGATGAAGCTGACTGAAAACATATTGCCCTAACTCATTGCACAGCCACATTTTTATTGTTCATTTCTCATGTTTATCCTATTAATTCACTATGTTATTTATGGAACTTATCACTTGTTTTAATGATCATTGTGTTAGTTGTGAATTTTTAATTGCTTGTTTTAATTGGGGTTTTTTTTTACTGATTTTTGACTCTATTTTGTTTTTGTCTTTGTAAGCTGCCCCGAGTCCCTTTGGGGAAAGAGGGCACGTTATAAATAAAGTTGTTGTTGTTGTTGTTGTTGTTGTTGTTGTTGTTGTTGTTGTTGCTATTATTATTATTATTGCTCCCTAAGCCTTTTTTTTTAGCATAATTCATATACATAAGGCACTCAATGTGGAATATGTGAATACAGGCAGCTCAACAACCATACTTTCCACACTTTGAACCATTTTAAAACAGCTACTTTTCCAGGCATGCTTACAAATAAAAAGGTAAAGGTTTTCCCTTGGCATTAAATCTAGTCGTGCCCAACTCTGGGAGGTGCTGCTCATCTCCTTTTTTAAGCTGAAGAGCCGCCGTTGTCCATAGACACCTCCAAAGTCATGTGGTCAGCATGACTGCATGGCACACCTGCAGAAGCAATACCTATTAATCTACTCAAATTAATATACCCGAAGTGTGATAGAGGCTCCTTCACTGGAAACTTTTAAACAGAAGCTGGATGTCCACCTGTCAGGGGTGCTTTGAATGCAATTTTCCTGCTTCTTGGCAGAATGGGGTTGGACTAGATGGCCCATGAGGTCTCTTCCAACTCTATGATTCTATGATTCTATAATTCTAGGTCGGCAGAAGCTGGGGCTAACAGCGGGAGCTTACCCCAGTTGCCAGATTCAAACCACCAACCTTTCGCTCAGCAAGTTCAGCAGCTCAGCAGTTTAACCTGCTGCACCACTCTAATTTGGAGAAGGTCTTCTGACTTTCATGGGCTACCGAGGTCTCCAGCAGCCTTCTCAAACCAGAATACATCATGGGTTGGACTCCAAACCCCATTATCCCCCATAAGCATCCCAGATCAGATGATGGGAGTGATAATCTGCCATACTGGTACAGGTGGCATGTTCAGGAATGGTTCCTGGATAAAATTCCTGCGATCCTCTCCAATCCTCCAACCAAGAAGAGTAGGAACGGAACAAACCTGTGCCTCTTAGTTGCAATTAAATCCAGAGGCAGTGATGGATACTGGGAGGGAAATGGGGCATGTTGGTCCAAGAGCTTTTAACTGGTGCCGCTGGATACATTTTCCGTCCCCTCAAACTCAGCAATTAGAGCCTTTTAAAAGAACAGCGTGTTCCCTAAGCTAACAAAGGCAGAACAGGCCGCTGCTCTTTAGATGCCTATTAAATCATGCTAAAGGATACTGCGGCAGCCAAAGCAGCACAATCCTAAAAGCCTTCTCTTCGCTTGTCCCAGACATGTACCGCTTTATCCTGCATCAGCTGCCGTTCCCAAATGTATTGGCATATTACACACAGACAAGCAAGAATCGAGAAAAGCCTTTGTTCCCGAAGAAAAGTGCCTTAATTTTCGGAACTACATATTTCTAGTTTCCTCAACAAGATCCTTGTAAACTGGGCCATTCACTTGCTTCAATTAGAAAAGAAAGAACATTTCATATTTTCTTTTAGGTCCTCTTGGAATGGACTATAATCCAGTTTCAGAGTGCAGATTAACTGCATTCAACTGGATTATATAGCAGTGTAGACTCAGCCGTAGCTGTTATATTTTGGGAATCTACTGAGGCCCTTTCTGCACTGCCAAATAATCCATATTATCACAGCAGATAATTCACATTATCTGTTTGGAACTGGATTATGTGAGTCCGCATTGCCATGGTAGTTAGTGTTCATTTTTATGGAGTGTATGTGTTTGTTTATATAATGATGTGATTTAATTTATCAATTGTACCTTTTGTTTTGTAATGTTATGAGTTTACAATGATGTTACCTGGTACTGTTTTTGATTTATGTGTTTGTTTATCACCAAGGCATTGAAAGTTTGGCCTATAAATAAAGTAACATATTGTTGAAGGCTTTCATGGCCGGAATCACTGGGTTGTTGTAGGTTTTTTCGGGCTATAAGGCCATGTTCTAGAGGCATTCTCTCCTGACGTTTCACCTGCATCTATGGCAAGCATCCTCCTACCTCTGATGCAGGCAAAATGTCAGGAGAGAATGCCTCTAGAACATGGCCATATAGCCTGAAAAAACCTACAACAACCCAAATAACATAGTTTTTATTTTTTTTATTATTCATTGTTTTTATGTTTCTAAATGTACTGTAATGTTTCTTTTTTTGCTTTTTATCAATGTATGCATTTTCTATATGGCATCAAATTGTGCCAACTTTGTATGCCGCCCTGAGTCACCTTCAAGCTGATATGGGCGGGATAGAAATAGTGTAAATAAATAAATAAATAAATAAGGTAAAGGTAAAGGTTTCCCCTTGACATTAAATCTAGTTGAGTCTGACTCTGGGGGTGGTGCTCCTCTCCATTTCTAAGCCAAAGAGCCAGCATTGTCTATAGACACCTCCAAGGTTAGGTGGCCGGCATGACTGCATGGAGCGTTGTTACCTTCCCACCAGAATGGTACCTATTTATTTATTCATTTATTTACAGTATTTTTATTCCGCCCTTCTCACCCCGCAGAGGACTCAGGGCGGAATACAACGCACATATACATGGCAAACATTCAATACCTGTTGTGGCTCAGTTTGACTCTGAGTCTGAAGCTGAGCTCTGTGGGCCAGAATTCCTCCAGGATGAGGATGATGGGTTACAGATTTCTGTACATGCTTCAGACAGGCCTGACGGTGGGGCTCCTGAAGGGGAAACAGTCAGTCAGTTCCCAGGGGAAAAGAATATTAGTGAGACTGATAATGAGAGTCATTTCCCACACAGCCAGGTGGAGATGTCTTTGCCTTCCCACAGTGATTCGGTCCAGCTGGACCAAGATAAGGGGTTTCATAGCCTTGAAGATAATGAATTAATGAGCAGGCAAGATCGTCTGCAATTAAGGCTCCGGAGAAGTTCTCGCTTGGCCAGCAAGAGAGAAGCCAAGGAAGCCAAGGGTCAATGCAATGCGTTCATGTCTGCCAAGGGTATTTAACCTTGTAGCTGACAAGCAGGGGCTGTCAGTTCAATGTAGCTTTTCTTGTGCAAACTTCTGTGGATTAACTTTGGCTTTTAGCAGCACGCTTCTGGCTTCCTGAGTGGGATTTGGGCCTTGTTTTCAACTGTGTTCTATGGACTCTTGTTTGACCATTGCTAAAGGATTATGCTTCATGTTTTTTGCCTTTGGATCTTGGGAACTGTGTATTTATATTTAAGCCTTTGACCTGCCTATGGATTTTATGCTTTTCATATGCTCTGTTTTGATTTTGCCTTTTTCTCAATAAACAACAACACCTACAGCTTTGGTGTGATGGTGTCTGGAGCAAGGTGAAAACTACCCTGAGTTGCAACAGTTTGAACTGACCACCTCCAAAATCCTTGCTACCATCAACCACCATGAATCCAGCAGACATGCAGGCGCTGCAACAACAGGTACAGACTGGTAGAAAAGTCCAGAAACCCACCCAAGGCAAGGAGAAAGATGGTCCCAAAACACAGCTGGGATGGCTGAGCACATATGGGAATAACTGGAGCAACACACAGCACTGTCTCCAGTAAGAGTCCCCACAAGGCCATTGAAGCCCAAGTCTAAAACTACTTAATGGCAGAAACTCTGGAGAAAGAAGGCCCTGGGAAGCAGTTCAATGCTTCCCTTCTTTTTTTCAAGGTTTCCAAGCAGAGCGCTTTCTCGCAGTGGCCTCTCCAATACTCAGAAATAAATGCCCTTAACATCCCCAACCCTTTTTGAGATGGTTTAAGCTGTTTTTCCACTTCCTCCCAAAAGAGCTTCTCGGATTCTTCTGGTGAATAATTTATCTGACACATTTTGCTGTTTATTTCTGTTTGTAAATTAGCCACAAGCTGGTGCTGAATTTACAAATGTGTTTGCTGTCCTTGGCTGTTCAAGGCATGGCTGCTGGGCAGTCCGTCATTTTCTGAGTCTAAAATAGGGGTCTTTTCTCAAATTTACTGATCTGATTGGACCTGGAAGAGAAGAAAGTTGGGTAAAAGTCTTAGGATTTTGTAGATACTTTGTTTCCAGAGTCTGTCTGTGACAATAAACTACCAAGTGTTAATCAAAGAAACATAAAATCCTACAGCTATATATTTATCATGTCAGAAGCGAGTTGGGGGTATAGTTATCATGTATTTCAAAACATAAACAAAGACTTGGCTTATACTAAATGTCCTTTGGCCAGAAGCTGGCCACTTGGAGTGCCTCTGGTGTGGCTGTAAGAAGGTCCTCCATTGTGCCTGTGGCAGGGCTCAGGCTGCCTTGTAGTAAGTGGTCTGTGGTTTGCTCTTCTCCACATTCGCATGTCATGGGCTCCACTTTGTAGCCCCATTTCTTAAGGTTGGCTCTGCATCTTGTGGTGCTAGAGTGCAGTCTGTTCAGTGTCAAGTCATCCAGTCTTCAGTATGCCTAGGGGGAAGTGTCTCATTTGGTATCAGCCATGCCTTGAGGCTCCAGGTTTTAGCCTGCCACTTTTGGACTCTCGTTTGCTGAGGTGGTCCTATGAGTATCTCTGTAGATCTTAGAAAGCTATTTCTTGATTTTAGGTATTGGCGTGATATCCGAATGGGCCAGAGATGTCACTGTCTTGGTCCTTTCATTATTGGCTGCTACTTCCCGACGGTGGTGCAATACCGGCTAAATAGTATAATTTCTCCAGTGGTGTAGGGCATAGACATCCTGTGATAATGCGGCATGTCTCATTATGAGCCACATCCACTGTTTTAATGAGGCGAGATGTATTCCAAACTGGGCATGCATACTCAGCAGCAGAGTGGCAGATACTTACTAGGGCTGGGCGGTTTCGTTTCGTTAATTCGTAATTCGTTAATAATTCGTTAATTTTTTTCAATTACAAAACGATAACGAACCATTCTGGAGCAATTTTTTTAAAAAACGAATTTTTAAACACGTTTTGTAAATGCTTTGTATTTCGTTATTGTATTCGTTTCGTTATTGTTCTGAGGTCGTTTCGTTATTATTTCCGCATGTCTGGGGCAAGTTTTTTGTTTAATTAGTGAAAAAAAATTATAATATCACACCAACAGTCAACAACAGAGGGAGAGGGAAGCTTCAGAAGTTTTGGAGGTTTTTTAGCGTATTTCGCGGTCGCGTCCGCCATTAACGAATCGATTCGTTATTGTTTCGGAAATCGATTCGTTAAGTTTTTACCATTTACGAAATTTCGTAAATATCGAACTTTTTAAAAGGAAAATTTTGTAATTATTTTAAATATCTAAACAAAAAAAACCCCCAAATACAAATCGATTTTAGATACATACTCAGCAGCAGAATAGCAAAGCACAAGGGCAGATGTCTTCACTGTGTCTGGTTGTGATCCCCAGGTTGTGCCAGTCAGCTTTTGTATATTATTTCTAGCACCCACTTTTTGCTTGATAGTCAATCAGTTCTTCTTGTAAGTCAGAGCATGGTCCAGGATAACTCCCAGGTATTTTGGTGTGCTGCAATCCTCCAGTGGGATTTCTTCCCAGGTAATCCTGAGAGCTTGAGATGCTTGTTTGTCTTTACAGTGAAAAGCACATGTTTGTGTTTTAGATGGATTAGGAATCAGTTGGTTTTCCTTGTATCAGGCAGTATGAGCACCTAAAGCTTTGGAGACCATTTCAAATGGTTTTTATTCTGCTTGATAGACTGTTATGAGTTTTAACTGTATATTTGCTTAGATTGTTTATATTTTTATGAGATGTGTTTTATTGTTTACCTGTGTGACATTGAATTTTTGCTGACTTTGTTAGCCACCTTGAGTCTCCTCTTGGGTTGTGAAAGGTGGGGTAGAAATGAAGTAAATAAATAAATGAAGCTCCCTACTTAAGTAGTGATGGCATGTTCGTCAGCATAGATGACGATCATCATTTGTGTAAATCTTAAACATTGGTAGAGCAAGCACACTCCCCTGAGGCAGGCCGTTCTTCTGTTTTTGCCATCTCCTTCTCTGGCCCTGGAATTCAACGAAAAAGCTCCTATTTTGTAGCAGATTTCCTATGAAGCAGATGAGTTGGTAGTCCTTTGTGATATTATAATTTTTCTCAGGAAAAGGTGATGATTTACAGCAGGAGTCCTCAAACTATGGCCCTGGGGCCGGATACGGCACTCCAAGGTCATTTACCCGGCCCTTGCTCAGGGTCAACCTAAGTCGGAAACGACTTGAAAGCACACAACAACAACAATCCTATCTCATCCGCCAAAAGCAGGCCCACACTTCCCACTGAAATACTAATAGGTTTATATTTGTTAAAATTGTTCTTCATTTTAATTATTGTATTGTTTTAAAGTGTTTTTTGAACTACAAATAAGATAAGTGCCCCATGCATAGGAATTCATTCTGTGCAGTGTGCATAGGAATTCATTCATATTTTTTTTCAAATTATAATCTGGCCCTCCAACAGTTTGAGGGACTGTAACCTGGCCCTCTGTTTAAAAAGTTTGAGGACCCCTGATTTACAGTGTTGGAAGCTTCTGACAGGTCAATGACAGGTCTTACAGCTAGAACAAAATCTCAAAACGCTGGCAGATTTATATGGGTGAAAATGATCTTTTCAGACAACCTTGAGCTCAGCTATATAGGACTTTAAAGGTCATAAACACAGTTTGATGGAACAAAAATGACAATTTAGGCATTTATTTCTCATTACGAGGAGTCCCCAGTGGCACAGCGGGTTAAACCATGGGTGAGTTCCTGCTGTTAGCCCCAGCTTCTGCCACCCCAGCAGTTCGAAAACATGTAAATGTGAGTAGGTACCACTCCGGCGGGAAAGTAACGGTGCTCCATGTAGTCATGCTGGTCACATGACCTTGGAGGTGTCTATGGACAATGCCGCAGTTCTGCTTAGAAATGGAGATGAGCACCAACCCCCAGAGTTGGACATGACTAGACTTAATGTCAGGGGAAAAACTTTACCTTTAACTATTTCTCATTATGGTCTTCATTCAGAACCTGTGTCATCTGGATTTGCTACAAATCTGAGCCAAATAAGACCAAATTGAGCTTGGTTTTATTGCAGATTATGGTGGCTATTCTCCACTTCCACCCAAGATGCCCACAGTCCCTCCAAGCCTAGACACAGTGCTGTTGACGTGGCATCTCCAGGCAAAGCTATCAATCCTCATTTATTTGCATCCGTTTGCAACAGATACAAAGCATCAAAGTTCCCTCCAAAATCATTATTATTGGCAAAGTAATTGCGAGAACAAAATGGCTAAAAAGATTTGTTTGCACCGTCTTTTATCTCCGTTCACCCAAGATCTAACCAACCAAGCTTCACATAATGTGCATTTTAAAGAGAAGGTCTGGAAAAGAAAAACAGCGCCTGCCCCTAAGAATGTTGACAATCAGATAAGGCTCCTTTTATGAAGTCCAATATTCTTTGAATCCTGCTTTTGTGCCTGCATTTCTGAAGCAATAGGTGTCAAAGCAGATTATTGATTCAAAACAGAGATTTGAAAAACATATGAGGTGCTCTGGCTGAGGCTGATCATCCCCCTTTTTCCCTTTCCTTTTGTGCATTTTTGTGTGTGAAAAAAATGAAAACTGGGACCAGATTGATCGTTTCCAGGTTTCTTACACCGACCCTGTGCTCTCTTTTCTTTTCTTGCCTCTTTAGGGGATTCCCAACTAAACTATGGCAGACAGGACTCAATTGATCCTCCTCCGAAATTTGTGCACTTCTGATGAGGAAAGAAACGGCGCCGCTGCATAATTCAAAAAGCAAACAGAGATTGGAAAAGGAGAGCGGAGTGAAAAAATCAATATGGCCACAACAGATTCTGCAGACAAATGAGCTAGGAGGCACTTTTGAATAATAGTCAAACTGACTATAGTAAGGTGGAGATGGTTGGGATTCTGGGTTAGGACTTAGAGGAACCGCTTGATGGTATTTGAGGGAAACTTTGAGCCATCATTACCCAGTTTTGATCATTCCATTTGGTCCTATACCAGTGTTTCTCAACCTTCCTAATGCCGTGACAACTTAATACAGTTCCACGTGGTGGAGCCCTCGGTGGCGCAGTGGGTTAAACCCCTGTGCTGGCAGGACTGAAGACCGACAAGTTGCAGGTTCGAATCCAGGGGGCTCCCACGAGGATGATAAAAACATCAAATCATCCGGGCGTCCCCTGGGCAACGTCCTTGCAGACGGCTAATTCTCTCACACCAGAAGCAACTTGCAGTTTCTCAAGTTGCTCCTGACACTACAAAAAATGTGGTGGTGACCCCCAAACAAGAAAATTATTTTCATTGCTACTTCATAACTGTAATTTTGCTCCTGTTATGCATCGTCATGTAAATATCCGATATGCAGGATGTATTTGCATTCACTGGACCAAATTTGGCACAATACCAGGTGCATCCAAATTTGAATACCAGTGATGTTTGTTTTTTGCGTGGGGGGGGGGGTGGTATTGATTTTATCACTTGGGAGTTGCAGTTGCTGGGATTTATGGTTCACCTACAATCAAAGAGCATTCTGAACTCCACCAATGATGGAATTGAACCAAACTTGGCACATAGAACTCCCATGACCAACAGAAAACACTGGAAGGGTTTTGTGACCATTGACCTTGAGTTTTGGAGTTGTAGTTCACCTACATCCAGAGAGCACTGTGGACTCAAAAATTGATAGATTTGGACCAAGCTCCGCACAAATATTCAACATGCCCAAATGCAAACACTGGTGGAGTTTGGGGAAAATAGACCTTGACATTTGAGAGTTGTAGTTGCTGGGATTTATAATTCACCTACAATCAAATATCATTTTGAACTCCACCAATGATGGAATTGAACCAATCTTGGCACCCAGAACTCCCATGATCAACGGGAAACACTGGAAGGGTTTGGTGGGCATTGACTTTTAGTTTCAGAGTTGTAGTTCACCTACATCCAGAGAGCACTGTGGACTCAAACACTGATGGATCTGGACCAAACTTGGCATGAATACTCAATATGCTGAAATGCGAATAATGCTGGAGTTTGGGGGAAATAGACCTCGACATTTGGGAGTTGTAGTTGCTGGGATTTATAGCTCACCTACAATCAAAGAGCATTCTGAATCCCACCAATGATAGAAATGGGCCAAACATCCTACACAGGCCCCCCATGACTAACAAAAAGTACTGTGTTTTCTGATGATCTTTGGTGACCCCTCTGACACCTCCTCATGACCCCCCCAGGGGTCCTGACCCCTAGGCTGAGAAACACCGAAGTAGAGGAACCACTTGAAGATATTTGAGGGCAACTTTCAGCCATGATTACCCAGTTTTTAATTGTGCAAAATTTTTCCCATTTGGTCCTATGACTTGTAACAGCAAAGGTTCTTCCTGATGTATCCATTCAAACCATTTCCAATTTATGGCGATCCTAATGCTGAATCTACATGGCCATATAATCCAGAATCTGTTCCCATATTATCTGCTTTGAACTGGATTATATGAGTCTACACTGCCATATAATCCAGCTCAAAGCAGATAATCTGGGATCAGAAACTGGATTATATGGCAGTGGAGATGGGGCCTAAGGCATTCCAATCATGGGCTTTTCTTGGCATGATTTATTCCGGGGTAGTTTGCCCTTGCATTCCTCGAGGCTGAGAGAGTGTGATTGCCCAAAGTAATCTAACAGATTTGCATGGCAGAGCAAGGATTTATTTATTTACCCTATTTATATCTCGCCTTTCTCTACTCCGAAGGGGACTCAAGGCAGCTTACATGTAGACAATTATTCAATGGGTTGTTTTGTGTTTTCCAGACTGTATGGCCATGTTCCAGAAGCATTCTTTCCTGACATTTCACCTGCATCTATGGCAGACATCCTCACAACCTCTGATTCAGTTGATTATTCTCGGAATTGGTTGGTTATGTATAACCTGTCATTGGGGGGGGGGGGAGATCTTTCTGTGCTCACTTCTTATCTTGCTGCCTAATCTCAGAATTTTATTTCTATTTTTTGGTGTCAGGAGCAACTTGAGAAACTGCAAGTCGCTTCTGGTGTGAGACAATTGGCCATCTGCAAGGATGTTGCCAAGGGGTCGCCCAGATGTTTTGATGTTTTATCATCTTTGTGGAACTGGAGTTGACAGAGGAAGCTCATACGCACTCTCCCTAGATTCGAACCCCCGACCTGTTGGTCATCAGTCCTGCTGATACAAGTGTTTAACCTTGTATCAGGAGCTCCCGGTGGCGCAGTGGGTTAAACCCCTGTGTCGGCAGGACTGAAGACCGACAGGTTGCAGGTCCGAATCCGGAGAGAGGCGGATGAGCTCCCTCTATCAACTCCAGCTCCTCATGCGGGGACATGAGAAAAGCCTCCCACAAGGATGATAAAAACATCAATATCATCCGGGCGTCCCCTGGGCAACGTCCTTGCAGACGGCCAATTCTCTCACACCAGAAGCAACTTGCAGTTTCTCAAGTCGCTCCTGCACGACCAAAAAAAAAAAAAGGTTTAACCCACTGCGCAACTGCGGTCTCATATTATACAAGTTCTGCATATTATACAAGTGCAATTATCTAAAAGGTGTACAGAAATGTTCCTAGTTTGGGCTGGATACTGATTGGTCATGGAATCTCTTTTCACACATTTAAAGGAAATGAACAGATCTGCTAGGATCTTTAAAACTTGCAGAGTATTTGGTCTGAGATTATGACAGTTCATTGAAAACTTTGGTTGTATGACTATTATTATTATTATTATTATTATCATTATTAAAAAGCAAGATCAACATCTTTAATTGCTCTCTTTACACTTCCCTGCTCTGGATAAAAATAAAAACCCGATAGAGTTGATGCGCAGCTATGGTTCAATGCAGCTGCTTGGGTTTATGGACTTGCCTTAGAGACCTGATGAGTCAGACTTCGGTGCCGAGTGAAACCCCAAACAGGAGCACTCAACACTACAGGACCGGATTGTACGTCACGCTTGCATATATAATTAATTGTAAACATGTTGGCTGCTGACCAGATTGTGCTGGAGAAAAACAGAGAAGGGTGGCGTGCATCAGTTGGAGCTCTGGAAACAAATATGTGCCCGTGCTATTTGCCATTAAGTTGACTTCAATGTATGGCAACCCTATGCGTGAAAGAGCTTCAATGAGCCCTGACCATCAGCTGCTCCACTTGGCACCATGTCTTCCTTGATTGACTCAGCGGTTTTCCTTTTTTCTTACTGTTCTCCACAGTTCCAAGCATGCGTCCCTTTTTCCATAAGTGATGTTTTTTCACAATATGGCCAAAGTATGAGAGCCTTGGTTTAGTCCTTGGCTTCTAGGGAATGTTCAGGCTCTAGGTTTGTTCTAGGATCAATTCGTTTGTATTATTGTTATTATTATTATTATTATTATTTTACTGACACAAAACAGCAAACGAGATATATGTGCTGGAGTTTGTATCACAAAATCACAAGTCGAGCACTTCCCAAGCGCCTAGGACTGTGTGATATATTATTATTATTATTATTATTATTATTATTATTATTATTATTATTAGATACATAGCAAGATGGGTACACAACAAACAAGATCACTATGCTGGCTTTTGTATTCGATCACATGTCAGACACTTCCCGACGTGTGATCCAATACAAAAGCCAGCAGAATGATCTTGTTTGCTGTGTACTAATCTTGTTATGTATCAAATTATTATTATTATTATTATTATTATTATTATTATTATTATTATTCTGACACAAAAACACAGTATGTCACAGCAAATGAGAACAATATGCTGGATTTCGTATCACAAAATCACAAGTCGAACACTTCCCAAGCGTCTAGGACTGTGTGATGTATTTTCGTATCCAAGTAAGGTGGCCTTTTGCAGTTGACAGATTGTGATTTAGTCAATGTTTATTGTTTCCAAATGCCGGCTGAGATCTTTTGGCACGACACCCAGTGTGCCAATGACCACTGGGACCACCTGTAACGGTTTATGCCTGAGCCTTTGCAGTTCAATGTTGAGGTCCTGATAACGGCTGAGTTTTTCCTGTTGCTTTTCCTCAATGCGACGTGATGTCTGATGTATAGTGTTCCAAAACTTTGTCAGTCTGGATTCGAAAGTCCCACTGTATTGTTGCGTGTTCATTTTCCACTACCTTTGCAGATTAATGATCCCACCAGTTCTTTACTACTGGCCGGTGGTACTTGTGACATAAGTTTCAATCAATCATTTGGGCCACAGAGTTGTGCCTCTGTTTGTAGTCTGTGTGCAATTTTCTTGCAGCAGCTGAGGATATGATCAATGGTTTCATCAGCTTAATAATAGTAATAATAATAATAATAATAATAATAATAATAATAATAAACAAAGTATGGATTGTCGATGTCGCAATCCCAGGTGACAGCAGGATTGAAGAGAAACAACTGGAAAAGCTGACTCGATATGAGGATTTAAAGATCAAACTGCAAAGACTCTGGCACAAGCCAGTCAAGGTGGTCCCAGTGCTGATTGGTACACTATGTACAGTGCCTAAAGACCTTGGCCTGCACTTAAACACAATCGGCACTGACAAAATTACCATCTGCCAGCTACAGAGGACCACCTTACTGGAAACTGCACGCATCATTCGCTGATACATCACACAGTCCTAAACACTTGGGAAGTGTCCGACATGTGATTCGGTACAACAGCCAGCACAGTGATCTTGTATCCTGTGGACTCATCTTGTTGTGTTTCAAATAATAATAATAATAATAATAATAATAATAATAATAATAATGTATTGTCGAAGGCTTTAATGGCTGGAATCACTCAGTTCTTGTGGTTTTTTTCAGGCTATACGGCCATGTTCTAGAGGCATTTCTCCTGACGTTTCGCCTGCATCTATGGCAAGCATCCTCCTCACTCTGAGGATGCTTGCCATAGATGCAGGCAAACGTCAGGAGAAATGCTCTAGAACATGGCCATATAGCCCGAAAAAACCCAAAAGAACTAATAAATAATAATAATAATAATAATAATAATAATAATACTTGTATTTGACCACATATATCCACTCAACCTTTGCTCAGATGGTCCAAACCAGCCTGCGAATGAATTCAACCTCTAGTTTGAACCCATTGACTGGGGCTTCCCATCCAGCCAGGCATGAATTCTTCAGGTGGCAATGGGAAAGAAGCAGCTCTTTACAGTTGGGATGGTGCCCACCATACTTACTATGTTTCCAACATGCAATGCAGCCACAAGCTTCAATGATTTTGCCTCCATCTGGTTGCAATCTCACAACTGTTGGAAATAAGGAAGAGTTTTCCGATTCTCTTCATAACCATCTTGCACATCTTGCGTATTAGAAGGGTATGTAGAGGTGAATTGATTTCGTGCAGAATAAGCCAGCTGAGAAACTACAACTCATAGACAACAAGCCTATGACAATTAACTTTTATTGGGTGGTTTAATTTGTATTTTGCCTGCCTGGCACAATCTCACTCTTGCTCATAAATTAATGCTCAATTGTAGCAGCAGGGGCAGTTTAACACAAATTCTGGGTATTCATGGTTAGCTGTAGGTTTAAATTCTTGATGAGCCGCTGTCTCCATCTGAAATCCCATCTGGGTCCTTTATCTACATAGGAGAAGCCGTTTGCTCACGATTAGTTCTCGCTAGTCTCCGAGGAAGCAAAGCACACATTAGCACATTATTTGTTTTTAAGCTTATCAGCCTCACTGTAATTTGGCGCCCAAAGTGTTTTAGATACCTTCAGATCAGCAATCTCTAGAATCCATGATTTATGTGATCAGAAGCAACAGGTTTCTTCTACTGGCACACCAAAAAAGACTGCTATATACATTGAACTGGATTATATGAGTCTACACTGCCATATATCCAGAATGTGGTTAACCTACATTCTGACAAGCTGGAATATGTCCAGAGGAGGGTGACTCAAATGATCAAGGGTCTGGAGAACAAGCCCTATGAGGAGCGGCTTAGAGAGCTGGGCATGTTTAGCATGAAGAAGAGAAGGCTGAGAGGAGACATGATAGCCATGTATAAATATGTGAGAGGAAGTTACAGGGAGGAGGAAGCAATAGTCCCCTGGGCAACGTCCTTGCAGACAGCCAATTCTCTCACAACAGGAGCGACTTGCAGTTTCTCAAGTTGCTCCTGACACGACAAAAAAAAATTGGTCATGGTGGTGTTGTGTGCCAAGTGAGGTCCAGGTCCATTGTTGGTCAGTGTGGGAATTTTAGCCCAATTCTATCATTGGTGAGGTTCAGAATCCTCTTTGATTGTAGGTGAACTATAAATCCCAGCAACTACAACGCTCAAATATCAAGGTCTATTTTCCCCAAACTCCACCAGTATTCACATTTGGGCATATTAATTATCTGTGCCAAGTTTGGTCCAGATCCATCATTGTTTGAGTCCACAGTGCTCTCTGGCTGTAGGTGAACTACATCTCCCAAGGTCAATGTCCACCAAACCCTTCCAGTATTTTCTATTGGTCATGGGAGTTCTGTGTGCCAAGTTTGGTTCAATTCCACAATTGGTGGAGTTCAAAATGCTCTTTTATTGTAAGTTAACTATAAATCCCAGCAACTACAACTCCCAAACAACAAAACCAATCCCCCCAAACCCCACCAGTATTCAAATTTGGGTGCATTGGGCATTTGTGCCAAATTTGGTCCAGTGAATGAAAACACATCCTGCGTATCAAATATTTACATTATGATTAATAACAGTAGCAAAATTACAGTTATGAAGTCGCAACAAAAATAATTTTATGGTTGGGAGTCACCACCATATGAGGAACTGCATTAAGGTGTCACAGCATTAGGAAGGTTGAGAACCACTGATCTAGATGTTTTTCTAGCACTGGATAACTGCAAAGATGTCACCTTGATGGACCATCCAAGAATGCTCAGAAGTCCCTGTAGATGCCTGCTACAACCCATCAAGTTGCAAGTAAATAGCCAGACTTATCTTTGTTGACTCACCTCCCCACACCAACATGGAAATGGGCTTTTCATAATGTAAACAAGGTTTTTTAGGGCAAGTAGCCCTGGGAGATATAGCTGCAGAGATACAGTTATTCCAGCAACTACAACTCCCAAATGACAAAATCAATCTCTCACAACCTCACCAGTATTCAAATTTGGGTGTGTTGGGTATTTGTGCCAAATTTGGTCCAATGAATGAAAATACATCCTGCATATCAGATATTTACATTACTATTCATAACAGTAGCAAAATTGCAGTTATGAAGTAGCAATGAAAATTTATTGTCAAAGAATTTCATGGCCGGAATCACTGGGTTGCTGTAATTTGTTCAGAGGAGGGCGACTAAAATGATCAAGGGTCTGGAGAACAAGCCCTATGAGGAGCGGCTTAAGGAGCTGGGCATGTTTAGCCTGAAGAAGAGACGGCTGAGAGGAGATATGATAGCCATGTATAAATATGTGAGAGGAAGCCACAGGGAGGAGAGAGCAAGCTTGTTTTCTGCTTCCCTGGAGATTAGGACAAGGAACAATGGCTTCAACTACAAAAAAGAAGATTCCATCTGAACATTAGGAAGAACTTCCTGATTGTGAGAGCTGTTCAGCAGTGGAACTCTCTGCCCTGGAGTGTGGTGGAGGCTCCTTCTTTGGAAGCTTTTAAACAGAGGCTGGATGGCCATCTGTCAGAGGTGATTTGAATGCAATATTCTTGCTTCTTGGCAGGGGGTTGGACTGGATGGCCCATGAGGTCTCTTCCAACTCTTTGATTCTATGATTCTAAGTTTTTCGGGCTGTATAGCCATGTTCCAGAAGTATTCTCTTCTGATGCAGGTGAAACATCAGGAGAGAATGCTTCTGGAACATGGCCATACTGCCTGAAAACTTACAGCAACCCAGCAATGAAAATAATGTTATGATTGGGGGTCACCACAACATGAGGAACTGTGTTAAGGGCTCACGGCATTAGGAAGGTTGAGAAACACTGTCTTAGTGCTTCATGTTGGACAACTCCCATGAAAAGCTTCTTCATCACCAATGATCTCTTTGAGTCTATTCTCACTCTACTTTAGGGACTTAGCTGTGCATGGGAACAATCCAAATCCCAAGATATATTTCGGCAGAAAAAGGAAACCAGGAGGCTAGTTGGGAGACCTGGAAAGGGGTGGATGGGTTGTGTTCCTCCTTGTCCATCCACCTCCCTTCCCAGCCATAGACAACTTCCTTTTCGGGTTCCACGTTTTCAATTAATAAGGGCAGCATGGAGAGAGGCCTGTGCTGGGGATGGGGGCGGGTGGGATGGAGGAAAGAAGAAAAACTGCTGTAAATTATTCATTGCCAATATCATTATGTGTCATAACAGTGTGTCTGTGATGTGGGGCCGGCGGAGTAGGGGGGGGGGGGTAGCGCTCGCGTGGCAAGGCCGGAGAAGCTCATTGCAGGCTGCACAATGGCAGAGAGCTGATTAAATATTGATAGTCTCTAATTGGCTACAGGCTTTCAGGATGGTCGGGGCTTTGTTGGGATCATTTGTATTCTTGCTTTGGAAATGGGAAAGGGAAGGCGGAAAATGCACACACAAAACTCCAGATTTTCATGTTTCAGCATCCTCCTCCTTTTCCTCCTCTTCTTATTCTTCCTCCCCAACCTCCCCTACTTCCCTGATGTGTGTGAATTAGCATGGTCTACACTTTCCTTGCTTAGCAATGCTGCTGCAGATGCATCACCGAACTCTTCCCCTGCAATCTAGCCTAGTTTGCAGAAATCAAAAAGTCCCAACCCTCTCGTTTTTTTCCCTCCCTTTGGCCTCCCAACAGTTGTCTGCCTTTAATTCTGTGACCGCTGACCTGAGTGGCTGTAGAACTAATGCAGTTTCAAATGCTACGGTCAATGTTGTTGAATCCTGGACGTTGTTGTTTTGCCTTCTTTGCTAAAGAATGCTAGTCTTTCAGGCATTGAGCCACAGCAAGTGGGGACAAACTGAATTCATTCTACAGCATAGATACATTCTTAGAAGGGAAGGGCCACAATTCCACCTTGTCCCCTGTGCTCAGAGGCAGCCCTAGGTAATTTTCAATGGTAAGCAAACAGTATTTTGCCCCCCCCCCCAAACCAATCATTGATATATATTTTCTGTTCGTCGTGGGAGTTCTGTGTGCCATATTTGGTTCAATTCCATCATTGGTGGAGTTCAGAATGCTCTTTGATTGTAGGTGAACTATACATCCCAGTAACTACACCTGCCGCACTTGCCCCCTTGCCTGGCCCGCTTTGGGTCCCAAAAGTCACCTCTTCTCCTGACTTTCTCCTCAGCCATTGGGACCAAGAGAGAGAGAGAGAGAGAGAGAGAGAGAGGTGGAGATGCCCACCTTTCCTGAAGGTAGGCGCAAAAACAAAGGAGGGAGCGGAGGTGGGAGATACCTCCAGCCAGAGGGGCTCTCTCTCTCTCTCTCTCTCTTGGTCCCAATGGCTGAAGAGAAAGTCAGGAGAAGAGGCGACTTTTGGTGCGCACGCTGGGGTCTTCAGACACGCCTCCGGACCTGAAGCGGGCCAGGCGTGGCGACACCGCCCCTTGGCCCACCCGCAAATTGGGGAGAGGAGAGGAGGCGGGTGGAGCGCCGGGGATCGGGAAAGGGAGCCGCATGGGGGGAAGGGGGAGGAAGCCCCCCCCCCCCCCCCCCCCCCCCCCCCCCCCCCCCCCCCCCCCCCCCCCCCCCCCCCCCCCCCCCCCCCCCCCCCCCACTGGAGAATGACAACTTAGGGCCTATCCACACAGCCATATAACCTGGCCGGGTGGAGCAGGAACGAGATGGGCTAGGCGAGGCTCAAGGGCCCGGCCCCTTTGGGAAGAGGATCGCCCAGCAGCGAGGCAAGAAAGCCGAGGCTCCCGGACTGCTAGGGCTGTTGTGAGCTGAGGGGGCGCTCCTCAAGTGGCGGTCGAGGGGCATTTACAGAGGCGCCTCTGCGCCCCTGGCAAAAAAAGGTGTTCTGCGACCGCTTACTTCGCATAATGGATGAGCCGCCCCTGCCTGTGCTATGCTAATCTATATAAATAAAAATGTAATGTTCTTTTGTGTGAATAGCATAACTCAAAGACCAGTATTCAAATTTGAGCGTATCAGGTATTTGTACCAAATTTGGTCCAGTGAATGAAAATACAACCTGCATGTCAGACATTTACATTATGATTCGTAACAGTGGCAAAATTACAGTTATGAAGTACCAACGAAAATAATGTTATGGTTGGGGGTCACTACAACATGAGGAAGTGCATTGAGGGGTCGAGGCATTAGGAAGGTTGAGAAACAGTGACCTACATCCAGAGAGCACTGTGGACTCAAACAATGATGGATCTGGACCAAACTTGGTACGAATATTCCATATGCCCAAATATGAACACAGATGGAGTTTGGGGGAAATAGACCTTGACATTTGGGAGTTGTAGTTACTGGGATTTATAGTTCACCTACAATCGAAGAGCATTCTGAACTCCATCAACGATGGAATTGAACCAAGTAATATAATATATATATTGTGTGTGTGTGTGTGTGTGTGTGTGTGTATATATATATCTTGTAAGCTGCTCTGAGTCCCCTTTGGGGTGAGAAGGGCAGCATATAAATGTCGTAAATAAATAAATAATAAATACTGTGCCACTTTAACTGCCCTGGCTAGGAGCCCCAGTGGCGCAGTGGGTTAAACCCCTGTGCCGGCAGGACTGAAGACCAACAGGTTGCAGGTTCGAATCCGGGGAGAGGCGGATGAGCTCCCTCTATCAGCTCCAGCTCCTCATGCGGGGACATGAGAGAAGCCTCCCACAAGGATGATAAAAACATCAAATCATCCAGGCGTCCCCTGGGCAACGTCCTTGCAGACGGCCAATTCTCTCACACCAGGAGTCACTCCTGACACGACAAAAAAAAATGTCCTCTCTCAATTTTCTCTTCTCCAAGCTAAACATTCTAGTTAAAAGATGAGTTGTGAATTAAGAGAGACAATTCCCTTCCAAACCCCTTATAATATCCCTTTCCAATCAAGGTGAGGAACTTGTGGTCATCTGGATATAGTTGCATTGGCCATCTGGCAGTTGTAGTGCCAACACATCTGAAGGCCCATAAGTTTGGCACGCCTTCTATCTGTTTCCCCCTTTTCCCAACTCAGTTGCAAGAAGTTGAGGTTAGGCAGGGCGGCTTCCCCCCCCCCTCCCCCCCTCCAGTTATTATTTGTTCACATATTTATTTAGGGGAGAAAAAACAACACTCAAGTTCTCCCATGCCTGCACTCCCTGCCCTCCAGCATGAAGAGGAACTTACTTGAAAGGGAATGCGAATGCCGCGTCTCCAGTGGGACCCATGATATGGGGAAATAAAAGAAAAACCCAAAACAAATGACAGATTGATTACCGGCACAGAGCGAAGGGGAGAGAAAGAATCGGGAGGCTGGGGTTCATTTGAAAGGGGAGCAGCCCCTCTGAAAGGCTAAACTGGCTTAAAATATTCATTAAAGAGAATCTTTTCAATAGATAAAATGAGCCCGGTTGCTCCTTCTCATGCAAGCCTCTTTCTTGAGCAGACGTAAGCAATGCAGGCAGAAAGTTCGCCAACAGGTCCTGTATGTACCCACTCTTTCAGACTTGGGGAACATTTCTTTCCTGGACATTGTTGTTGCTGTTGTTATTGTTGTGCCTTCAAGGCATTCCTGACCAACAGCGACCCTATCGTAGGGTTTCTTGGCAAGATTAGTTGAGAAGATATTCGTCTGAGAGAGTATGACTCTCACAAGTAAAGGCAAAGGTTTCCCCTTGTCATTAAGTCTAGTCGTGTCCGACTCTGTGGGGTGTCTAAGCAGAATAGCCGGTGTTGTCCGTAGACACCTTCAAGGTCATGTGGCCAGCATGACTGCATGGAGTGCTGTTACCTTCCCACTAGATCTACTCACATTTGCATGTGTTCAAACTACTAGGTTGGCAGAAGCTGGGGCTAACAGTGGGAGCTCACCCAAATCCCCAGATTCAAACCACAAACCTTTTGGTCAGCAAGTTCAGCAACTCAGTGGTTTAACCTGCTGTGCCACCAGGGGCTCCATGACTCATAATTCCATGGTATTGAGCCACAACAGTTAAAGTAGTCTCAAAGTGTGTTAATTCTACCGTGCAGATGCACCCTTCTATCTTCTCCATTTCTTTGAATGCCTAAATCATCATATATTTACAAAAACTCAATGAAATGTTATGTTTCTACAAGGTTAAGAATGAGAGGACTGGAGGATAATTTCATCTGGCGGGATTAAAACAGTCCTTATTTTGGCCTCCTATTAATTGCAAATCTTATCAACTTCTTTACAGAGTATTGGGGGAGGGACGGACGGATACGTGTTGTGAAAGGCTTTCATGGCCTGAATCACTGGGTTGCTGTGAGTTTTCCGGGCTGTATAGCCATGTTCCAGAATCATTCTCTCCTGACGTTTTGCCACGTCTAAAACCAGGACAGTAATAAAAAGCAATTCCAGATAGGAAAACATCAGGGCCAGCTAACACCTCCAACAAAGGATTCCCCCAGGCAGGAAGCAGCCAGACTTTGAAGCTGCAAGGCCATTAAATGCTAATCAAGGTGGCCAATGGCAACATTCACACTTACCTCCAACACACAAGAGCTCTTTCTCCCACCCTGGACATCATTCCACAGATATATAAAACTCACTTGACTAGTTTCCAACAGACCTCCCAACCTCTGAGGATGCCTACCATAGATGTGGGTGAAATGTCAGGCAAGAACACTTCTGCAAAGTGGCCATGCAGCCCGGAAAACCCACAGCAACTCAACTATTTCTGGGTTGCATGGCCACATTCCAGAAGCATTCTTGCCTGACGATATATATATATACACACACATACACACATACACATATTATGCCTGAATTTTTAGAAAAGTCACAAGTATGTTCACTTGCCATAGATGTGGGTGAAACAGTTTGTTACATAGTGTTACATAGTATTGATGCTCCCAACTCCACTATATGCCTGAGAAACATGGACTATCTACAGAAGTCACATGCAACTCCTAGAACGATTCCATCAGCGTTGCCTGATGGAAACAATTCCATCAGCATTGCCTCTGAAAAATCCTGCAAATCTCTTGGGAAGACAGGCAGACAAATATCAGAGTGCTGCAAGAAAGAAAGATCACCAGCACTGAAGTGATGGTCCTCCGCCATGAACTCCGCTGGACCGGCCATGTTGTCCAGATGCCCGACCACTGTCTCCCAAAGCAGTTGCTCTACTCCAAACTCAAGAACGGAAAATAGAATGTTGGAGGACAGGAAAAGAAATTTAAAGATGGGCTCAACGCCAACCTTAAAAACTGTGGCATTGACACCGAGAACTGGGAAGCCCTGGTCCTTGAGCGCTCTAATTGGAGGTCAGCTGTGACCAGCAGTGCTGTAGAATTTGAAGAGGCACAAATGGAGGGCAAAAGACAGAAACGTGCCAAGAGGAAGGCAAGTCAAGCCAACCCCGACTGGGACCGCCTTCCACCTGGAAACCAATGCTCTCACTGCGGGAGAAGATGCAGGTCAAGAATAGGGCTCCACAGTCACCTACGGACCCACTGCCAGAACACCAATCTTGGAAGACTATCCTATTTGGACAACAAGGGATTACCTAAGTAAGTAAGTAAGTAAGTAAGTGTTGATGCACTCTGAGTTTACTTCTTTTAAAAATTCAATTGTGCATCTCTTTTTTAAAAGAAGGAATCACTTATTGGTGCGTTGCATGACTAGAAGTTTGCTGTTAAGATTATTCAAAACGCAATTTAGAAAATTACTGGAGAAGAAATTGGCAGAAACAGGAATGACAAAGCCCATAAGGTCAGTTTTGCAGGCAGCGGATAGGCAAACTTTAAGTCCTGCTTAATCGGTGCGAGAGACGCGAACGTATCCCCGGCTTTTGGCCACTTGAGAGTCTTTAAAAGTCACTTCCCATGTTTCATAAAATATATATATAGTGCAGCCCCTCTTTGTCGCGGCGGTGCCCGCATGGCAGGCGCATTGCCCTACCAGGTAGCTCCCTGGTTCTGGTAATTTATTTAACAAGAGACAAAAGGGGCCCTGCATTGCCGTAACCTAATCCAAGAGCCGTTGTACCGAAGCCATTAAATAATCATGATAAACAAGAATTAAATAACCATAATAATAAATATGAACTTTTAATCCAAAGGAGAGACTTTCCACTCCCCAAGCAGTCGGTTATCATTTCAGCATCACTGCGGACAGAACTTAACTTGTCTATGGGAGAAAACCAGTTTTTGCCTGGCAGGAAAGGAAATGGAATGGATTGAGATGTTTCTTTTCCGAAATGGCTGTCTAGGAGAAAATTGATGCCTTCCACCGCTATGATCCTATGATCTGTGAAACAATTTATTTATAATTTTATTTATTTACAGTATTTATATTCTGCCCTCACCCCAAAGGGGACTCAGGTCAGATCACAGAACACATATACAGCTGTTGTATGTCAGCCTGTTCAGCCTGTGATTGTGTTTGATGTTTATGATATTCATGATGGAAATGGGGATGATGTTCCTGATGGTGGGACAGGGTCTGTTGGCATTAGTGATGTGGGTTCCCTGGGCCCTGAGTTAAGTTCAGACAAGAGCACCGGGACTATGGCACAGCTGGCTGGGAGTCAGATGCATTAAGATCACTACTGACCAAAAGGTCATGAGTTCGAAGCCAGCCCTTGGAGTGAGCTTCTGACCAATTTGTGTAGCTTGCTGTTGACTTTTGCAGTTGCATCTGTCAAGTAGGAAATTTAGGTACCGCTTATGCGGGGAGGCTAATTTATGATGACATAAAAATCTCCAGCAAACATGCAAAGAATGAGGAAGTACTTCATCAGTGTCACAAATGGACAGTGAAGTGACAGCTCCCCTGGTGGCCAGAATACCCTCATAAAAAACTGGAATGTTAAATAGCCTCTGTGTCTGTCTAACCTAACCATGCCTAGTGTTGCATCCCAGGTCAGGAAACGAGACCATAAGATTAAATCCACCACACTGGACTGTAAGAAAAGCAATCCTTGTTTATTGATGAAAAATTGGTTACAAAAGAAAGGTAAATGCAAAGTCAAAAAGCCACAGAAAAACACAGCAGTCAGTAGAATCTCTGAACTTGAGCAAAATTTCAAAAGCCACAATACAAGAACCAGGAACCTGTTAGTCTTTTACTAACCATGAACTTGATAAATACAAGCCTCTGGGATTACCGGCCATGAAACACAGGAATTCTGCCAAGGCACAGCCACAGTCCCAAACGTTGCTTGATCTAAAGAGGCACCCGGCAGGAGGCCTCTTAAACCAAAGAAGCTATTCTTTGAAACGCCCCTTGACTTTGGAGCCTGGGCCTGTCTCTCCTGTAAACCAAGTGACCTTCGTAGAAACTGGGAAACATTTCTGTCTCTAACTATCTGTTCTCTTCGGTCCTCATTAAAAACCCCAGGTGGAGAGATATCACGGCTAGTTTCCAAAACATTTTCCTCCAGCTGTTGAGTTTCATTTTCATCACCGTTGACCTCTGTATCAACAACAGATTTCACACTGTCAGGGTCAGGGAGAGCTTGCTCAGTTGGAAAAACTATCAGAGAATCCGGTTCACACAGATCAGGATCAGGCTGAACCCCAACATTGTGTGTCTATGGCATTGAATGTTTGCCATTTTATGTACATTGTAATCTGCCCTGAGTCCCCTGTAGGGTGAGAAGGGTGGAATACAAAGTATTGTAAATAAATAAATAAATAAAGAGGCCCAAGATGTCTCAGGAAGACTCACAAGGCCACATTCTTGGGAGAAGCCCTTCACTGCTTTTCTCAGAGCAATTGTCTGAAGATGAATTGTCAGGTGCAGAAGCTAATGAGAGAGAAGATAATGAAAGCTTAGATAGAAAACAGAGTTTTAGTAAACAGAGTCTTCAGAGATTAAGACAACTAGTTCATTTACAGTAAAAGAGAGATAACAAACCTTTATCTAGTGGGAAGGTCAAGAGAAATGCTTTCCTTTCAGTTTTTGGATCTGAAAAAGATTTATAATTATTGATGGGAAGGTGTTGCCTCAGTCAGGTCAATGTTGGAATTTCATCATGGTCTTGCTTTCAAGTGCTCTTGGTTTCATGTACCAAGTTTTTGCCAAGCTTAAGATTTGTCTAGGAGATTTTTTCCTGCTGTCTTGTTTCATAGATTCAAGTGCCTGGTTTCATGGATTTTATATACTTATGGATCTTGTTTTCCCTTGAAGCTTATGGACTCTTTTATATATTGCACCTTTCCTGTTTTTGCTTGCCTACATATATTCTTCAATAAACTGCTTGCTGATTTTACTAAACTGGTGTAGTGTTTAAGGTCAGAGGTGTTCCGGTTCTGGTGTTCGACAATGGCAAACATTAAATGCCGTTATACACTGACACGACAGACAACTGTACATAGATAGAGGTATATATAAACTTTCCCATCTTCCACATTTTGGAGGCTTGTGCTCGGTTCCAAACACAGGGGGTGCAGTCGCTTCATTTTCTCTGCCAACTTATTCCTTGATCGAATTGCCGGCATTTTTCTGGCATTTCCTTATGGGTGCCTTGAATACCTCCCCACTTAAAAGTATTTATCTAGTCACATTTGGTTTTGAACTGCTAGGTAAGCAGAAGCTGGGCTAAAGGCCAGAAGCTCACCCCGACCCTGGCTTCGAAGTGTCAACCTTTTGATTGGCAAGATTCACTGCTGATGTTTAACCTGCTGTGCTAAAGCCCGGCCCAATGGACAATCCAATGGACATGTCTTCATCCAATTTGCTAATTGTTTGGGTTTTAATGTCTCTGAAACAGCTAAGTCCCATATTCTTACATGGACATGAATAACTTTACAGAAACTTGGCCCTCTTTTATTTGTTCTGCTAATCAGTCAACTGGCGCAAAGAAACAAGCCCCAAGTGGTCATGCTCAGATATTATTATTATTATTATTATTATTATTATTATTATTATTATATTATTTACTGTATTTGCATATCACCTTTCTCAGCCCGTAGGCGACTCAAGGCGGTTAACAGGGCAAAATTCAATGCTTACAATGTCATAAAGATATGGAACAATTCACTTGGCTGAATTAGACATTAACTCCGGAGACTGGATCATATATTTTACATTGGATAAATGCTTTGCAATGGTGTCAGTTTGGTGGTAGACCATATTTTTATAAATTCTATTTTATGTTCCATGTCCCAATAAAAATAAATAAGTAACGCAATGAAACCTGTTGGCACTCAAATCAGGAATGGCAGGGCCTAACAGACTGGTTTTAATAAGTAGGACTGTCGTGTTCTAATAATTGTGTGACTTCAGTTGCATATTTCCGTAACTATCTGGATTTTGTGTCTCTGTGTGTCAGGAGCGACTTGAAAAACTGCAAATCACTTCTGGTATGAGAGAATTGGCTGTCTGCAAAGACGTTGCCCAGGGGATGTTTGATGTTTCCCATGCTTGTGGGAAGCTTCTCTCATGTCCCCACATGGGAAGCTGGAGCTGACAGAGGGAGCTCAACCCACTCTCCCCAGATTTGAACCGCTGACCTATTGGTCAGCAGCCCTGCCGGCACAAGGGTTTAACCCACTGCACCACCGGGGGCTCCTAACTATCTGGATCAGGGGTCCTCAAACTTTTTAAACAGAGGGCCAGGTCACAGTCCCTCAAACTGTTGGAGGGCCGGATTATAATTTGAAAAAAATGAATAAATTCCTATGCACTCTGAACATATCTTATTTGTCATGCAAAAAACACTTAAAAACAATACAAAATGAAAATGAAGAACAATTTTAACAAATATAAACTTATTAGTATTTCAATGGAAAGTGTGGTCCTGCTTTTGGCTGATGAGATAGGATTGCTGTTGTTGTTGTGTGCTTTCAAGTCATTTCAGACTTAGGTTGACCCTGAGTGAGGGCCGGGTAAATGACCTTGGGGGGCCGTATTCAGCCCCTGGGCCTTAGTTTGAGGACCCCWGATCTGGATGGTGAGCTAGGCATATCTACAAAATAAGGACCCCCCGATGGCGCAGTGGGTTAAACCCTTGTGCCGGCAGGACTGAAGACCAACAGGTTGCAGGTTCGAATCCGGGGAGAGCGCGGATGAGCTCCCTCTATCAGCTCCAGCTACCTGTGCGGGGACATGAGAGAAGCCTCCCACAAGGATGGTAAAAACATCAAAATATCCAGGCGTCCCCTGGGCAATGTCCTTGCAGATGGCCAATTCTCTCACACCAGAAGCGACTTGCAGTTTCTCAAGTCGCTCCTGACACGACAAAAAAACAATCTCCAAAATGTAGTGCAGATCCATAGAAACCAATCTAATAAACCATCCAAGCCATGGGAGAATTCTGCGGACACACTGATGCCCATTGCCAGTGATATTGGGTAGCTCCCATGCCGGTGCGGCAATGTACCTGTTCTAGGTTTTAGTCTGAACTTTGAAGGGGAGATCTGAAGTGATAAAGTCTTTTTCAAATTCATTTAAAGCTCCTTTAAAGTGTAGACTAATGTCTCAAAGAGGTTCACCTATTTGATGTGGACCGGACACCAGTAAGTGCTTCTTGTGGGGCCTACTTCTGACATTCTGGAGCGACAGCTCTTTCAGGCAGGGACATCTGGCTGGAGATACTTGAAATGCCTTGCATTTAGATGAGCAGGCGCACCGCTAGCCTTCCTTCCTCTGGAGCCTTCCTTTGTCGGATGTTGGTGCTCTCCCTCCACTCGGTGCCATGCATACACTAACCTACCCAATGCATATGTAGGGCTCATTTGCCCACCGTGGGTCCTTCAATCTTCCTTTCTTCCTCGCTCTCGTTGCCTTTTAATCCTCCCATGAGCAGAGAGGATGGGAGCAAAAGAACAAAAAGCCAAAGCCAGGCCGAGGAGAAGGCGGGGGGAGAGATTTCCTCCCAATCTGCTCCTTAAGCGCCATGGCAGAGATTCATTCCCATAATCAATTTGACAGGTGTGCAACGGTTTGCAAAGTTGGGGGGCGCGAGGGCGAGCGTGCAAGTGGGGAGTGCCACAAACCTGCTTTCTTCGAGCGGGCAGCCAGTGCACCCGGCTCCGTTATTAGACATGACAGGCACACCTGCTGTCTCTGAAGCCCGGCAATTAAAGCGGCTTTGAGGTCCCAGGAAGTGACCGCATTAGAGGAGGCCTTGCCTGGCAGCTTCTTAGCATATTACCAGTGTCATTAGCGTATCCGCGGGTGGAGGAGGGCGCCGCGGTGACCTGCACCCCTCTCCCACTCAGTTGGGGATGCAGAGTGACTTTTAAAGAGGAGCACCTCCCTTCCTTCTTATCCATCCTTGCCTCCCACCTTGGAGAGGTCCAGCATCTCTGGGTTGGAAGGAATATGTAAAACAGGGATTCCTTTTAGAGAGTGCTTGATGGTCTCCATCCCTTCCCACTCCATTCAGAAGATAAGAAGGACCACAAATGTGTCTGGAATTGATGCACTTCAGCACTACTTTAACTGTGACAGTGACAGGTCAATGCTATGGAACCTCCAAGGATTGTCGCCTTGTTGTGGTGAGGGGGCTTGTGTGTTCCAATGAAACTGTGGGTGTACACACAGGTCATGCACTCCTAGAGGGGCTACAGAGGAGGCTCCAGACCAAGCACAATCCAAAGACCTGCAGACCTCAATGGCAGGTTAGGCGGAGGATAACATAGCACATGTTACAATGGCTGTGAAGGCGGAAGAAGGCTGCAACAGATTGAGAAGCCACTATCATGTTTGTTTGTTTTTTACTTTTTTATTGAAAAAAATAGCATACTTGAACAGATAATAATTGTCTATTGTAGGTATACATTAGAGTAGCCACTATCGTGTTAACCATGTCACTGGTGGGACCTCACTCTGTGAAGACTGTATGTTGATCAGCTGTGCACCAATCTCTGCACATTAAAAAAACTCATGCACAGGCATTTTCCAAGAAAATAAAAACAAATCAATGCTCTAACTGGAGGTCAGCTGTGACCAGCAGTGCTGCAGAATTTGAAGCAACATGGATGGAAAGTGAAAGGAGGAAGAGAAAGGTGCATCAAGTCAACCCTGACCAGGACCATCTTCCACCTGGAAACTGATGTCCTCACTGCGGGAGAATATGCGGATCAAGATCAGGGCTCCACAGCCAACTACGGACCTACCGTCAAGACACTACACTTGGAGGATCAGCAGCCTCAGGCTATGAGGGATTGCCTAAGTGCTATGGAACCATGGAATATGAAGTTTGGTGAGGCCCCAGCACATTTTCACTGAGAAGACTCATGACCTGATAAAACTACAGCAAAAGACCAGGCAAAACGACAACTCTCAGGATTCCATAGCATCAACTTCTGATGTGTGATGGGAAGTTGCTGCCAATTGCGAGAGAAATAAGGTTGAACACTGTGAAAGCCACCCACTATATGGCTATCAGCCTCCTCCCAGTAGACTTAAATCAAGGGAAAGTTTCATGAGAACCACCCCTCCTCCAGCCATAGCAAGACTATCCCTGTGGGCAGAAAAATCAGGCAATCCCAACTGGATGCCCCCCCCCCCCCCCCCCACCCCCCCAAGAGGGTCTTCCTCCAGGGGCAAACCAGGAATGGGCAACTTGGAAGTCCCTAAACAGACTCGGAAGTGGAGTGGAAGATCAAAAGACATCCTGGCAAAATGGCACTGCCTAGAAAAATCCTCCACCTTCTGCAACTGTAGACCAGAACAAACAACTCTGCATCAGTATGCTTGCCCACAATGTCCTGCCTCATGCACAAAGGAAGAATTGTTTACAGCTACGCAGACAGTGCAGTCGCTGTTGCCCGTTTTTGGTCTAAAACTATCTAGCAGCTTGCAATCCCTTTATTTTATCTATTTTAGATAAACTATTTTATGCAATGCTTTTGACATGGAATAAATAAATGGCAATCAAAGTAGTGTCAAAGTGTATTATTTATACAGTGTAGAGCAATAATTCCTGCAACCTCTTTTCCCCAGAGTGGCCAAAGGAATGCTATTGGCAAAGCCAGAAAGCATGACTTGATAGTAACAGCCTTCTACTGTTTTCCTCCCAGTAAATATGCTTTGATAGTACAGTGTCTCAGAATCCATGCGGCCATTGTGTTTAGTAGCCATGGGCACCAGTTATATCAATTATGTCCACACCGAAACTCTGGAGCATTACCTGACTTCAGTTAATGTGGGGTAAAACTGAGTTAACTGTGTTTGTCTTGTGTCATGGGCTGGAAGTCCCTGGGCATTGTGTGGATGTCCAGAAGTGAGTTCTGATCTGATTCAGTCTTATGGAAAAATAGTGGACAAATAGCTCCAAATAATAATAATAATAATAATAATAATAATAATAATAATAATAATAATGATGATGATGATGATTATCGATGTTACAGGGAATGAACACATCAAACTCCTCTGGTACTTCCGAAATCAGACAGACAAGAGTTTTGGAGCACAATACTTCTGACCTCACAATCGTGTTAAAAAACGAAGTATGGATTGTCGCAATCCCAGGTGACAACAGGATTGAAGAGAAACAACTGGGAAAACTGACACAATATGAGGATTTAAAGATTGAACTGCAAATGCTCTGGCACGAGCCAGTCAAGGTGGTCCCAGTGGGTGCAGTACCTAAAGACCTTGGCCTGCACTTAAAAACAATTGGCGCTGACAAAAATACCATCTGTCAGCTGCAAAAGGCCACCCTACTCGGATCTGCATACTGATACATCACACAATCCTAGAGACTTGGGAAGTGTCCAACGTGTGATCCAATACAACAGCCAGCAGAGTGATCTTGTCTGCTATGGACTCATCTTGATGTGTTTCAAATAATAATAATAATAATAATAATAATAATAATAATAATATCTTTATTTATACCCTGGCACCATCTCCCTGAAGGGACTTGGGGCGGCTCACAGAAGCACTCCAAGTGCCGCGTATAAACAACAGTACATGCGTATATACACAGTGACATAAGTGTAAAAACAACAACACACATCAAATCCCACTAATAAAATTGTAAGAGTTATAAACGTTATAAAATGTACTAAAACGCTGTAGAACCTGCAAATAAAGCTGTCTATCAGCAGTAACTGAAGTACAGAATGGCACAGTCGGTGGACCATTGAGCTGACCTTAAATTACACAGGGTCAAATGCCTATCTAAAAAGTCATGTTTTTAAACTCACCTGAAAGGCTTGAAGAGTGGAGGTTAATCTAATTTCTTTATGGAGGGTATTCCAGAGCCGGGGAGCCACCACCGAGAAGGCCCTCTCTTTTGTCCCCACCAATCGTACTTGAGATGGTGGTGGGACCAAGAGAAGGGCCTCCCCAGCAGATCTCAATACCCATGTTGGTTCATAGAAGGAGATGTGGTCTTAAAGATTGGTTGAACCCGAAGCATATATGGCTTTATAGGTAATCACCTGCACTTTGAATTGGGTCTGGAAACTTGTTGGGAGCCAATGTAGCTGCTTTAAAAGCAGTGTGGTATGCTCCCTAAAGCTTGCCCCAGTTAATAATCTGGCTACCAACCTTTGCGCTAACTGCAGTTTCCAAGTCATCTTCAAAGGCAGCCCCATGTAGAGTGCATTACAGTAGTCTATTCTGGATGTAACTAAGGCGTGGATCACGATGGCCAAGTCAGGCTTTTCGAGGTATAGTTGCAACTGACGAGTTTTAACTGTGCAAATGCCCTCCCAGCCATTGACATCTGAGCTTCAAGCATCAGCTATGAATCCATGAGAAGTGAAAAAGAGCACAGATTAATGAAAAAGGGAAAGGTAAAGGTAAAGGTTTCCTGACATTAAGTCCAGTCGGGTCCAACTTTGGGGGTTGGTGCTCATCTCCATTTCTAAGCCAAAGAGCCAGCGTTGTCCATAAACACCTCCAAGGCCATGTGGCTGGCGTTACTGTGTGACGGCGCGAGTGGTGCCACCTATGTGTAGAACTGTTAGTTGCAAGATTTAAACTGTTGTATCATGCTTAATCCTGCCCTTTTACCCTGCTTATGTATAGTTGGATGGATTGGTTACTTATAGCTGTCAATCAGTACTGTTTGGCTCCACCTCTTCCTGCAGGAGGGGAGTGCTTCCTTTTTTTCATTCTGCCATCAGAGTTTCTACCAGATGGACGTGAGTAAGAGACTTGACTCTAAAAGACCCTGATTTAAATTACCTCTCAGCACCAGTTCTGAGGATTTTTGCCCTTGAGACTTGTGCTTCATGTTCAGACCAACCTGAACGATGTTGGAAGTCTCAAGCGCCTTCAAACCGGTTCTTTTGGCACCAGAGGAAGATCCTGAGTCTTCAAACATAGGCCAGCTGAACTGGGGTTGTGGTTTGCTCCGGCATTCACAGCCATTGAGGAAAGAGGAAACTTGGAAAGGCTTCTCAGCTACAAACTCCTTGGACCCAGGACTAACTGAGACTGTAACATATATTTTCCTGCACCCCTCTGAAGTTTCCAGCTCATTGCTTTAAAGAAATAACTCTTTGTGATCAATAAAACTTATTTTGAGTTATTTACAGTGTTTTGGGTTTTTGAGAGTTCCAGTTTCCTATAGGAGGGCAAGAAGCAATCCCCTGGGGAAAGATACCACGTCCATTCCTCCTTCATTAAGAATTATAGCCCCCAGGCGCGATGGCACAACTGCATGGAGCTTTGTTACCTTCCTGCCAGAGCAGTACCTACTGTTCTACTCATATTTGCTTGTTTTCGAAATGCTTGGTTGGCAGAAGTTGGGGCTAATAGCAGGAGCTCACCCCGCTCCCTGGATTCCACAGATATATAAATCCCATTTTCCTAGTTTCCAACAGACCTCTGAGGATGCCTGCCATAGATGCAGGCAAAATTTCAGGAGAGAATGCTTCTGGAACATGGCCATACAGAAAACTCACAGGAACCCACTTTTTTAGCCATTTTAATGCCATCATGGTATCTCAACAGGATTTTGGATGGTCACTCTTGTATTAATTTTCTGTAATGCCCCATAATGATTCAATATTAGAGGAAATTAAAATGCTGGCTTCAAGTCGGCTAATATAAATGGGCTGGCTATAGGTTTCAGGGGTCAGGGAGGGCTGCCGTTGCATTGGATGGGGGTCTCACAGCTTAGTAAGGATGTTGAATGCTGATGGCAGGCTGAACTCAGCTGGGAATTTCAACCCTCCTCAAGACCTAGAATTCAAACTGAATTTTGTTTGATTGATGAAGCATCAAATGGAGGGTTTTGATCTCCATGCGACAGAACTGTCCAAAAGCAAGAAAAGTTGGGGAAAGCTTCAGGAAGACAGCAGAAGAGATTAACAGGTAAGAACTGATCTTCAGTTCAATTATTGTTTAAGCTCACTTACTGAAGGAACCATTGCCGAGAATATTAAGTTATTTTGGGAGGAAAAAATGGTCTTTGGAAGCTAGCAAACCAGACTTCTAAAAATGGAGAAGGAGAGGCATTGTCGGAGACAAATCCACAGCAAATGTATCATTATTATGTTTATATTTCACATTTCCTCCGAAAGAAGTGCTATTTTTAAAATAATCAAGTATTGTGAAATACAAAAGCCACCTAAGCTTTAGACTAAAAGTGCATCTACACTGTAGAATTAATGCAGTTTGATGCCTCTTTGATTGCCTTGGCTCAATTATGTGGAATCGTGTGATGTGTAGTTTGATGAAGCACCTTTGGCAGAGAAGGTTCAAGACCTTGTGAAATTGCAACTCCCACGAATACATTTTGCCAATAGATTCCTGTTATAGGTACACCTTAGATCAGTATTTCTCAGCCTGGGGGTCGGGACCCCTGAGGAGTTGCAAGGGGTTGTCAGAGGGGTCGCCAAAAATCATCAGAAAACAGTATTTTCTGTTGGTCATGGGGGTCTGTGTGGGAATTTTGGCCCAAGTCTATCATTGGTGGGATTCAGAATGCGCTTTGTTCGCAGATGAACTATAAATCCCAGCAACTACAACTCCCAAATGTCAAGGTCTATTTCTCCCAAACTCCAGTGTTCACATTTGGGCATATTGAGTATTCGTGCCAAGTTTAGTTCAGATACATCATTATTTGAATCCACGGTCACGCCAGAGCTCCCTGTCAGTCATCACCACCCCCAGCTCCTTCAAGGTCAATCCAGTCACTTCAAGGATACCATCCATCCATCTTGCCCTTGGTTGGCCTTGGACAGCGAGAAGATCCAGCCAGTCCATATTTCAAGAAATAAAGCCTGACTGATCATTGGAGGAAAGAATAGTAGAGGCCAACTACAACTCCAAAACTTAAGGTCAATGCCCACCAAATGCGTTCAGTGTTTTCCTCTTCCTTTTTCCTTCAATTTCCCCCAGCATCATTGTCTTCTCTAAGCTTTCCTTTCTCCTCATGATGTGGCCAAAGTACTTCATCTTGGCCTCTACTATCCTTCCCTCCAATGAGCAGTCAGTCTTTATTTCTTGAAATATGGACTGGTTGGATCTTCTCGCTGTCCAAGGCCTTGGGAGATATAGTTGTAGAGGTAGTTATGTGACTCATGTATGTCTTCCAGAGGCAACGTGGGTCTTGTAAAAATGGAAAGAAAATAAGCAGGGAGATAAAAGAGAAAGAGAATGGAAATGCATCACCATGTGCACATTTAGACCTAATGCTATAATATCATTAAAAATGGAAGTCACTTTATTTTAACCATATCTATGCCTTTTGTTTTGTGAGTGTGACACCTCTCTCTTTTTGTCATCTAAGGGATTAGGCTCAGCTTCTGCTGCCAACTTCATTTTCTCCGTTAGTCTCTAAGGTGCCACCAAATCCCTTTGCACTTTGGGTACATGGTGACCGTAGCCTGTTGACACGAGTTCATGGCACAAGTCCTGTCGCATGGGAGCATGGCCCTTGTTTCCAGGGAACGCTTTCCTTTCCCGCAGAGAAGGAGCAGTCGGCACCCTCTCTCCTCTCCGGCTGCCCAAAGCGATACACCCAGAGACATGTTCCCCACCTCGGCAAGAGCCAGGTCTCACTCAGGCATGAATAATGGATTACCAAAACCAACCAGCTGCAAAAATGCTGCTTCTGTTCTCTTAGATTAATCTCACTCCCACGAAGAGCAGGTATTGATTTTATGAGTGATTCCTTCCTCCCCCAACAAAAGGGTACCTGCTGCCTGATCCCTGCTTGCCTCCAGACCTTTAGGACCCTCTGAGATCTGTTGAATGCTCTTGCTCTGTCAGTGACCCCTGTTACAAATCTCAGCAGGAAACAATGAGCTGAGGACTTATCACACTACAGTTGGCTCTCCATATTTGCAGCTTTAACTATTATTCATGGGTTTGGTTGAAATCTTCTCTCTAGGAATCTCTGTAGCCAACATCCACTGAAAATCGTCCATAGAGTCCTGCAGGAGGACCTATTGATTCCAAGAGAAAATACGTCCTACTCTACCATCTCTAGGTGTTCCAATGCAATTCTGTGGTCAAATTCTGCCTTGCGTTGATCATAGTGTTGTGCTGGAGAACCTAGATATTTTTAGTTTTTTATATTCACATTTTTTCACTTTCTCTGGGGCCCTGTGTCCCTAACGCCAGTGAATGAGGAGGGCTTACTCCAGCTTATAGCACTACTAGCTTGAGTATCTGGCATTGCCCAGGTTTTTAATTGTACAAAATGCATAAGGTTGTATGTGAACTACAACTCACATCATGCCAGGTTAACCCCGAAATCTCCATCAGTACTTAAAGTTTGTTATGTTGGGCAAGTTTGCTCTAGATGCATCATTAAAGGGGTTCAGTGTGCTCTCTGGCTGTAGGGTGAACCACAACTCCCACTATGGTGAGTCAGTCTCCTCAAACCTCAGTAGGTTGAGTTAGTTATGGGGGTTCAGTGTGCCAAGGGTGGTCCAGGTTCATCATTGGTAGAGGTCTACAGTTTCTGTAATTGTGGGAGTACCACAATTCCCAGAAAGGAAGGTTCCCCCCCCCAAAAAAAAACTCTTTCAGTAATCAAATTTGGGTACATCAGGTATGTGTGCCTAGTTTGGTCCAAATCCATCAGTGTTTGGGTTCACAGTTCTCTGGATGGAAGTGAACTACAACTCCCCCAGAATTTTCCCCCAAAGACCTATAGTATGTTTTGCTGGCCATGGGGGTTCTGTGTGCCAAGTTTGGTCCAGTTCCATCTTTGGTGGAGTTCAGGGTGCTCCTTGATTGCAGGTGAACTATAGATCCCAGTACTTACAACTAACAAATGTCAAGGCCAATTCCACCCCAAATCCACCAGTATTCAAATTTTGGCAATTTGGGTATGCATGTCAAATGTGGTGTAGGTCCATCGTTGTTTGCATTCACAGTGCTCTCTGGATGTAGGTGAACTATAATTCCCATAAATCAAGATGAATTTTCCCCAAAACCCTTCTGCATTTTCTGTTGGCCATGGGAGTTCTGTGTGCACGTTTGGGTCTATTCCATCATTTGTGGAGTTCAGAATGCTCTTTGATTGTAGGTGAACTGTAAATCCCAGCAACTACAACTCCTTCCTACATTAGGAAGGTTGAGAACCACTGATCAAGTTAGACCTCAGCACTGTAGGTTAAAGCTGTTTGTGGAAGCAGGAACCTGCCTGTGGAAGTGGACAGCCCAGCCACATACACATATCCATATTTTCATTTGTATTAGGTAGGTAGGTAGGTAGGTAGGTAGGTAGATAGATAGATAGATAGATAGATAGATAGATAGATAGATAGATAGATAGATAGATAGATAGATAGATAGATAGATTATTCTACTTTAACTGCCATGGCAACATCCTATGAAAATCTGGGATTTGCAGTTTGGGAAAATACATTCAGGATTCTCAGTTTTAGAGTTATTTGGTCTCATTGAAAAACAAGCCCTGACATTCCACAGAATCTTGTCATAGCAGTTAAAGTGGAATAACTGCACTAGAATAGTGCTAGTGTGAAACGGCTCTGAGATCCAATGCTAGACTTGGCTAGAATGGTAGGTCCAGAACACGAATATGATGGCCTTAGGAGAGGCCATTTGGTTGTAATATGCAATATTGTAAGGATGGAAAGAAACATTCATGAGATCTGGGTTGTTGCAGGTTTTTTCGGGCTATATGGCCATGTTCTAGAGGCATTCTCTCCTGACGTTCCGCCTGCATCTATGGCAAGCATCCTCAGAGGTAGTGAGGTCTGTTGGAAATAGGACAATGGGTTTATATATCTGTGGAAAGACCAGGGTGGGACAAAGGACTCTTGTCTGCTGGAGCTAGGTGTGAATGTTTCAACTGACCACCTTGATTAGCATTTGATAGCCTGGCAGTGCCTGGAGCAATCTTTTGTTGAGAGGTGATTAGATGTCCCTGATTGTTTTCCCTCTGCTGTTTTGCTGTTTTAATTTTTGAGTTTTAATACTGGTAGCCAGATTTTGTTCATTTTCATGGTTTCTTCCTTTCTGTTGAAATTGTCCACATGCTTGTGGATTTCAGTGTCTTCTCTGTGTAGTCTGACATGGTGGTTGTGAGAGTGGTCCAGCACTTCTGTGTTCTCAAATAATATGCTGTGTCCAGGTTGGTTCATCAGGTGCTCTGCTATGGCTGACTTCTCTGGTTGAAGTAGTCTGCAGTGCCTTTCATGTTCCTTGATTCGTGTTTGGGCAATGCTGCTGCGTTTGGTGGTCCCTATGTAGACTTGTCCACAGCTGCATGGTATACGGTAGACTCCTGCAGAAGTGAGAGGATCCCTCTTGTCCTTTGCTGAACATAGCATTTGTTGGATTTTCTTGGTGGGTCTGTAGATAGTTTGTATGTTGTGTTTCCTCATCAGCTTCCCTCTGCGGTCAGTGGTTCCCTTGATGTATGGCAGGAACACTTTTCCTCTGGGTGGATCTTCGTCTTGACTCTCGTGGCTTGTTCTCGGTCTTGCAGCTCTTCTGATGTCTGAGGTGGAGTCTCCATTGTCCTCTAGAGCCCAGTTGAGGTGGTTCGGTTCATCTTGGAGGAGGTGGGATCTTCTGCTTTATAGATCAAACCAACATGTCAGGCGCACATTATTTTATTGAATGAAGGGTACTGATGCTATTCATTTAACTCTTGTAACAACAATTACATTGACATAGTAAATGATGAGTAATGCTTCCCTTTATTTTAACACTGCCCGGGGTAATTTGGGGACGTTTAGAAAAACAAACAAACAGATAATGCCATTTGTCAATAATGCATTACTGACAAGTAAGGTAACATTTTCTAAAAGAAAAAAAAGTGACAACGTTTGCTTTTACATAAAGCAATGCTAAGAGGTTCACTTTATAAGTACTTTAGCTCTAGATTCTATATATGTTGACTTGGGAGATCAGTATATGCCAGGCATGGGCAAACTTCCACCCTCCAGGTATTTTGGACTGTTAGGAATTGTGAAAGTTGAAGTCCAAAACACCAGGAGGGCCAAAGTTTGCCCATGCTTGGGATATGCTGTATTAGCTTAGAAAACAAATAATCTTGGAATCTGAGCATGGATCTTTGCAATATCATTAACTACATATGTGTTGTTGTTCATTCGTTCAGTCGTCTCCGACTCTTTGTGACCTCATGGACCAGCCCACGCCAGAGCTCCCTGTTGGCCGTCACCACCTCCAGCTCCTTCAAGGTCAGTCCAGTCACTTCAAGGATGCCATCCATCCATCTTGCCCTTGGTCGGCCCCTCTTCCTTTTTCCTTCCATTTTCCCCAGCATGATTGTCTTCTCTAAGCTTTCCTGTCTTCTCATGATGTGGCCAAAATACTTCATCTTTGCCTCTATTATCCTTCCCTCCAATGAGCAGTCGGATTTTATTTCCTGGAGGATGGACTGGTTGCATCTTCTGGCGCTCCAAGGCACTCTCAGAATTTTCCTCCAACACCACAGTTCAAAAGCATCTATCTTCCTTCGCTCAGCCTCTTCCTTTTTCCGTCCATTTTCCCCAGCATCATTGTCTTCTCCAAGCTTTCCTGTCTTCTCATTTTGTGGCCAAAGTATTTCATTGTTGCCTTTAATAACCTTTCCTCCAGTGAGCAGTCAGGGATTATTTCCTGGAGGATGGACTGGTTGGATCTTCTCACGGTCCAAGGCACCCTCAGAATTTTCCTCCAACACAACAGTTCAAAAGCGTCTATCTTTCTTTGCTCAGTCTTCTTTATGGTCCAGCTCTAGCATCCAAAGGTTACTATGGGGAATACCATTGCTTTGACTATGCGGATCTTCATTACCAGTGTGATGTCTCTACTCTTCACTATTTTATCAAGATTGGACATTGCTCTCCTCCCAAGAAGGAAATTGGCTGCAGTCTGCATCTGCAGTAATTTTCACTAGAAATACGGAGTCTGTCACTGACTCCCCGTTTTCTCCCCCTATTTGCCAATTATCAATCAGTCTGGTTGCCATCATCTTGGTTTTTGTTTTGCATTTTATTTGCATATATGTATATTATGGCTATCTTAGCCGGTATTGCACCACCTGACATCCGCCGGGAAGTAGCAGCCAATAGTGAAAGGACCAAGGCAGTGACATCTCCAGCTCATCCCTTGTTTGGGTATCAGCCAGCACGTCAACAACTTAAATCAAGACATAGTTTTCTAAGATCTACAGAGACACTCTCTGGAACACCTTAGCAAGCGAGAGTCCAAAAGTAGCAGGCTCAAACCCAGAACCTCAACCAATGGCTGATACTAAATGAGAGACTCCCTCCTGGGCACACAGAAAACTGGGCGACTTGGAAGGTGCTGAAGAGATTGCGCTCTGGCACCACGAGATGCAGAGCCAGCCTTAAGAAATGGGACTACAAAGTGGAATCCACAACATGCGAGTGTGGGGAAGAGCAAACCACTGACTACCTGGTGCAATGCAACCTGAGCCCTGCCACATGCACAATGGAGGACCTCCTTTCAGCAACACCAGAGGCACTCCAAGTGGCCAGATACTGGTCAAAGGACATTTAATCAACTACCAAACTTGCAAACTTTGTGTTTTGTCTGTCTGTGTTTGTTTGTTTGTTTTGTTCTGTTAGAAATGTAATACAATTGTCTGGTTGCCCCTGACATGATAAATAAATAAATATGAGCTCTCTTGTAGATGACACACAAGTCTAAACAGGAAATTCAGTATCGTTTTTGTTGCTGTGTACACACTTTATACCTACAACCTGGAGGTAATTTTATCCAATAGTTTTGAACAATTTTGAGGTAAGTCAATGTATACTGAATCACCAGAAAGCAAAAACATCTTTCAGCCATCTATTTGGAGAATCTGAAATTTGGGAGCATTTTAGAATTCCAGATAAGGAATTCCCCTTGTATAAAATGTGCGTTCTGGTGCATGTTTTTCATCATTCCATTAATGTGTGTTTGGACACATAATTTTCATGTGACCTTAGCCAAAATGAAATGCATGAAATAAAGTGTTTGGAACAATGAATGGTTTTAATGACTTTTAATGTGCTTTAAATTGGGAGGGATAGCCAATATTCCAGAGGACAGGAGCAGAATTCAAAATGATCTTATCAGATCAGATTAGAGAGATGGGCCAAAACTAACAAAATGAAGTTCAACAGTACAAATGCAAGATACTCCACTTAGGCAGAAAAAAAGAAATGCAAAGATACAGAATGGGGGACAATGCCTGGCTCGAGAGCAGTATGTGTGAAAAAGATCTTAGGGTCCTTCATGGACAGCAAGTTAAACATGAGCCAACAATGTGATGCAGCGGCAAAAAAAGCCAATAGGATTTTGGCCTGCATAAATAACTTTAAGATCTTCCGGGGAGGCCCTCCTTTTGCTCCTATCACCGTCACAAGCACAATTGGTGGGGATGAGAGAGAGGGCCTTCCTGGTGGTGGCCCCCCGCCTCTGGAATGCCCTTCCTGGAGAAATAAGACAGGCTCCATCCCTCCCCTCCTTTCGTAAGAGCCTGACCTGGTGGCTCGGCCCCAGATACTGTTGAAATTGGCCATATCTTCTTCTACCTATTACCCAGGTCACGTTCTTCTATTAGGTCCTGGAAATGTACAGCCATAGACTCCCCCTAATTTCCCGTGCCGTCTAAAATCGGACTAACCCGGCCCGGCCTTTTAAACTGCCTTGAACAGGCGGAATTATTTTAAATATATGTGCTATTGTGGTTTTTAATGCTTATACTGTCTTGTTAATTATATGTTTATGCTGTTTTCTTTGTATGTATTGATTATGTTACTTAGAAACCACTTTGAGTCCCCTTGGGGAGATAGAGCGGTATATAAATAAAGTTTTGTTGTTGTTGTTGTTGTTTTGTTGTTGTTGTGTCTAGGTCCAGGGAAGAATGCTACCCCTCTATTCCGCCTTGGTTAGACCACATCTGGAATATTGTGTCCAATTCTGGGCACCACCATTGAAGAGAGATATTGACAAGCTGGAATGTGTCCAGAGGAGGACGACTCAAATGATCAAGGGTCTGGAGAATAAGCCCAATGAGGAGCGGATTAAAGAGCTGGGCATGTTTAGACTTAAGAAGAGAAGGCTGAGGGAAGACATAATAGCCATGTATAAATATGTGAGAGGCAGTCATAGGGAGGAGGGACTAAGCTTGTTTTCTGCTGCTCTGGAGACTAGGACGTGGAACAATGGCTTCAAACTACAAGAAAGGAGATTCCACCTGAACATGAGGAAGAACTTCCTGACTGTGAGAGCTGTTCAGCAGTGGAACTCTCTGCCCCGGAGTATGGTGGAGGCTCCTTCTTTGGAAGCTTTTAAACAGAGGTTGGATGGCCATCTGTCAGGGGTGCTTTGAATGCACTTTTCCTGCTTCTTGGCAGGGGGGTTGGACTGGATGGCCCATGAGGTCTCTTCCAACTGTATAATTCTATGATTCTATGATAATGGTTTGATGTTTTTATCTACATTCATGACCGTTTCCTTTGTAGCAAAGTTAATAAGTCTGTATTAGAAATGCCTGAAGGCAGGTGGCCCTAGGTAATTTTCAATGGTAAGCAAACAGTATTTTGCCCCTCCCACCAACTGATCACTGATATATATTTTCTGTTTGTCGTGGGAGTTCTGTGTGCCATATTTGGTTCAATTCCATCATTGGTGGAGTTCAGAATGCTCTTTGATTGTAGGTGAACTATGTTGTTGTTGTTGTTGTTCATTCGTTCAGTCGTCTCCGACTCTTCGTGACCTCATGGACCAGCCCACGCCAGAGCTCCCTGTTGGTCGTCACCACCCCCAACTCCTTCAAGGTCAGTCCAGTCACTTCAAGGATGCCATCCATCCATCTTGCCCTTGGTCGGCCCCTCTTCCTTTTACCTTCCACTTTCCCCAGCATAATTGTCTTCTCTAGGCTTTGCTGTCTCCTGATGTGGCCAAAGTACTTCAACTTTGTCTCTAGTATCCTTCCCTCCAGTGAGCAGCCGGGCTTTATTTCCTGGAGGATGGACTGGTTGGATCTTCTCGCAGTCCAAGGCACTCTCAGCACTTTCCTCCAACACCACAGCTCAAAAGCATCGATCTTCCTTTGCTCAGCCTTCCCTAACGTCCAGCTCTCACATCCGTAGGTGACTACAGGGAATATCATTGTAGGTGAACTATACATCCCAGTAACTACAACTCGCATATGTCAAGGTCTATTTTTCCCCCAAGAGCGCCTCAAGAGCACCCCTGGGCAAAATCAACTATACTGCAAATGCTTACTTTGCGTAATGGGTTGACCCGCCCCTGCCTGAAGGTCCCATGCAGAGTTGCAGAAAGTTGTTTTTTGGAGATACAACTCCCACAACAGTCATACTTAGTTGCAATGTACCAGATTCTTCAAAATTACATTAGTGGGGGCACCAGGTATTTAGCACAGTGCCATCTTGGAGTGCAAGCTAACAGCGCTTTAATTGTCCTGGCTCATTGCTATGGGATCCTGGGGTGTGTAGTTTGGGAAAGCCCTAGCACTCTTTGGTTGGGAAGGCCAAAGAGTAAAATTACACCTCCCAGGGTTCCATCAACATTGAGCCATGGCAGGTAAAGTGGCACTTATTCTGCAATGGAGGTGCCAGCTTCGTCTTGTGGAAAGATAGAGATGCCATCTTCTAGAGGTCCATCCCATTCCTGTTCTGCCCCAAACACCCACTTGATTTGTAAGCGGCGGCGGAGTCCACTCTGCCCTGAGAGACAAAAGGAGATTGATTTTGTCCTCGCCTCCTACTTTTGGAGTTCTATCTCTGGAGGCAGGTAGAATTCTTTTGTATTAATTAGCTAGATACACACACACACAGAGAGAGAAAAGTCTTTCTTGCTCCCTCCCTTCTTTCCTCTCTTTCTTTCTCTCTCCCACCTTGGCTTTGGCTCTCAGCTCCCATCGGCTGCCTCTCTCAGACAGAGATGTGCGAGTCCTTTGATCTGCCTGGCAGCGGTCCACCGGGATTGGGCTTGCAGGTTAATTACTTGCTTGCCGTCTCCAGCTGTGGCAAGGAGGCCTCGGGATGGAGAGCGGGACCCCCCTTTCCTCCTCCTCCTCTTCTCCCCCTCCCTGCAAAGCTTCCCTGTCTGCAAACTTCAAGGGGACAGGTGGCTCAGGAAGGTAGCATTGCCGCTCCTTTTGATATGACAAACGGTAGTCTCCGTACTGCTCTGGTTCCTATTTTGTTTGTCTAACTGGGTTGTGAAATATGGATGAGTCCCCCCTGCTCCCGTGGGCTTGTGTATGGCTTTCTGCGATGCTGCCACTTCTTCCTCTGTTCCTCAAAATTGCATCTCCATCTCTTTTCTTGCTTCCTTCTAGTGTCTCAGGGTGCATCTTCCACACTGTAGCATTAATGCACTTTGGCACCACTTCAGCTGCCTTGTGTCAATGCTATGGAATCCTAGGAGCTGTAGTTTGACAAGGCCTCGAGCCTTCTCTGTGCAAAAGTGCTGATGACACACCAAACCAGGTTAAATGCACATTCATGCTGCATTCTAGAGACATCCTCAATCTGCTTGGGAGTTCATTTATAACATACTTTCTTAAGTAAGTAAATAAGCCTGGGAGTTCATTTACGAGGCTCTCTAGATGTATCTTTGCTGGTCTCCCTGCTCTCCAACAATATGGAAATTGCAATGGCATCATGAGAGGTTGCAGACTGCACCATATGACATCTTCACAGGGGGTGACACCAAACTTCACTATGTTTTTTGCATAATTTCCTGTCCTAATCTGAAGCAAAACCAGGTGGCTAGATTAGGATGCTTGGAGTATTGGTTCTTGTGTTGCCTGGACATGATGCCAAGAGTTCCCATACTTGATGACACTGAAACTAGTGACACCACTGAAAGGTCTGTAACACTTAAACGAGGAGCCTGGAGGGATTTGTATCATTGTGTATTTGGTAAAGAATTCCAATATCCACAACAATCTATATAAATAAAATGTAATTTTCCTTTGTGGGATTAACAGAACTCAAAAACCACTGGACGAATTGACACCAAATTTGGACACAAGACACCTAACAACCCAATGTATGTTCTTCACACAATCAATCTTCACATTGATTTTGTCATTTGGGAGTAGTAGTTGCTGGGATTTATAGTTCATCTGCAATCAAAGACCATTCTGAACCCCACCAATGATGGGATTGAACCAAACTTGGCATACAGTTCTCCCATGATCAACAGAAAATACTGGAAGTGTTTGGTGGGCAGTGTCCTTTGGTTTTGGAGTTGTAGTTCACCTACATCCAGAGATCCCTGTGGACTCAAACAATGATGGATCTGGACCAAACTCTACACAAATACTCAATATACCCAAATGTGAACACTGGTGGATTTGGGGGGAAAATAGAATCTTGACATTTGGGAGTTGTAGTTGCTGGGATTTATAGTTTACCTACAATCACAGAGCATTCTGAACCCCACTAACGAAAGAATTGGGCCAAACCTCCCACACAGAGCCCCCATGTGGGCCACAGCAACGCGTGGCGGGGACGGCTAGTCTATATAAATAAAAATGTAATGTTCATGTGTGGGATTAACATAACGCAAAAAACCACTGAACAAATTGCCGCCAAATTTGGTCACAAGATACCTACTTACCCAAGGAGTGACCAAAACTCAAAAAACATTGAGTTTGTCATTTGGGAATTGTAGTTGCAGGGATTTATAGTTGACTTACAATCAAAGAGCATTCTAAACTCCACCAGTAATGGAATTGACCCAAACATGGTGCACAGGACTCCCATGACCAACAGAAAATACTAGAAGAGTTTGGTGGGCATTGATGTTGAGTTTGGGAGTCGTAGTACACCTACATCCAGAGAGCACTGTGGAGTCAAATAATGATGGATCTGGACCAAGCTTGGCACGAATATTCCATTTGCTCAACTAGGAACACAGATGGAGTGGGGGAAATAGACCTCGACATTTGGGAGTTGTAGTTACTGGGATTTATAGTTCACCTACAATCAAAGAGCATTCTGAACCCCACGAACGATAGAATTGGGGCAAACTTCCCACACAGAACCCCTATGACCAATAGAAAATACTTAAGGCCATCRAGTCCAACTCCCTTCACCAGGTCAAGAAAACGTAATCAAATACTGTTTACCCACAAGCATAAAGACATTACATATATTAGAAATCAACACTCTCATTACTTTATTTTCCAGATCACCAGACTGGGCCACAGCAACGCGTYGCAGGGGACAGCTAGTCTATATAAATAAAAATGTAATGTTCYTTTGTGGGATTAACATAACTCAAAAACCACTGTATTAATTGACACCAAATTTGGACACAAGACACCTATCAGGCCAACAAGTGACCATCACTCATAAAAACACTGAAAAACACAGCAGAAGAGACTTTAAAAGCCAAAAAACAAAAAACGCATTACAACGCATGTACAAAACCACATATATACATAAACACACACACACACACACATATATGATACCTTARGTTGAKCTTGTGCTCTCCTACCTCACTAGCAGAATGCCAGTTGTTATCTCCTCCACATGAAGATCATGTAAGGTTTGAACATGAACTCATACACATACTTGCTAATGGATGCCCGACCACCGTCTCCCAAAGCAGTTGCTCTACTCCAAACTCAAGAATGGAAAATGGAAAGTTGGTGGATAGGAAAAGAGATTTAAAGATGGGCTCAAAGCCAACCTCAAAAACTGTGGCATAGACACTGAGAACTGGGAAGCCCTGGCCCTTGAGTGCTCCAGCTGGAGGTCAGCTGTGACCAGCAGTGCTGCAGAATTTGAAGAGGCATGAATAGAGGGTGAAAGAGAGAAATGTGCCAAGAGGAAGGCGCGTCAAGCCAACGCCGACCGGGACCTCCTTCCACCTGGAAACCGATGCTCTCAATGCGGAAGAAGATGCAGATCAAGAATAGGGCTCCACAGCTCCCTACAGACTCACAAGAATTCTGATCCTGGAAGACTATCCTACTCAGCCAACGAGGGATCGCCTAAGTAAGTAAGTACTTGCCAATAGGTCACATAAGGTCATTCCTTGTTAGTAACCCATTGGGTGAGTCAGATAGGGTTGGAACAAGGATACTTTCAACTATCAAGGCTGAACTTGGGAGTCTGTCCCTCCACAATCTGCTGGTCTTCTACCCGTGTCACTAATCCAAGTATAAATCCAAACACTGCCATGCGCTGCACTTGACCTTTGCCCTAGAAGAGGCACATTTGGGATGAAGGGGTCATGTTTTGTCTCTCTAATTTGCCTCCCCTAGACAAGTCCCCTCTTGCTACAACAGTTAGAACAAAGGGTCAGTTCTTTTGTTGTGACCTTTTGCAAAGTTATTAGGAGGAATATTACGTCTGCTGAATTTTTGGAAGTTCAGAGAGAAATGTAACACCTTTCAAAGCATGTTACACCAACACAGCGGCTGCAACAGCTTCCCGTATCCTGCCCTTTTAAGCTATTTTGCATGAGTTATTGGCTTTTCTTAGCACTATACTCTTCTTGCTTGCCTGTATTGTTTTCATTTACATTTCCTTTCCATTACAGTTAAAGGTGCCCCATTTACCTGTCCCCAAAACTATTCAAAAACTATAGTCAAAAATAGAAAAGGTAAAAGGTAAAGGTTTCCCCTTGACATTAAGTCTAGTTGAGGCCGACTCTAGGGGGTGGTGCTCATCTCCATTTCCAAGCTGAAGAGCCGGTGTTGTCCATAGGCACTTCCAAGGTCATGTGGCCAGCATGACTGCATGAAGCACCATTACCTTCCTATTGGTCTACTCACATTTGCATGTTTTCGAACTGCTAGATTGGCAGAATCTGGGGCTAACAGGAGGTCAACCCGCTTCCCAGATTTGAACTGCTGACCTTTCGGTCAGCAAGTTCAGCAAAAAATAGAAACAAAAACATTATTGGAATCTAAAGTTCAAAGGGGCTAGTGCTTGAGTATTGAGTGTCTAGTTCAGTGTTCCAACCAGCCAGGCTTTCTTTAGGAGCCAGCTATGGTATGCTTTGTCCCTACCAACTATTTGTTGCTCCTATATTCAAAATTTGGGCTTTCATGGCTGCTGGGCATTCTTTTACATCAAGGGTGAGTAACTGCTATGAAACTGAAGGCCAGTCAATTGGAATGCATTACAAAATAGCTAAATTTATGTAAAATAGTCGTTAAGTCATTAAAATTAGCCCATTAAAATGAATTTAAATGACACACTAAATATGATTATTCATTCATTTCCCCGTTGATGTTCAAAAAATTATGTAGTATTCTGCTTGAGACACATTTATTGATGTATTTATTTACAGAATTTATACACTTCCCTTCTCACCCCGAAAGAGACTCAGAGTGGATCACAGAACACATACACAGCAAACATTCAATGCCGTCAAATAGACAGGACAGATAGAGGTATGTATATTTATTTATTTATTTATTTATTTAATTATTTACATTATTTCTATCCCGCCCATTTCAGCCCGAAGGCGACTCAGGGCGGTATACACAGTCGGCACAATTCGATGCCAAAAAAAACATACATTAATAAAGCAAAAACATTAAAGTGCATTTAAACATAAAGACAATGCATAATAAAAATTTAAAAAGAACTATGTCCTCTCATTCAATCCTCATCCATTTCATTGTCTTGGTCGTTCCTGGGTCATTTTCCAGCTCTAGTTTGTCTATTTATTCTGGGGTTCTGAAGTTTTTACTCATTTTCAGAAAGTCAGGAGGGAGAGGGCCAATCTAATATCCCTAGGCAGGGAGTTCCACAACCGAGGGGCCACCACAGAGAAGGCCCAGACGTGCTTGCGAAGCAGGCGGGATCGAGAGCAGGGCCTCCTCAGATTATCTTAAGTTCCTGGAGGGTTCGTAGGAAGAGATGCATTCAGATAGATAGGCTGGGCTGGAACCGTTTAGGGCTTTATAGGCTAAAGCCAGCACTTTGAATTGAATGGCAGCCAGTGAAACTGATGCAGCAGAGGAGTTGTAAGCTCCCTGAGCACTGCTCCTGTTAGCAACCTGCCTGCCGCACGCTGGACCATTTGAAGCTTCCGGGCCGCCTTCAAAGGCAACCCCACGTAGAGCGCGTTGCAGTAATCTATACGGGATGTAACCAGAACATGGACTACCGTGGCCAAGTCAGACTTCCCAAGGTACGGGCGCAGCTGGCACACAAGTTTTAATTGTGCAAAAGCTCCCCTGGTCACCGCTGAAACCTGGGGATCCAGGCTCAGCGATGAATCCAGGATCACACCCAAGCTGCAACCTGCGTCTTCAGGGGGAGCATTTTCCCAACTTTGGCATCTCGGAGGTTGTGCTTGATTCCGGCCACAGGAGGTGCTGTCGCTCCTTTCTCTATGATGACGAGCTCTTGATCACAGACTTCCTCCTTCCTTTGATTGCCAGCATTTTTTGGTATTTCCTTTCTATGGTGCTGTAAAATACCTCCCCGCTTAAGTGGTGCCTAATTTCTCTACTCACAGCTCACAGCTGTCTTCAAACTGCTTAGGTGGACAGTGAGTTGCGCTGAAGGTCACATGTTCACCCCGGCCCGGGCTTCAAACTGCCAACCTTTGGATTGGTGTGATCTGTTGCTGCTGATTTTGGGAATCCATTGTCTTTTGTGCTGCTGGTGATTAACCAGCTGTGCTAAAGCTTGGCTCGCGTAATTCAAGATCTTGACCATTGTCTATAATACTGACTTCTGATACAGTTCAATTCCCTTATCTACAAAATCAATAACACTGCTCCAAAAAATACCCCACTGAAAGTATTTGTGGGCTTCTCTAGGTCCTGCTGTGTAATTCTACACTATGTTTCCAACTCAAATATTGTCTAAATATAGGGTTCCATTTTATCCATAGTTCCAGTAATCCATGGTGGATCTTAGTATATATTTTCCACAGATATGGAGCTATGGTGTTGGTCTTTGTATTGATAATTCCTCTGCCAATGGTGGATGCAGTTCTTTTTCCCATTGACTATAGCTATGATGCAGCTTGGTCCACTCTTGCTTTAGCTTGAAGTGGATCCTGAAATCTATGATGGGTATGGCTGTCATGTGGCTCTCTCCCTGTATCTTTTAGCTATTTCCCCTTTAACCAAGGAGACCTTTCATGGAGAGTATGTCAAAGCATTTAACCCCTGCAAAAGAAACTATTCCTTTTCTTTGCAAAACAGGAGCTCAGCAGCCTCCTCTTCCCAGAAGCATTTAATGCTGGTGTGTGTGTGTGTGTGTGTGTGTGTATGAGTGTGTGTGTATCTGTTGTGTTAACAGAGCATCTAATGTGACTAAATAGGACAACCTGCTCTCCCATCCCCATAAAAAATAAATGATGCGCTTTATCCGTTCTCTCAGCTCGGCCTCCCCACCTCCCTATGTGCTGCTGGCCACAACGGGGCAGCCTCTGTCCATCCCCCCACTTCAGGAAATCCCTTCCTTGGAGGAGGAAGGAGAGGGTCTCTTCTCAGGAGGGTGGGCTGACCAGCATATGGGGGGCTCTGGGCCCAGGCACAACAGACCAGGATTGCATTATTGTTGTTGTTGTGTTTAGGTTGGGCCAAGTGGAAAGGGGTGTGGGCATTGCACGGGGCGTGTGGAATCTGCGTAAAATGCAGCCAAGCAGCAGCTCACCCTTTTAAATATTAATCGTCCCTGTTTCTGCAATTTTGCCAATGCGTCTGGGCCCACCACTGTTGAATTTTTCATTAACACCACTCAGTTCCAACAGCATTTCACCCACTTTCCTGCTTCGGGAACCTACCCCCTCCTCATTTTCCTCCTCCATCCCTTCTTCTCTTGGCTTTGCCACCCAACCCCTTCTTCAAGGTTGATGGGAACGTCAACACCCAGAGCTTTCCCCCAGTATAAATGGCAAAGGATGTCCCATGTGATGGGGAAAGCGAGAACCAAGTCAACAAGTGGCCTCTTGCATAAAACAGAAGGAAGGTCAGGATGGGAAGTGCTGATGGGATCCAGGAGGAGCATCACAACCCAAAATCTTTGGAACTTCTAAGTGGACCAAGTCACAACAATTGGGCTTATAAATACTCATTATGCAAAGTGACACACATGACTGTTTGTCGAAATGAAGCTGGGTCTCTCTCTTTCTTGGAAATCTATTTTAGGGAGTCCATCTCCTCCAATCTTCTCAAGCTCTTTCAGATATCTGGGGACATGGCTTGTCTGCCCTCATGGATGTGAAGGTATATCCACAGACATTTATTTAATTTATTTACTAGCTGTACCTGCCACAAGTTGCTTTAGCCAACCTTCCCTTCCTCTTTCTCTCCTTTCTTTCTCTCCTTCCTTTTTTCCTTCCTTCTCTCCTTCCTTCCTTCTCTTTTCCTTCTCCCCACCCTTTTCTTTCCCCCCTCTTTCTCCCCTTTCTTCCTTCTCTAACTATTCTTGGACTGCAACTCCCAGCAGTTTTCCTGATTGATCTGTCTATCTACCAAGCTATCTCTATCTGGAGGATTGCTGGGAGTTGCAGTCCAGGAATAGGAAATTGGAAATATATAGGGAATGGGATGCTCTCAAAAAAAGCTTGCATTTTTGAAGCAGTGCATTTGGATCACCCTCCTCTCCTAAAGGGGCTGGTCTAGAGGATGCTGGGAGATGTAGTCCAAAAGAGAGCATGGATATGCTATTGTGTGTTTTGTTTGCCAGGGGGAGTCGTTTTTGCGCATATGCTGTAGCGTCTTTTTATTTTTTGGCTTTTGAAGTCCCTTCTGCTGTGTTGTTCAGTGGTTTTATGAGTGATGGTCACTTGTTGGCCTGATAGGTATATTGTGTCCAAATTTGATGTCAATTTGCTCAGTAGTTTCATTCACTCAGTCCAAAGGGGACTCAAGGTAGCTTTACATATAGACATCCCAAGCTTCTGTTATAGCAGTTTTTTTCTTAAAAACCATGGCTGATGGATCCTGTGCTGGTTTAAAGGCAAATCCACTCCAGGTGCGATTTTCCTGCTTCTTGGCTGGGGGTTGGACTAGATGGCCCACAAGGTCACTTCCAACTCTATGATTCCATGATTCTAGGTCCTAGCTGTGACTGAAAAGAAGCTGAACTCTGTCCTCTAAATAGATTTGATACCTTGGACAGCTCCTTCCAGCCTTTTTCAAAACCTATTCAATGCTCTTGAGAACTAGTAAAAATCATGCAATTGGCATCCATGTACTAGATCAGTGGGCCCCAACCTCTTTTTGACCAGGAACCACTTTGCTCAGGGACCATTTGAACAGGGACCGCTTTGACTAGGGACCACTCTCCAACATTGGTACCAAAAGGGTTACGAATAAGTTTTGGTCAACTTTAGGTTCAGTTTGGTTATTTGGGGTGCTGATTCAGAAGATTGCATTGGATAGACCACATCAGCTCTAGTTTCTAATACAGAACATATGCCAGCCAGTAGTCACCATCTGCTCGCCCACAGAAAACCATATTTAATAATCTAGAATCATAGAATC
>NW_026844478.1:13336621-13410260 GCF_025583915.1 Anolis sagrei ordinatus
CCTGTGGAACTCACTCCCGGGGGAAATTAGGGCATTAACATCCCTCCTCTCCTTCAGGAGGAAGGTAAAGACGTGGTTGTGGGACCAGGCCTTCGGGCAATCTAGACATGGACAACCAGATGGATAGGACTGACAAGACTGACAATTGTGGAATTGGAATTTGAACTATGAGATTGCAAAACGCTGACCGTCAATGAGGAGAAATTGTTTGGTTTTATTGCTTTTACTGGTTTTATGATTGTTTTCACCTTGCAAGAATTGTTGTTTCTGTTAATTGATGTTATTGCTAGAATTGCTGTTTTCTGTTAATTGATGTTATTTTGTCTTATTGTTGTTATGTGATGCGGGCATCAAATTGTGCCTTTCTTTTGTAAGCCACCCTGAGTCCCTTTCGGGGTGAGAAGGTAGAAGCAACCGAAATAAATAATAAATAAATAAATCTGCACTCAAGGATTTGGAATCCTGAGGTTTGTAATTTGGGGAAGCACCAGGATTCCATAGCACTGTGCTGTGGCAGTTCAAGTGGTGTCAAACTGTATTATTTCTATAGTGTAGATGCTCCTTTGGTGTGCCTCTAGCATGTAATGCTCAGTTTGGATACTTGTAAGGACATAAGTATCGTTCATGTACTTACCCATATGAATGTCTGTCCCCGGCATCTACTTTATCCCAGCTTCACCTAAAGCTACAAAACATTTTTTCTTCTTCAACAGTCAAAAGGAAACCAGTGTGCCGGTTTCAAGCGGGATCTGAAATACTTCCGTTTGTTGTTGTTGTGCTACTCGGGGAAAAAGTCATGTCTCTTTAAAATATCAAATGCAATAACTAGTCTTATTAGCGTAAGGCGCTCGCATTCCCCCCTCGCCTTATGAAAAATTCAGGAGGGTTGTCACCCATGTCTCAACTAGGCTCCGTGCTGGTTGGCTTTATTTATTGCACATTTTCATAAACATTGCATGAATTAAGTGTGCGCGCCGTATTAATGGGTTGCCGACACTCAGAGTCAATTCTACACAGCGGGCTGAAGGAACTCTGATGGGGCTTTTGGGATGTTCCCTCCAAGGTTCACAAAGGGATGACCCCAGATGTTCTGCTGCCTGAGGCAGAGGACAAGATAGCATCCTCCTCCACTCCAAGAAGAGAAGCCTACTGGACTACCACTTCTGTTTTCATTCCTCACTAAGAATGGCTTCCTCCTCTTCTTTTTCCCCCATTCCTTTCTCTTCCCTTCTCTCTCTTTCCTTCCTTCCTTCCTTCCTTCCTTCCTTCCTTCCTTCCTTCCTTCCTTCCTTCCTTCCCCTTTTCCCTTTCCCTTCCTTCATCCTTTTTCTTTCTCTTCTGCTTTCCTTTCCTTCTTTCTCTTTTTTTCTTTCCTTCCTCTCTTTCCTTCATACACATGTCACCTTTCTTTCCCAGTGACATCACAAAGGGTCACTTCACTTTGCAACAGCCTTTGATACAGATAGATGGAAAGATAGATAGACAGACAGATGGATAGATGGGTAGATAGAGTGTCCATTTAGGTTGTTCTGCTCCTTTCATGGCCCCCCAACCTCTAAATCAATACTTCTCAAGCTATCAGATAGTCACGCTATTACTTTTTCCAACCTGCCAGGTAAAGGTACAACCTGGGGATCACAACCAGACATAGTGAAGACATCTGCCCTTGCGCTTTGCTGCTCTGCTGCTGAATACGCATGCCCAGTGTGGAATACATATCACCACGTTAAAACAGTGGATGTGGCTCTTAATGAGACATGCCGCATTATCACAGGATGTCTATGCCATAAGCTGTCTGATAAATTATACTGTTTAGCTGGTATTGTACCACCTGATATCCATTGGGAAGTAGAGCCAGTGTTGAAAAAAACCACAGCATTGACATCTCCAGTCCACCCTCTGTTTGGATATCAGCCAGCAAGTCCATGCCTTAAATCAAGAAATAGCTTTCTAAGATCTACAGAGACTCTTGCAGGAACACCTCAGCAAACGAGAGTCCAAAAGTGGCAGGCTAAAATCCAGAACCTCAATCTGTGGCTGATAACAATAAAATAATAATTAAACTTTATTCGTATACCATCCTATCTCCCCAAAGGGAGATAGCGGTTTCCAACATGTAAGGCAAACATTAAATTGCAGGAAAGAAAACATATAGACAATTACATCAAGATAAATACATTCGACAATATAACACAACCTAATTAAACTTAGCAGACAAAATAACAACTGAAAACACCGGGACTGTGGCGCAGCTGACTGGGAGTCAACTGCATTAACTGACCGAAAGGTCATGAGTTCGAAGCCAGCCCAGGTCAGAGTGAGCTTCCAACCAATTTGTGTAGCTTGCTGTCAACCTTTGCAGACCGAAAGACAGTTGCATCTCTTAAATAGGAAATTTAGGTACCGTATATGCAAGGAGGCTAATTTAACTAATTTACAATGCCATAAAAATCTCCAGCAAGCATGCAAAGAATGAGGAAGTACTTCATCAGTGTCACAAATGGACGGTGAAGTGACAGCTCCCCTGGTGGCCAGAATACCCTCATCAAAAAAAAAAAAGCTGGAATGTTAAGTTGCCTCTGTGTGTCTGTCTATATATGATGCTTGTCTATGGCATTGAATGTTTACCATGTATAAGTACATTGTAATCCACCCTGAGTCCCCTGCGGGGTGAGAAGGGCGGAATATAAATCCAGTAAATAAATTTAAAAAAATTTAAAATACTTCTAAAACACACTAAAGACAAAAATATTAACAATCAAGGTGGTCAGTTGAAACATTCACACCTGGCTCCAGCAGACAAGAGTCCTTTGTCCCACCCTGGTCATTCTACAGATATATAAACCCTTTTTCCTACTTCCAACAGACCTCACTACCTCTAAGGATACTTGCCATAGATGCAGGCAAAACGTCAGGAGAAAATGCCTCTAGAACATGGCCATATAGCCCGAAAAAACCTACAACAACCCATTAACAATATCTTTCATTTGCCATCTGATACCAGATGAGAGAATCCCACTGGGTGACTTGTGAGGCGTTAAACAGACTGTGCTCTGGCACCACGAGAAGCAGAACCAACCATAAGAAATGGGGTCCACGACATGCAAATGTGGAGAAGAGCAAACCACAGACCACTTACTACAATGCGGCCTGAGCCCTGCCACATGCACAATGGAGGACCTTCTCACAGCAACACCAGTGGCACTCCAAGTGGCCAGCTACTGGTCAAAGGACATTTAGTATAATGCCAAGTTTTTAACTTTGTTTGTGAAGTTTTTTAATGCATTATAACTGTATTCTCCATTGACTTCTGACATGATAAATAAATAAGCCACATTTGTGCAACATTATTATTATATTCATTTGATTTCTTGGAAGTTTGCTGCAGACCGACAACCTATGGCTTGCAGGCCAGTGCCAGTCCATGGACCACCACTTTGAGTAGCACTCTTCTGTATTTTCTGCCTTTTGGGAGACTGCAGCCACAGCAGCTTCCTCTTCAAAGTGCACCTGGAGGCATTTCCAGAGGCTGTTCCTCAACTGTGCTTGATAGAACTGCGTCTTCTGATTCTGGGCAGCTTTCAGAAGGTAGCCCAGCGTTTTCATCTTCAAATGTTCAACGATCACTTAGAATCATTCTGAAAAAAGGCTGTTCCGTCCATAGCTTCTGATGTACAAATTTTTCATTGCTCTCCAAATTGCATTCCGCAAAGCATGAAATCCACAGTGATGGCCAGGGATCCTGAGTTAATCCTTGTCCCTGTTTTGGCCAGTGAACGCTGACCTCTCCCAGCAATGTGGAATTCTATGTTCCAATTTTACCCAATGCTTCTCAGATATACGTCAAACTACAGCCAGCCCTTGGTATCCACTAGGATTTTATCCCACCGCTCCTCACGGACACTCAAGTCTCATTGTTTACAATGGCATAGACAAATGGTGTCTCTGGTGTAAAATGGCAAAATATTTCAAGGCACAATTGAATGAGTCTATGGATACAAAACCTGTGGATATGGAGGATGGACTGATTTGGAGATTTGTATCTACAAAATGATCTATTCTACAACTCTCCAAGTAATCTGCAAGGCCAAATTTGCCATAGCTGCAAATTGTCCAATTTCACATTCTCAAACAAATGTTTCGGTATTTTAGCCCTGTAGTCACAGTGGCACAATGGGTTAAACCCTTGTGCCAGCTGAACTGCTGGCCTGAAAGTTGGCGGTTCAAATCTGCAAGGTGGGGTGAGCTCCTGTCTGTCAGCCCCAGCTTCCCATACAGGGACATAAAGAAGCTTCCCACAGGATGGTAAAACATCTGGGCATCTCCTGAGCAATGTCCTTGCAGATGGGCAATTGTCTCACACAGAAGTGATTTGCAGTTTCTATTATTATTATTATTATTATTATTATTATTATTATTATTATTGCAGTTTCTCAATTCGCTTCTGACAGGATTTTAAAAATTATTTTGCAGTTTCTCAACTCACTTCTGACACGATTAAAAAAAGTATTTTAGCCAAAACTATAATACAGTTTGACACTACTATAGCTCAATATTATGGAGCCATGGGACAGGTAGTTTTATGAGGGTTTTAGACTTCTCTGCTATAGAGTGCCAGTGCATCATCAAACTATAGCTCCCAGAACTCAATAGCATTGAGCCAGGACAGTTAAAGTAGTGTCAAACTAAATTCATTCTACAGTGTAGATGCATCCAAAGACAAGACCAAATTTCAAGACCAGCTTTGCTTAGTTCTTAAATTTGGAGTTATTGCACACTTGATAACTTCATTGGTGATTTTGTGATTTGAGCAAGAGTGTGAGTGAACAAACAGAGAGAGGGAGTGAAAGTGTGTGTATGTTGCGAACTAGAACTATCTATCTCAGCATTTCTCAACCTGGGGTCGGGACTCCTGGGGAGGTCATGAGGGGATGTCAGAGGAGTCTCCAAAGATAATCAGAAAATGGTATTTTCTGTTGGTCATGGGGGTTCTGTGTACCAAGATTGGTACAGTTCCATCACTGGTGGGCTTCAGAATATAAATCCCAGCAACTACAACTCCCAAATGTCAAGGTATATTTTCCCCCTAACTCCACCAGTGTTCACATTTGGGCATATTGAGTATTTTTGCCAAATTTGGTCCAGATACATTATTGTTTGAGTCCACAGTGCTCTCTGCATGGAGGTGAACTACAACTCCAAAACTCAAGGTCAATGCCCACCAAACCCTTCCAGCATTTTCTGTTGGTCATAAGAGTTCAGCTTGTCAAGTTTGCTACAATTCCATCGTTGGTGGAGTTCAGAATGCTCTTTGATTGTAGGTTAACTATATATCCCAGCAACTATAACTCCCAAATGACAAATCCCCTGAACCCCATCAGTATTCAAATTTGGACATATCAAGTATTTGTGCCAAATTTGGTCCAGTGAATGAAAAAACATCCTGCATATCAGATATTTACATTACGATTCATAACAGTAGCAAAATTACAGTTAGTAAGTAGCAACGAAAATAATTTTATGGTTGGGAGTCTTCACAACATGAGGAACTGTATTAAGGGGTTGCGGCATTAGGAAGATTGAGAACCACTGATCTATCTGCTATAGTCCATGAATGCAAATCAAGGCAGTTACTCTACTGGTCCCCTTACATTTAAATCTAATGGGTTTTTGAATATTCAGAATCAAAGGCACTCCACCACCAGTTGGAAAACGCCTTCCCCTCCCCATCTTGGATCCTGCACCTCATCCTTTCCTCTCCCTATATTATTTTATATTATTTTTAATATAACTGGGCTAATTCACCGGGGAAAGTCCAGACGGATAAACAGATGCCACTCACACAGGTTCTCTGGGAGGCCTTCCCATCATTAGATGAGGGTGAACTTTGAACCTGGGATCTGGAGTTTTTGTTTGCAGGAGGGAAGGAGAGCGGAGGCAAGGCCAGGGAAGGGCTGGGAAGGGGCCGGTGGCTTGACAGGGCTTCCCTGGTGGATTGTTGGCCTCGGCCAGCGCAGGAATGCTCTGGACATCAAATTGGCTCCAGTCACTTTGAAGCTCCCCTCACTCTTAATCTTCCTCTCCCCCGCCTTTTCTTTCTCTCTCTCTCTCTCTCTTTCTTTTGCTCCCTTCCCATCCATGAATCATTCATGTCTTTTACTTCTCCCCTCTGCGGCTCCCTTAAAAAAAAAGAAAGAGAAGAAGATGAAGAAGAAGCCGAAGGAAGAAAAAAAAAAAAGAAGGGCTAAAAGAGGGAAGGAAAAAAAAAGCTTTGCTCAGGCTTACACAAAGCCCAGCCTGTATTTATGTTCTTATTTCTCCGCACAGCTTATTATCGCCAGTGTTGAACAAATTACTTACACGATGTTTCCAGTGTGCTGGCAGCCCTCAACGCTCTTGGTGGGGCAAACTGTTTCATTTCCCATGCAAATGCCTGCTCAGGACAGCATGCTAACAGGCTGGGAGGATATTATTATCATTAATTCACCTTGTGTTCCCCAAAACAAGGTGCCAAGCCATGCCCATGGTCAACACGGGCACTTCAAGTCGTTTCTGACCCATGGAGGCCATAAGGAGTACCCACCATCAGAGGCGGCTCAACCCATTACGCAAAGTAAGCATTTGCAGTATAGTTGATTTTACTCAGGGGCGCTCTTGAGGCGCTCTTGGGGGAAAATAGACCTTAACATATGCGAGTTGTAGTTACTGGGATGTATAGTTCACCTACAATCAAAGAGCATTCTGAACTTCACCAATGATGGAATTGAACCAAATATGGAACACAGAACTCCCACGATGAACAGAAAATATATATCAGTGATTGGTTGGGGGAAGGGGTACCAAAATACTATTTGCTTACCGTTGAAAATTACCTAGGGACGTCTCTGCCCACCATGAGCCAATGTCTTGGCTGGATTTGTTCAGAAGGGGGTGACCTTTGACTTCCTCTGAGGCTGAGAGAGTGTGACTCTCCTAGGTCAGCCAGCAGGTTTCCATAAGTAAGGTTAGATAAGGTAAAGGTTTTCCAGTTGACATTAAGTCCAGTTGTGTCCGACTCTGGGGGTTGGTATTGGGACTCAGACGATGTTTGGCCTTGAATCTGTGATTGTGTTTCCGTCTCCTAATGTTTCTGGTTCTGATTTGGATAGTCAGTTTCATGTGATCAATGAGGATGAGGTGCAAAATGGAGACACTTTGGACAATAAGGTTACTGCAGACACTGATCGAGAGGGTTCAAGGGAAAGGTCACATTCTCATGAGAAAGCTTCTGTCAGAGCAAGGGAAGAAAGTTTACTTCCTTTTCCAGGCTCGAGTTTGTAAGATAGCTTGACACCTGATAGAGTAAATGAAGAGATAGATAAGACCAGTCACCGTCTGGAAATTAGCCAGAACCGTCGAGAGGCCCAATGTTTATGCAGATCAGAAAGAATTCGGCAGTTAAGGGCAAAAACTGGGGGAAGTAGCAACCAGTTTTTGGGATTTATAGAGGGCCCTTAGAGAATCTTCTTCAGATCAGGCATTGTTTGGAATCAAGCTCAAGTCTCGTGGAAAGTTCCTGTTTCAAGTGGCTTTGTCTCTAAGGATTTATGTAGCTTTTTATGTGGATTAGCACTTGAAAAGTGGTTTCCTTTGAAGGCTTTTGGATATTCACTGTATTGGATTATTTCTGCAAGCTTTTTGGACATTGCTAATATTCCTATGTTTGGACATTGCTTATTTTGCTGCTTTATTTTGGCTTTTTGCTTTTGGACCTCTACCTATTTTATAATCATCTCTTTTATTGGCTTGTTATTCTTCAATAAAAAGGACTCTTCCTTCATGCAAGGTGTGGAGTGTTAATGATTAGAGGGCCCTTGTTCCTGCTCTAGGGTACTACAGTTGGTGCTCAGCTCCATTTCTAAGACGAAGAGTCGGCATTGTCCGTAGACACCTCCAAGGTCATGTGGCCGTCTTGACTGCATGGAGCACTGTTACCTTCCCGCCAGAGCAGTACCTATTGATTTACTCACATTTGCATGTTTTTGAACTGCTAGGTTGGTAGAAGCTGGGGCTGACAGCGGGAGCTCACCCCGCTCCCCAGATTTGAACTTGTGACCTTTCAGTCAACAAGTTCAGCAGCTCAGCAGTTTAACCCACCGGGGGCTCCAAACCCCATAAGTAAGTAGGGTCTCAATTTCTAAATTTGTAGTCTACCCATCAGATGGAAAGTGCTGTGGTCTGCATTTCCAACTGGTAGAAAGGGAGCTGGACCAGATGATCCCTGTAATGGATTGGCCTACCTTACAGGGTTGGTGTAAAGGCAGTAGACAGGCCTGGCTTTGAAAAGTTAAGGAGAGCAGGGAGGTGGAGCGATCAGCCAGCTTCATAGCTGGAACTGTAGTCTGATTGGTTGATGAAGTTGGAGGGCATTGCTTAGCTACTGGAGATGGGCGGAGCCAGATGAAAAGCAAGGCGCTAAGGCAGCCATAATTTTCAGTTGAGAGTTTGGTATTTGAAGAGTTAGTTAGGAGATTTGAAGGGAAAGGAAGGAAGAGTTTTGGGAACTGTTTGTTAAGAAGATACCTCTTTGAGGAAAATAGTTAAACGTTTTCAGAGGGAAGGAATAACAAATTTAGTAGGCCTCTATAGTGTTAGAGGGCTGGTTTGGAAAGACAGTTCAAAAGGTTCAAAATAACCTGTTTGTATTCCTGTGTGTGGAACATTGCTTTTAAGAAACTCAAGTTATAAGACCATTCTCTGTAAAGTAAAACCTGACAGGGTTGTTGTAGGTTTTTCGAGCTATATGACCATGTTCTAGAAGCATTCTCTCCTGACATTTTGCCCACATCTATGGCAGGCATCCTCAGAGGTTGTAAGGTTTGAAAATGCCCACATTTCTAGAGAGGTGAAAAGAGACCGAGCACAGACAGTGTTCAGCCAGAATAGCTGCTAAAAATGCTGAGCTAATTGGGAGACACCCTAGCACCTCCTGTGTGGGGAATTCAGGGCGATAAATCAGTAGCAGGAGGAGTCAGCTTTTGCTGGTAACAACGACCCTGATACTGCTGTTTCACTCCTATGGAATCTGCTTTGTGTCTGCTGCTAAGAACTTAGTTCATCGTCCGTTGTATAATAGAAGACTGGTGTTTCTTTTGGGACTTCGTAAGAGACTTAAATTTGTGTCTGGACTAAGGCTTCCTTGCTTTCTTTTGCACTTTTCAATTCCATTTGCTTATCCTTTGTGTTTGCTGGAGTAAAGCATTTTTCTTTTACTTTCAAAATTGCCTAATGGCTGTTTTTTGAAGGGCAACTCAGGACACTGATCAACCCTACCTCCAACAGCTAAGAGTTCTTTCTCCCACCCTGGACATTATTCCACAGATATATAAACCCTGTTTTCCTAGCTTCCAACAGACCTCACAACCTCTGAGCATGCCTGCCATAGATGCAAGTGAAACATCAGGAGAGAATGCTTCTGGAACATAGCCATACAGTCCAAAAAACTTACAACAACCCTTGAATTCCGGCCATGAAAGCTTTCGACAATATGTTGAATTGTGCTCCCTTTTTGTGACACAGAAGTCAATCCCAATTCTATGTTCTTCTGTCTCTGGCAACAAATTTTCTGCTACAGACGTCATGCCCTGGAGCACATCTACTTTGTTAACCGAAGTATGCCTGCATTGGTACTCATCACTTGACAGTATTTTGCTTGCTAAAACACAGTGTCATCCTGTATTTATTCGGAGACAGCAAGCAAGCGTATTCAATACCTGGCAGTTGACAGCTGATAAGCGTTCCTATTTGATGTCAGTCAAACATAAAACAACCAGACAATGCCAACTAGCTTATGGTTCTTGAATTATACATTTTGAGTAAAATTACAGGTTTGAACGGAGCTGAAAGGAGAGATGATATAAAGTGCAAGGCGTAACAACCGAAGATGAAAAATTATGTGGCTGGCTAGCTGTTCCCATAGAACACAAGGAAGAAATGTTCTATCTTTGTAGCCTCTTTCTTGCCTTCAACTATCAAGAGAGTAGCAGAGACTTTTTTTTATTTTTGAGATACATTTTACAGCAAAGTGTCCTAACTTGTTCTTCCTAAATAAATAACAGTGATTACCTATCAGATTTTTTATACTTTTCTGAATTTGGTGACAGAGTCCTCAAGTGGAAAAAAATCTTCCAAATTATGAACAAAAATGTGTATAGCAAGGGGAAATGCGTACAGAAATGCCCATTGTTTTGCATATGAAATACATGATTTTGAGCAACTGTCATCCAGAGGACCTTTCTGATGTCCGTCCTTAGATTGTGGAATGATTTCCGGAGAGATTTGACAACTAAACAGGCTGTCAGAACTTAAAACAGAATTAAAGACTTATCTCTTCCAGCAGGCGTATCCAGTCAATTTTAAATGATCAATTATCAATTGATACTTTATTGGTTTGAATCATTGTAGTGTACATTCTAATTTTATGTCTAGGTTGTTGTAGTTCAGCCCATGGTTATGGCTGATACCGATGTAAATGGGGAAGTGGATCGTGGGAACTCTGGGCCTATGAGCCAACATGAGATTTTAAGACCTGAAAATGATCAGTCTGTATCTCCAGAAGGTAGTGAAGGTCACATTCCAGAGAGGAGTTGAGATGCTGCACTTGTTCTCTAGGGAAACGAGTTCAGAGGCTGAAATTCCAGGTGGAGAGAATAATGAGGTGCAAGATAATGAGCAGGTTGATAGGAGACATAGTTTCGTAAACTTTGAGCTGCTCAAACAAATCTCCGAAGGTGACAGAGCTTGTTAGAGAAGAGACCCATATCAGGAAGTCATGGGAGAAGGTGTGATTTCACGTGTATATTAGAGAGGCCAGCCAGTCTGGTCAACATTGAGTCCCCCCTAGGGGGTTGAGAAGAGTGGGGTAGAAGTACTCGAAATAAATAATAAATAAAATAATTGAGGCAACAGGTCTTGCCAAGTCCTAGTCAAGCTTTCCTTGGGAATTCTAGTTCCATGTCTTTGCTCCTATTTCATGCTTCCAAGTTTAAAGGATTGTTCCTGGATTTTTGTACTGCACTCTATGCTGCCTTGTACTTTCTGGTTTTCTTGTACTCCCGTGTTTTATGTCCTGTATTTTGGGATTTTGGATTATTCTTGTACCTTGAACCTTGTAGACTATTTTTATATGTATGAATTTTGAAATTTTTACTATTTTTTTGCTGCAATGCTTTTTATATAATCTTTAATAAACTGCTTTGCTGATTGAATTTGGACTGGAGTGTGGTGGTTAAGTACAGAGGTGTTTTCTAATCTGGAGTGCAACATAGGTGTTCCAATTGATGTGTTTTAAATGGTTTTACAATTTTATCTATTGTATTTCAATTACATTGCAATCACCTTGAGCTTTGGGGAGAGGCAAGTTAATAATAATAATAATAATAATAATAATAATAATAATAATAATAATGTATATAATAACATTGAAGGAGCCCCCAGTGGCGCAGTGGGTTAAAGCACCGAGCTACTGAGCTTGTTGACTGAAACATCACAGGTTCAACTCCGGGGAGCGGCATGAGCTTCCGCTGTCAGCCCCAGCTTCTGCCAACCTAGCAGTTCAAAAACATGCAAATGTGAGTAGATCAATAGGTACCACTCTAGCGGGATGGTAACGGCACTCCATGCAGTCATGCCGGCCACAAGACCTTGGAGGTGTCTACGGACAATGCCAGCTCTTCAGCTTAGAAATGGAGATGAGCACCACACTCCAGAGTTGGACATGACTGGACTTAATGTCAGGGGACAACCTTTACTTTTACTTATATAATAATATTATATAATTATATATTATTATTAATTATATATTATTAATAATTTTTATTAATTATGCTGATGTATACAATAATATTATATTATATTATTCTCATTATTATTGGTGATGAGATATATAATATTATGTAATAATATATAATTATTATAATTATGATTATTATTTTAAAGTTTCAAGAATGATATACACCTTATGAATTTATTTCTTAGTTTGATATAGAAATGGGATAAAATAGACTTTTGTTTGGATATACACACAACTGACACAGACTGGAAATAACTGGTTGCGTCTATCTTTTATGCCCCACAGGAAAGAATCCTCGGCAAAGGAGGAGATCCAAGGTGACAGATCCCAGCTGGAAGGGTCTGTAGGAGAGGAAAAGCTCAAGCCCTGCGGCAACCCTTCTCTAGGGACCTTGGAAGCTAAGGCAGAGCATGGAGTCTCCAGACAGAATCCTCTCCCTTTGGACGAAGAGAGCTTGGAAGACAGTTATGAAGCAGAGCTTACTTAAGTCCCAGGGAGAAAGGGCAACTGGAAGTTCATGATGTCCTGACAAAATGGTGGAGAGTGAAGTTGTTTTCTTGGCCTGCCTCAAGAGGATGACACCTCCTTCGTTGAAATCCCCTGTACCATTTCGACATCAAACTAACATTCTAAAACCAATCTGTATAGAATCATTGAGTTGAAAGTTGTGAAAGTTTCATAACGAAACACTCTTCCTCTGTCCCTTCCCTCCGAAATATCAATAGCATCTGCAACCAGAAGCCCGCAAGAGAACCAAGTATGGGCAGCCTTCGGAAGTCTCTCTGACCTATATAATATGTTAAAAATAAATCATTCTCTATTAATTATACATATTTAAACAGTTTGGATGCTCTTGGGTGGTCGAGTTGTAAAATGTTTACCATTGATGCTGATGGCTCCAAACCCCTGCTTCGACTCACGATGTATTTCAGTAGGTCCTTCCTTCCTTCCTTCCTTCCTTCCTTCCTTCCTTCCTTCCTTCCTTCCTTCCTTCCTTCCGTACAAAATGAAACATGAACAGAACAGCATCCCATGCTGGTTAATAAGGTAAAGGTTTTCCCCTGGCATTAAGTCCAGTCGTGTCCGACTCTGGGGGTTGGTGCTCATCTCCATTTCTAAGCCGAAGAGCTGGTGTTGTCCATAGACATCTCCAAGGTCATGTGGCTGGCATGACTGCATGGAGTGCTATTACCTTCCTGCTGGAGCGGTACCTATTTATCTACTCACATTTGCATGTTTTTGAACTGCTAGGTTGGCAGAAGCTGGGGCTAACAGTGAGAACTCACCCCGCTCCCTGGATTCGAACCAGCGACCTTTCGGTCAGCAAGTTCAGCAGCTCTGTGCTGACTTGTGAGGGTTTTTTTTTTAGTGCTAATGTTTATGTTTTTAAAAAATATTACACATTTTTGGAAGTGTTTTTTTTAAGCTTCTAACCAAACATATCTATTTTTCTATATATCTCTATATTTGAGCCCTGAATGCTATTGCAAGGATCAAAGAAGTGCAAAACCGAAGAAGAGCTGGCTATGCTATCTCTGTATTTCTTGGGAAAGGGCAAACAAGGTCTGTTCATTTTTTCAAAATTGTTCTAATATCCTTAGAGAGAGAAAACACTGGAAACATATGTTCACAGTGCTGGTCACTATCTATCTATTTACAAATGGACAGGCTGATCTTTCAAGGGAAAGAAACATATGCCCAAGGAGCACTGGATTTAAACAAATTTATACCTATTTGTGTAGAGATTTAGCTAGGACCATAGTTAGAGAGTCCATGCCTGGAGAGCATATACTAATCCAGGCCAGGACAGAGAAATACGCTCACCAGGTTGAAGATAAGCTACAAAGGTTATTATGATTTGACCAAAAGGATGCAAGTACAGCAATTTGCTTCAAAATGTATAGCATAAACATGCAGAGAAATAAATACAAGATATCTTATATAGTTTTGACAGCTATTCATACTTCCCGCTCCCTCCTGTGATTGGTCAGAAAAGGGGTTGGCTAGAATCTCTGCTGGGATTGGCCAGGAGGGAAAATAGTAGCCGGGGATTGGACCAATCAGCTTCAGAGAGGGCACAGTCTGGGGGGAAACAAATGGTAAAGATAAGTTGATGGCTGTCTAATGATCTCAATGTCCAGTTCTGTGCCAAACAAAGATATGGATCTTAAGAAACAAAGGTGGGTTGTTGTTTTTTTATCGTGTCAGGAGCAAGTCGCTTCTGGTGTGAGAGAATTGGCTGTCTGCAAGGACGTTGCCCAGGGGACGCCTGGATGATTTGATGTTTTTATCATCCTTGTGGGAGGCTTCTCCCATGTCCCCACATGAGGAGCTGGAGCTGATAGAGGGAGCTCATCCACCTCTCCCCGGATTCGAACCTGCGACCTGTATTCAGTCCTGCCGGCATAAGGGATTAACCCACTGCGCCACCGGGGGCTCTAACAAAGGTGGTGATCTTAAGTAATCAAGGGTTTGGCTGTCAATAAAAGAATTAAGAAATCCACATACTCTAAGCTTCAATTTCCAATTGAAGGAGCTGCAGTTTCATGTGAATTGCAGCAACATTTTGGACTTGTCTGACTGACAACGGAAGCCAGCAGCTATCTTCATACAAACACAGTGAATCTGATGATTATCTGGCTTGGGAAATAGCCAGAGGGATTTGCCCAACCTTTCCATTCCCAGGAGATTATCTGAACAGAGTCACTGAGAAGTCACATTTATATATATTTCATATATACAAAATAGATACTGTTCACAGTTGAAAGATACAAGTTACACAAAATAATAAAGTAGATGCAATTTATTAAAGGGTTAGATATGATATAGTCTGTGGGGGTATGGCTGCTGTTGGGTTGATTCTTGATCTTCTGAAGCCTTCAACTTGTGCAACTCCGGACCACTGGAAAGGGTTTTTTCCCCAGGGGGGAGGGGAATCATATATTTATTTGTGAGCCCTTGATGAACTATAAATCTTGGGGAGGAGAGCCATGGCCCGATAATATTGGGGTGCCAACCAGCAAACTGCAAAGAGAGGATGGAAGCAAGCAAACAGACCAGACTTCTGTACCACAAACCTTCAAGAGATGAAAAGATCCCTATTGTAGGCTTATTATAATTTGCTGTTAAATTTAGCTTCAACTTTTGGTGACCCTTTAAATGAGTGGCCTCCAAGGCAACCATTTATTAATAGCCCTGATCTGGTTTTCCAAACTCAGAGCTGTAACTTTCTTGATTAAATCTACCTATGATGTGGTTCTATGTCTTTCCCAACTTTAGCAATCATTATTGTCTTTCCTATTGAATCATGTTGTCTTATGATGTGCCAGGAATCATACTCTGGCTTCTAAGCCGAGTCCATGTTTGATTCACTCTTAGGCCCCTTTATTTGTGGCAGTCCAGGTCATCTTCAGAACTTCATAACTGCATTTCAAGTGAGTTGATTCTCTTCCCATCAACTTCTTTTGCTATTCAGTTACAGAAACGGGAAAATCCTATGGCATGGATGATCCTGACCATGGTATTTAATGATGAATAGTGGTGCAGACACCAAAATGATGTAGTCACAGGGGGTGGGGAACTTGGAGGTGTCTGCAAGAACCTTTTATCAACCTGGGGGTCAGGACCCCTGGGGAGGTTGCAAGGGGGTTTCAGAGGGGTCACCAAAGACAATCAGGAAACATATTTCTGCTGGTCTTAGGAACCCCTTTGACAGAGAAGGCTGAAGATCTCTCCACCTGTCCTTCTCTTCCTTTTTGGAAACAGACAGCAAATCCTCCCACCAAAAAAGCCCTCTTACACTGTGATTGGCTGGTCTCTCAGCCAAGGGGAGAGCTGTTTCTGAGACTCCAAGCAGGGAGGGGAGAGCAGGCATGCTTGGACATGGCAGCGTGGTGCACATGTGCGGGCGAGGGACAGTGTGCAAGGCTGGAGGGAGGCCCATGCCAGCAAGTCCCTTCAAGGCATGGGGGTCTGTGTGGGAAGTTTGGCCCAATTTTATTGCTGGTGGGGTTCAGAACCCTCTTTGATTGTAGGTGAACTATAAATCCCTGCAACTATAACTCCCAAATGTCAAGATCTGTTTTTCCCAAACCCCACCAATGTTCACATTTGGGCATACTGAGTATCTGTGCCAAGTTTGGTCTTGATCCGTCATTGTTTGAGTCCACAGTGCCCTCTGGATGTAAGGGAACTACAACTCCAAAACTCAATGTCAATGCCCACCAAACCCTTCCGGTATTTTCTCTTGGTCATGGGAGTTCTGTGTATCATGTCTGGTTTAATTCCATGAAGTTCAGAATGCTCTTTGATTGTAGGTGAGCTGTAAATCCCAGCAACTACAACTCCCAAATGACAAAATCAATCCCCCCTCCAACCCCACCAGTATTCAAATTTTGGCGCATTGGATATTTGTGCCAAATTTGGTCCAGTGAATGAAAACACATCCTGCTTATCAGATATTTACATTACGATTCACAACAGTAGCAACATTAGTTATGAAGTAGCAACAAAAATAATTTTATGGTTGGGAATCATCACGACATGAGGAACTGTATTAAAGGGTTGCAGCATTAGGAAGGTTGAGAAACACTGAATTATAGGATCAAAAATCAATATGAGTTTGCAACCCTTCCGCACGAAAACCCAGCCTTTAATTTCTGCTAAGATTAAAATATGGAGTGCCAGAAACCCTTGCAAAAATACTGAAAACCGTCCAGAACTACAATCAGATCCAGGATGACTTTCTGCTTTCTTCATTCTCAAAACAGGAGCAAGTTGGGTTCTCAGTGTCCTGCAAAGAATGCATTTGACTCCTAAGATGTGAAAGGGAGATGTTGTTGTGAATTTGTACTCTTCTGGAAGGTAAATGGAGAGATGGCTTCCTCCCAAGACTTGGGATGGCCTGGTTCTTGGTGGCAGACGATGGGGAACTAATGAGCCATTTAGCTGCTCTTGCTGAAAGACGTTTTGGACTGCAGATGCACCTGCCTGCCAGGATGGAGCCTGAAATGAATTCTGCTTAAGTGACTAGCTGAGAGATTTATGGGAAGAAGGAAGGACATATATTTCTCTTTACAGTTATTGCAAATCTGGGTAGGGTGGCAACAGTTCTTCATCATTGGCTGGGCTGAGTAGAACTAACTCCACACTTTACTGAAATAAGGTTTTCTCCTCCATCAGCAGATCTTGCTGCAGACTCTAGGGATGTGTTTCATCCTGGAGCAAATATGGCAGAAAGAAGGTATGGATACAGCATTGCAGACCCTTGACCTCCATTAAACTCCCTTGATCCCATTTATGGCCAATGGCTTTATTGGGTGGCAATTGCCAAAGCTCTAGTCCTAAAATAAAATGAAATAAAACATTTATGATTGGAATCCTATATTGGTGAAACATCTCAGGAAGTGTATATATATATACTAGCCGTCCCATGCCACACATTGCTGTGACCCACTCTGGTGGTCATGGGGGTTCTGTGTGGGAGGCTTGGCCCAATTCTATCATTGGTGGGGTTCAGAATGCTCTTTGATTGTAGGTGAACTGCAAATCCCAGCAACTACAATGCCCAAATGTCAAGATTCTATTTTCTCCAAACTCCACCAGTGTTCACATTTGGGTATATTGAGTATATGTGCCAAGTTTGGTCCAGATCCATCCTTGTTAGAGTCCACAGTGCTCTCTGGATGTAGGTGAACTAGAACTCCAAAACCAACGGACACTGCCCACCAAACCCTTCCAGTATTTTCTGTTGGTCATGGGAGAACTGTGTGCCAAGTTTGGTTCAATTCCATCGTTGGTGGGGTTCAGAATACTCTTTGATTGTAGGCGAACTATAAATCCCAGCAACTACAACTCCCAAATGACAAAATCATTTTTTTAGTGAAGGACATACATTAGGTTGTTAGGTGTTTTGTGTCCAAATTTGGTGTCAATTCATCCAGTTTTTGAGTTCTGTCAATCCCACAAACAAACATTACATTTTTCTGTGTATGTGTATGTGTATGTGTATGTGTATGTGTATGTGTGTGTGTGTGTGTGTGTGTGTGTGTGTGTGTGTGTGTATATATGGAAATTAGAACGGAATGTTTTCATAGCATTCATATCCTGTAGAAGTCTTCTGCTATGTTGCTCCATAGCATCGCTGGCCAAGTGCCTGATGCACATTAAGTAGTGAGGCACATTGGGTACTCTTGCTGGTGCCCCAATTCACTAAAAGAATTTCTTAGCCTTTCTGCTACTTAGCTAAGTATATGTGATATTATGTTAAGTAAAAGGTGATATAACAGTGTTTCTCAACCTTCCTAATGTTGCAAATCCTTAATACACTTCTTCATGTTGTGGTGACCCTCAACTGTAACACCATTTCCATTGCTACTTCATAACTGTAATTTTGCTACTGTTATGAATTGTGGTGTAAATATCTGATATGAAGGATGTATTTTCATTCACTGGACCAAATTTGGCACAAATACCTGTTATGCCCAAATTTGAATACTGCTGGGGTTGGGTGAGGGATTGATTTTGTCATTTGGAAGTTGTAGTTACTGGGATTTATAGTTCACCTACAATGAAAGAGCATTCTGAACTCCACCAATGATGGAATTGAACCAAACTTGGCACACAGAACTTCCATGACCAACAGAAAATACTGGGTTTGTTGGGCATTGACCTTGAGTTTTGGAGTTGTAGTTCACCTACATCCAGAGAGCACTGTGGATCAAACAATGATGGATCTGGATCAAACTTGGCACAAATGCTCAATATGCCCTGGTGGATTTGGAGGAACATAGACTCTGACATTTGGGAGTTGTAGTTGCTGGGATTTATAGTTCACCCACAATCAAAGAAGATTCTGAACCTCACCAAATAGAATTGGGCCAAACTTCCCACACAGAACCCCCATGACCAACAGAAAATACTGTGTTTTCTGATGTTCTTTGGTGACCCCTCTGACACCCCCTCGTAACCCCAGGTTGAGAAATACTGCTTTAATTCTATGTGTATAAAATCTAACAATGAACATACGTGTTTAACACCAACAGAATTGGGATTTTCTTCCCCTTTTGCAGCTGTCCTCCATGGCACCAGAAATGTGCTCTAAAGGTTCCCCCCATTCCCCAAAGTGGTTTCGCATGATCTGAAGGTTGCCAAATCTGGCAAAAGTAAGATCCAAACGATGTACTATTGGAATCTAGCCTACATTTTCTTGCCTGTAGCAATCACAGGATTGTCACAAGGCTTTCTGGAAAAAAATGTTGCTTTGTCTTGATGTATGACATTGACATCACAGCCCTAGATGTCTATATTTGGTATTCATGGCATATAGGTCTGAAGAATTGGGTATGAGCCACTCCTGGTTCATTAGGTGCTCTGCTATGGCTGACTTCTCTGGTTGAAGTAGTTTGCCATGCCTTTCATGTTCCTTGATTTGTGTTTGGGTGCTGCTTTCAAGAGAAAGGAGGAAACCTTGAAAATGAACAAATCTGGATACCAGTATTTAAAAAAACTTTAAAATCAGGACAATAAATAAATAACATCACACAAAAAAACTGGGGAATTCCAGACAGGAAACAATCAGGGCCAGCTAACACCTCCCAACAAAGGATTCTTCCAAGCAGGAGACAGCCAGGCTTTGAAGCTGCAAGGCCATTCAATGCTGATCAGGGTGACCAATTGCAACATTCACATTTGTGTCAAACAGACAAGAGTTCTTTCTCCCACCGTGGGCATTATTCCACAGATATATAAACCTCACTTGCCTAGTTTCCAACAGACCTCACAACCTCTGAGGATGCATGCTATAGATGTGGGCAAAACATCAGGAGAGAATGCTTCTGGAACATGACCATTCAGCCCAGAAAACTCACAGAAATCCAGTGATTCCAGCCATGATAGCCTTTGACAACACATTCTACATTATGTAGATAAAACAAAAATAATTAAAAATGGGCACAGAGCAGGGCTGGTGAAGGGCAGAATAATAATAATAATAATTATTATTATTATTATTATTATTATTATTATTATTATTATTATTATTATTATTTATACCCCACCACCATTGAAATCGAGGTGGAATTTAAAAGGGTCTGGCCCTGAAGGAGGGACCCTGCGGATCCACCAAAGAGGGCTCGCTACAATGGTGAGCAAAGAGAAGCCCAATCTAAAAGGTTTTTCCTAAGTTCCCAAAAGAAATCTCACCAAAGTTGAAGGAAGCAGCACCGAGATGGTTTTATTGCGATTCAGCTGAAAAGGATGCAAAGCAGCAATATTTCGCCAAGCTAAGCATACATGAGTACAAATAAAGGCAATTTTTATAGAAAAACAGAGTTGTCTGGTTTGAATCTCCCGCTCCCCACCCTCCACCCGGCTTGAAGGTGATTGGCCGGCGCCACAACAGCTGGGAGGGGGCTTGGGACAAGGGGATACAATGCATTCTTGAGTGGATTATGGAAACTCAGGAAATGTCCAAGGGGCTTGGCGAGTCCTAAAAGGCCTACGAGCTAAGCCTTACTATTGTCTTGTGAGTGATTACAATAAACATTGTTGTTGGCGATACCGCCATAATCCGGGTTCTCCTTTTATGCCAAGACAGAGGAACAATGGGGGGAAACTTAGGTGGATGTCTTTGTGAGAGGGGTTGAATGGGTGACAGGTCAGGAGAGGGGAAGCTTTCTGAAGGCTTCCCACTGTCCTATTGAAAAGTAATCAAAGTTTGCCAAGTGGCCGTTTCCCCTGGTGGCCAAAACCTCCGAAGCCAGGGGGCTCGATCCTTTGTTATTGACCATGCAATTAGTGTCTTTTGATAAGGGTTCTATCAGCTGTTAATTCCTTCCTTTCCAGGTTCCAGGTGGCTTCCTTATATTTTTATAATTTTTTTTCAAAAGGGGAATGGGGCAAAAAGGATCAGGAAAAGGTCAGATACACAGGGAGAAAGTATGAAAATATAGAAATCATGATACAGAGTATATACCCACCTATCCCCCCACCAGAGTCCCATAGAAGTTCAAGAGAGCACATAAGTGTAAAGGGAGGTGGTTTCTCAGTAATAAATGTGCTACCTTCTGCTATATATGAAACCTAGGGCATAAAACCTTGATTAAATGTACACACTATCTAACATGGGAAGGGTCCTTGTTGTTGTTAGTGTCTTGGCAAATTGACCAAGGCTTAACCCTTATTATCCAGTCTGGTGTCCTTGTCTTTAGCAAAACTATAAGTTACTATCTTTTATTTGGGGGGGAGGGGGGTCATGTTCGACTTCACCATCTCCCCAAATGGATTTGGTGCACCTAACATGAGGCACATGCAGATGACACCACTCTGATGGCCGAAAGTGAGGAGGAGCTGTGGAGCCTTCTAATCAAGGTGAAAGAAGAAAGTGCAAAAGCCGGGTTGCATCTAAACATAAAAAAAACCAAGATTATGGCAACAAGAATGATTGACAACTGGAAAATAGAGGGAGAAATCGTGGAGGCCGTGACAGACTTTGTTTCTTGGTTTACTACTTGTTATATTCAGCCAGGAAATCAGGAGACGCTTACTTCTTGGGAGGAGAGCAATGTCCAATCTCAATAAAATAGTGAAGAGTAAAGACACACTGGCATCAAAGATCCGCATAGTTAAAGCAATGGTATTCCCCATAGTCACCTACGGATGTGAGAGCTGGACCATAAGGAAGGCTGAGCAAAGGAAGATAGATGCTTTTGAACTGTGGTGTTGGAGAAAAATTCTGAGAGTGCCTTGGACTACAAGAAGATCCAACCAATCCATACTCCAGGAAAGAAAGCCCGACTGCTCATTGGAGGAAAGGATATTAGAGACAAAGATGAAGTACTTTGGCCACATCATGAGAAGACAGGAAAGCTTAGAGAAGACAATGATGCTGGGGAAAGATGGAAGGAAAAAGGAAGAGGGGCCAACCAAGGGCAAGATGGATGGATGGCATCCTTGAAGTGACTGGACTGACCTTGAAGGAGCTGGGGGTGGTGACGGCCGACAGGGAGCTCTGGCGTGGGCAGGTCCATGAGGTCACGGAAAGTTGGAGACGACTGAATGAATGAACAACAACAACAACAACAACATGAGGCCAAGCCCAGGAGAATTACAATAAAGCAAAGTACATATAAACAAAACAATAACATCAAATAAAATACTTAATAACATAGTAATGAAATGAAAAAAAAAACAAATGATAAAATGGTAATAGAATTAGACAAAAAGAGTGAGGCCCATGAATAAAAGACCCTAGAAACAGACTGGAGGATGGCCCTTGGATAAGAGTCCTACCGACCCATCCCTTTCATCCAATGAACCAAGGAGAGATGGATAAATAACCCGGCTTTTGATATAAAGTAACTTCCCACATTTCTGCCTCTGCAGTTTCACCGTCGAAGGAATGAGACAAGCATCGAGGAGATGTTGTGCAAAGCTCCTCCGAGCCAATTGCAAAGTGTCTCAGGCCAGTCTGGGACAAGAGCGTCTGGAAGCCTTCCTGAGCTTTTGAAGGGAGGCAATGAATACATGACTGATGATGATCCCAAGCTATCGATTTTAGGCTTGAGCTTCCCTGCCTCCTCTGACTCGTTAGCTTTGGATAAAGGCTAAAGTACAAGCTAATCTGACTCGATTTTAGATCAGAGATGGACACATTTAAATAAAGCCTCCACTCTCTCTAGTCTTAATGCACTGCTTAATGGGTCATCTGCATGGCTCCAGGGGATTCCAGGACCGAGGCGGCGGAGGAGGAGGAGGGAGAAGTGGACTATATTAGCAGGAACCGCTGAAATTTCTCTAACATGATGGCCGTGGTAATTTCTTTCCTTTTATGCAAAAGAGGATATGGCTCTGAGCTGAAGTTTTAGCCGGATCAAGAGTCTTTCTTGAATGGAGATATTCACTTATGCATGGATTCGGTTATCCTTCACATTTCTATCATCCGTTCCAAAGGATATGATCTAAATAATTTTCGACACACTGGTTTTATCAGTGTCTGGACTTATCTACACTTTTCTGTAGATGGGATGGTGCAGAGAGGCTTGAGTATTATTTATTATATCAGGAGTGAACCAAGGGTACAGTTGTAAGGTATTTAAAAAGCAAACAATAACAACAACAAAACACAAAGTTTGCAAACTTGGCATTCTATTAAATGCCCTTTGACTTGGAGTGCCTCTGGTGTTGCCATGAGAAGGTCCTCCATTGTGCATGCGGCAGGGCTCAGACTGCATTGCAATAGGTAGTCTGTGGTTTGCTCTTCTCCATGCTCACATGTCGTGGACTCCACTTTGCAGCCCCATTTCTTAAGGTTGGCTCGGCATCTCGTGGTGCCAGAGTGCAGTCTGTTCAGCACCTTCCAAGTTGCCCAGTCTTATGTGTGCCCAGGTGGGAGTCTCCCATATGGTATTAGCTATGGATTGAGGTTCCAGGTTTTAGCCTACCACTTTTGGACTCTTGCTTGCTGATGTATTTCTGTGAATGTCTCTGTAGATCAGGGGTCCTCAAACTTTTAAAACAGAGGGCCAGGTCACAGCCCCCAAACTGCTGGAGGGCCAGATTATAATTTGGGAAAAAAACATGAATGAATTCCTATGCACACTGCATATATTGTCGTGACCCACAGAACACAGAATGTCTTAAACAGCAGTTGAGGTGCAAAATAGTAGTATTTTAATGCAAAACAAACTTAAGGCACTTTAAAAGTCAGTGCAAACAGTTCAAAGGATGTTTTCAAACAGGAACACAAAACGCTAGATAAGCAGGCTTGAATTGCAGCCAAGAAATAACAGGAGATACGATGAACTAGGAGCAGAATACAAAACAAACAGTCTTTAAGGGTTGCAAGGCATGGAGCAAAATCCGGTAGGCAAACCTGTAGTCAGTCAGTTCCAAGGGTCAAGAAGCCAGATGTACACTCACGAGCGAAGGTTCCAAGGTCCGAGCACGGCAGGGAAAACAGGATACTGGGAATCCAAAACAAGATTAGGCAGAGAACAACACGAAACAACACTTTGTCGTCTGCAAAGGAATAGGTCCCAGAGTGCTCATTTTATTCACTATCAGAAGAATGAGATTCATTGCTTGCATCTGATTCTGCTCCCGCAGCTGAAGCATCTACACCACGCCAAGCCTGCCACCTTTGCTCTAGTGCCTGATCCTGCCAATCAGTACTCTCATTCCCATTATCCCTAAAACCTTCAAAATCATCACTTGATGTTGCTTGATTGCAAATGACTCTAATGTTCTGAACCAGAGTCCAGTCTACAGCCTCCTCCAACTCATCCTCACTATCACTGGAGTTATCTGCTGTGTCTCTAAGCCTCTTAGACATAGTGTCACTCTCACTGCCAGAATCACTAGCCACTCTCTTCACTCCCCTGTAATCTGCTTCCATAGCCTCCTCTGGCCTGAATCCTGCAAAGTCTTCTTCATCACTGGGAGCCAGAAAGATGTCACGAATGCGTTTCAGCTGGCGCTGATTCTCCTCTGTTTCTGCATCACTCCTTCTTCTTCTCCTACTACTAGTAGTAGGTATGGTGTCAGAATGCTGACTCACAACATATATCTTATTTGTAGTGCAAAAAAACCCACTTAAAAACAATACAATAATTAAAATGAAGAAAATGTTTAAGAAATATAAACTTATTAGTATTTAAATGGGAAGTGTGGGCCTACTTTTAGCTAATGAGAAACCACGAAAAAGAACAAAATTTGGCTACCAGTATTTTAAAAACTCTAAAATTAGGACAGTAAATAAAGAGGAACACTAAATAACAGGGAATTCCTGACATGAAACAATCAGGGCCAGCTAACACCTCCCAACAAATGATTCCCCCAGACAGGAAGGAGCCAGGCTTTGAAGCTGCAAGGTCATTAAATGCTAATCAAGGTGGCCAATTGCAACATTCACACTTGCTTCCAAAAGAGAAGAGTCCTGGACATTACACAGATGTAATGTGAGTACTGGTGGAGTTTGGAGAAAATAGACCATGACATTTGGGAGTTGTAGTTGCTAGGATTGATAGTTCACATACAATCAATGAGCATTCTGAACCCCACCAACAATAGAATTGGGTTAAACTTCGAACACAGAACCCCGATGACCAACAGAAAATACTGTGTTTTCTGATGGTCTTTAGTGACCCCTCTGACACCTCCTCGTAACCCCCCAGGGATCCCAACCCCAGGTTGAGAAATACTGCTTTAATTCTATGTGTATAAAATCTAACAATGAGCATACGTGTTTAACACCAACAGAACTAGGATTTTCTTCCCCTTTTGCAGCTGTCCTCCATGGCACTTGTCTAATTTCCAACCTTCCTTAGGAAGGTCTAGTTTCCAACAGACTCACAACCTCTGAGGATGCCTGCCATAGATGTGGGCAAAATGTCAGGAGAGAATGCTTCTGGATCATGGCCATACAGCCTGGAAAACTCACAGCAACCCAGTGGTCCCAGCCATGAAAACCTTCAACAACACAGTATTCAGATTCTTAAACGGGGGGCCTACACAACAATGCTCCTAGGCCTGTCCCATCTGCCAAGTCGGTTCAAGTTCTTTCTGACTGCACCAACTCTCCCCATCTTCATCTTCCTCCTCCTTGTTCTTTTCTTCTCTGAGCAATTCTTCCCGTCCTCTTGCATTCTCCACCTTGCTATTTCAATTATTTAATTTGTGTGTGTGCACAGGCTCACACACTTTTTCCAGCCCCGGAAAGCCGAATGTCTTAAATACAAATCATTCTCCAAATCATTCTGCGCAGGACCTCGCCGCCCTCGCCGGAGCACCGGGGCTGCGGGATAATGAGCTCTGCAGAGAGTTCGCTCCGATATTGCACACCCCCTTTAGGAGGGAATAGCATGGGAGAGGGAGCAAGGAACAGAGGGGAAGCAGGGGGGAGTTTTCTGCCTCTGATTAGGAAAAAGAAGAGGGAGACCCCTGTCCTTCCATTCTTCCTTCTGTATTATCTTTTCATGTTCCCTTTTCTCTTTCTCTTTGCCAGGCCAGGGAGCCAATACAGTGTTGGCCTGTCTCAAGAAAGATGAAGTGTTGTGCAAAAATTGGCCATCATCATGGTCGAGCCACCTGGAGCATAATGCTCCAGATTGGTCCTGGCTTAAGTGGCCAGTGTAGACATCTTTTCAGTTGCATCTGATTGCTATGCTGGAGTAGATGATGAGGCGGAATGAAAATCACATGTAGTTCACATCTTTACCAATCTACTTACTAAAGAAAAGATATGCCACGCAGGTGATCAGTAAATAATAAGGTGTCTGCTCTTTGTTTTGCAGAGCAACATATATATAGTCATGAGAAAAGTTGCATTGACTCACACAATGTCCTTTGAGAGATTCAAATGGTCCTTAGGTGTCCATGTAAGAGATCTCCTTCCAGCAGCCAAGAAGGAAAAATACAAACCTGTCTTGGCAAGTTTTGGAGGTCAACCTGTGATTGTGTTTCAGGATCAGGGTGCTTTGGATGTGATATCAATGAGTTGCAGGATGAGTTTCAAGATGGTAATGGTTTGGCCAGGGATACTGATGCAGAGAATGACCAAGAGATCCCAGTTCAAAGTGTAGTTTCCCATGAGAATGTCCCTGAGGGGTGTGTGGATGGTGGTGTGCTTTCTGAATTGTTACCAGAGAGTTCCCATGATAGGGAACATGAAAACAGCTCGGCACCTGGCCCAGCTGCAGAAATTAATGAGCAAATAGATAGAAGGAAGGACATCAGTCAAAACAGGAGAGCCGAACCGTGGCTTTGGCGGTCTGCCAGGCTCTGAAAGAAAAAGATAAGAAATTCTCAGCTAAAGCGAAACCAGTTTCTGAATGCTAGAGACATAGCTCATGAGAAGATAAAAGTCCCATGTACAGGATATATAGTCAGATGAAGCATTGTTTGGAATCAAGTCAAGTTCTCGTCCTTGTTCATGGAAGCTTTGCTTGGAAAATTCATGTTTTAAGTGCCTTTTTTCATGGTTTTGGTCTATGCTTCTATATTCATGCCTTGGATTCATGTTTCCTGATTTCTTGGATTTTATTTGGGGAGTTTTGACTTTGTTTTTATGGACTTTGCTGGACTATTACCCTGGACTGCTTTGTTCCTGCTTATCTTCCTATATAATTGGATTTACCTATTTCTTGAAAGTGTTTTTTTTTTACCTTACTGCTTTTTAATTATCTTCAATAAAAGGATTGTTTTCCATCCAACGGAGTGGTGTTTAAAGTCAGAGGGCTTTTCCTGTCCTGGAGTGCAACAGCAAGCTCCTGCACAGAAAAATTAAACATATAACTGTTGCCAAAACTCCCAGGCTCGGCTAGCTTCTGGACGTGGCCCAACCTATCAGTTTCCTGCTTTGTATTTTTCAGTCAACACACTCACCAACTGATTTTTATATGCTACAACAGATGAGTGGATTTATACATCCAGAGTCTGCTAGACGGGAAACCCACTGTATCCAAAGTCTAGAAGTCCACAAGTGATGGACTCTCTTTTATTTTCAAGGAGAAAGCATTCCCTTTTGGTAATAGTAGACACTTCTTCTCAACTGAGCACTAGTGATGAAAATTCTCAATTTTGCCATTTTCATTATGGAAAGAATTAGGCTTTTGTAATCTCTCTCTTTCTCACACGCACTGACACACATGTGAAAAATAAAAGAGAGCCCATCTCTCACTGCCGCCTTCAAAACCGCTGTCAGCAGGAGCCATCGAAACAGTTTAAGTACAAAATGAATTGTTTTAATATTTAATCAGTTTCTAATCGGCACGGGAATCCCCATCGGAGGCACGGTTCAGTCGGAAGGCCAGTCCAAGGCAACACCCTCTACCCACTTGGCCAAACATCCCCAACAAAGGAGACTCCTTTGCAGCCCCAAGTACGTTCCTTGCTTCTGAAACTTGGAACAGCAATCCTTTCTCATGGCACATCATTCTCAATCTAAAAGTGAAGACAAGTTTGCTGAATATTCAGACAGTTGGCCCAAATCAAGATTTCAGCTTTGCAACACGTGGTTGAGACCATATGATTTAGAGGTTTGCATGTTGGGTGAGGTCATTGCAAAACCAAGGTTCAACTCCCCACTCAGCCATTGAAATTGAACTTGCAGGTGAAGTCAGATGAGCCCCAAGGAGGTGAAGGCAAACCCCAGCTGAACATGTCTTGACAAGAAAATGCTGTGATAGGGTTGTAATATGTCAAGTTTGAGGACATATGGCAACAAACAAGCCCTGAACCATTCAAACAGTGGAATAGTGCAAACTCGCTATTCCACTAAAGCAATGCTTCCCAACCATTGTAATGCTGTGACCCCTTAATACAGTTCCTAGTGTTGGGGTGACACCAACCATAACATTATTTTTGCTGCTACTTCACAACTACAATTTTGCTACTGTTAGGAATCACCGTGAATATATCTGATATGCAGGATGTATTTTCATTCACTGGCCCACTTTTGGCAAAAAATACCCAATATGCCCAAATTTGAATACTGGTGGGCTTTGGGAGAGGGTGTTGATTTGTCATTTGGGAGTTGTAGTTGCTGGAATGTATAGCTCAGCTAAAATCATAGAGCATTCTGAACTCCACCAATGATGGAATTGAACCAAACTTGGCAGAACAGACCTCCCACGACCAACAGAAAATCATGGAACAGTTTGGTGGGCACTGACTGAGTTTTGGAGTTGTAGTTCACCTACATCCAGTGAGTGCTGTGGACACAAACAATGATGGGTCTGGACCAAACTTGACAAAACTTGTGAGTGCTGTGTGGGAATTCTGTCCCAATTCTCTCATTGGTGGGGTTCAGAATGCTCTTTGATTGTAGTAGTAAAGGTAAATGTTTTCCCCTGACATGAAGTCCAGTTGTGTCTGACTCTGGGGTGTGGTGCTCATATCCATTTCTCAGCCGAAGAGCCAGCATTGTCCGTAGACACCTCCAAGGTCATGTGGCTGGCATGACTGTATAGAGCGCCATTACCTTCCCACCGGAGTGGTATCTATAGATCTACTCACATTAGCATGTTTTTGAACTGCTAGGTTGGCAGAAGCTGGGGCTGACAGCAGAAGTTCATGCCACTCCCCAGATTCGAACCTGCGACCTTTCAATCAACTCAGCAGCTCAGCGCTTGAACCCACTGCACTACCGGGGGCTCCATCTTTGATTGTAAGTAAACTATAAATCCCAGCAACTACAACTCCCAAATGTCAAGGTCTATTTTCCCCAAACTCCACCAGTGTTCACATTTGGGCATATTGAGTATCCGTGCCAGGTTTGGTCCAGATCCATCATTGTTTGAGTCAACAGTGCTGTCTGGATGTAGGTGAACTGCAACTCCAAAACTCAAGGCCAATGCCCACCAAACCCTTCTAGTGTTTTCTATTAGTCATGGGAGTTCTGTGTGCCAAGTTTGGTTCAATTCCATCATTGGTGGAGTTCAGAATGCTCTTTGATTGTAGGTTAACTATAAATCTCAGCAACTACAACTCCCAAATGTCAAGGTCCATTTTCCCCAAACTCCACCAGTGTTCACATTTGGGCATATTGAGTATCTGTGCCAAGTTTGATCCAGATCTAGCATTGTTTGAGTCCATAGTGCTCTCTGGATGTAGGTGAACTACAACTCCAAAACTCAAGGTCAATGCTCACCAACCCTTCCTGTCTTTTCTCTTGGTCATGGGAGTTTTTTGTGCCAAGTTTGGTTCAATTGCATCATTGGGGGAGTTCAGAATGCTCTTTGATGGTAGGTGAACTATAAATTGCAGCAACTCCAACTCCCAAATGACAAAAGCAACCCCCTGCAACCCCACCAGTATTCAAATTTTGGCATATTGGGTATTTGTGCCCTGGAAGTGAAAGTGGAATCATAGGGCTATGACTACATAGTCTGAAAGGACCCCAGGGATTCTGAAATCCAAAGGATAAGTGCATTTCCATCCACATTGTCTAGGAAGTAGGAAAGTGGTTTATGAAGGATGAAGTTGTCTGGTTTTTAAAAGGTAAACAATTCTCCAATCTCTGTACCGCTGTCTCAAAGGTTTCCATCATGAATGGGCAGACTTCGAGAGAAATCAGAGGAGTGGGTTTTAATCCAAACTGAAAATAAGCTTGCCAAGGTGCTGAATGTGTTCGGGATCTACTTTTGGTTGACATGGCTATGGGGAGAGGGCACATTGCCTGCGTTTGAAGTATTCTCTAGCACAGATTAATAACCCCTTCCATATATTGATATTGGTCAGCACTTTAATCCTGTAGCACTTTAATATTGAAATCTCCTGTAGTTCTGTCTGCTTTCTACAATGCAAAGTTGCACCTTCATTTCTTTATTTATCGTATTGATGTCTTGCCCTTTCACCTAAAATGCTTGCGTGTTCCGATGAACCTGTAGGCACAACAACTGGAGTCGTGCACTCCCAGGAGTGGCTGCGGGGGAGGTCCCAGACCAAGCACAGTCCGAAGACCCAAAGACCTCAACGGCGGAGCAGGCGGAGGATAACATGGCACATGTTACAACGGCTGTGAAGGCGGAAGAAGGCTGCAACAGACTGAGAAGCCACGGTCATTGTGTTAAACTACATCACCAGTGGAACCTCACTCTGTGAAGTCTGTGTGTTGATCAGTTGTGCACTGCCCTCCACACATTAAAAAAACCCACGCACAGGCGTCTTCCAAAGAAAATAAAAACAAACCAACCAAAGTCCCATGGCGATCAGCGAGTGGCGACGGGGGCAGGACTGTGAAATCTGGAAGCCCCTAGTCACAGACTGGCACATGGGCGGTGGGTACGGACTCAGTCGTTCTACCTCAAGGTCCGAGGCAGTTGAGTAGTTCGGCAGCTGTATCCGCGACTGAGCAGCCCTTTTGAGGACCCACTCTGCTCACCCCACATGGGGAGGGGGCTAGAAAAGGTGCCCTAAACATAGTCTGCCTCACTTATCCCTGACTGGACTGCCGCGTCCAGTGGGGTCACCACCCTGCGGCCAAAAAAGAAAAATGAACTTCGGTACGTGGAACGTACGGACTCTGATGGACAACAGCGGCAGTGAACGCCCCGAACGCAGAACTGCCATCATTGCAAGGGAGCTGGGACGCTTCAACATCGACATAGCAGCCCTTCAGGAGACCCAGAGAGCAGGAGAGGGACAGCTGAAGGAAGAAAAAGGAGGCTACACCTTCTTCTGGAAGGGACTGCCCGAAAAAGACCAAAGAATGCACGGAGTTGGCTTCGCCATCAGAAATGATCTGATGAAACATCTGTCCGAAGCACCCACTGGCATCAACGAACGACTCTCAACCCTCCGAATCGATCTTGCCAAAAACCAACGGGCAACCATCATAAGTGCCTATGCACCAACACTAGATGCTGACGAAGACATCAAGGAGAAATTCTACTGTCAGCTGGACAACGTCCTATCGGGGATACCTAAGGAGGACAAAATCATCCTCCTGGGGGACTTCAATGCAAGAGTTGGGCGAGACTTCGACCTGTGGCCAGGAACCATCGGAAAAGACAGGGTTGGAAACAGCAACTCAAATGGCATCCTGCTTCTCACCAAATGTGCGGAGCACAACCTTGTCATCACCAACACGCTCTTCCGCCAGAAAAACAAGTTCAAGACATCATGGAAGCACCCCCGGTCAAAGCATTGGCACCTCTTAGACTATGTAATCACACGTGCCAGAGACTGCCGTGACGTGCTCCTCACAAGAGCCATGACAGGTGCTGACGACTGCTGGACTGACCACAGGCTAATTCGATCCTCGATGGCTATCAAGATCGCTCCCAAGCGCAGACTCCAAGGAAGGAAGACAAGGCGCAAAATGAACACCCAAGCCCTTCAAGAGCCCTCCAGACGAGCCCATCTCCAAACAGCACTCAAGGACCATCTACCCACAGTACACCCCGAAAATGTTGAGGAACATTGGAACAAACTGAAGACCTCCATCATCCAAGCCTGCGAAGAAACTATTGGATGCCAAGCCAAGAAACATCAAGACTGGTTTGATGAAAATGACATCGAGATCCAACAGCTAATTGACAAGAAAAGGAAAGCCTTCCAAGCATGGCAGAGAGACATCAACTGTGCTGCTAAGAAAAAGATCTATGTTAGTGCAAAAGCTGAGGTCCAAAGAAGAACAAGAGAACTCAAGAACATCTGGTGGACAAAGAAGGCTGAAGAAATCCAACACCCTTGATGCTCAGGGATTTTTCAAAGCCAAAAAGGTCATCTATGGACCAAGAAATCATGGCATACAGCCACTACGCTCATCAGATGGACCCAAACTTCTGAAGGACAAAACATCAATTGCATTACGTTGGAAAGAACACTACTACAGCCTCCTGAATCGCAACTCCAATGTGGCAGAAGAGGTCCTCTCATAAATCCCGCAACAACAAACCAGGGATGAGCTTGCAGCACTGCCTAGTTTGGAAGAAGTCAGCAATGCCATCAGCCAACAAAGAAAATAACAAAGCCAGCAGACCTGACGGGATCCCTGCTGAAATCTTTAAAGAGGGAGGACCTGAGCTGACACTCCACCAGCTCATAGAAAAAGTGTGGGTGACCGAGAAAATCCCAGCAGATTTCAAGGATGCCACCATCATCACCCTCTTCAAAAAAGGGGAAAGAACAGACTGCGGAAACTATCGAGGTATCTCCCTTCTAACCTCCGCTGGGAAAATCCTCGCAAGAATCCTTGGAAACCGCCTTCTGCCCCTCTCAGAAGACACCCTCCCAGAATCCCAGAACGGCTTCCGCCCCTCCAGAGGAACCGTGGACATGATCTTCACTGCACGACAGCTCCAAGAAAAAGGCAGGGAACAAAACCAACCTCTGTACATGGCATTCATCGACCTTGCAAAGGCATTCGACACAGTGAATCGCAGCGCTCTCTGGACCATCCTCCAAAATCGGGTGCCCTAACAAATTTGTGAACATCCTGCGGCTCCTCCATGATGACATGATGGCAACAGTCTTGGACAGCATGGCTCCCAAAGTGACCCATTTAAGGTGGAATTCAGGTGTCAAACAGGGATGTGTTATTGTCCCAACTTTATTCTCCATCTTCATCGCTATGATACTTCACCTTGTTGATGGTAAGCTTCCCACTGGAGTGGAAATCATCTATCGGATGGATGGCAAGCTGTTTAACCTCAGCAGACTGAAAGCCAAAACCAAGGTTACAACAACATCTGTTATAGAACTCCAGTATGCTGATGACAATGTCGTCTGTGCGCATTCAGAAGAAGATCTACAAGCCACTCTAAACACCTTTGCAGAAGCATACGAGAAGCTCGGCCTGTCATTGAACATTGAGAAAACCAAGGTGCTGTTCCAGCAGTCACCATCCAACCCCTCTCCAATGCCAGTGATACAGCTTAATGGTGTAACATTAGAAAATGTTGATCATTTCCGCTACCTTGGCAGCCACCTCTCCACCAAAGTCAACATCGACGCAGAAATACAACACCGCCTGAGCTCTGCAAGTGCAGCATTTTCCAGAATGAAGCAGAGAGTGTTTGAGGACCGGGACATCCGTAGGGAGACCAAGGTGCTTGTCTATAAAGCTATTGTCCTCCCAACCCTGCTCTATGCCTGTGAGACATGGACTGTCTACAGACGTCACATGCAACTCCTGGAACGATTCCATCAGCGCTGCCTCCGGAAAATCCTGCAAATCTCCTGGGAAGACAAGCGGACAAACGTCAGTGTGCTGGAAGAAGCAAAGACCACCAGCATTGAAGCGATGGTCCTCCAACATCAACTCCGCTGGGCCGGCCACGTTGTCCGGATGCCTGACCACCGTCACCCAAAGCAGTTGCTCTACTCCGAACTTAAGAACGGAAAACGGAACGTTGGTGGACAGGAAAAGAGATTTAAAGATGGGCTCAAAGCCAACCTTAAAAACTCTGGCATAGACACTGAGAACTGGGAAGCCCTGGCCCTTGAGCGCTCCAGCTGGAGGACAGCTGTGACCAGCAGTGCTGCAGAATTTGAGGAGGCACGAGTGGAGGGTGAAAGGGAGAAACGTGCCAGGAGGAAGGCGCGTCAAGCCAACCCCGACCGGGACCGCCTTCCACCTGGAAACCAATGCCCTCACTGCGGAAGAAGATGCAGAGCAAGAATAGGGCTCCACAGCCACATACGGACCCACAAGGAAATCCATAATGGAAGACCATCTTACTCGTCCAACGAGGGATCGCCTAATGTAAATGTACCTACCTTCAGGTTAAAATCTAAATTTAAGACACAACCAAGAAGGAAGAAGGGATGGGAAAGGAAGGAGGAAGAAGGGAAAGAGAAAAACAAAACAAAATTCTATTTCTTGCAAAGGACATTAGAATCATACAGTTGGAAGAGATCTCGTGGGCCATCCAGTCCAACCCCGTTTTGCCAAGAAGCAGGAAAATCACATTCAAAGCACCCCCGACAGATGGCCATCCAATCTCTGTATAAAAGCCTCCAAAGGAGTAGCTTCCACCATACTCCAGGGCAGAGAGTTCCACTGCTGAACAGCTCTCACAGTCAGGAAGTTCTTCCTCYTGTTCAGGTGGAATCTCCTTTCCTGTCGTTTGAAGCCATTGTTGTGCATCCTAGTCTCCAGGGCAGCAGAAAACAAGCTTGCTCTTTCCTCCCTATGACTTACCCTCACATATTTACACATGGCCCTCATCATGTCTCCTCTCATCCTTCTCTTCTGCAGGCTGAACATGCCCAGCTCTTTAAGCCGCTCCTCATGGGGTTTTTTCTCCACACCCTTGATCATTTGAGTCGCCCTCCTCTGGACACCTTCCAGGTTGTCAACATCTCTTTCAACTATGGTGCCCAGAATTGGACACAGTGTGATTCCAGGTGTGGTCTGACCAAGTCAGAGTAGAGAGGTAGCATGACTTCCCTGGATCTAGACCAGGGGTCCTCAGACTTTTTAAACAGAGGGCCAGGTCACAGTCCTTCAAACTGTTGGAGGGCCAGATTATAATCTGAAAAAAAAATGAATGAATTCCTATGCATACTGCATATATCTTATTGGTAGTGGGAAAAAATACAATAATTAAAATGAAGAACAATTTAAACAAATATAAACTTATTGGTATTTTAATACAACATAATGCGAGGAAAAATAAAATGAAACTGAAAGATTTAAAAGACATTAACAACAGCATAAAACTTAAAGAGAATGAGCTGAAAAGAAAGCCCAAAAATAACTCTATAGTGAAAGAACTTCAAATGCTGTGTCAGAAAAAAAAACCCATAGAATTAGAAGACCAAGCCAAACAACTAAAAATTTAAAAACAGCAATATTTTGAAAACGCAAATAAATCCAGAAAGTGAGACAAGTATGAAAAAAGAAACAATTACAGCAAATTTTAAGAATTGAGAGAGGGAATAAAGTGGTAACAACAGACAGAGAAATATTCGAAGGATTTATGAATTTTTTTGAACATTTATATACATATATCAAAACAAGATATTTTAAAATACATTGGTAGTTTTAAACTGACAAAGATATCTGAATCCCAAAGGGAGAAATTAAATAAAGAAATAACGTAAGAAGAGATAGCGAAAGCAATAAAGAGCATGGATTCTAATAACCTTAAAAACTCTGGCATAGACACTGAGAACTGGGAAGCCTTGGCCCTTGAGCACTCCAGCTGGAGGTCAGCTGTGACCAGCAGTGCTGTAGAATTTGAAGAGGCACGAATGGAGGGCAAAAGAGAGAAACGTGCCAAGAAGAAGGCGTGTCAGACCAACCTCGACTGGGACTGCCTTCCACCTGGAAACCAATGCCCTCACTGCGGGAGAAGATGCAGATCAGGAATAGGGCTCCACAGTCACCTACGGACCCAAAGGATACTGATCCTGGAAAATTATCCTACTTAGCCAACGAGGGATCGCCTAAGTAAGTACGTAAAGTATTGTCTCCCATTCTAGACACCACAATTGAAGGGAGGTGTTGACAAGCTGGAATGTGTCCAGAGGAGGGCGACTCAAATGATCAAGGGTCTGGAGAACAAGCCCTATGAGGAGTGGCTTAAGGAGCTGGGCATATTTAGCCTGAAGAAGAGAAGGAGAGAGAGAAGATATGATAGTCATGTATAAATATGTGAGAGGAAGTCATAGGGAAGAGGGAGCACCAGGATACTACACTTGGAGGACCATCATCCTCGGACAATGAGGGATCGCCTAACTAACTGCATCTACCCAGCTTGTGACTCTATCAAAATAAGAGACCGGATTAGTCTGGCATGACATGTTTTTGATACAGGGAAACAGTTGAGGAACCCCTCAGTATAGCTGCTACAAGGAGGGCCAAAGGAGAGCCAGCCTCCCCTTGCTTTGCTTTGCTCCCCCTGCTCTATAATCTATTGAGAGTGAGTTTGTCCTGCCAGATATAGTAGAGTAAGGTGCTGCATTTCAAAGGTCTGGCTCACCATCAAGTTGTGCAGTCAGCCATCAGAGGCGTGGAAAGCTTTGGGGATTTTTGCAGTGTCTCTCTTTATTTCCCGGAAAATAGTCTTTGGCTCCCCGCAATAGCTTCGCTCTGCCAAAAGTCTTCTGTGGCACATTCAGAGAGAAAGCTTTCTCACTTTTTATTTTACTCCAGTGCTTTGAGTTACCTGAATTGAAGATGGGAAACCTGCCGCCTTCCATAAGTTGCAGGACTCCAACTTTTATGAGCCCTACATTCAGGGAACTTGAGTCCAAGATCATCATGTTCTCGAGTTCTAAATGTTATTTCCTAATTGGTTCTATCATAAAAACATGGGAAAACTTTATTAAACTGCAAAAACTTTGTTTTTTCGGGACATCCTGGCATAGCACATTTTGCTATAGTTTTTCAATGAATATTTATGTATTTATTATTTACAGTATTTATATTCCACCCTTCTCATCCCGCAGGGGACTCATAATAATCATAATAATCATAATTATAATCATCATCATCATCAAAATAGGACGTGCAACTTGAGCCCAGTGAGAAGCCAGGGGCCCCCGAAGAGAAGTTCTCAAGGATTTTCCACCACAAATGGTCTTTAGATGGCTTGTGAAGTATAACAAAGTCCTTTATTAATGAACAATCAAACAGAAACTTCTCTTGTCTTCAATAAAGTTAAACAAATGCTTCCAGGCTTTATGCAACTGGTGGCTTCCTAATTATGTCCACGAGGGACAGGCAATTGTCTTCAATAACTGTTTCTTTACTTTAAAGGAAAATCCCTTTTTTAACTTCTCCCAGGCTGACTGTAATCTAAGCCTTACTGATGTGGGCTCCGCTACCGGGTTGAACTGTCTCGAGCACCGAGTGGACCTACCAGTAAGGCCAGTAGATTCTCCAGCTGGAGTTCTTTGGTCTTCCAAACTGTTTACCCTCTGAAATTCCTCAAAGCTTTAGGGCTGTTTCCCTGGAAATCTTTGGAGATCTTTGGATGCTCTTAAGACTGTTCTCCCCCGGAAAGTCTTAAGGGTTGAAGCTTTTGTACAGGAGAAGCTTGTACACGTCCTCTAAATTAGCTTTCCTTACTGAGACTAACTAAAAATGGCTCCTTTCCCTTCCCAATTGCCCTGAACAAGGGGCGGAACCAAAACTTAACGATGATGGACAGGTGACTTGCCCTACGACTGCAACCAAAGGAAGCCACCTTTCTGCAGAATCCCTGAAACCTTGGACTGCAAACAAACATTTAACACAAAGCAAATAAAGTTGGAGCTCCTGTAACAACAACAACAACAATAATCTTTATTTATACCCCGCCACCATCTCCCCAATGGGGACTCGGAGCGGCTTACATGGGGCCAAGCCCAGACAACATATTACAACAAAATAAAACCAGAGCATAAACAATAAACAACATCATCAAATTACATAAAGGAAAAGAAAAAAATTATAAACACAGTCATAAAATAACATTCCAGTAAGCACAATCGCAATAACAATGGGCAGGCCACATGTACAGGATAAAATATACATGGCAAACATTCAATGCCATAGACACACAACATATATAGACAGACACACAGAGGCTATTTAATATTCCAGCTTTTTCATGAGGGTATTCTGGCCACCAGGGGAGCTGTCACTTCACTGTCCATTTGTAACACTAATGAAGTACTTCCTCATTCTTTGCATGCTTGCTGGAGATTTTTATGGCATTGTAAATTAGCCTTCCCACATAAGCAGTACCTAAATTTCCTACTGTCTTTCGGGCTGCAAAGGTCGACAGCAAGCTACAGAAATTGGTCGGAAGATCACTCCAACCCGGACTGGCTTTGAACTGATGACCTTTGGGTCAGTAGTGATCTTAATGCAGCTGACTCCCAGCCAGCTGTTCCACAGTCCTGGTGAATATCTCATAGAGTCTCAACCAATTCAACATAGTTTGTGGCAGCCGCAAAATGTTTTGTCAAACAGCTCTGACTATCACGAGCTTCCTCGTAACATTTAAGTAGAATCTCTTCTCCTGCTGTTTGAATCCATTGCTCCCTATTCTATGCTAAGGCGTTTTGACACTAGTTTCATTTCCATATCTCAGTGCTATGGAATCCTGGGAGTTGTAGTTTGGGGAGGCACCCACACTCTTTGGCAGAAAAGGATCAGGACCTTGGAAAGCAACAGATCCCATGCTTCCATAGGATTGATCCGTTGTGTCAAACTACATTCATTCTACAGTGTAGTTTTGGATTGCAACTGGCCAAATCCAAAGCAAGAACAGATGGACAACAGATCCTGCAGCAATTCTCAATATGTGTTGGGCTGCCATTACTATCATCCCTGTTATTCAGGGTCAATAGGGGACCATGGTCCATCCCATCCAGAAGGGATTGGCTGGCCAAGGCGTTTAAGCAGGACTTAAGTTTTGAAAGTTGGAGCAACTTGTTGACCTTGCTAGCTGTCTAACAGTAGTTCTCAACCTTCCTAATGCCACGACCCCTTTATACAGTTCCTCATGTTGTGGTGACCCCCAACAATAAAAATATTTTTGTTGCTACATCATAACTAATTTTGCTACTGTTATGAATCGTAATGTTAAAATCCGATATGCAGAATGTATTTTCATTCCCAGGTCCAAATTTGACACAATACCCGATATGCCCAAATTTGAATATTGGGGGGTAGGTGGGTGGGGTTTTTTTTTGTCATTTGGGAGTTGTAGTTGCTGGGATTTATAGTTCACCTAAAATCAAAGAGCATTCTGAACTCCACAAAAGATAGAGTTGAACCAAACTTGGCACACAGAGCTCCCATGACCAAGAGAAAATACTGGAAGGGTTTGGTGGCCATTGACCTTGAGTTTTGGAGTTGTAGTTCACCTACATCCAAAGAACACTGTGGACTCAAACAATGATGGATCTGGATCAAAATTGGCATGAATGCTCAATAATGTGAATACTAGTGGAGTTTGGGGAAAAGAGACTTGACATTTGGGAGTTGTAATTCCTGGGATTTATAGTTTGCCTCCAATCAAAGAGCATTCTGAACTCCACCAATGATAAAATTGGGCCAAACTTCCCACACAGAACCCCCATGATCAACAAAAAATATTGTGTTTTCTGATGGTCTTTGGCGACCGTTCTGACACCCCCTCACTACCCCCCCAGGGGTCCCAACCCCCAGGTTGAGAAACACTGGTCTAAGAGGAGGGTTCACACACATTTTGAACACACAATGCTCAATAATGTGAATAGTAGTGGAGTTTGGGGAAAAGAGACTTGACATTTGGGAGTTGTAATTCCTGGGATTTATAGTTTTATAGTCTTAGCTGTTCAACAGTGGAATTCTGCCTCAGAATGCAGTGGAAACTCCTTCCTTGGAGGCTTTTAAACAGAGGCTGGATGGCCATCTGCTGGGGGTGCTTTGATGGTGATTTTCCTGCATAGCAGACGGGGGTTGGACTAGATGACCCATGTGGTCTCTTCCAACTCTATGATTCAAAGATGGCACAGGCAAGAGATATACAAAATTTGCAAGGAACTGGGTTTTTGTTTTTCTGTGTGTCAGGAGTTTTGGAGTTGTAATTCACCTCGATGCAGAGAGTACTGTGGACTCAAACAGTGATAGATCTGGATCAAACTTGGCATGAATGCACAATATTTATCATTTATTTATTATTTTATTTATTTCAGATATTTGTACCCCGCCCTTCTCAACCCTCAAGGGACTCGAGGCAGCTTCCAGCCAGCAACAGTTCGATGCCTCCAATGTACACATAATAAAATACATAATAAAATACAATAACTACATACGTTTAATGCATTAAATCACATTAATTAATTAAAATCTATTTCTGTTTCAATAGCAGCCTGGTGGCCTTATCTGAGCCGAATTCTGTAGTTAGAGACTCTATCAAGCATAGTCCATTTCTATAGCGATTGTCATAATTGTCATTGTCTTTGTCAGCAAGATTACCCAAAGGCCTGGTCCCACATCCACATTTTTAACTTCTTTCTAAAGGAAAGGAGGGACATCGATAATCTAATTTCACTAGGGAGTGAATATGGAATGCACTCCCAAATGAAATAAGATCGACTCCATCCCTCCTGGCCTTCAGAAAAAAAATTAAAATCTTGGTTTTGGGACCAGGCCTTTGGGCAGCAGACGTAATTTGCACCATAATGGACATTGACTGGAATGGCATTGCGGCAGATGACATTGTGACTTTGTTTTATCATTTTAATTAATGTTATATGTATTGGTTTTAATGATTGATTTGTATTTAATTGTGTTATATTATTGTAATTGTGATGCAGCGGTCTTGCACCGTTACTAGTGTAAGCTGTCCTGAGTCGCCCTTCAGGGGTTGAGAAAAAACAGGGTACAAATGCCAGTAATAATAATAATAATTATTATTATTATTCCACAGGCAGGGGGCCACCACCGAGAAGACCCTGCCCCTTGTTCCCGCCAAGCGTGTTTGTGCAGAGGCGGGGCCGAGAGCATGGCCTCCCCAGAAGATCTTAAACTCTGAGGTGGGACGTAGAAGGAGATATGTTCGGACTATGAACACTGGTGGAGTTTGGGGAAAATAGCCCTTGATATTTGGGAGTTGTGGTTGCTAGGATTTATAGTTCACCTGCTCCATGCAGTCATGCCGGCCACATGACCTTGGAGGTGTCTACGGACAATGCTGGCTCTTCGGCTTAGAAATGGAGATGAGCACCACACCCCAGAGTCAGACATGACTGGACTTAATGTCAGGGGACTACCTTACCTTTTTACAATCACAAAGCATACTGAACCCCACCAATGATAGAGTTGGGCCAAATTTCCCACATAGAACCCCTTGACCAATAGAAAATACTGTGTTTTCTGATGGTCTTTGGGATCCCTCTGACACCCTCTCACACCCCCCCCCCCCCCGACCCCCAAGTTGAGAAATGCTGCTCCAGGAAAGCCCTCTGCCCTCCTCCATCCAATACTGTTCCATTATCAAGGCTGAGGCCACTAGGGGGTGCTAGAGAGAGAAGGATAGTCCATTTTATGGGAGTTGACAGTAAGTTGAAGGAGGAAAACCATTTTCCCCTGTTTTCCTGTTAGTCCTCCCATTCCTGTTCCCATCATGAAAACAACCCTTCTTTGTGATAAGTTGGGGGGGGGGGATTACCAGTGGAAATGGGGAATATGGTTTTCCTCCTTCAACTCCCCCTGTAAAATGGACTATCCTTCTCTCTCTAGCACCCCCTAGTGGCCTCCACCTGGATAATGGAACGGTACCCTCTATCCTTCCCAGAAAGGGATGCCTAGCAGTTGTCAAAGGGGCAGCACCTGGACAGGGTGATCAATCCGCCTTGGTCGGCCCATTAGCCACCGGAGAAGCCCCTTCCTTCTTCGCTTTGCGGCTTTCGGATCTTCGGCTTGGCTCTTTCAGTAATCACCCGGAGGTCATAAATAACTCCTGCCCCATGTTGTGAACTGGGTTTATTTTTACAGCACCATTGATAGGAAAAGCAGCAGCAGGAGGGGGGATTTCTCTGCAAATGGGAAACAGTGGCTACAGGGACCCCCAAGCCGCCAGACCATGACTTTCCTCCACTGCCATCTACTGGCCAACAAGAGAAGTAACACCACTTTCATAGAATGAATCTCGGTCTGAGGAAACTCCCAGGGCTATCCAGTCCAGCCCCATTCTGCCTGGCAGGAAGACACAATCAAAGCACCCCTGGCAGTTGGCCATCCAGCCCTTGTGATAATAATAATCATCGTAGGAGTATAGTGCCTAGATCCAGGGAAGTCATGCTCCCCCTCTATTCTGCCTTGGTTAGAACATACTTGGAAAATTGTCTCCAAGAACGGAAAACGGAATGTTGGTGGACAGGAAAAGAGATTTAAAGATGGGCTCAAAGCCAACCTTAAAAAATCTGGCATAGACACTGAGAACTGGGAAGCCCTGGCCCTTGAACGCTCCAACTGAAGGTCAGCTGTGACCAGCAGTGCTGCAGAATTTGAACAGGCACAAATGGAGGGTGAAAGAGAGAAATGTGCCAAGAGGAAGGCACATCAAGCCAACCCTGACCCGGACCGCCTTCCACCTGGAAACCAATGCCCTCACTGCGGGAGAAGACGCAGGTCAAGAATAGGGCTCCACAGTCACCTACGTACCCACAAGAATACTGATCCTGGAAGACTATCCTACTCGGCCAACGAGGGATCGCCTAAGTAAGTAAGTAAGTAAGTAAGTAAGTAAGTAAAGTATTGTCTCAAATTCTGGGCACCACAATTGGAGAGAGATATTGACAAGCTGGAATGTGTCCAGAGAACAGCGACTCAAATGATCAAGGGTCTGGAAAACAAGCCCTATGAGGAGCGGCTTAAAGAGCTGGGCATGTTTAGCCTGAAGAAGAGAAGGCTGAGAGGAGACATGATATCCATGTATAAATATGTGAGAGGAAATCATAGGGAGGAGGGAGCGAACTTGTTTTCTGCTGCCCTGGAGACTAGGACATGAAACAATAGTTTCAAACTACAAGAAAGGAGATTCCATCTGAACATTAGAAAGAACTTCCTGACCGTGAGAACCATTCAGCAGTGGAAATCTCTGCCCCAGAGTGTGGTGGAGGCTCCTCCTTTGGAAGCTTTTAAACAGAGGCTGGGTGGCCCTCTGTCGGGAGTGCTTTGAATGCGATTTTCCTGTTTCTTGGCAGAAAGGGGTTGGACTGGATGGCCCATGAGGTCTCTTCCAACTCTATGATTCTATCGTCAGTGTCATAACCAAGCATGGACATGTGAAAATTGTGGTCAGCAAAGAATATGTCCAAAGGGTCATTTTGAAGAGCAAATTGAATGGCAGGAATACAATCAAGGCTATCAACTCCTGACCCATCCCTGTCATCATATACTCTTCTGGAATTGTGAACTGGACACAAGCAGAACTGGATGATACAGACAGATATACAAGAAAACTGATGAAAATCCACTTCTCATTATACTCGTGTAGTAATGTCGAGAGACTTGACCTGCCCAAAAAATCAGGAGAGCCGAGGCTTCTGCAAGTGAAATATACAATAGAAGAAGAGAAAGATGCATTGGGAGATGATGGGAAAGGCAGTCAAGAACCAACATTGAGGGAAGTCAATAGGAGTAAACTGCTTAAAGTGCAAAAGACAAAGAGGAAATACCGTAAAAACACAATGCAGAGGAGAAAACTGGCGAAAGAAGGCTCTCCATGGACAGTTCCTGGGGAAAATTGAGAGGGAAATGGACAAAGAAAAAACATAGCTGTGGCTCACAAATGGAACTCTGAAAAAGGAGACAAAGGAGGGCCTGATTCTGGCAGCTGAAGAGCAAGCAATTAGAACCAATGCCATCGAAGCCCGAATTGAAAAATCAACGACAGATTCCAAGTGTAGACTCTGCAAAGAAGCAGATGAAACAATAGATCACATCCTCAGGTGCTGCAAGAAGAATGCGCAGATGGACCACAAGCAGAGGCATAACACCGTTGCTCAGGTGATCCACTGGGACTTGTGCCACAAATACCATTTGCCTGTGACAAAGAACTGGTGGGATCACAAGCCTGAAAAAGTTATGGAAAATGTCAAACTACTCTGGGACTTTCGAATTCAGACAGAGTTTTGAAGCACAATACTCCTGACCTCCTGATCATGGAAAAAGTATGGATTATCAATGTTGCAATGTTATGGTGTTATGATATGACTGAACTGCAAATACTCTGGCACAAGCAAGTCAAGGTGGCTTGGCCTGCACTTAAAAACAATCGGCGCTGACAAAAATACCATCTGCCAGCTGCAAAAGGCCACCCTGCTTGGATCTGCATGCATAATTCACTGATACATCACACAGTCCTAGACACTTGGGAAGTATCCAATGTGTGATCAAATACTGTTTGCTGTGTACTATTTATTTATTTATTTGAAATATTTATATTCCACCCTTCTCACCACGAAGGGGACTCAGGATGGAGCACAACATACATACAGCAAGCATTCCAAGCCAGGACATAAAATAACTATAAATATACACAAACATTAAAATCAGTTATATCTACTTTAAAATTAGCTGTTTCAAACCATGCTGGAAGGTCTGTGGCTGTTTCCCCCATGTACTGCAGATGGCATCCTGCGCATCCACATGCAGTTGCAGCAAGAAGATTGCAATGAGCTTTGGCTTGATGTCATGGTTTCTGATAGTTACTTCACTCCTTAAGTCATTTATTATCATATAAGTTTGGAATTGTAAGGGTGAGATCCAAAATGATATAGTGGAGTTTTCTGGGCATATTTTACCAGCAATCTCCTTAGTTCTATGTGTTGTCAAAGGCTTTCATGGCCAGAATCACTGGATTGCTGTGAGTTTTCTGGGCTGAATGGTCATGTTCCAGAAGCATTCTCTCCTGATGTTTTACCCACATCTATAGCATACATCCTCAGAGGTTGTGAGGTCTTTGAGTTTTCTGGACTGTTTTGCCATGTTCCAGAAGCATTCTCTCCTGTCGTTTCACCCACATCTATGGCAGGCATCCTCAAAGGTTGTGAGGTCTGTTGGAAACTAGGCAAGTGAGATTATATATCTGTGGAATAATGTCCAGGGTGAGAGAAAGAACTCTTGTCTGCAGGAGGCAAGTGTGAATGTTGCAATTGGCCACCTTGATTAGCATTGAAATACCTTGCAGTTTCAAAGCCTGGCTGCTTCCTGCCTGGTGGAATCCTTTGTTGAGAGGTGTTAACTGGCACTGGTTGTTTCGTGTCTGGAATCGCCCTTTTTCTGTGTGTTGTTCTTTATTTACTGTCCTGATTTTAGAGTTTTTCTAATACTGGGGGAGATGCTTATTTCCATTCCCAAGTCGAGGAGTCTGCATTGTCCGTAGACACCTCCTGGTTGTGCAGCCGGCATAGAATCATAGAATCAAAGAGTTGGAAGAGACCTCATGGGCCATCCAGTCCAACCCCCTGCCAAGAAGCAGGAATATTGCATTCAAAGCACCCCCGACAGATGGCCATCCAGCCTCTGTTTAACAGCTTCCAAAAGAAGGAGGATCTACCACACTCTGGGGCAGAGAGTTCCACTGCTGAACGACTCTCACAGTCAGGAAGTTCTTCCTCATGTTCAGATAGAATCTCCTTTCTTGTAGTTTGAAGCTACTGTTCCGTGTCCTAGTCTCCAGGGAAGCAGAAAACAAGCTTGCTCCCTCCTCCCTGTGGCTTCCTCTCACATATTTACACATCGCTATCATATCTCTTCTCAGCCTTCTCTTCTTCAGGCTAAACACGCCCAGCTCCTTAAGCCGCTCCTCATAGGGCTTGTTCTCCAGATCCAGAATCAAACACGACTAGACTTAATGTCAGGGGAAAACTTTTACCTTTACCTTATTCTAGCCATAGCCCTTTGCACTTTAGTTCGCCCTCCCGCTTGTAATCCTGTTACTGTAAATGTATAAGGACGTTACCCTTCCAGCTGCAACCTGAACAGAACTGAATCATATTTTGCACTTTCCCTGGGTCCTATCTAGGAACAATTGCACACTTCCTGATCCCTCCGCACTCAGCACCTAATCTTTCAGCCTTTATACTGTGCACTCATGATTGTAACTGTTTTTCCTGATGTTGTTGATTTCACTTTGTTTTCATTTTATTTTATTGTGTATGTTTTACTTTGTATTTTTGGACGTGTCCCCTTGAAAGCCACCTAGAATCCCTTCAGGGAGGTGGTGGTGGGGTATTAAAATAAAGTTATTGTTGTTGTTGTTATTATTATTATTATTATTATTATTATTATTATTATTATTACTAGCCATCCCCTGCCATGCGTTGCTGTGGCCCAGTTTGTGTATATGTGTTTTGTGTGTCTATATGTGTGTTTGCATATATGTATGTGTGTGTGTGTGGTTTTGCACATGTATTGTAATTTTTTTGGGGGGGGGTTGCTTTTAAAGTCTCTTCTGCTGTGTTTTTTAGTGTTTTTATGAGTGATGGTCACTCGCTGGCCTGATAGGTGTATTCTGTCCAAATTTGGTGTCAATTCATCTAGTGGTTTTTGAGTTATGTTAATCCCACAAACAAACATTACATTTTTATTTATATAGATTACTAGCTGTGCCCTGGTTCACATTGCTGTGGCCCAGTCTGGTGATCTGGAAAATAAAGTAACAAGAAAGTGTTGGTTTCTAATAAATGTAATGTCTTTCTTCTTGTGGGTAAACAGTATTTCTTGCTGTTTCTTTGTCAGTGTTGATGTGGAGATTGTCCGGTTTGCCTGCTCTGGAACATACAACATATAATTGTCCTTTAAGGGTCCCATTCAAATATGATACTATACCTTTGTGTGTGTGAACCACATATATCTATCTATATCTATGGCTGGATGGCTCTTTATCAGGAGGGCTTTGATTACGTTTTCTTGCCCTGGTGAAGGGAGTTGGACTGGATGGCCTTAAGTATTTTCTGTTGGTCATGGGGGTTCTGTGTGGGAAGTTTGCCCCAATTCTGTTGCTGGTGGGTTTCAGAATGCTCTTTGATTGTAGGTGAACCATAAATCCCAGTAACTACAACTCCCAACTGTCAAGGTCTATTTCGCCCAAACTCCATCTGTGTACATATTTGGGCATATGGAATATTAATGCCAAGTTTGGTCCAGATCCATCAGTTTGAGTCCACAGTGCTCTCTGTATGTTGGTGAACTACAACTCCCAAACTCAAGGTCAATGCCTACCAAACCCTTCTAGTGTTTTTTGTTGGTCATGGGAGTCCTGTGTACCACATTTGGTTCAATTCCATCACTGGTGGAGTTCAGAATGCTCTTTGATTGTAAGTAAACTATAAATCCTAGCAAATGCAACTCCCAAATGACAAAATCATTTTTGGAGCGATGGTCACTCCTTGGATTAGTAGGTGTCTTGTGGCCAAATTTGGTGTCAATTCCCCCAGTGGTTTTTGAGTTATGTTAATCCCACAAACGAACATTACATTTTCATTTATATAGATCAGGGGTCCTCAAACTTTTTAAACCAGGGACCTGTGTTTACTGTTCCTCAGACGGTTGGAGGGCCGGACTATAGTTTAAAAAAAAGCAATAAAAAATTTCCTATGCACATTGCACATATCTTATTTTGCTGTGTGGAAGGGCCCTTAGAGGGAGGGGGTTCTTTCTAGCCCTCTTTAGGCAGTAATTCCAGGAGCAGAGAATGGGAAATCTTCCTATTTCTAGTCTGAACAAAATCTGGCTACCAGTATTAAAAACTCTAAAATTATAACTGTAAATAAAGAACAACACTCAAACACAGGGGAACTCCAGACAAGAAACAATCAGGGCCAGCTAATCACCTCTCAACAAAGGATTCTCCCTAAAAACTGTCAGGCTATGAAATGGCAATCAAGGTGGCCAATTGAAACATTCATACCTACCTCCAACAGACAAGAGTTCTTTCTCCCACCCTGGATCTTCCACAATTTTCCTAGTTAAAGGTTTTCCTCTGACATGAAGTCCAGTCGTGTCTGACTCTGGGGTGTGGTGCTCATCTGCATTTCTAAGTCGAAGAGCCGGCGTTGTCCGTAGACACCTCCAAGGTCATGTGGCCGGCATGACTGCATGGAGCGCCGGGGCAGCCTCCCTTGGCTGGTTCACGCTGCCCATCGGGCCTGACAGATAGCGTGAGCCTGCCAAGGGAGGAGCAGCCCCTTGTGGCCTACTTGCATGTAAAGCACCTTGTGAGGTGCTTTACACGTGAGTAGGCCATGCGGAGCAGCCTCCCTTGGCTGGTTCACGCTGCCCATCGGGCCTGACAGATAGCGTGAGCCTGCCAAGGGAGGAGCAGCCCCTTGCGGCCTACTTGCATGTAAAGCACCTTGTGAGGTGCTTTACACGTGAGTAGGCCATGCGGAGCAGCCTCCCTTGGCTGGCTCACGCTGTCCATTGGGCCTGACGAATAGCATCGGCCTGCGAAGAGGGGAGCAGCACCGTGTGGCCTACTTTTGCATAAAGCACCTCGCGAGGTGCTTTACGCACGAGTAGACCCGGAGCAGCTGCCCTTGGCTGGCTCACGCTGCCCATCGGGCCTGACGGATAGCGTGAGCCAGCCAAGGGAGGGGCACTGTGGGGGGGCTGCTCCTCCTCCGCGGGCCGGATAAGGGCCCTTGGCGGGCCAGAAGTGGCCCTCGGGCCGTAGTTTGGGGACCCCTGATATAGATGATGATGATTATTATTATTTTGTAGTTATTTTGTCCAACACTCAAGCTACTAAATTATTATTATTATAATAAAGTAGTTTCAAATTGCATTCATTCTTGCACCCGGAGACTCTGGGAGTTCAAATTCCTACACTGAAACCCATGGGGTGACCTTGGGTGAGCCACACATTCTCAGCTCCATAAAACCCACTGATAGGCTTGCCTGAGGGCTTCTGTGAAAAGGAATAGACTTGAAGGCACACCCCAACAACCTGTGATTTTCATTTGTACAGGATTGTCTCAATGCCTTCATTGTTTACTGTGAAGTTATATAAACAACCCGTACTCATTATAATGTTTCATCAATGTTCAGCCACAAACCTGCTTTTGACTTTTGTTCAGTATTCCTTCCAAGCCTTTGCTGTTTTCTGCCAGGAACACAGAGTCAGATGCATCTCTTAAAACTGTTGACGTTCCCTCATCCCATTTTCATGCCTCCTTCCTCAGAATCAAATCCATTTCATGACATGTTCAACAGACAAGGTGATAAATGTCAGTTCATATCGTACTTAAGGAGGATTAAATTTGAAGGAAGGTGGCATGAAAATTGGAAGAAGGAACATCAACAACTTCAGCAAAGCACATGACACCGCACTACTAGCAAGGGCCAACAGGCTTGGAACGGCCATTGAAGAAAGTCAAGCAGCGAAGTCCAAAGTTGGGTTCACAGTTGATGGTTTAAGAAAACAAAAATAATAAGCGTACATGCTTTTCACAGCTTTCTGTGTCCTGGAACTAGATGAACTTGGGACTGAAGCCAGTGACACTGTCAAGGAAGAAATCTGGAAATCTTTCATTGAACTCTGAAATGAGCCATTTTGGGCTGCAAGTCTTGAGAGTTATCTTGGGCACCAAACAGCCTTGCAGTGGCACTGATGTAAGGTCAAGCTTGGAGATAGTGTGAGTTGCAATCCAAAAAAGATAACTTGCCCACGCTCTGATAACACTATGTAACACATTTTTGTTCCAGGGTTATAAATGTCATTTCCTAATTGGTTCTATCATAAAAACATGGGGAAAGTTTATTAAACTGCAAAAACATTGTTTTGGCAGGAAGGACATCCTGCAGCACATTTTGCAATAGTTTTTTAATGAATCTCTCATTTAGTCTGAACCAATTCAACCTAGTTTGTGGCAGTCACAAAAACAAAGTTTCTCGAGTATATAATCTAGAGTTGTGCACAGAATTTGTTTCTCCCATTTCTTTCGTTTCTTTTGTTACTTCGGCAGCACGGAATGGGAAGGCCCTCTCGGTACAAAAAACAACACGACACAAAAGCAAGCAAGAGCAGGTCCTGGCTCCTGTCCAATTTTTTGGAATCATGGTTTCATCTTCTTTGTTAATTCCCCAGCAAACAATAAGTAAACCCTCATTAATTGAAAACAACTCTCCTCTTCCAGGAGGTCATCACTCTTCCTTACCTGGGAGTGGGAAGCCTCCCTAAAATACCTTGGAGAGTACATGGCTGGCTGGCACGGTGTAGCCAAGGATAAAAAGCGTGTGTGCGTCTGCAGCCAAGCACCTCCAAGAACTTGTTTCTTTTCCTTGGAAAGAGAGTGCATGTATGGCATAAGAAGCTCTCTCCTTGGAAGGAGTGTGTGTGTGTGTGTGTCTGTGGCATGCAGGCTCAGAAAGCACACTCACCTGCCAGTCACTGCACCTGAGTGCTTCTTACTCTAGAACAGTGTTTCTCAATCTTCCTAATGCCGCAACCCCTTAAGACAGTTCCTCATGTTGTGGGAACCCCAACCATAACATTACTTTTGTTGCTACTTCATAACTGTAATTTTGCTACTGTTATGAATCGTAATGTAAATATCTGATATGCAGGATGTATCTTCATTCACTGGACCAAATTTGGCACAAATACCCGCTACATCCAAATTTGAATACTGGTGGGTTCGGAGGGGGGTGTATGCATTTTGTCATTTGGAAGTTGTAGATGCTGGGATTTAAAGTTCACCTACAATCAAAGAGGATTCTGAACTCCACCAAGGATGGGGTTGAACCAAACTTGGCACACAGAACTCCCACAACCAACAGAAAATACTGGAAGGGTTTGGTGGGAATTGCAATTGAGTTTAGGAGTGGTAGTTCATCTACATCCAGAGAGCACTGTGGACTCAAACAATGACGAATCTGGACCAAACTTGACACAGATACGCAATATGCCCAAATATGAACACTGGTGGAGTTTGGGGAAAACAGACTTTGGCATTTGGGAGTTGTAGTTGCAGGGATTTATAATTCACCTGCAATCAAAGAGCACCCTGAACGTCATCAATGACCAAATTGAGCCAAACTTCCCACATAGAACCCAACAGAAAATACTGTGTTTTCTGATGGTCTTTGGCAACCCCTCTGACACCCTCTTGTGACCCCCCCCCCTCCCCGGGGTCCTGGCCCCCAGGTTGAGAAACACTGCTCTAGAACAAGAAGAGCTCTCCTTGGAAAGAAAGTGTGTGTGGCGTGCAGGCCTAGAAAGTGCCCGCACTTGCCAGTGCCTGCATCCGAGCACTTCTTACTCTAGAGTAAGAGGCACTCAGCTGCAGAACTTTCTAGGCCTACACAACACACACACTCTTACCAAGGAGAGTGCTTATGTGGTGTGCAGTCCTGAAAGTGCCCATGCCTGCCAGTGCCTGCAGTCAAGCACCTCTTCTAGAGTAAAAACAGCAGGTAAGAAGACGTCTCCTTAAAGCACGTGCTGGGAAGGGGAGCATGGATGGGCTGATAGAAAACAGAACTTTCAGCACCACAGAATCAAATCAGATACCCGGCTTCCCGATTTTCAGAGGTTCCCAAAAAATGGATCAGGGCCCTCACTGAAAGCTGGGACACGAAATAGGTCAAGGTTTACCGCAAATGCACAACCCTAATAACAACTACTTTCAAAGTCAGGACTCCACAATTAAACAAGAAATAATATTTTCAAACCAGGAATGGATTTTTCCCCCAATTGTGTTTCATAGTATAATAGGAAATTTTGTAGTATAATAACCATAGACACGTAGACCCATTCCACACAGCTGTATGAAATTGAACTGGATTAAATGCCACTGTGGGCTCTGATAACCCAATTCAAGCAGATATCGTGGATTATCTGACTTAATATTCTGAGTTATATGGCCGTGTAGAAAGGTCCAAAGCTCATCATTTCTCCAAAGGGTCAACCACAGGGAGTCCAGTGGGACAACTATGAGCTTAGCAAGGTTTAGTAACCACTTCGCTGGAGGAATAATCACATGTAGTCAGTCAGCAACATGGAGGAAGAGGAGGTTAGCATGCCACCCTTCCTAAGTACTACCACTGAATATCTCCTTTGAGAAGGAAGGTCGGATGTCCCGTCACCTCTCGCCCTCTGCCCTGCCTTGCTCCCCTCCACCTGAACTGAGCTTGCTGACAGTTATTTATTATTTACAGTAGGTCAACAGCAGCCAGGGTAAGGTGTAACAGCAGGTTAATAAGATGGAAACATTCCCCAAGGAGATAGAAATCACTGCATATTTCAATGCAAATGTATATGGACAGAAAAGCTGCAGAAAGAGTAACTGGGTCAATGGTAGGAACAGGCTGCTCTCTGGTTTGCATCAGCAAATAAAATACAGATTGAGAGTATCCTGTATCTGAAGCAGTTGGGGCTGGAAGTGTTTTGGATTTTCTCCTCCCTACATGCAAACCTCTCTGGATACAGAAGCTGAGTGGGCCAACCAGTAATTGCAACTATCTTGAAAAATATTATTGAGATTCAAGGCAATTGGAGGGAAATGACAGGGGATGATAGGAGTTATACTCCACTCATATCTAGAGAGCAATATTAATCTCAAAGTATTGTTGAAGGCTTTCATGGCTGGAATCAGTAGGTTGTTTTAGGTTTTTCAGGCTATATGGCCATGTTCTAGAGGCATTCTCTCCTGACGTTTTGTCTGCATCTATGGCAAGCATCCTCAGAAGCTGGGGCCAACAGCGGAAGCTCACACCGCTCCCCAGATTCGAATCTGTGACCGTTCGGTCAACAAGCTCAACAGCTCAGCACTTTAACCCACTGCACCATGGGGTTTTTTTCGGTTGGTGGTATTGAAATTAGTATATGATTTACAATCAATGACATTTTAGAATTGAAGAAATATGGCAACTCTGGTGCATTCCTGCAAGTGCCTCTTGATTTATGGTGGCCTTCATAATTTCACAAGGTTTTCTTAGGCAAGGACTACTCAGGCTGGATGATATGAGTCTAATGGAGATTAGACCCATATAATCCAGTTTAATGCAGTTTATCTGCCTTCTGAAACTGGATTATATGGCAGCATAGATCCAGCCTCAGAAATGGCTTGCCAGAACCTTCCTTTGAAATATCATGTGAAATTAATATTCAATCAAGCTTGGCAATTGTTGAGATGCCTGAATAATGATCCTCTGTTCAACTGTGGACATGCAAATGTAACACCTGACCAGATAGCATACCAGCTAATTCAAAATGGGAAAACCAACTGCAGCAGAGTAAGGGTGAAAATCGGCAGGGCGCTAAAACTAGAAATCCACCAATTGTCATCTCCCCTAAATCTGAAATCACTCGGAGAAGCTATTAAGAGATGCAAAACTGGTAAAGCACCCGGCCTAGATGACCTAATAATGGAGCAAATCAAATACTTTGGCCCCAATGCTAAAAACTGGCTTTTGAATGTTTAAAATCAATGCTTGGCACACAGATTCCCAGACAATGGAGGAAAACTAAGATTATTGTCATTTAAAAACCTGGTAAAGATGCCTCCAATGCCAAGAACTACCGACTAATCTCTCTCTTATGTCATCTGTATAAAATATATGAGAGGATGCTATTAAGTCAACTAGGACCTGTTATTGAACCCCAGCTTATTGCACAACAAGAAGGCTTCAGATCAGGGAAAAACTCTTAACTTCACCAAGTATGTCAAGGAAACCTATGAAAAAGGTTGCATTACGGGAACTACTTTTGTGAACCTTACTGTAGCCTATGACACTGTGCAACATAGAAAAATGCTGCATAAAGTCTACCATATTACCCGGGACTATAATTTTATAAAAACTATCCAGACCCTCCTAGAAAACCGCAGCTTCTATGTGGAGTTTCAGGATAGGAAAGGTAGACAGAGGAGGCAAAAGAATGGTCTACCTCAAGGCAGCGTTCTTGCACCGATCTTGTTTAACATTTTTATTAACAGTGTGGAACACATCTCACCATGCTAAAACAGTGGATGTGGCTCTTAATGAGACATGCTGCATTATCATGGGGTGTCTGCATCCTACACCACTGGAGAAACTACATTGTCTAGCCGGTTTTGCACCACCTGACATCCGCCAGGAAGTAGCAGCCAATAGTGAAAGGACCAAGGCAGTGATTTCTCCAGCTCATCCCTTGTTTGGGTATCAGTCAGCACGTCAATGACTTAAATCAAGAAATAGTTTTCTAAGATCTACAGAGACACTCGTTGGAACAACTCCAGCAAGTGAGAGTCCAAAGGTGGCAGGCTCAAACCCAGAACCTCAATCAATGGCTGATACCAAATGAGAGACTCCCTCCTGGGCACACAGAAGACTGGGTGACTTGGAAGGCGCTGAACAGACTACGCTCTGGAACCACGAGATGCAGAGCCAACCTTAAGAAATGGGGCTACAAAGTGGAATCCAAGGCATGCGAGTGTGGAGAAGAGCAAACCACAGACCACTTGCTGCAATGCACCCTGAGCCCAGCCACATGCACAATGGAGGACCTCCTTGCGGCAACACCAAAGGCACTCCAAGGGGCCAGATACTGGTCAAAGGACATTTAATCAACGACCAAACTCACAAATTTTGTTCTTTGTCTGTTTGTTTGTTTTGTTAAAAATGTAATACAAATGTCTGGTTGCTGATGAAACGATAAATAAATAAATATTAACTATCAGCCACAACCACCACTCACAAATACCTTTATATACGCTGATTACCTTGGCCTAACAACACAAGCAAAAGACTTTGAAACAGTTGAAAACCAACTTACCAATGCCCTGAAAGATCTCTCCAGCTACAGTAAAGATAACCACCTGAAGCCTAACCCTGCCAAGACACAAATGTGTGTTTTCCACCTATGTAATTGTGAAACCAGCAGGAAACTGGAGGTTACTTGGGAAAACCAAGAGCATGAACTCTGTTCCCACCCTAAATATCTTGGCATCACCTTAGATCAAGACCATTTAGGAAACACTGTGCGAACAACAAGCACAAGGTAGCTGCATGCAGTAATATCCTGTGGAAACTTACTAATAGCACATGGGGTGCAGACCCAAAATTAATAAGAACATCAGCCCTGGCCTTCTCTTACTCAACAAAGCAGTCACTATCGCCCATTTTTGGTCAAAAACTGTTTAGCTGCTTGTGATCCCTCTATTTTATCAGTTTTAAACTTGTTTATTTATGCAATGCTTTTGACATGAAATTTTAAAAAAATTCAATCCATGTACAGTTTGCCCTCCACATTTTCGGATTTGATTAAAAACTTTGTTTTAGGAATTTCTAAGTCTACCAGTGTGTTATCTACTAGTGAAAGTCATGTTGGGAGGACCAAGATATTCTTAGGGACTTATTCTCTTAAATAATAGTGGGTTTTTAATCCACCGTTTTCCCCTTTTGTAAAGATCTTGTGCCTCTAACCCTAGCAAAAGTGAAGAGCTATCTATCTATTACTAACCAGATCTGATCCTTCTTCGCTTCTACAATAAGAAAGGATACAGTGCTTTTAGGGTATTTAACTTCAGCTAAATCTTGGAGAGAAAAAGGTTGCCTCTGCCCCATGGGACCATCCCAGTATATCTTTGCGCTTTCCTGTGGAATACTAATCCCATTTTCATTTCCAAACTGGGATCTGTAAAATGGTTTAAAGAAATGCGGGAGAAACAGAGGCGAATGACCAGCAAATACATCCCAGAACCTATGTTTTATTAACGCCACCAAACAGCAGGAGGTGGATTTCAATGCTATTTCTTTACCAGTGATTAAAGCTACATGGCCTCCAGCATGCCAAGAAAGTGCCTTGCTTTCACTCGGAGAACATAACAAACATCGACAAGAAAGAAGAAGAAGTTTACAGGAGAGAGAACCAAACCAAAGCCCTCGAGCCAACCAGGCCCCAAACTTTGGAAGAGCGAGAAAGTTTGTAGCTTATTTTCATCTGGTGCTTTAAATAAACAAAAAGAAGGGGAAAGTGGTTTCAGAAGGATCCAAGAGGTCTTGTTCCATTTTTTGGAGATGGATAGATATCTGTGGAATATTGGCAATGTCTAAGCCCAACCTATCAGAGATCTCACAAATACTATAACCCAGAAGTTTTCAAACTGTGCTCCACAGAGCCCTTAGGGCAGTGTTTCTCAACCTGGGGGTCGGGACCCCTGGAGGGGTCGCCAGAAGGTGCCAGAGGGGTCACCAAAGACCATCAGAAAACACAGCATTTTCTGTTGCTCATGGGGGTTCTGTGTGGGAGGTTTGGCCCAATTCTATCATTGGTGGGGTTCACAATGCTTTTTGATTGTAGATGAACAATTCCAGCAACTACAACTCCAAATGTCAAGGCCTATTTTCCCCACACTCCACATTTAGCATACTGAGTATTTGTGCCAAGTTTGGTCCAGATCCATCATTGTTTGAGTCTATAGTGCTCTCTGTAGGTGAACTACAACTCCCAAACTCAAGGTCAATGCCCACCAAACCCTTCCAGTGTTTTCTGTTGGTCGTGGGCATTCTGTGTGCTAAGTTTGGTTCCATTCCATCGTTGGTGGAGTTCAGAATACTCTTTGATTGTAGGTGAACAATAAATCCCAACAACTACAACTCCCAAATTATGTTTCATAACAGGAGCAAAATTACAGTTATGAAGTAGCAAAAGAATGTTATGGTTGGGGGTCACCACAACATGAGGTTGAGAAACACTGCCTTAGGAGGTTCATGTTTTTCTCTTAGTTCACACAAACATTCTCTATCCATCTGCTACAGGCCTGATCCATTTGTCAAATTTTGAAATGCAATGTGCCGTGTGTGTGTGTGTGTGTGTGTGTGTAATGTTCGTTTTTGGGATTAACATAACTCAAAAACTACTGGACAAATTGACACCAAATTTGGACACAATACACCTATTAGGGCAACGAATGACCATCACTCATAAAAATACTGAAAAATACAGCAGAAGAGACTTAAGAAGCAAAAAAATGCATTACAACGCATGTGCAAAACCACATATATACACTTATACACACACATATATATATACACATATATATACACACACGAAACACATATACACATACTAAAAATAGATTATTATTGGGAAAGGAAAACTTGATAGAATGGGAAAACTGACAAACTTGAACATAAGGAAGAAGAATGAAAGATATTCAAAAACTTTTTTTCTCCTTTTTTTCTTCACTCTCTTCTTTCCCCTGTATTTTCTTTTTTGCAATTTCCTACATTTCTTCAATTATAATTTTCCCGCACTTTACATGTTCTTTCTCCTATACTTTATTTTTATTTTTACCTCTTTTTTTTACTTTTTACACATTGTTCATAATAAATAAAATTATTTTACATAAAAACACATATACACAGACTGGGCCACAGCAATGTGTGGCAGAGGATGGCTAGTATGTGTGTATGTGTGTGTGTGTGTGTGTGTATCTGATGCTCTTGGGAACCCTTTGGCAAAGAAGGCTGAAGATCTCTCCATCTGTCCTTCTCTCCTTTTTTGGAAATAGACAGCAAAATAGACAACCAAAGCCCTCCTCTGCTGTGATTGGCCGGCCTCTCAACTGGCCTCTCAGCCAAAGGGAAGACTGTTTCTGAGACTCCAAGTGGGGAAGAGAGAGCAGATGTGCTTGGCACATGGCAGCGTGGTGCGCATGTGCGGGTGAGGGAACGTGTGCAAGGGAGGAGGAAGGCTCATGCCAGCGAGTCCCTTCAAGGCATGGGGTATGGGAAATTTGGTCCAATTCTATCATTGGTGGGGTTTAGAATGCTCTTTGATTATAGGTGAGCTATAAATCTCAGCAACTACAACTCCCTAATGTCAAGATCTATTTTCACAAACTCCACCAGTGTTCACATTTGGGCATATTGAGGATCCGTGCCAAGTTTGGTCCAGATCCATCATTGTTTGAGCCCACAGTGCCCTTTGATGTAGGTGAACTAGAATTCCAAAACTCAAAGTCAATATCCACCAAACCCTTCCAGTGTCTTGTGTTGGTCATGGGAGTTTTGTGTGCCAAGTTTGGTTCAATTCCATCGTTGGTGGAGTTCAGAATGCTCTTTGTTTGTACATAAACTATAAATCCTAGCAACTACAACTCCCAAATGGCAAAATCAATCCCCCCCCCCCCAACCCCACCAGTATTCAAATTTGGGTGTATTGGGTATTTGTGCCAAATTTGGTCCAGTGAATGAAAGTACATCCTGCATATCAGATATTTACATTATGATTCATAACAGTAGCAAAATGACAATTATGAAGTAGCAACGAATATAATTTTATGGTTGGGGGTCACCACAACATGAGGAAGTGTATTAAGGGGTCATGGCATTAGGAAGGTTGGGAAACATTGCTCCAAGGCATTCTATTATCAGTTTCCATCAGAAGTTAGTTCTAAAATTGGGCTGTAAAATCAAGAGCTTGCTAGAGAGTTATTCTCTTTGTTTATGTCCCCCCCCCCCCCAGTTTTATAGGTTTCCATTGACCTAGATGCTGAGAAATGTGGAGGACTGAGCATAGTATTGTTCATGTAAAGGAATCCTATGAACAAACTAGAATGATTCAGGGGATTCTAATATTTGTTGCTGTCAGTACATAATAGTCAAATTCAAATGGTTGTTCACTCTGAAGTGGAATCCGAATGAGGACAATGCTTTCCATTCTCCCTCCAAACTGACCTCAAGATTGTTTTTGCAGAGACAAACCACACTGTTTACCATGGGAAAGAAGAAAAATAAAATGGCCACTATCTGTGGTTTGGGGCTTTGTTGCTACCACTGGCCAGCTCCCACTACAATGGATGCACATCTCCCCCCTATTCACAGCCTCCCCCAAAGATGCATTGGAAGAGGTGGAAGCCAACCCGCTTCAGTCCTATATTTTAGCAAGGATGTAGGAATGCAGAACCAAAAGAGCAGTTTTAGTGCTACTAAAAGTAGCAAAGATGACACCTTGCCAGTCCAGGAACTTTTGCAAACCAGCCTGGATGCTTGGTGTGGAGAACTCGGAGGAAACCAAGAGAGTTTCCAAGTTGCCAGTGTCCTGTGTCCATGCGATTAAATATGGATGATTTGGAGCATCAGGAGGCTGTGAACTGAGCAGCAAAGGAAACATCTCTAGTCACCTAAAGGCCTGAAGAATCTAGAAGTCCCCGCACAGGGAGCGCCTTCTTTAAACTCCCTGCATTTGGGGGCAAGAGGTTAATTAGGAAGCCAGGTAATAAGAAGTCATTAAATCCGCCAGCACACGGGCTGTTAGCATAACAAGGGCATGCAGAGGAGGTTAGAGCTTGTTTGCCCCAAGCCTTCAATTAACCTCTCCATGTTTTCAGGATGCTCAAAACCCCGGAGATAGGTTTTCTGGTCTCTCCCCATTTGCTAATTAGTAGAACATAGATGTCTTGGCAAACAAGGTCCTTACAAAAACGTTCAATGATACTCAGTGTACAAAATTCTCCAAATAATCTCCAGTAGGAGCAGGTCTTTTGGAAAGCTAATGGGTTTGAATTGCTTGTCAGAAGCCGGGTAATGCTAAAATACATTGTGTTATGGCAGGGACAGCTCAGGGCAATATATTGTTGCTGGGTAAATGCACCATGCTTCTTCAATTACAGTGAGGACTTCAGGAAAGGGAAAACCCAAGGAGGAGTGATAGACACAGACTTCCACATTTATATGGGTTAGGGGCACAGGATCCCCACAAGCTGAATCGCATTTGATATTTGCTTGAGAGGTGTTTTCTCTTGAGAAATCTCTTGTTCAGCATTTCTCAACCAGGAGATTAGCACCCTGGGGGGGGGGGTCACGAGGGGGTGTCAGAGGGGTCACCAAAGACCATCAGAAAACACAATGTTTTCTGTTGGTCATGGGGGTTCTGTATGGAAAATTTGACCCAATTCTATCATTGATGTGGTTCAGAATGCTCTTTGAATGTAAGTGAACTATAAATCCCAGCAATTACAACTCCCAAATGTCAAGGTCTATTTTCCCCAAACTCCACCAGTGTTAACATTTGGGCATATTGAGTATTCGTGCCAAGTTTGCTCCAGATCCATCATTGTTTGAGTCCACAGTGATCTCTGAATGTAGGTGAACTACAACTCCAAAACTCAAGGTCAATGCCCACCAAGCCCTTCCAGTATTTTCTGTTGGTCATGGGATTTCTGTGTGCCAAGTTTGGTTCAGTTCCTGCAGGGACATGAGAGAAGCCTCCCACAAGGATGATAAAACATCAAATCATCCAGGCATTCCCTGGACAAAGTCCTTGCAGATGGCCAATTCTCTCACACCAGAAGTGACTAGCAGTTTCTCAGGTCGCTCCTGACATGACAAAAAAAAAAAGTTCAATTCCATCATTGGTGGAGTTCAGAATGCTCTTTGATTGTAAGTGAACTATAAATCCCAGCAACTACAACTCCCAAATGACAAAATCAATCCCCTCCAACCCCACCACTATTCAAATTTGGGCAAATTGGGTATTTGTGCCAAATTTGGTCCAGTGAATGAGAATACATCCTGCATATCAGTTATTTACATTACGATTCATAACAGTAGCAAAATTACAGTTGTGAAATAGCAACAAAAATAATTTTATGGTTGGGGGTCACCACAACATGAGGAACTGGATTAAGGGGTCCTGGCATGAGAAAGGCTGAGAAACACTGCTCTAGGTTCTCCAGCAAGATGGGAAGACATTGACGATGTGGCCACCCTGGAGGACACAGGGATGGAGAGAGCATTTTTTCCCGAATTCTGTGAATAATCAAATTTATAAAAGTTAAAACCGCAAATGTGGAAGGATGACTGTATCACCGTCCCTGCTCGTAAACAATTGCAATCACATGGATCCCATGAGTGAACCACAGCCTCCACCCTGCTTCCTGAATCTCTCAGGACATGACAACAGGAGTCTGATGTTTAATGTTCTGCCTCTGTACTTGACAGAGGAGTCGAGTTGGCTACCGTTGGATAAAACAGGATGCTGGATGAATAGGCATGTGGTCTTATGTAGCACTCTTTACCATGATCATATGGGGATTCAAATTCTGATTTCGAGAGTTGTTGTTGATCGCTCAAATCACTACACCATATATATCTATATCTATATATCTATATATAAGACATCCCTATTAGACACCTAAATCCGCCTTAAATGGGTCACTTTGGGAGCCATTGCTGTCCAAGACTGTTGCCATCATGTCGTCATGGAGGAGCCGCAGGATGTTCACAAATTTTTCAGGGCACCTGGTTTTTTGGAGGATGGTCCAGAGAGCACTGCTATTCACTGTGTCAAATGTTTTTGCAAGGTCAATGAATGTCATGTACAGAGGTTGATTTTGTTCCCTGCATTTTTCTTGGCGCTGACGTGCAGTGAAGATCTTGTCCGCTGCTCCTCTGGAGGGGTGGAATCCGTTCTGAGATTCTGGGAAGGTGTCTTCTGAGAGGAGTAGAAGGCGGTTTGTAAGGATTCTCGCGGGACTTTTCCTAGTGGAGGTTAGAAGGGAGATACCTCGATAGTTTCCACAGTTTGTTCTTTCCCCCTTTTTGAAAAGGGTGATGATTATGGCATCCTTAAAATCTGCTGGGATTATCTCAGTCACCAGCACTTTTTCACTGAGCTGGTGAAGTTGTTGTGTCAGTTCAGGTCCACCCTCTTTAAAAATTTCTGCAGGGATCCCATCAGGTCCTCTGGCTTTGTTAATTTTTTTGTTGTCTGGTGGCATTGCTGACTTCCTCCAGACTAGCCAGTGCTGCAAGCTCATCCCTAGTTTGTGATTGTGGGATTTGCCAGAGAACCTCTTCAGCCACATTGGAGCTGTGATTCAGGAGGTTGTGGTAGTACTCTTTCCAACGTAGTGTGATTGATTTTTTTTGTCCTTCACAAGGTGGGTTCCATCTAATTAGCATAGAGGGTGTATGCCCTGACATAGTTAGGAACAAGATAGGTTCAGTAGGTTTGTTCTTAAGTTGACTGTGTATGTAAGTCAGAACAGGTCAATTTTTAAGTGTAACTCCAGATAGATAGATAGATAGATAGATAGATAGATAGATAGATAGATAGATGGATGCAAGCTTTGGATAGTATAGTGAAGTGTGAACACCCCTGTGGTGTTTGTTTTGCTATATGTGTCCCTGTTCAGAAGATTTCACCTCACTTTCTGTCCCTGTGAGACTGGATTTTCCTTCCAAGGGGCAAATTTCTCTCACTTCCTGTTGTCTCATCCCCATTCTTAACTAGGAGTCATGTGTAAGTTGAATGTTTGGTAACTCGGGGACTGTCTGTACATACCCACATTGCATAGACAAGCATCTGTGCTAGACCCATCAGAGGCACCTTTCTTTCAGTGGTTAACTTGTCAACCTAATTGGGTAATGGATTAAGTATTTCCACTATCACTTGAATGCATCATATTACCAATGATGGTCCAGTTCAAAAAGAAAACCCCAAGGCCAGCTTCTGTTTAGGACAGAGATGGTGCGTGGTGACCCTTGAGGAAGTCCTCCATGAAGCAAAACAGATCTCTAAAAAGAATTAGCAGCCAATACAGAGACTTCTTTCCTGCTGGGCAAAGATCTCTGGTTTCAGCAGGGGCGATTCTTCACTTCACCGCTATCCGTCTTGCTTGACAAAGCACCCTGAATCAAAACCCCACAGACGCTTGAAAGTTTCCCAATCACATGTTCAACTTGTGACTCACCAGCCACTGCTGGGTGCACTTGAATCCACAGAAGGCATTCTGTCCTCGGTAGATAAGGCGCCCATTCACCAGCTAAACACAAAGGCAGTCACTTCTAATGTGCATGACAAACTTTTGCCCACAAACCATTTTTGATTTATGGGAGAGACCCATATAGAAATGTGCGTGTGTGTGTGTGCATGCAGCACATATAAACAATCCTTTGTGTTCTTCCCACTATGCTCTGATATGGTTGGAGGCGGAAGGACACTCTGGGCCTCCTTGGCTGAGGCTCATCATTTGACACACCACAAGCAAACTAGCTTTGGCTTCTTCCCAGGTTTCTTTTCTCCCCAAAGCAAATATTGACCTCTCAATGAAAGTTGGCTGCGATCCATAGTCAATATATTCTCAAACAAAGCACGCGCAGGATATTGTTGAGGTATTGGATGAGGATAGGGTTTCAATTCATCTTCAGATTTACTACTATCCTTAATTAGGTTGCCTCTACACCAGTGCTAAGCATTAAGCATTTAACATCTTAAAACGTTAACATCTGCACCTTATTGCCTGCATCCCATTACCTGCGATACTTGAATACCCATGTCGCCCCTCAAATTATGGTATTTGCTGATAACATTGCTGGCAATCGGAGAAGGGGAAAGAGGGGGGAGTGGGTGGGGAGACCTTAGTAACAGCATTGCAGGATCAAGGAACAATTGGAAGGGATTAGATCAGCAGAAAGGGAAGACAACAAAGGAAACAACCTGGAGGAAAGCATGGGATGAGCTTACTATCTTGAAGTGCAATATGGATGGAGAGGAGCATTCCATTGGCCGGGGGGCCCCCATAGAAGTTTTGACGGGGAGGGGGAGATGCGGGAAAGGGAGACCGTTAATTCGGCGACCAATTCGGCCATTAATTCGGCTCAAAAACAGTAAGGAATCAACGATTCAAATTCGGCCTAGGAGGAGGAAAAGGAATCAAAACAATTTAATAAAATGTAATTGGTCTCCTGACAAGGTAAATGGGTGTAACCAGGCCAGCGGTCCCTCCGGGTTAAAGATGGTGCTGCTGAACGCCAGATCTGTCAACGGCAAAACATCTTTCATCCAGGATCTAATCCTGGACGAACGGGCAGATCTGGCGTGCATTACGGAGACCTGGTTGGACGAAGCTGGAGGAGTTAATTTAACCCAGCTTTGCCCGCCAGGGTTCTCCGTACAGCACCAATCGAGACCTGGAGGGCGGGGAGGCGGAGTAGCGGTGGTCTATAAAAATTCAATCCCTCTGACCAGAGGCCCCATCCTACAGTCGACGAATTTTGAATGTGTCCACCTGAGGGTGGGAGACCGGGACAGAATAGGGATTCTGTTAGTGTACCGCCCACCTCGCTGCACTACAGTCTCCCTACCTGAGCTAGCAGGGGTGGTGTCGAGCCTGTCATTGGAGTCCCAACGCCTTATTGTGCTGGGGGACTTCAATGTACACGCCGAGACTGCCTTAGGGGGAGCGGCTCAGGACTTCATGTCTTCCATGGCAACCATGGGGCTGTCCCAACAAATAACTGGCCCCACCCACAGTGCTGGGCACACATTGGATTTGGTCTTCTGTCAAGGATGGGAGCAAGGTGGCGGGGTTGAGGAGTTATCCATCTCTCCGTTGCCATGGACCGACCACCATCTGGTCAGCTTTAGACTTACTGCACCTCCTAACCTCTGCAGAGGTGGGGGACCCATTAAGATGGTCCGCCCCAGGAGGCTTATGGATCCGAATGGACTCCTGACGGCTCTTGGGGAGTTTCCCGCTGCCTCGGTTGGTGATCCTGTCGATGCCCTGGTGGCTCTCTGGAATGGGGAGATGACCAGAGCAATAGACACGATCGCTCCGGAACGTCCCCTCTCAAGTAGCCGAGCTAAACCAGCCCCTTGGTTCAACGAGGAGCTGGCAGCAATGAAGCGAAAAAAGAGGAGACTAGAGCGTGTGTGGCGTTCGGACCCGAGCGAGTCAAACCGAACACGGTTTGTTGCCCTATTAAGGGCATATGCCGTGGCAATAAAGGCGGCAAAGAAATCTTTCTTTGCGGCCAATATTGCGTCCGCAAAGAACCGTCCGGCCGAGCTGTTTCGAGTTGTCAGAGGCCTGTTGAAGCCCACCATTTTGGATGGGAGCCCTGACAACTCGACAGCCCGCTGTGAAGCATTTGCTCGGTTCTTCGCGGACAAAGTCGCTTCGATCCGTTCAGGTCTGGATACCATGTTAACGGCAGTCTCTGAGGATGTGACGAGAACATCTGTCTGTCCGGTTTTGATGGATTCGTTTCAATTGGTGAAACCTGAGGATGTGGACAAGATACTTGGAGGAATGAGAGCAACCACATGCATCCTAGACCCCTGCCCATCCTGGCTTCTAAAGGAGGCCAGAGGGGGATTGGCCGAGTGGGTGAAGGTGGTGGTTAATGCCTCCCTTCAGGAAGGCAAAATTCCAGCCAGCTTAAAGCAAGCTGTTATAAAACCGCTGTTGAAGAAACCATCACTGGACCCCACTCAATTCGTCAACTATCGGCCTGTTTCCAATCTCCCCTTTTTGGGCAAAGTCTGGAACGTGTGGTGGCCTCACAACTCCAGCATTCTTGGTAGACACTGATTATCTGATCCGGCACAGTCTGGCTTTAGGCCGGGACATGGTACCGAGACAGCCTTGGTCGCCTTAGTGGATGATCTCCGGCGTGAGCTAGACAGGGGGAGTGTGTCCCTGTTGGTTCTGCTGGACCTCTCAGCGGCCTTCGATACCGTCGACCACGGTATCCTTCTGGGACGCCTTGCGGGAATGGGCCTGGGAGGCACTGTTCTGCAATGGCTCCAGTCCTTCTTGGAGGATCATACCCAGATGGTGTTGTTGGGGGACACCTGCCCCGCAGCAATTGTCCTATGGGGTCTTGCAGGATTTTTGTTGGCTATGTTTTAACATCTACATGAAGCCGTTGGGAGAGATCATCCGGAGTTTCGGGGTGCGGTGTTATCTGTACGCAGATGACGTCCAACTCTGTCACTCCTTTCCCCCTACTACTAAGGAGGCTGTCCAGGTCCTGAACCAGTGCTTGGCTGCTGTGTCGGACTGGATGAGGGTGAACAAATTGAAACTCAATCCAGACAAGACAGAGGTACTCCTGGTCAGTCGAAAGGCCGAACAGGGTATAGGGTTACAGCCTGTGTTGGACGGGGTCGCACTCCCCCTGAAGACGCAGGTTCGCAGCTTGGGTGTGACTCTGGATTCTTCGCTAAGCTTGGAACCCCAAGTCTCGGCGGTTTCCAGAGGAGCATTTGCACAGCTTCGGCTTGTGCGCCAGCTGTGCCCGTATCTTGGGAGGTCGGACTTGGCTACGGTAGTCCACGCTCTTGTCACATCCCGTATAGATTACTGCAACGCGCTCTACGTGGGGTTGCCCTTGAAGACTGCCCGGAAGCTTCAGATGGTCCAGCGTTCGGCAGCCAGGTTGCTAACAGGAGCGGCACTCAGGGAGCACACCACTCCTCTGTTGAGCCAGCTCCACTGGCTGCCAATCTGCTACCGGGCACAATTCAAGGTGCTGGCGTTAGCCTACAAAGCCCTAAACGGTTCCGGCCCCACTTACCTTTCCGAACGCATCTCCACCTATGAACTGACGCGGACATTAAGATCGTCCGGGGAGGCCCTGCTCTCGGTCCCGCCGGCGTCACAAGTGCGGCTGGCGGGCACGAGAGACAGGGCCTTCTCGGTGGTGGCCCCTCGGCTATGGAATGCGTTACCGGTGGACATCAGGCAGGCCCCTTCGTTGCTGGTGTTTCGGAGGAAGGTGAAGACGTGGCTCTACGAGCAGGCATTTGGATAACTATGTAGTAACAACTAACTCAATAATGACGGCATCAGACAAGGAATGGAAAAGGATCTTGAGATCGGAATCTGATTCTAAGTATGGCGTTGATGATTATGTGTTTTGTTTGTATTGTGCGTCTCATATATTGTTTAGTGTTGCTTTTTACTGTAAACCGCATTGAGTCGCCGCCTCATGCTGATATATGCGGTATACAAATAGAGTAAATAAATAAATAAATAAATAATAAGTGCTTCTCAACCTGGCGGTGGAACCCCTGGGGCTGTCACGAGGGGGTGTCAGAGGGGTTGCCAAAGACCATCAGAAAACACTGTATTGACCAGGGACCACTTTAACCAGGGACCACTTTAACCAGGGACCACTTTGACGAGGGACCACTTTGGCCGGGAACCACTTTGATCAGGGACCACTCTGACCAAAGACCACTTTGACCAGGGACCATTTTGACTAGGGACCACTTTGACCAAGGACCACTTTGACCAAGGACCACTTGACCAGGGACCGCTTTGACAAGGGACCACTTGACTGGAGACCACTTTGACCGGGGACCACTTTGACCAGGGACCATCTTGACTGGGAACCACTTTGACCAGGGACCCCTTTGATCGGGGACCACTTTGACCAAAGACCAGTTTGATCAGGGACCACTTTGACCAGGGACCACCTCGACCAGGAACCACTTTGGCCAGGGACCACTTTGATCGGGGACCACTTCGACCAAAGACCAGTTTGACCAGGGACCACTTTGACCAGGGACCACTTGATCAGGGACCACTTTGACCAGGGACCACTCTTCAACATTAGTACCAAAAGGGTTACGAATCAGTTTTTGGTCAACTTTGGATTGGTTTGGGTGCTGATTCAGAAAATTGCATGGGATAGACCATATCAACTCTAGTTTCTGATACAAAACATATACCATGATCAGCAATAGGGAAGCTGTAGTAGGTGGCACAAAAGAAGCTGAAATAAAATCAATAAATAAAGAGTAAGGAGGTTCGTAGACCAGATTGTTTATTTCGTGGCCCACTAGTGGTCCGCAGCCCACAGGTTAAGAACCACTCGTGTAGACTGAAAAAAGTCATGGTGCCTCTCTATTCCGCTTTGGTTAGACCTCTTTAATGGTAATACTGTGTTCAATCCTGGTCACCACAGTTAAAAAGAAAGATTGGCTCCAAGCTGGAAGATGTCCAGAAAAGGGCGGCTAAAATGATCAAAGGTCTGGAGACCATGAATCCCTATGAGAAGTGGCTTAAAGAGCTGGGTCTGTTATCCTGCAGAAGAGAAGGTTGAGAGGAGACATGTGTTGTGACACAGCTGGAATCAGATAGCATTTCTGACGAGGCTGATGGAACTCAGGTTCACAGTTTGGTTCAAGATGTCCCTGCTATAGACAGTGAAGAAGAAGTGCAGTTTCCCACAGCAAGGCATGAGAGTGTGGAAACTGAAGATAGCAGCCAGGTGCAGATTGACTCCGAAAGAGAGAATAGCTCTTTGCCTAGTTCTCAGCCTAATAATGAGCAAGCAGGAAAACAGGCTGCTAATGAGCAGATTGACCTTGATGATACGGGACTTTAGATAGGGACGCCCGGTTGGAATTCCGTGTTCAAAGAAGTTAAAGGATAGCCAACAAGAGAGAGGCCAGAGGCCAAAGAAACACCTTCATGTTTTGCAAAGGGTATTAAACAGGGGGGTTGAGACCAGATCTTTGTCAAAGCAAATGTTGCGTTTACCTAAGGAGTTTGCCTGAGCTAGGCTGGATTTACCTTGCAGTCTTTGTGTTCGTGGTTCCAGGACTTTGTCATGTTCTCTTGGGTCTTGCCTTGCTGATGCCTATTGGATTATGCTTCAAGTGCTATGTTATCCTGATCTTTTAAAACCTTACCTTTGCTTTTAAGAACTTTTTACCTTTTACTTTTAGTAAACCATAAAGACTACAGACTGTGTGCTGCTTGGTGTCTTAAGCAAGGTGATTCTACTCTGAGGTGCGACAACATGAGAGCCATTTACAAAAATGTGAAAGGATGTCATAACAAAGAGGGAGCAGGCTTGTTTTCTGCTGTGCCCGAGACTCAGAGCAATGGGTTCTAATTACAGGAAAAGAGAACCCACCTGACTGTAAGAGCTGTTCAGCAGTGGAAGTCTCTGCCTCAGAGTGTGGTGGAAGCTCCTTTTTTGGAATCTTTTAAACAGAGGCTGGATGGCCATCTGTTAGGCATGCTTTGATTGTGCTTTTTTTTGCATGGCAGGAAGTTGGACTAGATGGCCCATGTGGTCTCTTCCTACTCTATTATGCTATGATTCTATGACCACTGCAGCTTTTGCTTTATATTTTGCTTCCCTACAAATCTGCCACTTGAGCAAAAATGTGGTGACATCTCTAGGTCTGAATCCAAATGTGCCAAGTATGCAATACTCAAAACTCAGGTGGATCCCATAGCAATTGGAAAGATGTCAAAAATGGATGCCAGTGGCTGATGAGCCGCTCTTTCTCCCAGACTGCAAAGGGAGACTGCAATTTTCCAGCATGTGATAAATTCAAGATTTTGTACTCGGCTTTCCCGAGAATGTCTCATTCATTTGTTGCATCTCATGATGAGTCAATATGTTTGTGTTATCATTATGGCTTGGTAACCAACGTATGAAATATGCAAAAACGCCAGAAGCAGTCATCATGCCGCTTCATCGGCACGCAAAAGGACCTAAAATGGCAACTGGGCTACAACATTTTCAAACAGCATGTCTATGGATTTGTTTGTAAGGTGGAGAGCGGTTCAACATTGGCAAGCAGATTGCAATAGTGCCCACTTCTAGATACATTTGGTACAAAGCAATGAAAATGCAGAAGGTGTTGCATTAAAATAACAGGAACTCTGCTGGAGCAGGAAGTAATCTGACTAGCATTAAAGCAATGGCAAAAAATAAATGCAATTATCAAAAAAATGCATAACTAAAAATTACAAAATTGATAGTATTATTATGTTTATTATTATGTTTGTTTATATCCTATTTTTTTCTCTCCACAAAAGAAATTCAGGTATATCTGTGTTTAATTAGCTTTATCGGTTTATTAATCTCTTTGCAGTTGTGTGCCTTTTACTTCTAAGCTTATTGGATCTTTAGACTGTAGTAAAGTTTTTATTGATTGAGGTATAACTCAGTCAACGGGTGCATCTATACTGTAGAAATAATGCAGTCCGACACCATTTGAACTGCCATGGTTCAGTGCTATGGAATCAGGGGAGTTTGAGTTTTACAAGGTCTTATTTATTTATTATTTATGTATTTAGAGTTTTTATAACCGGTCTTCTCGACCTCCGAGGAGGGACTCAGGCCGGCTAACAACATAAGATTCAATACAATAAGAAAAACACTATAAATCATCAATATAAAATACATTAAAATACAATTCATACAAGTTACAGCAAAAATCAGTTCATCAAAAAGAATCACAAATTCATCGCCATCCGCCAGAAAGGTCAGCAGTTATTGACTCAGTCATCATTCTGCAAATGCAGTATCCCAAAGCCATGTTTTTACCAGCTTTCTAAACATCAGGAGGGAAGAGGCAGATCTAATCTCCATCGGGAGGGAGTTCCAAAGCCGAGGGGCCACCACCGAAAACGCCCTGTCCCTCATCCCCACCAAACGTGATTGCGAAGGCGGTGGGACAGAGACAGCTAAAGGTCTTTAGCTGTCTCTGCCAAAGAGTGCTGGTGCTTCACCAAATCCTGGGATTTTATAGCATTGAGCTGTAGCAGTCAAACTGGCATCAAACTGCATTAATTTGACAGTGCAGATCAGCGATTCTCAACCTAGGGGTCGGGACCACTGGGAGAGTTGCGAGGGGGTTTCAGAGGGGTCACCAAAGACCATCAGAAAACATATATTTCTGATAATCTTGGGATCCCTTTTGGCATGAAGTGCTAGCAAGTGGCCTCCAAGTTAGAAAGGGTTCCCAAGATTATCAGAAATATATGTTTTCTGATGGTCTTTGGTGACCCCTCTGAAACCCCCTTGCAACTCTCCCAGAGAAACGCTGATCTACACTGTCAAATTAATGCAGTTTGATGCCAGTTATGGGCCCATATATAATAGACTGGTTATCACCTGTTACTGAATTTAGTGGGGTTTCATACAACATATTCCCCATCTGCTGTAGTTTTTAACTTTGGATATGTTTTAATGATTTTTAACTGATTTTTAAACACTGTTTATATTTAATTCTGTTTTAATGTTTGCATGTTTGTATATTTTAAATTGAATGTTAATGCTTTTATATTAAGTTGCACTGAGTCTCCTTCCAGACAGATAAAACAAGAGTATAAATAAATATAACAACAGCAGCAGCAACAACAACAACATCTGTTGTTGTTGTTCATTTGTTCAGTCATCTCCGACTCTTCGTGACCTCATGGACCAGCCCACGCCAGAGCTCCCTGTCGGCCGTCACCACCCCCAGCTCCTTCAAGGTCAGTCCAGTCACTTCAAGGATGCCATCCATCCATCTTGCCCTTGGTCGGCCCCTCTTCTTTTTGCCTTCCACTTTCCCCAGCATAATTGTCTTCTCTAGGCTTTGCTGTCCATCAACATCTATATATATAAAAATGCTCTGTTCGTAATGAGTATGTTAAAAACAAAAAACAAAAACTACAGGGCCAATTGACCCCAAATTTGGCAACAAGATTCCTCACAATACAAGATGTGGCCATCACTGAAAAATAGCCCAGAAAAACACCTTTAAATTCAAAAAAGGAAGAAGATAACACACCTCCCATGCCCCCCCCCCCCCACATGAGGACACAGCCAGTGAGGCCACCTTACTTCACCTTCCCCTTTGCCTTCACAGTCCTTGGAAGGTGAGGCAGGAGAAGGAGAAAGGGCTTAGGCTTAGTGGACAAGGGAGAGCACCAGCGGGGTGGCTCATATGCCGCAGTGTCAAAAGGAAGAGGAGGAGGAGGGCTCCGAAGCAGCACCGCCGGCAATGGCTGCTGCTCCTTGCAGTCTCTCGGCCCCTAACTAACACTAAGGCAAGGGATCAAATAGGGACACATGAAACTGACATTGCTTGGAAAGGAGCCCCAAAAACCATCCAGCCCAACCTTATTTGGCAGTAAAGGAAGACACCATCAAAGCCCTCACAACAGATGGCCAACCAGTTGGAAGGGAGCCCTAAAGGCCATCAAGTCTAATCCCCTCCTTCCCTCCCTCCTTTCTTCCCTTCCCCCCTTTCTCTACTTCCCTTCCTTCTCCTCTCTTTACTTCTTTCCTTCCCTCCCTTCCCTCCCCTCCCTCCTTCCTTCTTTCCCTCCCTTCTTCCTCCCTTCCTTTCCTTTTTCCTATCACTCCTCCCTCCCTTTCCTTCCTTCCCTTCACTTCCTCCCTTTCTTTCTTTCCTTCCTTCTCCTCCTCCCTTCACCAGCTTCATCCTCCTTTATTACATCTACAGTGTAGATGCACCCAAAGTCACCTCTTCCACACTGCCGTGTAAAATCCAGATTATCTACTTAGGACTGGATTATATGGCGGTGTAGACACACAGATGCATAGGACACACGCGCACACACATATAGATGGATGTTGGATCACTGGTTGGATATATATATATTAGGCTTGGGCGGTTTCGTTCGTTAATTTCGTAATTCGTTATTAATTCGTATTTAAATTAGCTTCCGATCCAATATTGAGCCATGCAGGAATTGTGTGAGGAGTAATAAAGATTCGAAACAATTTTTTCAATTTATTTCATAATTATTTTGAAATTATTTCGTAATTATTTTGTAATTATTTCGTAATTATTTTCGCATGTCTGGTGCAAGTTTTATAGTTGTTGTTTGTTTTATCACACCAACAGTCAATAACAGAGGGAGAGGGAAGCTTCAGAAGTTCCTCCTGTCCCATTTGGAGGATTTTTAGCATATTGCACAATCTCGTCCGCCATTAACAAATCGATTCGTAATTTTACGAAATTTCGTAAATTTCGAAATTTTTTAAAGGNAACAACAAGGACCCTTCCCATGTTAGATAGTGTGTACATTTAATCAAGGTTTTATGCCCTAGGTTTCATATACAGCAGAAGGCAGCACGTTTATTACTGAGAAACCACCTCCCTTTAGACTTATGTGCTCTCTCGAACTTCTATGGGACTCTGGTGGGAGGGACAAGTGGGTATGTTTTCTATAACATCTATATATATAAATTTGTTAGGGGCATCCAACGAGGAAACAAAACTCAAAACCCCCCCAACGAAACTTAACCAAAATTCCCATGCCCATAACACAACCCACAAGGTACAAACATATCTACTCAAAATGAAAAACAACACAACAACACACTCACAAAACGGCAAAACAACAAAACTCAAAAATCCCCCAACGAAACTTAACCAAAATCCCCGTGCCCATAACACAACCCACAAGGTACAAACATACCTACTCAAAATGAAAAACAACACAACAACACACTCACAAAACGGCAAATGAAAAAAAACAAAACTCAAAAATCCCCCAACGAAACTTAACTAAAATCCCCGTGCCCATAACATAACCCACAAGGTACAAACATACCTACTCAAAATGAAAAACAACACAGCAACACACTCACAAAACGGCAAAACAACAAAACTCAAAAATCCCCCAACGAAACTTAACCAAAATCCCCGTACCCATAACACAACCAAAAAGGTATAAACATATCTACTCAAAATAAAAAACAACAAAACAACACACTCACAAAACAGCAAAACAACAAAACTCAAAAATCCCCCAACGAAACTTAACCAAAATCCCCGTGCCCATAACACAACCCACAAGGTACAAACATACCTACTCAAAATGAAAAACAACACAACAACACACTCACAAAACGGCAAAACAACAAAACTCAAAAATCCCCCAACGAAACTTAACTAAAATCCCCGTGCCCATAACACAACCCACAAGGTACAAACATATCTACTCAAAATGAAAAACAACACAGCAACACACTCACAAAGCGGCAAAAGAACAAAACTCAAAAAAACCCCAACGAAACTTAACCAAAATTCCCATGCCCATAACACAACCCACAAGGTACAAACATATCTACTCAAAATGAAAAACAACACAACACACTCACAAAACGGCAAAACAACTGAGCATGCGCATTGGCGCCCAGCCACAAGTTCCATCGCGCGCACACATGGCCTTCCGGCCAACATTCCCTCTGCGGAAACCATGCCCACTCCAAGCCCCACCGCGCCGCTTCCCGCACACACACAGACTCTGCCGCACACACACACGCAACCCCACGCTCCATCACTCCCCCTGCCGCCGCACACACACACGCAACCCCAC